>CAMRHE010000313.1:1200000-1800000 GCA_947044405.1 Leptodactylus fallax | reverse complement strand
GGTTCTTTGGGCCACCAGGTGTTTTTCATACATTGCATACAACCTACTGTATCGACAGGAAAGTTTATCTGTATCTACTCAGTGGAGGTCCATCACCTGGGCCCTATCATGATATTCTAGTCTTGTTGCCTCTGGATGCTGGAAATAATGTGTTGAATGAAACTGGAAGCAGCTCTGCTCCCATTCAAGTCAGGGTGGGTTCACACTTGCGCCAGCACTCCGTCCGCCGCGAATCCGACCTAAATGTCAGAAAACAGGATAGAGACTGGATAGGGAAAGGTTTGCGACGCTTTGCTTAAAAACCCATTCACTTCAATGGGTTTTTAAAGCAATGCGCGGGTGTGTGTTTACACCCTCTGCGCAGCGAAGCAGGTTTTTTTCGTCGGACAAAAAGTCCTGCACGTCCGACTTTGTTTCCGACGAAAAAAAAAACGGCTTTGCGGCGCAGAGGGCGTAAGCGCACACCCGCGCATTGCTTTAAAAACCCATTGAAGTGAATGGGTTTTTAAGCAAAGCATCGCAAAGCTTTTCCTATCCAGTCCCTATCCTGTTTTCCGACATTTAGGTCGGATTCGCAGTGGACAGAGTGCCAGCGCAAGTGTGAACCCACCGTAAAGGACCAGAGCTGCAATACCCTGGCAAGCACTGCTATACAGTTGATGGAGCCTGCAACTCTGCATCTATTACTTGAATAGGAGCAGAGCTGCCTCCAGTACCTGGGGGAAGCTGTATCAGCAGATCAGTAAGGCAGTCCAGGAGCCATCCTTCTTAAGACATAAAATTGCTCTGCACCAATTTTATTTAAATTTGCTTGATTTCATACGCATGTAGTCTACAAGCATACATTTTCCATTATGAAACAAAGGGGTATATAAGTATTGGTGGTTCACATGGAAGTGCATCACAAGCTTGTATACTGTACATGAGTTCCATCCCCAGCTGCACTTCTTATGGCTAGACACTATCTAGTCTGAAGGACTTCCTAATAACACCAAAGGGAAAGTCCAGTTTGTACTGGAGCTTCCTTTAGGTATGCTTTATAAAAATGCACACCCCAACTGCAAGCTTATAGCAAAAGAGATCAAACAATGAATTGACATTTCTTTGAAAAGATTGTCCAACAAATAATAAAAAAACACGCTCAGAATGCTGTAAAAAATGCAAAAACTCCTGTTCTGACGCTTCCTGTGTACACTGTCTCAGATTCCTTGTCCCTTTCAAAACACAGGAAAAGAACATCATCGCTGCAGCCAATGGCTGACTGGGTATTAATTTCCTGGGTGTTCAGAGGGACAAGGAAGCGGCGCCCCGTAGGGGCCCAGGATGCATTGGAACAGGATTAGTGTGTTTGACATTTTCATAAAAATATTTTTACAGAATTCTGAGCGTATTTTAAAACAAATGATCTGCTACACAATCTTGTTAATACAGAAATTATTTATAAAAAATTAATGCTTTAGCCTTGCCATAATTATAAAGACATTACAGAGCTGTCATACAATGTTCCATAGCAGGGACTCTGTGACCCTGACAGATGGAATAGATTTTCAGCAACCTAACCTATCCCATAGATATAAAGAATTTCCAAGAATTGGCTTATGTTAAACCAGTAGAAGGCAGTAAAATGGTGCTTTAAATTGTCTACAAATTCTATTGTAAATTATTCTTACATTTAGTCGTCCATTAACTAACAAGAATTTGTTGTAAATTTCTTATATTGTTGCAGACTGTGTTGCCTAAAGTGAACTAAATGTATAAATCAGTAGTCATTACCTATTACATAATGTCCGCTCAAGTTCATGAAAAATAGACTGTTTTTCTAGAACAGCTGTTGGGTTGCATTTGACTACTGTTGCATGGTAAATAGCGCACATTTGTAGGATAATCATTGCCAGATGGGCCAGTTAAAGAAGCATGGAGAATGGTCGACTGAGGAGAAATGCCTGGGAATGAAGAGGGGGGCGTTACTTTATACAGTATTTTGCCTGTGTGACATTTCAGGAACAAGGTTGTTAACAATTAGTTTCTCTGCTTGTAGAAATTACATTTTGGCGGCTTATACAAGCAGTCTATACATAAAGCAAACAGAGGGCTTGTTTTCACATTGGTAATGAATACCACATGTACAGGTATCAGATGGCTACCAGGAAGGCCCATGTTCATACCCATAATAATAACAATGATGTGGGGTTTATTTTATAGCTATCATAATAACAACCAACTTTCATTCGTGAGGAAACAAACCACTGGCTCGCTGACTCCGTCTTTCCAAACCTACCCAGCTGAGACATATGTCTATATAGATGGCCATCTAGCTATAATCTTTGATACTCAACAGACATTGCTACTTCACTGATTTTAGAGACCTTATTTTTATTATATGTAGTCACATTGCCAACATCACTTCATGGCTCCATAGCCAACACTAATATAACTTCATTACCAGGAAGTACTTGACTACTACAGATTACTTGGACATGAGTACCTCAATCTACCTCCTCCTACATAAAGAATTTTTTAGGATGTGGTTTAACAGATGGTATTGAAGTTGGAAGTGAACTTCAAAAGCAGCCAAATTTGGTAACCAATGCATCTACAGCTGGTCATTTAGTCACTTGACTGCACCATAAATGTGCAGACAGCCTTGCATGCATGTTTATTTCAATAGGAAGAGGTAATATCGCCAGTGGAAACAAATCAATTCAATACGCCCATCAGGAGACATTTGGGGAGCCCCTATTACACATTAGCTGGCTGTCAGGCATATGGACAGGACAAGAAAAATAGAAACATATAAAACAAGTACTTATAGGTAAAGGACAGAAATAACTGAAAATAACATTTTATGTATAAAGCCAGCACTCTACACTCGCTGGAGTTGTAGCTCTCCCTGCATACACAGTCGCCAAGCTACCCCTGCTACACACTGTACAGTTCCTATGGAGATACTGCCTCCTGCTGTTGACGCAGTTGGGCCTGCCCATAGGGCAGGAGGGTGGGCACACCCTTCCTCCCTGCAACATGAAGGCCTAACGGGCATATCAGTCGCCCTTTCCAGCCAATCCCTGGAGACTCTGCTCTATTTATATCTACTCAGCCCTTCTGCATAGAGCCTGAGTTCCTGTGAAGGCATCTTGTTTCTGTGTATCGGCTTGGTTCACCATTAACTGACCTTGGCCTGTTTTCGGACTTTGCTGTGGATTATGTTTTGCTACCTAATGTGTAGAACCTCTGTCTGGCACCCTGATTCTTCACACAAGCGTCTCTTTGGCCTTTGGTCTTCTGCCATCAATACCAAGACCACTCCAAGAAGTAGGAACCTGGTAGTCTCCCAGCAGCAAAGACCAGATCCCTGTATGTTTGTTAAAGGGTGAAAACCGGGGTGGCTACTTAGACAATGCCCTTGGGATTGGCTCAAAGCCAAACCAGTTATTTCAAAAGTAGAAATTTCTGCTAGCCACATTCAATAAGGGCATTCATATTCTATCATATGGAGTTATTAAATTAAAGGGTTAAATCAAGTGAAGATCAGAGACCAATTAGCTGATTGAAGAGACTGCTGCTTTTGGGCGAGTGCTACAGCCTCTTCACTACTTACCAAGCACAGCGCCATACATTTTACAGCAGCTTGATAACTCATCTGATGTCACATGGCCTGTAAAAGAGGCCTTCAAACAGCTGATCCTTGGGGGTCCGGACCCCAGCTGATCTTCAATTGATAACTTGTCCTGAGGCTGTAACGATCCAGGACAATGCAATGCAATAGCAGCCTCAAGCTGACACAGATTTTTCCAGCGTACTGTGAATTAGTAGCCCACAATAGAAAAAAAAAATCTTGGCAGGTCTCACTCCTTTACTCCTAGCAAAACATGACATTTGCAGTTTGTGAAGAGAGCAGGACATGTCTGGACTGCACGCTCATCCCCTTAGTGAGCTTTTGTTTTGTCTTTGTGTTAGGCAGGTAGGCTGTTTTTCTTTGGGTTTCGGTTATGCAATAGCAGAGTATTTTATGAAATATTACACAACCCATCCGTTTCTTCTTAAATAAAACACTGGCTTTTTATTATTTTAATGCACTGCATTCACATTCAGTTAACATCCCAGCTGTGTACTTTCTCTATTCTTACAAGAAACTTTCATCCGTGACGTACAGTAATTACAAAGCTAATTTTTCTTTTTCTATCATATTTTAAGGGATCCTTTAACTTCAATGACTTCCACTCACATAAATAAAGCTGAACTACGTGCTTGTCCAAGGTTCATAACTGAGAGGTTAAATGCACAAATATAAAATGTTTCCACTCAATGTGCACCTATGATGAGAAGTCTAATGCCCTTCCACCAGAGGAGGACTTGCCAATTTTGCACACCCCACTGCGGTACCACAGAAATAATAAACACTGCTGTTTTCAGACCACGACAACACAGGCTCTTACACCACTGGTTTTCTATCACAGATAACATGGATAATGTTCAAAATGATTTGATATGCAGGCACTATGTGGGACTCTAGGACTGTAAATGATGGGTAAGGCCAAATCTAGTGCAGACCACAGTATTGTCTATGTGGAACAAACAAGTCCAAAAAAAACCCAAAACAAAATAAAGCATATTTTGGCCTGAAATTTTGGCCTTACTTATCACTCACATCTCTAGATGCTCCACATATTACCTGCACGTCCAGAAATTCCTGATGCTGTCCATGTAATTTGTAAGAGATACACTACCGTTCAAAAGTTTAGGGTCACTTAGAAATTTCCTTATTTTTGAAAGAAAAGCAGTTTTTTTCAATGAAGATAACATTAAATGAATCAGAAATACACTCTATACATTGTTAATGTGGTAAATGACTATTCTAGCTGCAAACGTCTGGTTTTTAATGCAATATCTACATAAGTGTATAGAGGCCCATTTCCACTCCAGTGTTCTAATGGTGCACTGTGTTTGCTAACTGTGTAAGAAGGCTAATGGATGTTTAGAAAGCCCTTGAAAACCCTTGTGCAAGTATGTTAGCACAGCTGAAAACAGTTTTGCTGGTTAGAGAAGCTCTAAAACTGACCTTCCTTTGAGCTAGTTGAGAATCTGGAGCATTACATTTCTTGGTTCTATTAAACTCTCAAAATGGCCAGAAAAAGGGAACTTTCATGTGAAACTCAACAGTCTATTCTTGTTCTTAGAAATGAAGGCTATTCCATGCGAGAAATTGCCAAGAAACTGAAGATTTCCTACAACGGTGTGTACTACTCCCTTCAGAGGACAGCACAAACAGGCTCTAACCAGAGTAGAAAGAGAAGTGGGAGGCCCCGTTGCACAACTGAGCAACAAGACAAGTACATTAGAGTCTCTAGTTTGAGAAATCGACGCCTCACAGGTCCTCAACTAGCAGCTTCATTAAATAGTACCCGCAAAACGCCAGTATCAATGTCTACAGTGAAGAGACGACTCAGGGATGCTGGCCTTCAGGGCAGAGTGGCCATGAAAAAGCCATATGTGAGACTGGCTAATAAAAGGAAAAGATTAATATGGACAAAAGAACACAGACATTGGACAGAGGAAGATTGGAAAAAAGTGTTATGGACAGACAAATCGAAGTTTGAGGTGTTTGGATCACACAGAAGAACATTTGTGAGACGCAGAACAACTGAAAAGATGGTGGAAGAGTGTCTGACGCCATCTGTCAAGCATGGTGGAGGTATTGTGATGGTCTGGGGTTGCTTTGGTGCTGGTAAAGTGGGAGATTTGTACAAGGTAAAAAGGATTTGGAATAAGGAAGGCTATCACTCCATTTTGCAACGCCATGCCATACCCTGTGGACAGCACTTGATTGGAGCCAATTTCATCCTACAACAGGACAGTGACCCAAAGCACACCTCCAAATTATGCAAGAACTATTTAGGGATGAAGCAGGCAGCTGGTATTCTATCTGTAATGGAGTGGCCAGCGCAGTCTCCAGATCTCAACCCCATTGACCTGTTGTGGGAGCAGCTTGACCGTATGGTACGCAAAAAGTGCCCATCAAGCCAATCCAACTTGTGGGAGGGGCTTCTGGAAGCATAGGGTGAAATTTCTCCAGATTATCTCAGCAAATTAACAGCTAGTCAATGTCTTGACTATATTTTCTATTCATTTTGCAACTCATTTGATAAATAAAAGTGTGAGTTTTCATGGAAAACACAAAATTGTCTGGGTGACCCCAAACTTTTGAACGGTAGTATAACTATTGGCTTGAGAGCCTGTGTTATAGAGTATCTCTTTTTGGCGATGCACTGGTGTGCGTCAGACTAAGGCCTGATGTAGCGTCTCACAGCATATACACTGCAGGGAGAAACGCGGTGGAACGCATAGCGGTTTTTCCCGCAGCAATTTTCACAGAAAGTTCACAGAGGTTTCCTGGAAAACGTAGCATGTCCGCTGCGCGTATTTTTCCACAAAGTGGGGATGGCATGCACTAGAATCCCAGCCACTTTGCTGTAACTGTAAAATACCGCGTTTTTACGCCACGTGGGGCCCCAGCCACATACTTGTGTAAAATCTGGAGAAGAAGTGTAGGACTTCAAGAGGACCATCACAGGTTTGTCTGGTCATCATTTCCGCATTGAACAGGGAGACTTTATGCTTGTCAAAATCTATAGTCAACTATTCAGTCTTCACCTGTTTTGTGGTTCATTTAGGTAGTTTGGTGATGCTAGTAATTTTATTGTACTATAGATTTTACTTCCAACATGCAGATGCAGATACACTTGTATAGGACGTATGGTAGACTGACACTTTAAAGCTTTTCTTTCCAAAAACACTTTTTTATTTAATCTAACAACAATTTTTATCCTTGCCAGTATACATTAAACTTTCATGTCCGACTTTGTTCTGATGCCTTCTTCTCCACCGTTGATTTTCTGATATACAAACTGTGAGTCGCTCATAACAGCAGTGTTTACACATCGGTTGTAGTTTCATCTATGGGGAATATTTCACTAAAAAAAAACAACCTGTTTTTTTTTTTAATTAAATGTTTTTGTGAAACAGTTTTTTAATTTTTTTTACTATCTACATCTGTATCTATTTTTTAGAAGAGTACCAAATCCTGCAACTTTCACCTCTAATGCTAATAAGAGAGACAATATTACAATATAAAAACTCCATAGATAAAACCACTGACCTATCATTTCATCCACTACTGACAATAGATGATGCTACCTAGCCCTCAGTAATTTGCCCCAATGACCGCTGCCTATGACCATGAGTGTTGTAAAGCAGATCATGAAATTACTGTTAAAAGAGCAAAAGAGAAGCTCCAGCTAGACTCACACTAGCGTTGGAGTCTCTGTCACAGAATCCGCCTAAAATCGATGGAAAGAAAAGTCCTGCAATGAAACTGGGCAAAAACTGGACGGAGCCCATTATAGTTTCCTCGTGTAACCGATTTTTAAGCGGACAAGGTCTCCGTCTTTCATGTTCCTTTGCGACATGAAGGATAATAAACCTGAATGCTAGTGTGAACCTAGCGTCAGCAATCTAGCAGCCTCAAAAATAGAATTTAAAAATCTACAATTGAAAAATAAAAACACATGCGAAAAAAAGTGATATTTCACTAACTGGTTTAAAATAATAACCAAAATGCTGATATATTTTCTTTAAGTCACAAGTCTCATGCCTATTGTGCTGCTATAAATAATGTGGCATTACCACTTCTATATCCACTAACAAGGTACCCTAAGCAACACACACAAAATTATACATACCCATTCCCCAAAGTACTGCCGCATACAGTATTATTACAACACACCAAGCCAAGGTAACTATCATGGTTAGGTGAATTCTAATTATGTAAAAATATTTACAATGATATTCATTCAAATGATATAACTTTTGATATTCAATTTACTTCTATTCAGGCTCTCAAAAAGTCATTAATGTTATAGGACTGGGAATAAAACCTGGACAACAAGCCACTCGGTACTATATGAACATTCATGAAAGGTAGCCAATAAGATAATCCACCTAGCTGCAGTTATGGGAAACACATAAAACTAATTCATAACGTATGTCCTTACGTGTCTGCTACAATGCAGCTCATTATCTGTTCTCCTTACGCTCCTCCATATATCTCAGATGTTAAATATATATTAGGATTTGTTCGTTTTGGCCATATGACACCAACATCTGTGGTGAAATAGCGGTTTTCCTTCCCAAAATCTACCCTTTGAGCTTAGCAGGTGTAAAGTGCCAACTTCCAGACAGCCCAGCTGTTTAAATAAAATGCTATAATATTGGAACAGGGTGGAAAAATTGGGTTCATGTAAGGTAAACCTCCAGTCATTTCTTTGATTTCCACAGCTTATTTCCTTTGGCACAGAACAAGAATTATTGGGGTCTTTACATTAAGGCAAATGTTGTTGCAGCAAATGTTGCCAAATGTTATTCGAGCTTTTCTCAATGGAGTCTGTGTGTGTAAAAGTATGTATTTCTAGGTAAAATAAAAACCTAAACAACTGCTAAAGAAATCAAACCAATCTTTATTTATGTCTGAATTCTGTGTGTAAAGAAAGAAAAAGACAAACACATACCTAGAAGCACAATCCATCCATCCATATGGAAAATCTCAAAATCTGATACCCACTAGATTAACAAAATTGGGTATATGTATAAAAACAGAGATTTTATGTGTAAATCTGGATTTGTGAATTTATAAAGTTTTTACTAGTTTTCCTCATGTCTGGCAATTTTTTTTTGTTTTGAATATACAACATATCTAAGCATATGTATTTCATTGAAAAAACAGTTGTCATTTTATGGTTGGTCAAAATAGAAATAATGGGCCGCTGGGTTTCTGGAAATAAAAAATCCCCCTTAGCAAATGTGACTAGGAAGAAGGTGGAGCGTCACGGGGACAGGGACTGGTTCCGATCACGTCACCAGGGGTTGGAACCAGCCCAGAAACCCAGTTCTTGCCTGAGGAACCAGCAGGCCAAAGTAAGTTAAATAGAAGTCTCTGGACAACCCCTTTAAAGAAGCAGTCTCACAAACCAATGCCGACAGCTTAATTTGTGAAATATTCTGGTTTATTGCTGTACCACATGAGCAGCACTCAGACTCATGACCAGAAGAATTTAGAGACTGCAGTCTATAGCTGAGTGTCACCAGAATAGAGCTTAAACTTACAAATAAAGCCAGAAGACTATCGGCAAGACTTTGTACATTGTACATGACATGGACATTTTTGTGGAAGAACTTCTTTAACTTACTCTAGATTTACACCTGCATTCGGGTTTCCCCAAGCGGACCCCCTGAACAGAAACCTAATCTGCTTAAAAAGCAGTTACCCCATAGACTATAATGGGGTCCACTGGGTTTCCGCCCAAAAAGGGCAGAAAAATGCAGAGAGAGAAGTCCTGCATTTTTAAAGCAGAATGGGGAACGGAATCCCCGAGCGGAGACTGGGCGCAGGTGTGAACCTAGCCTTAGGCAATTAAATAAAATAGGTCAAAATCCAATTTTCTTTAGTACTTCTCAGCAGACAGTATTCTCATAGCCTTCTGGTCATAATTATTTATTTAACTTACTTATATAGTGCCATCATATTCTGCAGCGCTTTACAGATATTCTCAACACTCTGTCTTTGGAGTGTGCCCAGTCATAATAGGTAAAATTTATTACCAAAACATTTTCCCCTGTGGCAGTATTTCTAATAATAATGTTTCTGTTCTCAGAGCTTTCAAAGCTATCATAAACTCATAGCCAATAGTCTTATGATATTATTGTGACTTTTTAAAAAAAAAAAACACTATGTAATATATAAATGATGTCACAATATTGTGGCCATTGGTTAGGCTGTACAACCAACACCGACCTAAGCGGAGATCATTACACACAGAGAACTGAAATATCTCTCTGCCTGTTAAATCCCCCCCCCCCCTACTTCCTATCTGTCTGTCTGCTATCAAAGTAATGCCTCTTACCTTGGAACATTCCTGTACATGTTGTATTTGTATTTGTATCTGCTTATCTTTGCTGCTGTAACACACTGAATTTCCCCATTGTGGGACTATTAAATGACTATTATTATTATTATTATTAGTTTGTTTGGCTTGGAGTCATTACAATTACAATCATACCAGAGGGGCAGGTTTTTTTTTTATCTTCCAGCCAGATACAAAACATCTCAGTTAGAGTTCTATTAGACAGCCCAATATTCGTGGCTATTGTGAGCAATGAGCACTCCTAGGAACACTCATTCCTGATAACTGCCCTGTCTAATAGAGCTGCCAATCATTCGACCAACAAGTGAATGCCCACTGGTCGGCTGATCACATCTTTTATGCAGGTAACAGAAGTAGATTATCGGTAACGCATCACTCACTCTCTACTGCAGTGCTGCCGATTGTAGTAGAGATTGTTCCTCCCCCATTCAGTTTGCATCAGGCTGTGTAATTAGGCCAATCCAAACGAGTACTGATCTCCTTGATTGGCACTTCTTCAGGGTTAAATCTGTTTGTGTAAAACAGCCTTTATCAGGATGGGGTGAAAGAGAGGGAGAGAAACTCAACGTATCCAGGAAACTATTGAAAGCTACTATAGAAGACTTCAGATTTTATTTTATACCCCTTAGGATTCTAATTAAAATCTTATTTAAAAATTAAACACTATTAGGTAAAGAAAGATACACTATTACAGTGATCTGTAACCTGTGGCTCTTCAGCTGCTGGAAAACTACAAGTCTCAGCAGTTGCAGGTTGTAGATCACTTCTAAATTAAATGCTCCTAGCTTTTTGTCTTTTGTAAAGACGATGTTTATTTTTATGCAGAATGTATGAGAATATTATGTTTTTAGTTGCAAGAATGAACTGGTATTTTTAAGAATTACTTGAGACTGAACCCATACATTTCCAACTCTTAAACTCTGTGATACATGCTCTTATGGGGCATAGAGGTTTCTTTGTTGAGGAGCTATGTAAACTGACATTGTGCGATAACGTCTATCTGACAGGCTGTTAACAAAGGTAGTGGTATTCAGTGATTGTGTAAATGCATGGCCCTGATGGGCAGATTCATTGAAATGCGCTAGAAAAGGGAAAATCTTTGAGTTCTCAATCAAGACTCTGAATTCTTTCCTTACAATAAGATCCAAAACTCCACTGCACGCTCCTGTGACTAACAACCTAATCTGACACAAAGAGAACTACAGGCTAGAGGCACGTCTATATTACTCAAGAATGCAATAAACACACAAACTAAAGTGTAGTTAAGCAAGTAAAAGGAGATTGCATTTGACAGTTCTATCATAAGTTGTGAAAATAAGCCTTACTAGCTGGTCATGGATGTGTAATAATTAATGGCTATATAGATGCTAATTTTATGCAAGTAGTAGAAGGTGCTTGCCAGACACCTTGCTCTACATAGGTATTAGACGGCTAGCAGAATGTACTTAGGCGACTTAAGATTAACAATAATAGAAGACAATTCCAAAAGGTTAGAAGTCTTGAAGTTGTTCTTACCAACAATTCATAGAATAGATGAAATCCCTAGTTGTTCCCCTGGGAATTACTGTCCTAAATGTATTACCCAAAAATTATCAGAGATATGCTGACAGATTTCTCATGTACTATAGAAGTGGTGGCAAACCTATGGCACGCGTGCCAGAGAGGGCACTCAGAGCACTCTCTGTGGGCATGGGCACCGTTGTCCGAGCCAGGATCCTGGATCGCTAGCTAACGGGGAAATCGGGATAGCTGTCCGAGATCCCCCGGCGAGCGCTTCTTTCAGGAGTATGCACATACTTCTGAAAACTGTCAGTGTAGGCCGCGGGTCCGCAGCTTATGCTGACAGAACGGTGGGACTTCTGCCCCCATGCAGGAGCGATGATGTCATTCATCAGCACCTGCGTTGCGGTGGAAGAAGGAGGCCGCCTAGATGCTCTTTGTGGGAGTGCAGGTAAGTACAGGAGCATATAATACTGTGTGGGGGCCACTGTGGAGTATATTATACTATGTTGGGGGCCATTGTGGACTATATTACACTGTGTGGGGGCCACTGTGGAGCACATTATACTGTGGTGGGAGCATGATATACTGTGTCGGGGCCACTGTGAATCAAAATATACTGTGTGGGGGCCACAGTGGAGCATATTGGACTGTGTGGGGGCCACCGTGGAGCACATTGGACTGTGTGGGGGCCAGCGTGGAGCACATTGGACTGTGTAGGGGCCACCGTGGAGCACATTGGACTGTATGGGAGTCCTTCACTATTTATCTGTTTTATAGCAGACGTGATATTATTACAGGCTGTAATAACATTGCATGGTCACTATAAAACAGATCCTGTACAATGTAAATAGTGAACATTAATTGTAAATGTATAAAAGTATACCATATGCAATCTTTTACCTTTCAGTACAAAATTGTTTGCATCATTGAAAGTTCGGTAAAGCCCCATTCACACAACAATATTAAAGGGGTATTTCCACAAACGTAACCATTTTTAAATTTCTAAATAATTAAAAGTTAAACATTTTTGCAAATATAAGTAATTAAACATTCTGCAGAATTTTAAAGATTTTCTCTAAATATCTTGTGGTCACAAGTTATTGTCTTGATCGGTTGCCAGTGGATACGACCATGAACACAGGACCTTTCTAATGTCAGAAAATCAGTCATGATTTCCTTATTGTGGCCAGGATATCTTCTGATGCATGTAATATCCCTGCCTGATAACCTAGCTACAATAAGAAAATCATGGCTGGGTTCCTGTCAAGTACCAGACCTTAAAAAGTTTCTACATTCATGGTCGTATCCATTGGCAACTGATCAAGACCACAGACTAACATAGTTAGAGAAAATCTTTAAAACGCTGCAGAATTTTTAACTACTTATATTTGCAAAAATGCTTAACGTTTAATTACCTACAATTATAGATATGGTTATGTTCATGGGAATACCCCTTTAAGGTTAAACTTCCGTGTGGGCACTTTGCAATAAATTAGTGGGTTTTGGGTTGCAGTTTGGGCACTCAGATTCTAAAAGGTTTGCCATCACTGTACTACAGCCTACTTTGCCAAACTTTGGTGAATAAAAAAAACATACTAGCAGTGCTTTAAAGCTGAAGTACTGTATCTAGCTGCCAGCTGTGTAATACAGATAATGTCTTTTCTTTATGTAGACAGGCTAGATGCATCAAGACTTTCTATGGCTTCTTCCCTTCAGTAGACCGTGATCTGCTGCCACAACAACAACAGCATGTGTGGTCCTAAAACTACTGTGTTACTCATTCAAATAATACAAGTGGCCAAAAATGATGAATATTTGTTTGGGCCTGTGTTATCTCTTAACCACATTAACAAGACCCTGTAACCACCAAATGCCCGACTTATCACTCTGATCTACTAGAGACAAGTGTTCAGTTGTAGAAGCTATATAATACAAAATAATCTGTATGAACTTGTGTGGAGATATCACATATGTAGATACGTTAGGGCAACATGAGGAAATTTACATAGAACATCAGCTGCTTTCATCAGGACAATTGTCATCAAAAACTAAAAGAAAAGTGGGAAAGAGGTGTAAAGGTGCTCATAGACATTAGAAACGACTAGGTCAAGCCTACCAATTTTAACGGGATCAGCAAATTCTCCCCTGTCCTCAGATGTTGGGTGGAAGAAGTAACCGGCACAGTGATCTGTCAGATTATTTTTACCTGTCAGAAGAGGTGTAACTTCTAGGCCCCCATTCCAAATTGGTAATTTGGCCCCCACTTAGCATGTGGTATCTATAATACCATTGTCTTTTCATGCACTAGGGCCTGTTAATAATTTCTACGTCTGCACCCCCTATAGCTAAGGCCTGCTTGTCAGACTCTTGCTGAGGTAAGCAAGAAATTTCAGCTCCAGATCCCAGGTCCAGCGATTTTAATAGAGGAGTAGTTACTGGCCAAAAATAATCGGGGGGGGTCAAGTCATCTTATACTATTGGAAATACTGGAACACAAAATGGTTACATAAAAGTTTAATAGCATGTAACTGGATGGTGAAGGATTAAAAGCTACTGGAATGTTATTTGCTAAGATTGTGCAGAATAAAGATTACAGAAGTTATCTAGGGCCCCAACAAGGAAGATCATCAGTATATCAGCACCCTGTGGCACAGTCAGCAAAATGAAATATCTTATCTTAACCATCTCATGTAAGGCTCTTTGTAGTGCACAGATGAAAGTAAACCAGAACTGCCCAGCAAGTTTGGAAGTATACAGATTAACTGTGAATGAAAATGAATGTAGAAATACACGGAACTCAGCTAAAGTTTCTTTAAGAAAATATTCCTTGAGCACTTGAGCGAAATGGTTGACACTTATTGCTTCAAGTTCCAAAGACTGCAGAATGCTGCTATCTGTGAAATTCTACACTCCATGACTATGAAATGTGGGTTTATACAATGACAGAACATTAGGTAATGTCTATAAAAAAAAAGTTTAAAAAGATAAATTTAAGACCCCATGTAGATATACAAAAAGATCCGGTATGTACAAACATACAGGTTAGTGTGCTTACAGTACAGTGAGGTCATTTAGGACATTTAAGGGCCCAGCCATAAATTCCTAAATGAGGTGAAATAGCTCCAGGTAAGAGTCCCTGGCCAGGTGTAGTTATCACACCCCCACCATCTATGAGGGCTTTTCACTGCTCAGCAGCATGCTTAGGCTGTGACACTTCATACACAATGTCTGAGATGATTATACCGTGCAGGAATTCCCAATACTCTGACTAGACGCCTGACTGAACCCTTAATATGGAAAGAGAGCAAAGGTCAATTAGAGGGGATAAGTATAACTCACTCTGATGGGGCACCTTGAATTATCTGTCAGGATTCACTCGCACTGGACTTAAAGGGGTATTCCCACGAACATAACCATTTTTAATTTTTTAGATAATTAAAAGTTAAACATTTTTGCAAATATAAGTAATTAAACATTTTACAGAGTTTTAAAGATTTTCTCTAAATATCTTGTGGTCACGAGTTGTTGTTTTGATCGGTTGCCAGTGGATACGACCATGAATGCACGACCTTTCTATGGTCAGAAAATCAGCCTTGATTTCCTTATTGTGGCCGGGATATCTTCTGATACATGTAGTGTCCCTGCCTGATAAACTAGCTGCAATAAGAAAATCATGGCTGAGTTCCTGACACGTTCCAGACCGTAGAAAGTTTCTGCATACGTGGTCATATCCATTGGCAACCGATCAAGACAACAGACTGTCACCACTAACATAGTTAGAGAAAATCTTTAAAACTCTGCAGAATTTTTAGATACTTTTATTTGCAAAAATCTTTAACTTTGTATTATCTACAAATATAAATATGATTATGTTCATGGGAATACCCCTTTAAGGCAGCCACTCTGCTACGGTATATAATAATTCTGGTGAGTATTCCTCCTAGATAGAGGGTTTTCCAAATATTTAAAGGGACTGTCTGGAAATTTTTTTTTGAAAAGGCAAAAATTGTGTAAATAATAAAAGAATAAAATAAAATAATGATCCCTCATTACTATTGTTTCTTTGCTTCCTGGATCTCGATGACGTCAATGGTAGCTGAGATACAGTAACACTCCTTGACCACTATACAGTGTATGGAGTGATCTGCTTATGACTGGACACAGCTCCAAACAGCTAATAATAATACATAATAATACATTTTACTTATATATCGCCAACATATTCCGCAGCACTGTACATTTCCATGGGTTTCTGCAAATGTCTTGCTCCACCTTCGTCTGTTTTGTGGACCAATTATGCCCATTAACGTCTATTTCCACAGATCCAAGACAATAGAAAGTATAGCAATTTTGTAAGAAAAAAAAAATCACTGGTGTGAAAAAAGGAATTAAAGCATGGACAGAACAAATCCATGAAATAATTAGGATCATGTGCCGTGCATGAAAAATGGGTGTGTGAATAAGCCTTAAGGGAAAGGGTTGTGTTCATGGTTGTCATCACTGCACCATATTTGTTAAATTGTGTTGTCATATTGTGATAGAAGTCAAGGGAAGTTTTCTACAGTATTTCTGCGCCATTTAGGGTGGGTTCACACTTGCGTCGGTACTCCGTCCACCGCAAATCCGACCTAAATGTCGGAAAACTGGATAGGGAAAGGTTTGCGACGCTTTGCTTAAAAACCCATTCACTTCTATGGGTTTTTAAAGCAATGCATGGGTGTGCGCTTACACCCTCTGCACCGCAAAGCCGTTTTTTTTCGTCGGAAACAGTCGGACGAAAAAACTGGCTTCATGGTGCAGAGAGTGTAAGCGCTCACCCCTGCATTGCTTTAAAAACCCATAGAAGTGAATGGGTTTTTAAGCAAAGCGTTGCAAACCTTTCCCTATCCAGTTTTCCGACATTTAGGTCGGATTCACAGCAGACGGAGTGTCGGCAGAAGTGTGAACCCACCCACACTTTGAGAATTGCAAATATTGCATTGTGTATCTGAAGCTAATCTACCCTGTTGTGCAAAGTATTACTAGGTTTTTTTTATGTGTACCTCCATGTTATTATAGAAATAAGCACTTATATAGTTCTGTTACAATTCACAATTAAATGCCGCAATTAAGTTTTTTCTGAAACTAACAAAATTGAATATCTGCAAGGAACCAGAGCGACGTAAATGTGTAAAGGTTTCATTGTTTCCAAACAAGTACTCTAGGGAAATCTAAAAGAAGTGTTCAGCGAGGGTTCATAAAGAGGTGTCCTCAAATAACCTGCCAGCGGTGGAGGGAATACTACCATACTGAAGAGAGATTTCCATATATATCGTACTACGTGTATGCTTCACCCAGAATGTGACAGCATATAGCCAAGAAAATACAGCATGGCAGATCATTTCATCATAGTCCTGGACGACTGTATATCAAAATGAAAAAAGAATAAATAAAAAAGCAGAATTGGATTGTAATAAATATTAATCTGATAAAGACACAGTAAACAGAATGCCAGGCCTTTTACATTTTTAAGACCATTCTAGGAAATCTTCCTCAAGTTGTTTCTATACCTCTACACACATAATAACTGCACATGTGGCTCGTATATGCAGTTTAGTATTTTACTGTGTTTTTCTCAGCCGATAATGGGTAAATAACAGATGTAAATAGTATACACTGTGGTGCTATGTTTCTGCCAGCATGCCGGATGAGCTTACTCTAGGTGAGTTACTAGTGTAATACATTCCAACTTCCAAAAGAGATTTGTTATTCTTGCTATATATCAAGTTAAACTATTTCTACAAGGGTCAACAATAATTTTCTGTGACAAATATTATGGTCTCTTAGGCACATTTGCGGTCTGTGGTTTACTGAGTACATTGATTTTTTCTATAATGATGTAGAACAAGTAGAGGAATTGATGGGGAACAGTAAGGAGTGCACATTCCACCTAGCAGTACAGTTTATGCTATACTTAGATGTATTTGTTATATCCTGGAGTAAAATGACACATTTTTTTTTTAACACAAAGTTTGTCCACTGATCAAATAGAAGCACTACTGCTTGCTAAATCAGATTCACATTGGCAAATGGGTTTGTTCAGTGTAATGTTGATGGTATTGCCAGTCCTAATACCAGGAGATCTCGTATTAGAATCTACCACCATCTACTGTGTCTTTGCATGTATATATCATAAAATTCACTATACAGCAAATTACTTCTAACTTCATATATAACTATCCCAATAATTAGTGCTGTAAAGTCAGTAGGCCAAACCACTGACTCCATTTTTCACAGCCCAACTATGACTCTTGCTCCAACTCCTTCAAAAATGTCTCACAGCTATAGTTGCCTCACCATAGTCTGGACAACCAGAATTTAAGGTTTAAATTGTAATATAAGTTATATGAGGGCATTAGAGCCAAATAAGATATTATTTCTGCTATATTAAAGAGGATCTTTTATGTCCCTGACATCAGCAGTATTATATTCTGTTAGGAAGCTGACTGGATTGAGCGTACTGCCAGCTTTGTCGGTATGCACCCCGGTGCCAGAGGTATTCCTCTACTGTCAGAAGAGCCAGCCTTACAGCTCCCTATCATCACTGGGCTGTGAGGAACGTCCCCTCTAACAGTACAAGGCTATGGAAGGTTGGCCCTTCTGACAGTGCAGGGATATCTGCCGAAACTAACGGAACCGATATCTCTGGCCCCGTAGTGCATATTGGCAAAGATGAATTCAGCGCACTGTCAGCTATCGGTATATAACACCGCTAATGTCAGACGACATATAAGGTCATCTTTAAATCCATATTAGAGAGAGAGCTCTTTCATAGAGATAAAACAAGGGTTCAACCAAGCAAGACTCCTCTTTCTTATGCTGATGTGCCTATGATTCTTTTTCACATTTTTTACACGGTTAACTGTAACTTTATTTCCTATAGGGAAACACTGTAGTTATTAACAAGTTGCAGCAATGCTGTAAATTTACTATGAATCTTGGTGGATTTCTTGCCACTTTGGAAGACTAGCCTTAGAACCAGATGCATCTGTATAATACTTCAGTTCCTTTGCTGTGTTGCTGCTATATACTGGAGCCTACTGGCAGGAAAGGGGTTGCCCAAAGTCCGTATCCTTCTTAATAACCATTCCTTAATGTATTGCTGATCATCTTAGAAGGGATTTGTCACATGGTGTCTGATCTACAAGCAGCATCTTATAGAGCAGGAGGAGTCGAAGAGATTCTTATACATATTTGTGGGGAAGGATTCAGCCTTATTCAGTGACTGACAGCCATCTCTGCATGACTGTCCATACTGAGACAGTGGTCAGTCACTGAGTAGGAATACCCAATGGACTCCTAAGCATAGAAAGAACAGGGATATATGAATATATGACAGGTCATACTGAATATTTTACAACCAAACTATATATCAACTTTCTCAGCTCCTCCTGCTGTATATCATGCTATGACAGAATTCTTTTAAAAGCTATAAACAAACTTTTAACTAATTTAATAAGGGCCCAAATTTTCTCAATTTTCCTTCCATGGTACAAATGATGGTATCACAGCACCATTTACTCATTATATCAGTGTTACCCAATGAACCGCACCCAGTGATGTAAAGAAAATTTTGGGAAGCAGCTGTTTTCAGTTAAACATGGTCAGATTGAGAAGCCCTGTACACCCAACCTTTATACTGTTTTCATTATATTTTGTAGCCTATTTCATTTTATACTATAAACTAAGTGACTTGTGTACAGACACTCCCAGTATTCAGCAAAGATGGTCTGCTGAAAGCAAATGGATGTGGTAATTTGACTTTAGTTTTAGCAATGTCTTGTTATGCTTATGAGTTTAACTATTTCACAGTTAGGCTAAGGCCCCACTTAGCAGGCCGCAGTGAAAAAGCGCTGCGGGAAAAACCGTGTCAGAAACGCATCGCAGTTTTTCCCGCAGAGCTTTTCACAGAAAGTCCGCAGAGTTTTCCGCTGCAGACTTTCTGCTTTAATTATACCTATAGGAATACCGCCATTGTTTCCGTAGGTTTTGGAAATCGCAGCATTTCTGCTGTGGGTATTTTTCTGCAATGTGTGGATGGGATTCACTAGAATATCATCCACTTTGCAGGGTCTGTAAAATGCCGCATTTTTTGCCATGGCATTTACCATGTGGGGCTTCAGCCTAAAACACAAAAATCTTAAATGTGTTGCTGGAATCCCAATTCAGCAATTTTCTGACAAACTGCCTTTCTGCTATTAAATGACAAACCAATTATGCTGTATATTCATCTATCGGACATGTAAAATGGATTTATGGTCCCTAATACCCAGACCGGTGCAGGGATGTGTGCCGTTTGATGATCATTGCTCATCTGCATAGCCTTTTACACAAACAGATGCATTGTTGGTCAACTACACATTGATGTACTACCAGCATATAATAATTTGCTGTGTCACATAAAAGATGAGCTCACCAGCACATGTACGCAGTCCAACTATCAAAAAAGATAACAAATGTTTGTTCCTGATAACTAACATTATCAGTCTGTGTATAAGGTATTAAAGGTAACCTGACATGCTGCTTGTTTAGGGGCCCCAAATCTAGTGGTAGGTTCCCTTTAAGACAATTTGTCATTCTTAGCTGTTACCTTGGTAAAGATTTTCTAATCATCACAGCAAAAAGAGAATTGATCCAGGATACTGGGCTTTGCTTCCTGCCCTCCATGCATTTGATAGTTGGGTGCTCCTACCTGGGGCACAATGCCTTCAGTTAGATGCTGTCACTAATAGCAATGAGCTTCCTCTCTCCCTGTAGGTGCAGTTACAGACCACTCCTGCCAGAGAAAGCACACAGCAGACACCGATGCAGGATGAGTAAGGCCAAGTTGAAATGCAAATCCAACCCTATGGAGCGTGTTGTTGAGCAGGATTTGCCCGGGCCTCACTTATACATAAAGTAACTGCCATGTGACACAGGATTTATAGACTTTTTATATTTATGAGTCGCAGTCTGATTACTTTGTTAGTTTGTTGCTATGCCATACTGGACACTTCTTTTTACAAGTGTTACTGCTTTTAACATGACTTATTGGTGAAAATGGAGGCAATAGAAAGCAAGAAGTGTCCATTTTCTACAATAAAAAGCAAACAACAAAAAGAAGCTCATGTCTATAAAAATGTGACATATTCAGGTATCACAGACCTAATTTTTTAATGGGTACCACGTAATAAGAACCCCAAATATTATGTGCCAGCAGCAGATTTTTTTGGCATATTGACCACCTGGATTCTAAGTGATATCTTGCCTTGGTGTTAATAGAGGAGCTAGCATGGGATACACCATAATGGGCAATTGGCTTTTATTTATAGACTTACACTACAGCTTTAGTTGTGTTGTCTCCATTGTGGTTTCTGACCATCTGTCTGTATGTACCAAACAGATATTTTCACACACTCCAAGATAAAAGGAAGCTTCATAACTGGGAATGGCCAGAGAGAAATGGTAAATGCTCTTCATAGCATCAATTATTTACTGTGACATTTATGATAAATCAGTGCTAATGAATTTTAATGAAATTTTTTTTTCCATGTCTTTGCTATCTAAACAAGGGTCTGCACTAAAAACCATCAAATCAACACATCTGAATCTTTGTGAAATGATCTTTTAGCCACTTGTTTCTATCACTGATTCCTAAAGGGGCATGCAAGAGAAAAGAAAAAGAGAAAAATGCCAAGTAACGATAAGTTGTACAGTAGTTGCACGGTCGAGAAAAAAAAATAACTTGTTCAGCAGAAATCAACAATACTTGTGAAACCTGCATTGCGTAGGTTCTGATGGAAAAGCCAAAAATGAACAAACGCAAGAAAGAGGAACTAGCTTTCATGAGAAAATTGGTGCCAGGAAATATAATAGGAAGTCTACTGGATTTCAAAGCATTGTCCCTGTTTGTACAGGGGAGAAGACAAAGCAAAGTGAAATCATTTATGATTTATATTAGGTTTCTATATAAAACATTACACTGTTATATACACACAAATATTAAAAAGAGATACACTAAAGTGGAGCAGGTCCATTTTACATATAAAACTATTTAAGTAGATCACAGACAAGATAACTGTGTGAAAGGCTTACATAAGGTTCTGGTCAGTTTGTTAGAGGCAAGGTGAACTCAAAAAGAAGGGGGCTTAAAAGGAACCTGTCACCATGAAAATGAAGGCTAATCTGCAGGTAGCATGTTACAGATTGAGCAGTTTGATATATACTTTTGTGAGAAAGACACAGTATAACTTGCCAATTATTTCTTTGTTCTTTCTATGAATAGGAGTCCTGGAGTCCAGAGGGTGGTCCTAATAATGAATGACAGCCTCTCCTCTATGATTGTACATACAGAGATAGCTGTCAATCACTGTTAGGACTGCCCACTGGAGCAGAAAGAGCAGAGAGATAAATGAATCAATGACTGGTTATACTGACTCCTTTTCCACATAACTGTATTATCAATCTGCTCTGCTCCTCCTATTCTATAACATGTCGCCTTCAGACTGCATAGCACTGCATTTTCATGGTTACAGGTTCCCTTTAATCTAACATTGGCCATATAGTTTAGATAGCTTTCAGCCAAATATGCAATAGCTATTCCTACCAACTCCACTATAAACATGCCACAGCATGTATGTTATTTTCAGTGTAGAGGGAAATAAACTGCTGCCAGACACTTTTGGCAGCAGCTTATCTTCCTTAGAAAGAAATAATTGTACATATTAAAATCCAACATGCCTGATCCTTCTTTCCCTGATATCTGCCGTCAGGGGAGTTGGTAGACCCCCATTCCCTCCCTTACACATTAGATAGTCATTGGATCTGTAATCAGTAGGCTTAGCCAACAGTTATCTATTGTGTTTGAGCAGTTTTGAACTAGAAGGGGAAAAGATTATTACCTTGATGATATTGTGCAAAAGTAAAATAAATGCATAAAGATGTTATTCTGCCTTTATGTTTTGACCAATGCAAATAAGAACAAGTTAAAATCTAACTTGTCCAATCCCTATTTCCCAAAATCTTTTTCTATATATTTGAAGCAACAATATTATACCTAAGAAGGCTACATTATACTATAAATAGAGCAGTAAATCCATATAACAATAGAAACAATAATTCACATTTTCATAAACTGTTTGTATACGTTTTAATGATATTACGATGCCTTGTAGCAACTAGACATATGTATAACTATTACACCTGGACAGCATAACAACTGATCCTAAGTTATGTAAATACAAACTTGAGGTGAATTTGGGGAAATATATCCAGGTCCTATTCCACAATGCTGTCACCTATGTATCGCATCTGAAAGTCCCATTGTCTATGATGTGAGAGCAGCACATGGCACAACTATTGTGTTGAATCTAGAAGAACTGCATTCATCAAACTCCATTAGGTCTCAGCCATCTTGCCTGTAACCACCATTCATGTCAATAGGATTTACAACCACATTAACACGTAACCAAGGTTGATGAATCTCTCCCACTGGAAAAGCATGCCATTTTCAGAGTTGGCTGTGGTTTCCTTTTGCAATGGAAGGAGAGTTTCTATTATGGCTTGATTTATGAGCCATCTGATATACTGGCACTAAAAGGATTACGTTTTTGTAACTCTTCATAAAAAAAAAAAAAAGGGCAGGTTGGGAAACACTCTGAGAATTTCACCTGCAGAACACATTGTGTTGTGAGGAATATAAAAAGGCGGCAAAGTCAGAAAGACTACATCTCCAGTATATCTGCCAGACTATTTGACACTGTGCCAGAGCGGAGTAAACCCTAATCCTCCATTTAATCTAAGATGAGGTCTGCTTTCAGTAGGATTCAACAGATAATAGAGAAGTAGGAAGCAAACTTGGCAGCTCACATACTTGGCAGAAAAACAGTGTCTTCAGTTGACCCATATTATAAAAAAAAAGGCTGGCAAAACATTAGTGAGCTGCCACTAAAATCAGGCAGCCTGAGTGTTTATATGAAAAAAAAAATCATCATTTTTCATCTATCCGACATCATTTAATTTAATTTGTTTGACATAGTTTTAAGAACCCACAATGTCCAGCTTAAAGAAAAATTATTGTGTCATATCTGCCATTTGTGTACGTATATAAAGTAAAAAAGCTTTACAAACATTCTCTGGTGAATCCCATCATTTTTTCCCAAGGTTTATGCACACAGAAACCACAACATATAAGAACATATTAGGGCAGGGCAATTATAAGCTAAATCAAAAATCATGATTAATTGAACATTTTACCTCAATTACAATTAAGGGTGGGTTCACACCTGCGCTTCAGTCCGTCCGTTGCCAATCCGAGTGAAAATCTCGGCGTACGGGATTGGCATCGGATACAGACAGGTTTGAGACGCATGTCCGACTTTGTTTCCGACGAAAAAAAGGATTCGCACCGCAGAGGGTGTAAGCGCACACCCGCGCATTGCATTAAAAACCCATTCAAATGAATGGGTTTTTAACCAATGCGTCGCTGACCTGTCGGTATCCGATGCCAATCCCGTTCGCCGAGATTTTCACTCGGATTGGCAACGGACGGACTGAAGTGCAGGTGTGAACCCACCCTAATAAAGGATTATTTTACATGCCACGCCATGCCATTGAATTTTGGTTTTGCAATCCTGACTGGATAGCGTACAGTGACATATCCTTCAACCAATGGCAGTGTGAGATAGAGATGACATGGATACAGAATAATTAAAATAATCAACATGAGCAAGTTCACTCAAGTAATTGAGGCAATTTTCATGATTAAGGCTAGGTTCACATCTGCACAGAGGACTTTTCAGTATAAAAATGGCGGAAACCTGGCAGACCCCATTATAGTCTATGGGCAACCGATGTTTTAGCGGACAGGCTCTCCAACATTCGGGTCCCCCAAACGATGGAGAGCCGGCACAAGTGTGGATTAAAACAACAAATACCTCAAAAAACATATAATGTGATATAGCTCCTTGTACCAGAATTATATAAACAACAAACACTAAACACTCACCAAGAGCCTTGGCAAGTGTGAACCTAGCCTTATTTGTGTTTCTTCCTCTCCTATGGTTCCTGTGTGGTGTCCTCCCTTGTAGCTTTGGCCTATGGTATGTTTAACTACTTTGTCTCAATGGTCTCCCAGTAATGGTGTGCTCTATATGCCTGTAAGCTTTAAAGCTTTAAGTATATTGTACTGGATATACCACGTCAGTATTGATAGTATTTTGTGCTATTTTGTATTTGATTAGTTGTACTGTATATGCAAATTATGTATTTCCACCGATGATTATAGTTATTTCTAGTTTTAGATTGTGCCGATATTGCTACAATTACAGCATCAGATAATGCATTGTGTATATATTTATATGGGGGATTTTTCCTTGTGCTCATAGAAGAGGGGGTTAAGTATCTGAGGTGTCTTTTTGTCATCTAGCACCCTTGCTTGAGTCTCTCATTTTATATTTATTACTTTTGTACGTATTAATTTTCTAATAAAGAACTATTATATTTTTGATAATAACGTTATCTCCATAGCTGCTTTTTTTTTTTGGTAATAGTATTTTAATAAATGGGGTCCGCTAATGTGATTTATTTATGTGACTAGAATTTTTTTGGTTATAAATTTCGGCACCAGGCCATAATTCAGAACAACTACTAATATAGTTAAAAGGGCCTAGCTGGTGTCTAATCACTTACCTATTTTAGGCTAAGGCCCCACGCAGGGAATCGCTGCAAAAAAACACTGCGGAAAAGACTGCAGTGGAAACGCATCTTGTTTTATTCTGCAGCATTTTTCACAGAAAGTCCTTTCTGCCTCTACCATACCTATATGGAAAACGTCAGCATTTCCGTAAGTATAGTTAATATGCTGCGATTTACAAAAACGCAAGCGTTTTTGAAATCACAGCATTTCTGCTGCATAATTTTTTCTGCAATGTGTGGATGGGCGTTTCCGCAACGTGGGGCTTTAGCCTTTAAACCTATAGAAAAAACGCAAGCGTTTCAGCAGGTATAATTGACATGCTGCGTTTTTCAAAAACAGGTGCATTTTTGAAATTGCAGTGTTTTTTTTTCCGCAGTGTGTGGATGGGATTAGCCAGAATCCCATCCACTTTGCAGATAAGATGCTGCACTTTTGCAACGTGGGCCCCCGGCCTTATGGACAGTTTCCATTTCATGCCTATGACCAGCCTGAGTAGTTGTACTGTTTATATAAAAGTACTTCCCCAGAAATTTAGAACTTTATGTACATACTGTCCCTGGGTAAAGGTGGCCATACAAAAATGTCAACTAAACCCGCTTATTTTGATGGGACAGGCCACTCATCCAATGTGTATTCCCCTTACGTCTGACAGCAGCACAATATGGGGTATCTCTGCCCCTGTGTGTTGTTTAGGACAGGTGGAACCTTTAATTAGCACCAAAAAGGTGCCTCCTACTAGCCCTATAAGAGGGCACAAGAGACCTCCCTCCACTGTGTTTTTTTTCTGTCCTATGTGGAACAGGTGGACGGAGGTCTCTTGTGACCTCCCGTTGCTAGGGGTTTTATTTACTCCTGGCTTACCTTTATGGGGTACCTCGGTCCCAAAGAAAAAACCTCCGGGCCTTCGCCCCGCAGCGCAGCGTTATCCGGCATCCATCTGCAGGCAGCGCGATCCCGGAAGTAAGCGGGGAACCTCCTCGGCCGGAACTTTTCTCCGTTCCCGTGTTCCCAGGGGAAGGAAGCCTTTGCGCACCACCGCGCCCTACTTCCGGTTTTCTCGGAAAAAGTGCGGTAAGTTTGGAAATTTAAAATTTAAAGGCAAAATATAGATTTGATTTTTGCTGCTTGTAGTTTGAGCCTCTGGCTTAGGCTTATGTTCCATTATGGCGTTTGACTTGTTTTGGTGCTGTATAAATGTTTCTTTGTTGGCTTCCTCCCCTCGCTGCTGGATTACATTTAAAAGGTCTGATTGCAGTCCTTTATTTGTTGAGTGAGTGGTTTCTAGCTCCTCTGCTGCGGGTTGCGGTGGCTGGTTTTTCTGACGGTTTTTTTCTCTCTTCAAGTGACCGATTTAAAAAAAAAAAAAAAAAAAAAAAAAAAAAAAGGTACCCCTTGGTTTTTTATGCGATGCTTGGCGATCTTCCCTGTTTCAGTGTCACGTGGCTGTTTGATGTTTCAGATGTCATCTTCTGCATCATGTAATGGCGATGCGCTTAGGAGGAAAAATTCCTCTAAACTTGAACACCTAACGTGTTTGGATTGCAATACCCCTTTACCTGACGGCTATGATTTTACCCACTGTCACCAGTGTCGCGGACCTCCGCCGGAAGTACCTTCTATAAGAGGTTGTTACTTGGGTAAAGGACTATATGAGGAGTCTCTTAAGGAGATTCGTTCTTCCATCGCCCAGATTGCCAAGAGACCGCATATTGAGACAATCTTCCTTACGGATCTCTGATGAAGATTATCAGATAGTGGACGAGACACTCTCATCTGACAATTCCACTGAAGATCCCAGCAGGCCGTGCTTCCACTCGAAAAATTAAGCCGGCTGCTGAAGTCCATCCGGTCTAAGGATCGTGATGTTGACGGGGAAGCCTCCGCGTCCACCTATAGAGGGCCTAGGGTCTTCCAAGTGGACCAGACATTACAAAAGTTAATGTCCTCAGAGTGGAGAAGTCCTGAAAAACCTCTTGTGGTTCCTAGGAGGTTCAGCGCTTTAGTCCCAGTTGCTCAATGGGATCAATGGGGTCCTCCTCCCAAGGTGGATATGGCGGTGGCTAAACTGTCCTGCCGCACTAAGGTACCATCAGATGATGGAGCAAATTTGCACGACGCCATGGCAGGCGCTTCGACAATACCTTCAAGAAGGCTTATTCAGCTGCCTCGCCCAAGACCGCTGTGGCGGTTGCGTCCTGTGAAGTGTCAGCCAAATTATGTACTGACCTGGTCCACCTCGAAAGTGACCGACTCTGGAGTCTCCAGAGACGAGCTGCTAGGGTTTCTAGGCTCAGTTTCCCTAGCAGCTGAATATTTAACGGAAGCCTCCCACCATCAATTAAGGCTGGCGGCCAAATCCCTGGCACTTACCAAGAACACTGCAGCAGGAAGACCTCTATGGTTAAAACCTTGGAGAGCTGTGTTCCCCTCAAAGTATAATTTGTGCGCATTACCCTTTGAGCCGGGTAGAGTCTTTGGCTGTGCCCTAGACGAGTTCCTAGAGGGCTTGGCCGACAAGAAGGGTAAAACTTTACCCCAGGCCTTCAGAGGTAGGTCTGGCTCTGGCCGTGGTAGAGGCTATCCGCCTCGTCGTGGAAGGCAGTCCAGAGAGGCTCTAGTTATTCCTCTAGAGGCGCCGGCCGGAGATTCCGAAGTCTGATGATAAAAAAGTCAAGCCTAGCTTTTGACATCAGAAGCAGTTTTCCTGTGGCCGAGATTCCTGTCGGAGGTCGTGTCTCCCACTTTCTCAACTGCTGGCAGGAAAAAATTCGAGACCCATGGGTCCGGTAGGTAATCCAAAGAGGTTATGCAATCAAGTTCCTCCGTCCTCCTCAGGATCGGTTTGTGTTAACTCGCAGCCTCCCTACAATGCAGCAGACTACACTGGAATGCTCCATCCGAGAGTACATTCACAAGGGAGCCCTGGTGGAAGTCCCTTCTCTAGAAGAAGGATCCCGTGTCTATTCTCCCGTCTTCCTGATGCCAAAACTGGCAGACAAGTGGAGAATGATCATAGACTTAAGGTACCTCAACCGCTTCATCAAAAAGAAGCGCTTCCATAGGAAAACCATAAAGTCTGTCACCACCTTTCTCCTCTAAGGCGATGTTGTTTGTGACTTTGGATATAAAAGATGCCTATTTGCATATTTCTATTTACCTCCACACAGAAGGTTCTTTTCTAAGGATTGCCGTAGTATTTTCCGGCCACAGGAAGCACTTTCAATTCACAGCACAACCCTTCGGGATCTCCTCTGCTTCCCACACCTTTACAAAGGTAGTGGCCCCCATAACGGCCGCCCTCAGGCTTCAGGGGATATTCTTGGTGCCTTATCTAGACGACTGGTTGATAAAGGCCCAGTCAGAATCTGTTCTGCTCCAGTAACTACAGACAGCCTTCAGAGTCTGTGATGGCTTATAAACTGGGAGAAGTCAAAAACGATCCCTTCAACTCGAAGGAAGTTCCTCTGAGGAAGCTACTTCCTAGATTCAGTCCGCCTGCAAATCTCCTTGACACCAGCAAGGAAGGAGAAGCTGGTTGCGGCAGTCCGGCACCTCTTCAAAAAGCCGATAGCCTCCATCAGAACATTGATGAAGATCCTGGGCTTGATGTCTTCCAAAGTGGAGGCAGTCCCATGGGCCTTGTGGCACTTACGTCCCCTCCAGAAGGAGTTACTAGAGGCTTGGGATCGCTCCCTTCTTACATTCAGCAAGAAGATTCGACTCTCCCCCAGGACCCGTCTTTCCCTCAAGTGGTGGTTGCACCTGAAAGACAGAAGGTCCACGGTCCAACCTTCTTGGACCCTGTTGACTACAGATGCATCCCTCTCGGGATGGGGAGCCCATTGGACGAAAACTCCATAAAGGGAGTCTGGAGCGCTCCTGAAAAAAGGACCTCGTCCAACTGGAAGGAGCTCAGAGCCGTATATCGTGCCTTACTCTATTTCTTGCCTCTTCCCAGGGGAAGAGCAGTCTAAATCCGGTCAGACAACATGACCACAGTGCTGTACGTGAACAGACAGGGAGGCACCAGATCACCAACCCTCCTTAGGGAGGCAGATCTGATATTTACATGGGCAGAGAAAAATCTAACCCATTTATCCGCAGTTCACATCAAGGGCTCCCTGAACATAGTAGCGGATCGGTTGAGTCGGGGTGATGCCGTATCAGGAGAATGGTCACTCAATCCAGAAGTCTTTCATCAGATTACCCTGAACAGGGGTCTTCCAGAAATAGACCTCATGGCAACCCGACTCAACGCCAAGGTGGAGAAGTTCTGTTCCCTTTACCAGGAGGACAATCCCTTGGCAGTGGATGCCCTGTCCATCCCTTGGAGGTCCAGGCTGCCATACATCTTCCCTCCAATTCCAATAATACCAAAGGTATTAATGAAAATCAGACAGGACCAAGTCTCTGTGATAGCCATCATTCCATTCTGGCCAAAAAGAGCTTGGTTTTCCCAACTCATGGAGATGAGTCGAGGGATATATTGGAGGCTTCCCCCCATCCAGAACCTGGTTTCCCAAGGATCTCTGAAGTGCCAGGATCTTTGGAGATTCAACCTGACAGCCTGGAGGTTGAGCAGTCCCTACAGCAGGATAGAGGACTGTCAGAGGCCGTCCTGAAGACCCTTTCTTCTGCAAGAGCAGAATCTACCAATAAGAACTACCAGAGGACAGCCAAGATTTTCATGGAGTGGTGCTCCAAGAAGGGTATTAATAATCTAGAACCTTCAACGGCTGATATTTTAAATTTTCTTCAGGAAGGTTTGGATAAGGGCCTTGCCCCTGCCACTTTGAAAGTGCAGTTTGCGGCCCTCTCCGCTTATTTGAACAGACGTCTGTCTCAGGATCCTCTGGTTGCAAGGTTCCTTAAAGGGGCAATGAGGCTAAAGCCATCAGTATCATCCCCAGTGGGACCTTGCGGTAGTCATTACAGGCCTGTGCGGTCCTCCATTTGGACCCTTGGAGATACAATATTTAGCCTACAAAACCACTTTTTTGTTGGCTAGTATATCTGCCAAAGAGTAGGGGTACTCCAGGCCCTCTCTTCTAGAGAACTGTACATTTTGTTTTTGCAGATAGGGTTTATCCCTAAGGTCCCCTCATACTATAATAGCAATCAGCTAATTTCGTTACCTGTGTTTTTCCCCTCTCCAACCTCTGAGGAGGAAGAAAAGCTCAACACCTTAGATGTGGTAAGGTGTCTGTGGATTTACCTATTCCACACTCAACCGCTTAAGAAGGCCGAAAGCCTACTAATTGATATGCAGGGTAAAAACAGGCCTCAAGGCTTCCAAGCCTACTCTATCCACATGGATCAAGGAGACAATTAAGTCTTCCTTTCTTATTCAGGAGTTATTCCCTCCAGTCTTTCTACGGCCACTCGACCTGGGTTGTCGACTTCTTTGGCTGAGTATCGGTCCTTACCATTGGACCAGATTTGTGCGGCTGCATCATGGTCATCTCAGTTGACCTATTGTTAAACATTATCATTGGACATCCGCAGTTCCCAGACAACTGCCTTTGGTCAGTCAGTCCTTGACGTTGTAAGGCGAGGAAACCCTCCCTAGGGGAATTACTTGCTATCTCCCCATATTGTGCTGCTGTCGGACGTAAGGGGAATCGTTGATTGTAATGTCAATCTGTATTCCCTTAGTCCAGACAGCAGCACAAGGCTTCCCTCCCTAGAAGCTTGTTTCCTGTTACTTTATAATTTACACAGTGGAGGGAGGTCTCTTGTGCCCTCTTATAGGGCTAGTAGGAGGCACCTTTTTGGTGCTAATTAAAGGTTCCACCTGTCCTAAACAACACACAGGGGCAGAGATACCCCATATTGTGCTGCTGTCTGGACTAAGGGAATACAGATTGACATTACAATCAACGATTAGGGTCACCCAACTGTCATCTGATAGCAGATGTTGAGGCGAAACAAGGCATGTTGATTTCTCCTTTAGTTCTAAGGCTAAAGCTCCACGTTGCAGAAACGCAATGTTTTTCCCGCTGCGGAAAAAAAAGGCTGCTTTTTACAGTACCAGCAAAGTGAATGAGATTCTGGCTAATCCCAACCACACACTGCGGAAAAAAAACACTGTGGAAGAGTTGCGATTTCCAAAATGCACCTGTTTTTGAAAAACGCAGCATGTCAATTATACCTGCTGAAACGCAGGTATTTTCTTCCTTCATTAGGCTAAGCCCCACATTGCGGAAACGCAGCTTTTTTGTAACAGATTTAGCTGTGTTTTTTTTGACCCAAAGCCAGGAGTGGATTGAGCAGAGAGTAGACGTCTAAGTACTTTCTATATATTTCCCATTCCTTTTGAAGCCATTCTTGGCTTTGGCTCAAAAAAAAAACGCAGCAAAAAAAGCTGCATTTTCACAACGTGGGGCCTCAGCCTAATGAAGGAAGAAAATCTACAGACAAAAACTTAGCAAAAACACAATGAACAATGCTGCGGAAAAAACGCAATGCGTTTCGCTACGTTTAGGTAGTGTTTTTAGCTGCGTTCTGCAACGTGGGGCCTTAGTCTAAAGGCAGATAAGCCACCACCAAATGGTCTGTCAATTACTTACTTTCTATTGAGAATACATGTATGCTTGTCTGAGCATGCATGTGTTTGGGGAGTTCAGAGGTATAGAGTAGATGTCACCAGCTATCTAAATGTTATGGTCAGCTTACCCAGTAAAATTCCAATTCTCGGCCATAGTTGTCGCCATCATCTGTTCAAACACAGATGCATTATGGCTCTCCAGTATCTGTTCACATTGAACACTTTGCAGTGTGTAAGCTAACACAACAACGTCAAGGCTGACATACAACTTGTCATTCCTTCCATATATACCAAAAGCTGCAAAACAGACTAAACCATTGACAGAGTAGTCAAACTGTCTATCAGATTGAGCCTTATTAATGCATAACAGGGAAGAATACTAATGTTTCATTATTATCTTCTCATGCTAAATACATTGTGAAACCCTCAGGTCTTTGACTCATGACTGTAACTGAGATTGTCACTAGGCTGTCATGTGCTGTATGGCAAGCATGGTATGATTTATTGGAGGCAAGTATCTAATAATAATATATTATCATCTGCAGCAACACGACATACAGTGCTATGTTCTTAATAGAATGAATGTCCTAGGTTTAATACATAAGACATCTAACTATACATATACATGTTTTATTGCAACCTTTACAATATGTGTAATACTGGGCTTCTGTTCACATCAAAACTTAGACACTGTTCAAGCTATGCTTGGTACCTCCATTGCAAATTTCATATTTTTTAATGGGAAAAATAGCACTTTAGGATACTTCTTACATATTATTATTATCTGTATACAAAAAAACTTCTTGTCATTTCAAGTTATAGTGACAATGTAATTGTTACTTTTATTAAATATTTAACTGTAGTAAAGGAGTGTTGTGTAACTGTCTTTGCAGTGCTATGCAAGAGTAACATTCCGTTCATTTCCTTTATCTTGCCCAACACAATGTATAAAATTCTCAGCACAAAATACAATAGAGGTAAAGTGCTTGAAGAAAGACTGTAGTAAATGGCACATTATTATCCACTTATCATAGAAGAGAGTCCCAAGTGTATTTTATTGTATTCTTCTTTCAGCAAGAAAGGAATGTGTGTGTGTGTGTGTGTGTGTGTGTGTGTGTGTGTGTGTGTGTGTGTGTTAAAGGAACCAAAGGGCCCCATCCCTTAGCTGTCTGCCAGTTGAAAGTAGATGGAATCAAGAGGAAACTTAGTTTTGCCATATACAATAGAGTCTGGTATTTGGCTGAATATTAAACGCCCATAGAGGCAGCTAATCATCTGATGTTGGGAGAAAAATCCTTTTAGAGGAGCTTGGCAGTGGGTTTTCTCCTCTTCCTACTAAGGACACCAAATACTCTTGGTTAATGTGAGCATGAATGTTTACAGGGAAGTCCAGAGAGATTGAAAAGTAGAGATCTTGAATATGGGTGGATTTAAAGGGGTTAACCAGGAATTTAAAATGTATTACCTATCCTAAGCTGATCAGTGGGGGGCCAACAAGTGATCCCCGCATGGATCAGCTCTACAGGGCCACTTCAGATGTAGTACTTGCACCCAACCACTATACTGTGACTGGAGCCAGCTGCTTCTGTCCCCATGTTGTGTATTGTAGCGGAAGCGATCCTGTGCAGCTGATCTGTGCAGGGCCAAAAGGTGGCCCCCACACCAATTAGATATTCATGGCCTATCCTAAGGATAGGCCATAAATTTGTAATTCCTGGACAACCCTTTTAATGTGGCCATACATAGGCATCAGCCGATTGCTGTTCACCTGAAGCCCTTCATGTGCAGACTACAAACTGAAGAAACAGCACTCTACATTCTGCTAACAGATTTACCTATATTAAACAACTGCTGAAGGTGCAATGAAATGTAAGTAGACAAAATTGAAGTTACACTTTACATTAGATGGTTACACTGCTTGTATTGTCTGTACTACTGACTGTTGAGATTTTTACACCAATCCAGTGCCAAAAGTATTCATATGAATGCATATAGAAAGGAGTAGAAAATGTATTGCCAAACACAACTGTATTACACTTGCAACTTTCAATCTTGCAATTTGTAAAAATACAATATTTAGCTCTTTACAATCACTTATTCACATATGGACATACTGCAAATGGATAAAAACTTATTCACCAGACTCAATTGGATAAATTATAAAAGGGGTGTGACTGATCCCATAAAATTATTTTCCCATCACCAATGCACCACTTCTCAAAATAGTGTCAATTCTGAAACAATGAAACCAATTCCAGCAGTCTTTGCCACAGCATAGAGCAAGCAAGTGTTATTCTATCAGTAATGCTATACCTAACCAGCTCTTAATAGCAGCTTGATGAAATCTCTGCAAAGTCTCAGCACAAAACCCACATTTCTTTAAGAAAAAAAAAAAGGGACAGACATACAAACACATATCTATCGACTGCTTTGTCTTCACAAATTGTGGCAAATAATGTAAGATAATAAGATATAGTAGAAAATTTAAGTTTTCCGGCATTTCTGGTGGTAAAATTGACAAAGCTTTTGGAAATCACAGCATTTCCGCTGCGCATATTTTTCTGCAATGTGTGGATGGGATTCACTAGATTTGGCCTCTGGCCTAAAGCATACTAAAAATGTTCCTCCTTACCCACCAGTGCCTCATTCATTTGGGAAAAAACTAACTTCTCATGACCACAAGTGTTAAAGCTACAAAACAATAATCATTAACAGAGACCATAGATGCCTTTTAGGCTCTGCACAATAACCCGTCTTGTTCACAAATCACTGACTAACTCAATGACAAGTTAAAAATTTGATAAAAAGTGTGCCAAAACACATGTGCACACACCAAAAAAGTTCAGGCAGGATATCACCTGTCTTTGCTGTCTTTTTTGCTCTCACACTTGCCATATTTGTCTTTCCCTTTAGGTTGAAGCCCCACGTGGGGCCCTGCAAAGTAGATGGGGTTTTTGGAAATCACAGCATGTCATACGGCATGACTGTTTCTGTATAGGTATAATTGAAGCAGAAAGTCTGCAGAGGAAATGCGCTTCCGCTGCTGTTTTTTCTGCAGCACTTTTTGGCTGAGGCCCTCTATGTGGGGCCTTAGCCTAAATCTGTTCTGCTCTTTTAACAGAATTTAGTGATATGCCTTACAGCATAGTCATGACCATAGGCAGCAATAGTCTGGAGTCAACTTGTTGACATTTATGGGAGAGTCCTCTAGGCATGCTCTCTGTAGGGAGAGGGACATCATGTATTAACAGCAACGGATGCAATGATGGGTCAGTGGTATTACGTATAAAGGTGTTCTCATCTAATGTAATCCTGTCTGTGATGTAAATGAGGTAACTGCTGCAAAGAAAACCCTTTCAAAATTGGCAAGTGGCCTGAGTGAAAATTGCAGGATTTAATACTTTTTCAAAAAAATAAAGATACAGATGTGAAAAATTAAAAAAGAAATCTAAAATTCTTAATAAATATGTTTTGCATATAAAGTTTTTAAAAAATGTAATTTTCTGGTGACACATTCCCTTTAAAGTAATTGTTTACCAAGACTTGCAGCAGTAAAGAGATGAGATCACTGCTATGGAAAGCCATTGAACTGTCTATGCATTTACTCTTAATGGACGTTCAGAGGGACTTGCTGAGTGTGCAGAGCAGGATCTGAGTGTCTGCACTCAGTTTTGCACTCGAATGACCTCCATTGTATGTTAACAATGCACAGCTCCTATCTGGCGTGTCATGTGATTTCAGCAAACTGTAAAAAGAAGTGCAATAACACAAAAGACCAAAAGGAGTAAAGAAAACAACCCACACTGCTCCATATTTAACAAATGTATCTAAATTTGGAGAGTGAAATAAGGTTTTTGGCACCGCAACACGTTTCCACTTTCTCAAAACAGCTGATTTACAATTGGAAAAAGGAAAACACATGGCTTCATTCTAAAAACAGAACCAAAACCACATGGCACATCTATTGGACAACCAAGTTTATTTTTGACTTCTTGGAGATCCTACACTTTTTCTGTAGCCAAGTAATAATACACTGTAACCCTCATGTTTTATAATGTATACTGCGTGGCTAAAAAAAAAAAAAAAAAAAAAAAAGGCCAGAAATGAAAAAAAAACTGTACAAAATGACTATTCATGAAGGAACAATATTACTTTATAGATATATATGTATAGTGAGCCATTTTGTAAAAATGAATTTACTTTGCTCATTACGAGTGTCTTGGAAGTACAGACCCCCATTGTACTGTACTTGTGTTTGTTTTCCTATAGTCAGGCAATTGGGAATTCGCAAACAGAATAGAGTGTGTGCCCATACGTGTAACAATGTGCAGTCCTGTTCTGCCTAGTTTGACTATATAAGAAGTAATATGAGAATGGTGAGCAGACCAATATAGGGCCAGCAACCTCAACAGGAGTTATTTGCCAAGACACATTTAGAACAAGCGATGAAAAAAAGGAATTTTTTTCATGCAGTGTTTAGAGTGTATTTTCATATCACATGGGGAGTCTGGATTTGGTCAGACACCAGATAAAACCAAACTAATATTCTTGTTAACTGAGGTTACACATAAGCATGAGAGGCCACTGTGTGAGGTCTCTGCATTCAGAGGAAACTTTCTGGCGGTATGTAAAACAGCATATGCATTAGGATGTGAAAGGTCCTCTTTAAAGAGAATGTTCACTCTGAGCTATCCCTTTTTCTTACAAGGGTCCCTAATGATAAGATCACAGGGTGACCCAATGATGACATCCATTTGTGAGAGAATGTGACAGTAAGGCCGGGGCCCCACGGCGGAAACAGCGTGGAAAAAAATCGACATATTTTAGTCACAGCAAAGTGGATGGGATTCTAGTGAATCCCATCCACACTCTGTGTTAAAACACGCACAGCGAATACTCTGCAATTTCCAAAACCGTTGCGGTTTTGGAAATCGCAGCATGTTCAATTATACCCACAGAAACGCCGGAGGTTTCCCTATAGATATAACTGAAGCAGAAAGTCTGCAGAGGAAACCTCTGCAAAGTTTCTGTGCTTTTTTGCTGCAGGACACTACATAGGGCCTTAGCCTAAATGTTCAATTTCCCTTTAGCACTTCCACATAGAAAATGAAGCATTACACTAAAATCAGCACCCTCTTAACCATAAACTGGGCTCAGCCGAGTCATGCGTGTACGGAATTAGAGAGGGGAATAAGCCACTGCCAGACTCATCTAGCGGTGGCTTGTCTCCAAAGAACGAAAGGTTTGATCAGTTCTTTTGAAGGGAACCTGTCAGAAGTTTCATGTTGCCTGAACCAGCAATAGCAAAATATACTGATGGGGCCAGGCCACACCCCAAATTTATGAAGGGTTTTAGATACTGTTTGAACCTTACTAAACATTTTTGTAAAGGGTATAAAAAAGAGGAGATGGCTTAGTGGATTCAATGACAGATTTATTAAGGACATTCAACAGTTTTCGGTGCTAAATAATGGTGTAAAGAAACCCAGCCTCAAGATGGCATAAAGAAGATAAAAGTATCAAACTTATAGCAAGAGGTGCCAAAACCTATCACAGAGAGCATCTTCAGAGTGAGTCTTCTAAGCTCATAAAGTTTTTAGTTTAGACAGGATTAATAAACCCTTAGGCAGGGTTCACACTACCGTTGGAGTCCATTATAAAGGTGTCCGTTAAAAAAAAAAAAAAAAACGGACACCTATCATAACTGACACAAACTGATGTTAATGTGTCCGTTTTTTAACTGATCCAAGTAATGGTTCAGTTAAAAAAAACGGACACATTAGAATCAGTTAGTGTCCGTTTTTTAACACTGTCCTTTTTTTTTTTTGCTTGTTTCTCCTTTCTGAGCATGTGCAGGAAAAAACGGACATAAAATAACGGACAGTAACTGATGGCTATCAGTTACTGTCCGTTATAAGTCCGTTACCCATAGACTTCAATGTTAAAAAGATAATGGACACTTGCTGTCCGTCAAGAATCCGTTTTTTTCAAACGGACAAAAGTCCTGCATATAGGATTTTTTGTCCGCGAAAAAAAAAATGTCTGACGGATTTGGTGTAAACGTACACAATATAAAAACCCATTGAAATGAATGGAAATTTTAACGGATTTCTGACGGTTCAGCTAGTGTCCGATGCTAATATCTTGTAACGGACAATAGCAACGGACACTACTGACGGTCACCAACGGTAGTGTGAACGCCCCCTTATTTTCAAAGAACTCAAAAAGAAGAGTATAGCAGGCGGCACCGTTCTGACCTCTCCATGCCCAGATCAGGCTGATTGACAGGTTGTCAACAAAAATGCTCAAGCCCTTTTTAACCCTATAGGTAGTTTACACCACCTATGATTGCTACTTTGCGTCCAAAGTACATCCAAAATTTTGTCACAAAATGTAATAGTTCAAACCATGCCCCTTTTGTGACCTAATAAGAGAAAATGTGCCACAACAAAATGTGATATTATACACCATATTCTAGTTGCAAATATTAGTAAATCTGCCCCTATGGTTTATCTGAAGTGTCACAACATTTCAGAGTAAACCATATTTTGTACCATTTTTTTCACCACAATGATGCTAGTTTCGGCCACTAGACCAGCAGTCAGACTAAACTAAATGAGACATAAGATTGTGTGAGGTGAGACGCAGAGGCAAAAAAAACGCAGCGTTTCAGAGTCCCTGCAAAGTCCCATTCTGGCGAATCCCATCCACACATTGCAGAAAAATACATGCAGCAGACACGCTGCGATTTCCAAAACCGTTGCAGTTTTGTAAATTGCAGCATGTCAATTATACCTACGGAAACGCTGGCAATTTCCCTATAGGTATAATGGAAAGAGAAAGTGCTGTGCTGTGAAAAGTGCTGCGGGAGAAACCGCAATGCGTTGCCATCGCAGTTTTTCTGCAGCGCTTTTTTTCTGCGGCCTGCTACGTGGGGCCTTAGCCTAAAGAAGTTGTTCTATGATGTCAAAGCCCTTTAAAGGGATACTCCTATATACAGTCATGGCCAAAAGTTTTGAGAATGACACAAATATTATATTTTCACATGATCTGCTGCCCTCTGGTTTTTATGTGTGTTTGTCAGATGTTTTTATCACATACAGAAATATAATTGCATTCATATTATGAGTAACAGAAGCTTATATTGAGTTAGAATGAGTTAATGCAGCAAGTCAATATTTGCAGTGTTGACCCTTCTTCTTCAGGACCTCTGCAATTCTCCCTGGCATGCTCTCAATCAACTTCTGGACCAAATCCTGACTGATAGCAGTCCATTCTTGCAGAATCAATGCTTTAATTTTGGCTGAATTTGTTGGTTTTTGTTTGTCCACCCGTCTCTTGATGATTGACCACAAGTTCTCAATGGGATTAAGATCTGGGGAGTTTCCAGGCCATGGACCCAAAATTTCTATGTTTTGTTCCCTGAGCCATTTAGTTATGACCTTTGCTTTATGGCAAGGTGCTCCATCATGCTGGAAAAGGCATTGTTGAGCGCCAAACTGCTCTTGGACGGTTGGGAGAAGTTGCTCTTGGAGGACATTCTGGTACCATTCTTTATTCATGGCTGTGTTTTTAGGCAAGACTGTGAGAGAGCCGATTCCCTTGGCTGAGAAGCAACCCCACACATGAATGGTTTCAGGATGCTTTACAGTTGGCATGAGACAAGACTGGTGGTAGCGCTCACCTCTTCTTCTCCGAATAAGCTGTTTTCCAGATGTTCCAAACAATCGAAAAGGGGATTCATCAGAGAAAATGACTTTCCCCCAGTCCTCAGCAGTCCACTCCCTGTACCTTTTGCAGAATATCAGTCTGTCCCTGATGTTTTTTCTGGAGAGAAGTGGCTTCTTTGCTGCCCTCCTTGAGACCAGGCCTTGCTCCAAGAGTCTCCGCCTCACAGTGCGTGCAGATGCACTCACACCTGCCTGCTGCCATTCCTCAGCAAGCTCTGCACTGCTGGTAGCCCGATCCCGCAGCTGAAACACTTTTAAGAGACGGTCCTGCCGCTTGCTGGTCTTTCTTGAGCGCCCTGGAGCCTTTTTGGCACCAATGGAACCTCTCTCCTTGAAGTTCTTGATGATGCGATAGATTGTTGACTGAGGTGCAATCTTTCTAGCTGCAATACTCTTCCCAGTTAGGCCATTTTTGTGCAGTGCAATGATGACTGCACGTGTTTCTTTAGAGATAACCATGGTTAACAGAAGAGAAACAATGATGGCAAGCACCAGCCTCCTTTTAAAGTGTCCAGTGGTGTCATTCTTACTTAATCATGACAGATTGATCTCCAGCCCTGTCCTCATCAACACCCACACCTGTGTTAATGGAGCAATCACTGAAACGATGTTAGGTGGTCCTTTTAAGGCAGGGCTGCAATGATGTTGAAATGTGTTTTGGGGGATAAAGTTCATTTTCTAGGCAAATATTGACTTTGCAAGTAATTGCTGTTAAGCTGATCACTCTTTATAACATTCTGGAGTATATGCAAATTGCCATTAGAAAAACTGAAGCAGTAGACTTTGTAAAAATTAATATTTGTATCATTCTCAAAACTTTTGGCCATGACTGTACAGCTTATCCGCTATCCACAGAAAGGTGGATAGCGGATTGGCGGGACTTTCACCGATCACAAAAACAAGGGTCCCTTGCACTGTCTGTCTGGAGCAGCAGCCACTTCATTAAGCTCTATGGGGGACGGTAAGCCTAGTATAGCACCTAGCTACCTCCAGCAGTACCATAGCATTGAAAGGAGGTGAAGTGTTTGTACATAACCATTGCTTTATTCAGACAAGGGTACAAGGAACCCACCTTGTGATCAGTGGGGAGTTCCAGTTATTGTCTTCGTAGATAATCTGCTGTAGGCCCGAGACCACAAATTGCAGAAAAGCTGCATTTTTTGCTGCAATTTTTCATCCAAAGTAAAGAGTGGGCTTTGCAGAAGGGAGATGCAGTAGTGCTGTTATTATATTTCCCATTCCTTTTGTAGCCACTGTTGGCATTGGTTCGAAAACACAAAGCTAAATGTGCAACAAAAAAAAGCAACTTTTCTGCAAGGTATGGCTTCAGCTTTACGAGGTCCCCAGGTTGCGGAAATGCTGCTTTTTTTTTGTTGCCGATTTTACTGTATTTTTTTGAGCCAAGCATAGTAGTGGCTACAGCAGGAATGGGAAATATCTAGGAAGCTCTTATACTTCTACCTTCTGCTCAAATCATTCCTAGCTTTGGCTCAAAAACCATAGCAAAATCTGCAACAAAAAAAATCAGCTTTTCTGCAGCGTGGAGCCTTGGCCTTAATGTTAAAGTCCAGTCTACAAGGCTCATTCACATAGCAAATACTGAAGATGCATAAGATACCATTAGGCTAGACCTGCATCAGATTTTGTTGTAGCCGTGGTATGAAGAACCCACGATCAGGGCTCTAGGAACTCCACAATTCAAAGAAACGCTGGTAGGGAAACAGCACCTGATAGTTTTTATAAAACTATGTAACAAAAGTTAATGTAATGTGCATTGGCAACTGTGCCAACTTTAGCGTGGCGCATGTCAATGTACAACCCCATTGAAAAACATGCATTTTGTGAACAAAGCCATAGAGAATAGCATGGTCAAAATCCAGCATCAGTGCTGGCATCTGTGTTGGTAGGTACAGGCTGGCAGACAAGTTCACTAAAAAGTCTGGTTGTAAGGCAGTATGTATGCCGAGTAACAGAGCTTTGTACAAAGTTTGGTGCATGCCAGGGGTAAAGAAGCTGGGCAAAAGGCAATGCTACATCATTGACCATCTTGTGCCATATTTTTTCACTTTTCTAAAAAAAAAAAAAAAAAAAAATTTCTGTGAAGAATCCCATCAGATCCTCCAGTGCTGACACGTGTTTGTGCTGCAGTATTCGCCTATATATGAGAGGGTTCCTTACAGTCAGGTAGTGTGCACACATCACATTGCCAGCTACCTGTCCTCCAGCACCAGGCTGCCTGTTATGAGCCCCTCACACACAGCCTAGTCTGCAATCCGTTAGTCATGTCTGTTGCTGGCCAGAGGAGCAGGCTGCCCTACACAGGGCGAGGTCGTGTGACTGGAGGGGGGAGGGGATATTGTCTGAAGCTTGGGATGGGCGTGCCCGAAAGGCGGGGTGTGTCAAAGGTGGGCGTGGCGGCTGCAGGGGGCGTGTATCGTATAACAAAGAACCCGACAAGCTTCTAGTGTCCTGTTATCTCACCTGCGGATTATCTGCCGCACATAGCACCTGATGCAACGGAGTGGTGCAGACTAGGGCGCTATGCACACGGGCCGGCTGCCGCGCACGCACTGCTCAGAGGTCATCTGAGGTGCTGGGCTTCTGTGACTGGGACACGCTCCTCCCAATTCTCTGCCTCAGCTCCACGCTTCATGTCATTCTAAGTTATTAGAGCGGTTGCAATAGCAGAGCTGCCCGTGGCAGGAGGACTGTGCCCAGGCTATAGGGCAAGAACCATATACACGTACACATCACACCAGAATCCCTAGGAGACTGCTGATGAGAAGGCAGCTGCAGGCTACACCCACCCTGCAAGCACTGCCACCCATCCAGAGCTGCAGCTACCCCAGTGCACATGCCCCACTGTAGTGCCACCTCTACCCGTCACCACTGCAGCACATGTGCCCGCTCACACCTGTCCGGCTTAGGAGTGGGTGTGATCCCAGCAGGCTGCCACAACAACCATTCACGCTTTGTCTGCCCAGCCATCACCTAAGTACGCGGGTTATGTCATTTGTCAGCCGGTGCCACCATGCGGGCTGGCAGAGGGCACTGACCTGTGTGTGTCCTCAGATGAGCCTTCAGATGGGAAGACTTGCCATAGACTTTCTCACAGCCTGGGTAGGGACACTTGTGCTTCTTAAGGGGTGACTCGGGGTCACCTCTGCTTTTCCCACGTCTGGCTCTTTGTCTGACGCTTGGCCCTGGCAGGAGGGGGAGGTGTGCCCGCCCTGTCTGCACCTTTACCGGCCACACTGCCCCCCTCGTCCCCGGCCGGCACCTCCACGCTTTCCTTCCCCTCCTCCTCCTCCTGCACATGTTCGGGAACTTGCTGGTTGAAATCCGCCAGGATCCTGGCCACCACGAACAGGGACGCATTCTCCCTGCCAGCCTTGTCTTCCGTAGGGGCATCGGCTGCGGGCGCCGGGACGTCACTCTTGTGCCCGGTGCTGTGGACGATGGCCCGGCTGGACATGGACACCAGGCACTCCGCCGCGAAGTGATCCACATAGGCCAGCGTGGACATCTTCCTGTGCAGGATTCCTTCACGTCTCAGCGGCTCGGGGAACCCTCTATCATCCAGGCTGCTGATCTAGAGATCAAGCTCTGTGGCTGACACTTGGTCCATACAGATCACGCCCAAGTTGCATAGAGAACTAGATCCATGTGAGTGGCGGGAGGAGGGGGAGGGTTCCTGACACTGACAGCTGTTCATAGATCCTGAGAGATCCGTGGGATCTACATGTCATGGAGGTGCCCGCTCTCCGGCTATGATCACCGCACTAGGAGCCGCTCAATGTGTCTCAGTCCCACGTGGAGGCGTGGCCTGTAGCAACATCTGTGAGTGACGTCACCGAGAAGCCACATCCTGGGCTGATCGCTCTTATTGAGAAGTCTTCATCCTTGACTCCTCAGGCAGCAGAGAACTGCACCACCATTGGGTCCTGGCATCATCCTGGGCCAATCATGGACTTGTTTATACTCATTCCATTGGTCCTTCAATTGTTGCAAGTTGGAAAATGCAGGCAACATGAGAAGGGACAGCAGTAGCATGTAGCCCCATCATCATCATCATCTTCTTCATTGTACAGCCCTTGACAATGAGCACAAATCCCTGCCAGGAAGATTTCACACTCCTTATTCTCCCTGACAATAGATTACTGGGGGGCTCTAAATTCTGCCACACAATTCCACTGGTGTGGAATCAGATCAGGGATCACTCAGGATAATGGAGAAGCCTAGCAGATGTTCTTTGCAGAGCATTGTTCATCCTTATTATTTCTCCCAGATACAGGGGAGGGTTGCTGTGATATTTTATAACAAGTTAGGAGTCTGTACCAAGTATTGGCAGCCATTGCTGTTTTGTATCAGTGCAATTCTCTCTATACGCCTGCTGCTTAAAGTAGTGGGCTAGCGCTGTAAACTAGCAGCAACATGTATGTCTTATTTCTCAGCTGTGCATGCAATACTCATATTTAGGAAAACTCAAAGGAAATATTTTGGGAAGAAAGTAACAGGTGACATCACTAATATTAATAATGTTCTCTCTTTATGTATAACTTTTAAAAGGAACATAAATATATGGGCAAAAACTGAAGTTAAGAGACGTCCACATTACTGTTATGAACAGCTGTTGCTCTCATCAGTCATAAATTGAGAGCAACGGACTTTTACAACGATAGATTGATGGACGTAGAGCCCCCTCTGTCTGTGTCTATTCCCATTGACTCTAATGTAAACAACTTGTGGGAAGCTTCTTCCATCTTGTTTGTTTACTTTTGTAAGGGTAGGTTCACACTACTGCTATTAATGTCTGTCACAGGATGAGAGCAATGGACATTAAATGTAGAATGCAGAGAGAGCGCCCTCTGTCTGGTGTCCGTCTGCATTCACTTTCATGTTAAAAATTATGACAAAAGCGTTTTTCCGTCATGTTTTTTACTTTTGTGACGGAAGAAAAAGTTCTCCATACAGCATTAAACAAACATGAAGGAAACTTTTTTCTGTCATGTTGTTTACATTAGGGTCAATGGGAATAGAGTCAAAGAGAAAGGACTCTGTCTGTGTCCATCACTGTTAAACTCCGTTTCTCTCATCCATCTGCAACATGGTCTGCGTCGCTCGGGTCCACTGGGGGACCCAAACAATGGAGAGCCAGACCGCCGAAACAGAGGTTCCACACAGAGACCGGCGAACCCTACGCAGCAAATTATATTGCGTTAAGCTGTGCCTCTAACCCTTCCCATGTCCCTTTTGACCCCACCTATTCCTATGCAGTCCCTTTGTGCCATAACACAGTAATGGTGCCCTTCAATTTATAGCATACAGTGATGTTGCCTCCACAACACAGTGTAATGTCCCTGAAGTGGCCCTCACAAAGTATAATGCCCCCTTAGTGGCCCCCGCATAGTACAATGGCCATTAGTGGCCCTTGCACAGTATAATCCTCAGTGGCCTATAACGCATTAAATTATCTCCTCAGTGGCCCATGACGCATTAAATTATCCCCTCAGTGGCCCATAACACATTCAGATATTTCATCAGTGGCCCCCCATATGTCCCCCCAGTTGCTCACCACACATTAAAATGCCACATACATGACCCATCACCCATTAAAGTGGCCCATCACATATTAAAGTTTTCCCCCAGTGACACATTAAGATATCCTCTAATTGCTCATCACACATTAAGATGTCCCCCCAGTTGCTCATAACACATCAAGATGTCCCCCAGTTGCCTATGCAACATTAAGATGTCCCCTAGTGGCCCATCACACATTAAGATGTCCCCCAGTGGCCCATCACACATTAAGATGTCCCCCAGTGGCCAATCACACATTAAGATGTGTCCCAGTTGCCCATCACACATTGAGATGTCCATCTAGTTGCTCTTCACACATTAAGATGTCTCCCAGTTGCCCATAAGACATTAAGATGTCTCTCTAGTGGTGCCCATTACATATTGAGATGAAACCCCAATTGCCCATCCCACATTAGCATGTCTTCCACTTAGTTGCCCATCACACATTAAGATGCCCCCCCATGGCCTATCGCATATTAAGATGTCCCCCAGTTGCCCATCACATATTAAGATGTCCCCCACAGTGGCACATCACACATTAAAGTGTCACCCATTGCCCATTAGACATTAAGATGTTCCCCAGTTGCTCATTAGTCATTAAGATGTCCCTTTACAGTTTTGTACTTTACAGTTTTGCTCTTAGCCTCTATCGGGACTTAGGTGTAATACACATAGGTGGCATTTTTGAAGTCTGACGCAGACCACTAAGGCTAAGGCCCCACATAGTGGAAATTTAGCATTTTTAGTTGCTGTGGAAACACAATGGAACAAATACTGCGTTTTACAGTACTAGCAAAGTGAATGAAATTTCATTATTCTCACCCACGAATTGTGGAAAAAAAAAAGCTGCAGAAAAGCTGCTAAGTGCCAGATCCTCACCAATCTAATATTATTTACCTATTCTAAGGATTGGCTATCTATATCTTCTCTTGGGCAACCCCTTTAAGGGGATCATGATTAGCTGTAATAGGAATATACGGCTCATTCTACCGTCCACCAAGTTGGGAGTTATGAAAAAAGGAGAAAGCAGCTGTTATATGTGGCTTACGTAACGACCACAGAGGTAAATAGGAGTTGCAAAAACAGTGTAGCAGAGTAAGCTACGCTGTTCCTTAAATTCAAAAGTTACGAAAACAGTGTATTCCACAGTGCCATAACTGTTTGTAACTCCCATTTACCTCTATGGGAGTTATACTGTAGATACAGAAACTGCTGAAAATGGCTGTTCTGTGCTGTATCTCCCGGCCACTTTACGGAGGTGGGGACAGGGCTATTCTCATCTCAGCCGTTTATAGTACTGCAGTCTTGTTTTTTGACAGAGGGCCTAGTAAATACCCTCAAGCACCAATTGTGACTGCAACCTCTACACGCTCTATAACTATGACTCTGCTATCTAGTTAAAGGGGTATTCCCACTAACATAACCATTTTTAAATTTGTAGATAATTAAAAGTTAAACATTTTTGCATATATAAGTAATTAAACATTTTGCAGAGTTTTAAAGATTTTCTCTAAATATCTTGTGGTCACTAGTTGTTGTCTTCATTGGTTGCCAGTGGATACGACCATGAATGCAGGAACTTTCTAAGCTCAAAAAATCAGCCATGACTTCCTTATTGTGGCCGGGATATCTTCTGATACATGTAGTGTCCCTGCCTGATAACACAGCTATAATAAGAAAATCATGGCTGGGTTTTTGACAACTCCCAGACCATAGAAAGTTTCTGCATTTGTGGTCGTATCCATTGGCAACCTATCATGAAAATAGACTGTCACTACTAAAATGGATAGAGAAAATCTTTAAAACTCTGCAGAATTTTTAACTACTTATATTTGCAAAAATGTTTAACTTTTACTTATCTACAAATATAGATATGATTATATTCATGGGAATACCCCTTTAAGCCTTATCTTACAAGGTTAAATGTATAAACACCTCTTTTTCCTTGATTTTATAGCATTAGCTCTTGAATTAATTAAATACATAATGTGAGTATGTAACCAGAGGGCGCTATTGAGCGACCCAGGCTCAGGCCAGAAAAGGCTCTCAGCCACGCCTTTGGGTGGGGGTGCGTATCTCCAGAAGGCTGGAGAAACCTGCAGGAAGCAGGAACTGTGGAACCAGCCAGACAGATAGACCGTCTGTGCCAGGAGGGCTGGGGTCCACAGGGGACTTTTGCTAGAGCTGAGCAGGAGTCAGGCTAGTTAGGGGCTCAAGGAGTGAGTTAGGGCCCTAACTGTGGCCTAGGTTTTTTGTTGTTTTGCTATGTTGCACCGATGCTGAATAAAGCCAGTTTTATTTTACACTTGGACCGTCTGAACGCTATCTCTCCGGCGCCCAGCACCACGAACCACTGCTGTCCGGACCAGGAGTCTGCCGCCATTTTGAGACTAGTCCCCCCAAGTTGTCGCAATAATTATACATAATGTATAGGTTTTACAATGAAGAGCTCATTCACATACACACACATATACAGCATCTATCTATCTATCTATATTGTGACAATTGGGGGTAGTTTAGTATCAAAGGTAGCAGCTTCCTGGACTTAACAGAGGTGTTTGTGGCACTGGGTGCTAAATAAACAGCATAGCAGGTAATGGCAATCCAAAAGAAATGGCTTTACATGTATTCAGCTAGTAAGTGATAACAGGAACATAAATAACAAAACAGCCTAGCCCACACACAGGGCAATACCTCACTTCTTGTACCCTGACTAACTTCTGAGGGCAAGATGCTTTACTGAGGTTTCTCCTCAGCAGTTTGGCTCACACTGAGCTTAACCAAGTCCGTTGTGGAATCCAGTCCTCTTGGGAAAGACCACCTGTCTGTTTCCAACTGGTCCACCGTCCACTTGCTCCCTGCAGGTTCCCAGCAGCTCTCTCCTGCTGTGTGTACTCCCTCTGGAGTGAAGCCCTAGGTATAGGTGTGGTCAAGGTCATTTTCAACAGTGTTTTTGGGTCGCTGTCCAGCACCCTCTAGGTTCACACCCTCACTATATATATATATATATATATATATATATATATATATACAGTACAGACCAAGAGTTGGGACACACCTTCTCATTCCAAGAGTTTTCTGTATTTTCATGACTATCAAAATTGTAGATTCACACTGAAGGCATCAAAACTACGAATTAACACATGTGGAATTATATACTTAACAAAAAAGTGTGAAACAACTGAAAATATGTCTTATATTCTAGGTTCTTCAAAGTAGCCACCTTTTGCTTTGATTACTGCTTTGCACACTCTTGGCATTCTCTTGATGAGCTTCAAGAGGTAGTCACCTGAAACGGTCTTCCAACAGTCTTGAAGGAGTTCCCAGAGATGCTTAGCACTTGTTGGCCCTTTTGCCTTCACTCTGCGGTCCAGCTCACCCCAAACCATCTCGATTAGGTTCAGGTCTGGTGACTGTGGAGGCCAGGTCATCTGGCGTAGCATCCCATCACTCTCCTTCTTGGTCAAATAGCCCTTACACAGTCTGGAGGTGTGTTTGGGGTCATTGTCCTGTTGAAAAATAAATGATGGTCTAACTAAACACAAACTGGATGGAATAGCATGCCACTGCAAGATGCTGTGGTAACCATGCTGGTTCAGTATTCCTTCAATTTTGAATAAATCCCCAACAGTGTCACCAGCAAAGCACCCCCACAGCATCACACCTCCTCCTCCATGCTTCACAGTGGGAACCAGGCATGTAGAATCCATTTGTTCACCTTTTCAGCGTCGCACAAAGACACGGTGGTTGGAACCAAAGATCTCAAATTTGGACTCATCAGACCAAAGCACAGATTTCCACAGGTCTAATGTCCATTCCTTGTGTTCTTTAGCCCAAACAAGTCTCTTCTGTTTGTTGCCTGTCCTTAGCAGTGGTTTCCTAGCAGCTATTTTACCATGAAGGCCTGCTGCACACAGTCTCCTCTTAACAGTTGTTGTAGAGATGTGTCTGCTGCTAGAACTCTGTGTGGCATTGACCTGGTCTCTAATCTGAGCAGCTGTTAACCTGCGATTTCTGAGGCTGGTGACTCGGATGAACTTATCCTCCGCAGCAGAGGTGACTCTTGGTCTTCCTTTCCTGGGGCGGTCCTCATGTGAGCCAGTTTCTTTGTAGCACTTGATGGTTTTGGCCACTACACTTGGGGACACTTTCAAAGTATTCCCAATTTTTCGGACTGACTGACCTTCATTTCTTAAAGTAATGATGGCCACTCGTTTTTCTTTACTTAGCTGCTTTTTTCTTGCCATAATACAAATTCTAACACTCCATTCAGTAGGACTATCAACTGTGTATCCACCTGACTTCTGAACAACACAACTGATGGTCCCAACCCCATTTATAAGGCAAGAAATCCCACTTATTAAACCTGACAGGGCACACCTGTGAAGTGAAAACCATTTCAGGTGACTACCTCTTGAAGCTCATCAAGAGAATGCCAAGAGTGTGCAAAGCAGTAATCAAAGCAAAAGGTGGCTACTTTGAAGAACCTAGAATATAAGACATATTTTCAGTTGTTTCACACTTTTTTGTTAAGTATATAATTCCACATGTGTTAATTCATAGTTTTGATGCCTTCAGTGTGAATCTACAATTTTTATAGCCATGAAAATACAGAAAACTCTTGGAATGAGATGGTGTGTCCAAACTTTTGGTCTGTACTGTGTGTATATATATATAGAGAGAGAGAGAGATAGATATATAGATATATACACACACATTAGTCTTTCCATTTTATTTTACAAATGAAGGAAACCACAGGCTAATAACATAGTTTACAATCAGTTGTGCCCCCACAAAAGTAGAATACTACATTATTACTGCAAAAAGTAGAATACTACAACTCTCCTCCACTTGCTCCCCTGGCTGGACTCACACCTGAACGTGGCCCTGAGATCTCATCCCACTATTGGGCATACGCTTCAGGCCTGTAAGACCCTATTTCCTAGAACACCGATCTCTCCCTCCCCGTCCCCGATGTTTGCAATACTGGGCAATCCAGCCTTTCCTGCTGGCTCCTCTCCCGGGCCCTTCCGACAGTGGAGTGAAGCAGGAAGACACAGAGCAATGCATTTCCGATCTGCTGGACACTGGTTGTCTCACAGAGACTTACTTAACACACCGCACCTCCCTCCGCTGGGTTCATGGAGGATTCTTCAGCTCACTCACTTCCTCTCTTCGCTTCCTGACTCTCTGGGATTTGACTGATCCCTCACACGATTTGAGAGAGCCTGCTCTGGGTCTGGCCCGGTCAGGCACTCCTTATCAGCCTTCTACCTGCTGCTGGTTTCCCCTCCTCCAGATCACAGACCCACCTTCCTTACGAAGTGGGAGTCTGATCTGCACACTGTTTTTTCGGACTCTCAATGCTCCAGGATTCTTGAATTTGCCCACAGGAGTTCCGTAGCGAGCAGATACCAGGAGGCGGGTTACAAACTCTTGACTAGATGGTACCATGTCCCATCTAAGTTGCATATGATTTTCCCATCTGCCTCCCGAGGTGCTGGCGCTGTGGCACGGAGGAGGGGACATTAATACACATATTCTGGGAGTGTGCAGAGCTGAGGGACTTCTGGGATGGGGTACACCGGACTATCTGCAAGGTCTATCAGGTTGTCCCCCCCAAATCACCTAACTTCTACCTTCTTCACCTCTCTGACTTCTCCCTCTGGACTTACCGTAGGTCCTCTTTAAGGCATCTGGTCAACGCGGCTCGGGCCTGCATTCCAGCACTATGGAAGTCCTCCACTTCACCATCTCTCTTATACTGGATCCGTAAAGTGGAGGACATTCAGGGTATGGAGGACCTCACTGCGCGCCTCAGGGACACACACGAGTCCTTCATTGAGGCCTGGACGCCTTGGATCATCTTCCAGGGCACGCAGGATTACAGGGATCTGGTGCGTTGAACTGGAGTCTGCAAGCGGTGTTTCCTGTGGCGGGGTTGCAGGACCTCCTGATCTGATCTGATCTTCTTTTATCCCCCCCCCCCTTTTTTTCCCTCTTTATTCCCTTCCCCCTTTCTTATCTCTTCCTCCTCTCTCTACTCCCTCCCACCCTCTCCTTCATTTCTCCCTTTCTATCTTCTGCTCTCCCCTCTCTGCTCTTCTGTCCTTCCCTTCTCCCCTCCCTCTGATTTTGCGCATATGTATTGGGGAATTGCTCCCTTTGTGACGCGATATACTTTGTTATGCAGATTGTGGTCTTTTTCATTTGATATATTTTACAGTTGGGGGTAGCAGCAGGATGGGGACTTTGTAGGTGAGGCCAATGTGGGTCAGGTATCTGGAAAAGTGAGATGCCAAAGATGTCAGTGTTGCAAACTTTATGGAGACAAGTAACAGCTGGAAGAAGTGGTTATGGTGGTCTAGGTGATGAGAAATGTTAAAGATCACAGTCAGAGACGCCACCTGTAAGTCACTAAATGTTTCCTGTGCTGTACACACCTAAATTGTATGCAAAGCCCTGTGTAGAGCCAGCACTTACCACTATATGGTCACTGTGATAATTTCGGTATACCTGAGTTGGGGGCCCACTTGGACGTGTTTGCCCCCTAGCTACACCTCTGCTACACTCATACTAAGAATATTGCTTTAATGCCCAAGCTGAAGGAACAGTGGGCACCGTGTACAGATCTGCTGTATCAGGCTTTTTGTTCAAGGTAGGAAGGAATTGATGTTCTGCCTGATGAAAATGAACTTACTCTAATAGTGAGACTCCATTTTGAAAGGACTGTTACTATCCACGCACATTGTGCTACATTTAGTAATCTGACACATCACGTGTCTAGACATGTCTGGTGTATTCTGACCAAGAATTTTCCAAATACTTAGGAAACTTCAGGCCACTTACTCATATACGTACTGTGCAGTAGAGGAGATACATGGAGCAGTCTGACTGCAGATGTAAAATTCTGCTGAGCTGAATGTTGTCTTGAATATTATTATATGCTTACTCTGAAACAACACTTTTTATTAAACCCATTTCTATGACTTGGATTTACCACTTACTGTTATCTTCACGTAGGTTGGTTAAGAAACTTTGTCTCTGTTTACATTTGTTTTGTTTTTTTTTTTTGCTTTTTTTTTTGTTTTTTTGCATGCAATCTGGGTATGCACTAGTAAATACTATTGACACTTTCCCAAAATGAGTCTAAAAACTCCAGTTGACCCATGGTATACTAAAAGAGTGTACTTTTGACATATCTGTGTGGTGGTAAGTGTTGGCATAACTTTTTAGCAACATTGTGAACCATGGTCAATTATGTGTGTCAATGCTAAAGCATGCTGCAAAAATATATATAATGCAGAGAATGCACACTGCTTTTAAAACATTGAAGCCTATAGGTGATTTATTGTATGGCATATAACTGTAAAGGTTAAAACATTACATTCGGCATATATATTACTGTACAACAGTTTTAGGCAGGTGTGGAAAAATACTGCAAAATAAGAATGCTTTCAAAAATAGGAGTTTTAAAGAGGTTGTCCCATAATGGTCACTTATCCCCTAGGACAGACGATAAGTGTCTGACCCCAGTAATCAGGAGGATGTGAGACCAAAAGTCCTACTAAATCACTTGCGTGACTGGCGCTCCATTCACACAGAGGCCTTAGGGGGATTTTCAGTCCCCCATCCTCCTAATCACTGGGGGACACAACAATCGTGCCCCCAGCAAACGGACACTTATCCCCTGTCCTATAGGGAATAAGTGTCCATAACGGGGCAACCCCTTTCATAGTTTAATTTGTCAATAAACAAAATTCAAAGTGAATGAACAAAAGAGAAATCTAAGGCTAGATTCACACCTTCACCAGGTCTCTGTTCGGGGTTTCCGTCCCCGAATCCGCTTAAAAAAGACCTCCACATTTTTCTGCCTTTTTCAGGGAGGAAACCCAACAGACCCCATTATAGTCTATGGGGTCTGCGGGTTTCCACGGGTAACCACTTTTTTCAGAGATCGCTGGTGTAAACCTAGCATAAGCAGAGTCGGACTGGCCCACCGGGGAACCGGTGAATCCCCCGGTGGGCCCCGAGCTCCGACTAGATTTAGTCCTCATTTTGCCAATGCAAAGGTCAGGGGTCCGATCGGGATGGTCAGGGGCCCGATCAGGCCCCTGACCATCCCGATCTGGCCCCTGACCAGTGGACAGACACGTAAGAATCACGGTCGCAGGGGGTGCGACTGCGACCAGAGGGGTACGGGGCCCACGGCCAGCTGGAAGTGGCCGGGGCCCCGGACTACCATGATAGTGGTCGGGGGAAAGCCTGGTTCCCCGACCGCTACACCTATTGTTAATGGAAAGGGTATGCCAGCCCAGGGAAAGTGACAAAAAAAAAAAAAAAATACTCACCTGTCCTGGGCTCAGCATCGTCTCCGGAACTTTTCCAGCCTCACTGCAGGGGCCTGTGGTTAGGCCCCAGCAGTGACATGGGGCGAGCCAGTGTAGTGACATCATCACGCCCGACGTGACTGCAGAGGTCCAATCAAAGGCCCCAGTGGTTACATCTGCGGCATGGGACATGGCGACCAAGGGACCAAGGACGATGGGAAAGACAGCAGGATGGAGCAGGATGCCCCGGAGAGGTAAGACAAGGTCAGTATAAGTGTTTGTTATTTTTAATCACTTCTCCTGGACCTCTACTTATTATATTCTGGGGTCAGAGGAGACCCCAGAGTATAATAATAGCACCGGCTCTGTGGGGGGGGCACTGTGGGCATATAATAGTGTGTGGGGGCCACTGTGGGCATATAATTGTGTGTGGGAGCCACTGTGGGAATATAATAGTGTGTGGGGGCCACTGTGTGCATATAATAGTGTGTGGGGGCCACTGTGGGCATATAATACTGTGTGGGGGCCACTGTGCAGCATATACTACTGTGTGGGGGCCACTGTGCAGCATATAATACTGTGTAGGGGCCACTGTGGGCATATAATACTGTGTGGGGGCCACTGTGGGCATATAATGCTGTGTGGGGGCCACTGAGGAGCATATAATGCTGTGTGGGGGCCACTGTGGGCATATATTACTGTGTGGGGGCCATTGCGGAGCATATAATACTGTGTGGGGGCCACTGCGGAGCATATTATAGTGTCCCAGTATTGTTTACATGCCGGCGCTGCTCTGCTCACTCACCGTATACTTCATAACTGCAGTTGTGGGTACTAAAGCTGTATCCCTTTCAAGTATCTGAGATATCGCTGCAGCACCCGTAACCGTCACTATCAAGAATTCTCTCTAGGGAGGGGGTAGGGGGCCCCGGACAAAAGTTTGCACAGGGCCCACAAGACCTTAGTTACGCCTCTGCCAATGCAGTTGCATTGGCAAAATGATAACTAATGGAGGCCAAGCCTGGGTGACATTAAAGGGGTTGTGCAGGATAACTTTTTTTTTTTTTTAAAGTGTGGAGCATTAGGGGGTATATTAAAGGGATCATCCAAGCATAATTTGTTATGGTTTATCCTCAGGATAGGCCTATATATCTAATCTGTTAGGGGCCGACCCCGGACCGATAAGCTGTACGGAGCCACTTCTGGCACCTGTCCTGTACACAATATGGGGCCACTGTATATTAGCTGGGCACCTTCACTGCATCTCAGCACTTTTTGAAGTCAGTGGGAGCTGAGCTACAGTGACAGCATCGGGCAACTATACAGTGGATGGAGCTTTCTGCTTTCAGCCCTGCGTTGTGTACAGAACGGGCACCAGAAGTGATGCTTTACAACTGATGGTGCCATGTGTCAGCCCCCTAATGATCAGGTATTTATGGCCTGTCCTGAGCATAGGCCATAAAAAAGATTAACCCTGCACAATCCCTTTAATATGCATCACACAGATTAATGTCCCTCCCTCCACAGATTGTCAGCCCCCATCACTTCACCCACACAATATAATGGCCCCATCACTGTTTCCCATACAGTATGGGGGACCAGTGAAGAGGCCACTGTATGGGGGGACCAGTGAAGTGGCCATAAAAAAATTTGGCCCAGACAACCCCCTTAAAAGAGGTTGTCTATTAACTGGAGCAACCACTGTGGCGGACTCCAGGGAGGTGTAAAATTAAAAAAATTTCAAAAAAAAGTATACTCACTTGTCCACAGCACCCCATTGTCCCCTGCCTGTGTCTGTTTGGTCTCATGGTGGCGCCTCATTTCTGGAAATCCTGTACCTAATTGGTCTTAGCGGTCCCATGAGGTGCAGGACTCCCAGCAGGAAGGCACCGTCACGAGACTGAATGGACACTGGCAGCGTACAACGGAGTGTCGGGGACAGGTGAGTATGCTTTTTTATTTATTTTTTATTTTACACCTCCCGCCTGGGACTTGGGTTGCGCCAATTCCTGTATATCCTCTTCAAAGTATTTATCTATCTTTCTAATATTAATGGCCTGTGCTTATGATAGGCCAGCAATATTACATCTGCGATGTAATGATGATCTACAGGTAATGGTAACAATTCTAGGAGCCACGCTGTTCACTTGCCATGCAGGGCGTAGAAGTAGGTTTAGGTAGTGCAGTGGTGCACATGCTATGGCAGGTGAGCAGCAAGTCTCCCGACATGTTATTACCTTTAGCTGCCCTGTCTCAGTACCGCTGATCTGCATGGTTCCCGATGGTGGACCCCTAGAAGCAATTCCACTGGTGGGCCCTAGACATCCCAGTCTGACACTGAGCATAAGTCAAATAAATATTTGGCATGACCACCCTTTGGAGGAGGAGTCCTGGAAGTGATGATATGACCCCTCACAGAGCCCTGATCTCAACATCATTGAATGTATCGGGATTAAATGAAGAGAAGGATTTGAGCAAACCTACATTCACAGAAAATCTGTGGTTGGTTCTCCAAGATGTTTGGAATAACTTCCCTGCCGCGTTCCTTCATAAACTGTCTGCAAGTGTACCTAGAAGAAATGATGCTGTTTTGAAGGTAAAGGGAGTTCACACCAAATATTGATTGGATTTACATTTCTCTTTTGCTCTTTCACTTCATTTTGTTAACTGACAAAAATAAACTATTAACACTTCTGTTTTCAAAAGCATTCTTACTTCACAGCAATTTATCCACGCCTGCCTAAAACTTCTGCACAGTACTGTACATTATGAGATTTTCTTGATAAATACACCAAATGGAAAGATAAAACAAGGCCATATAATAATGCACCAAACTGAATCTGGGGAGAAATTATCGCTACTGCAATCCTGCATCCCCCATACAGTTCCACTACCAACACATGAGCTATGACATCATAAAACATATGCTGTATAAAACATATGATCACCTGAAATACAAGCATTTGCTCATTTGTCAGCTAATCTCTGACACTTTTATGCCGGCCAGTTATGATTTTGGCTTATGCTACCTCTTGTGTCACCCCCTCTACCTCATAGATTGTTTGCTCTTGTGAGCAGGGCCCTCAGTACCATCGTGTTGTAAATTGACTATTACTCTGTAATGTATCTTTTGTAAAGTGCTGAAGAATATGTTGGCGCTATATAAATAAAATGTATTATTATTATGGTTCCATGCAGCCACTTATAATGTCCACAAGTTTGTGAGTGGTAGATTGTGAAGGTACTTTGCCTCTATATCTCCAGGAACGGCAGGCATTCATTGAGGTATGCAGACAGACATTATTCAGGACAAGACAATAGTATATCTCTGGTCTAATCCGTTTAGCTCTTTGTGCTACATACAGTACCTTTCTTGTTTCTTTCGTTTAGAAGAAATGTTGATTTTTATCTTTATGCAAATGCGTCTTCAGAATGCACAGGGGGCGTTCCCCCAGTGCTACAACTACACAGGGGGGTCCCCTGTGCTCTCCTCAGACGCATTTTTGAACTTACCGCGCCACCTCTCGTCTTCTTTAGCAGACGCCTCTTCTTGACATCATCCTTCGTACGGGAGACATGCGCCAACTGCGCATGTCCATTCGGCCATTTTCCTATGGCCTATTACATGAGCGTACTGCATGCTCTGTATGTAATAGGCCACAGGAAAATGGCCGAACGAAGACTCGTACAAGGATGACGTCAAGAAGAGGTGTCTGCTAAAGAGGTGGCGTGGTAAGTTCAAAAAGTGGTGGGCCAAGACTACCTACTTGACAGTAGAGAGCATAATTAGAATATCAGGCACCAAAACTATTTTGGGCTGGAATCAGTAGAGTGGCTCCTATTCAAGCAGGTAAAGAACTGAAGTTGGTAGATGTTGGTGGTGAAAAGTCCTTTTTAAGTGGCATAGTGACAATATATTCAGTATATACACTACATGGCCAGATATATATGAACACCTGACTGACCATCACACCTATCTGAATTTGGTTGGTCATCCCATTCCAAAACCAAAGTTTAGTAGTATGGAGTTGAGAGCCCTTTTATGGCTATAACAGCCTCCACTTTTCTGAAAAGGTTTTCCGCTAGAATTTGGTTTGTCTGTGTGAATTTATGCCCATTCAGCCAAAAGAAGTTGTGAAGTCAGGAGTTTGATGGGGTTGAGGTCAGGGCTCTGTTCAGGTCAGTCAAGTTCTTCTGCACAAACTCATCATACCATGCCTTTATGGACCTTGCTTTGTCCACAGGGGCAAAGGCATGCTGTAACAAGAAAGGGCATTGTCTTTAACATTAACATATCCTTAACTAGTAAAATGGGGTTAGCTCAAACCCTAAAAAACAGCCCCTTAACATTACTACTTATCACCAAATTTTACAGTTGGAACTACACATTCCAGTAGGCAGTATTCTCCAGGCATTTGTTTAACCCAGATTTGTGTATCAAACATATAGTGAAATATGATTCATTACAGCGAAGTGCACTTTTCCATTGCTTCAAAGTCCAATGGCAGTGTGCTTTACATAACTTTAGCTGACGCTTGGCATTGGGTATGGTGATCTTATGCTTGTGTGCGGCTGTTCAGCTATGGAAACCCATTTCAGTAGCACTTTGTAATGCTTGAATTTTGCAACAGAGGATTGGAGCTTAAAGGGGTTATTTGGGTTCTAAGATTGATGACCTATCCTTAGGATAGGCCATCAATATTTGGTCTGCGGGGGTCCGTCACCGGTTCAGAGGCAGTGTAGGAGAACCACGCTGCTCATTCACCTTACAAACTGTAGTAGCGAGTGTAGGTATGGCAACACTGCCCCATTGAAGTCTACAGTTTGTATGGCGAGTGAGCAGTGGGGCTGTCCTAAACTGCCTCAGTAATGGTGATCTGCCTGGGTCCCGGGTGTCAGACCCCTGCAGATTTAATATTGATGGCCTATCCCATCAGTCTTTCAAGCTGGATAATCCTTTTAAGTCCACATCTCTGCTCTATGTTCACACAGATGTTGTGGCCTATTGTTACTCCTAGATGCTTTAACTACACAATTTTAGCGCTTAAGATAAGCAGATAAGAAATTTCACAAATTCACTGTGTTACATAAAATGTGGTTTTACATACAGTAGCTCAAATAAAGTGTCGTGCCAGGTCTTCTTATCTATATGTTCAGTGTCCTTTCTATATGTCTTAATACAGCTCAATGAAGGAGAAACAGAAAAGGTAGCAGGAAACCAAACCTTATAAAGGTATCTTATGATACGAATCAGCACAGGTTTATTTTTTTAACCTATTTAGATCCAAAAAACAAACAAACAATAGGTACAACGTACAGTAATTGTAGAGTTCAGGAAATATGTCTGCTACTTAGAAAGCTAGAACTCATTATAAAATGCATACGTCTCTAGGGCTATCTTCCTGTCACAGGAAAACAGTTACTTTCTTCTACTTTCCAGGAAAACAATGAGAATAAAAGGCATGAATACAATGCCCCACGCTCTGCTAGAATCTACAGACTTGATACAATAACAAATAGATGTAATTCTGTTTTGAGGACAGAAAGCTATTATGGGCTCACTTACTTGGTTGAACTCGAAATTATTAATGTCTATAAGATTTATATATGTAGCACATATCAGTTCACTGTTCAGATCTTCAGTGAACTTGAAAATCACACAAAAAATGATGTGGTGCTGATAGAAATTTCAGAATATGTCTGCAGCAAGACACAGTCTGTCTGAAAATCCTGCTGTGTAAGCTTACTGTACAAGAAAGGAGGGCAAGTGGGAGGAAGGAAGACAAGATGAGTGATATGGTGGTAAGGATTTAGTTTGTTTACTTAAAACACACCCAATGCAGAGTAGTATGCTATAAAACGTACATATAGAAAAATGATTTAATAAGAAATACATTATATTATTTAACAGAAACAGGGTGACACCCACAACACTATGCACCAACAACAATTTATCTGGTTGGTCTTTGTCATATATTGTCTTTTGCTATTGCTGTTGTACCAAATTTTTCAGAAGTCTGAAGTTTTGCATAACATTTTACATACAGTGCCTTGCGAAAGTATTCGGCGGCCTCCTTGAACTTTTCAACCTTTTGCCACATTTCAGGCTTCAAACATAAGGATATAAAATTTTAATTTTTTGGTGAAGAATCAACAACAAGTGGGACACAATTGTGAAGTGGAACGAAATTTATTGGATATTTTAAACTTTTGTAAAAAATAAAAAACTGAAAAGTGGGGCGTGCCAAATTATTCGGCCCCCTTAAGTTAATACTTTGTAGCGCCACCTTTTGCTGCGATTACAGCTGCAAGTCGCTTGGGGTATGTCTCTATCAGTTTTGCACATCGAGAGACTGAAATTCTTGCCCATTCTTCCTTGGAAAACAGCTCGAGCTCAGTGAGGTTGGATGGAGAGCGTTTGTGAACAGCAGTTTTCAGCTCTTTCCACAGATTCTCAATTGGATTCAGGTCTGGACTTTGACTTGGCCATTCTAACACCTGGATACGTTTATTTGTGAACCATTCCATTGTAGATTTTGCTTTATGTTTGGGATCATTGTCTTGTTTTGAAGATAAATCTCCGTCCCAGTCTCAGGTCTTTTGCAGACTCCAACAGGTTTTCTTCCAGAATGGTCCTGTATTTGGCTCCATCCATCTTCCCATCAATTTTAACCATCTTCCCTGTCTCTGCTGAAGAAAAGCAGGCCCAAACCATGATGCTGCCACCACCATGTTTGACAGTGGGGATGGTGTGTTCAGGGTGATGAGCTGTGTTGCTTTTACGCCAAACATATCGTTTTGCATTGTGGCCAAAAAGTTCGATTTTGGTTTCATCTGACTAGAGCACCTTCTTCCACATGTTTGGTGTGTCTCCCAGGTGACTTGTGGCAAACTTTAAACAAGACTTTTTATAGATATTTTTGAGAAATGGCTTTCTTCTTGCCACTCTTCCATAAAGGCCAGATTTGTGCAGTGCACGACTGATTGTTGTCCTATGGACAGACTCTCCCACCTCAGCTGTAGATCTCTGCAGTTCATCCAGAGTGATCATGGGCCTCTTGGCTGTATCTCTGATCAGTCTTCTCCTTGTTTGAGATGAAAGTTTAGAGGGACGGCCAGGTCTTGGTAGATTTGCAGTGGTCTGATACTCCTTCCATTTCAATATGATCGCTTGCACAGTGCTCCTTGGGATGTTTAAAGTTTGGGAAATCTTTTTGTATCCAAATCCGGCTTTAAACTTCTCCACAACAGTATCACGGACCTGCCTGGTGTGTTCCTTGGTCTTCATGATGCTCTCTGCACTTTAAACAGAACCCTGAGACTATCACAGAGCAGGTGCATTTATACGGAGACTTGATTACACACAGGTGGATTATATTTATCATCTTCAGTCATTTAGGACAACATTGGATCATTCAGAGATCCTCACTGAACTTCTGGAGTGAGTTTGCTGCACTGAAAGTAAAGGGGCCGAATAATATTGCACGCCCCACTTTTCAGTTTTTTATTTTTTACAAAAATTTAAAATAACTAATAAATTTTGTTCCACTTCACAATTGTGTCCCACTTGTTGATTCTTCACCAAAAAATTAATATTTTATATCTTTAGGTTTGAAGCCTAAAATGTGGCAAAAGGTTGAAAAGTTCAAGGGGGCCGAATACTTTCGCGACGCACTGTATTTTCTCTGTAACATATAACTCGGTTGCTATATCTGCATTGATGCTTGGAAGTGTTGTGCCTGTTTCTTAGTTTTCCCTTTTAATATGTATAAATCATTTAATAAAGAATTAACTACAGTGGTACTTGAAAGTTTGTGATTCCATCAAAATTTTCTATATTTCTGCATAAATTTAACCTAAAACGCCATCAGATTTTCATACAAGTCCTAAAAGTAGACAGAGAACCAAATCAAGCAAGTCATCCAAAAATATTAGACTTGGTTATTTATTTATAGAAATAAAATGATCCAACATGGCATGAACAAACGAGGTTTCTAAGGAGCTCAGAAAAAGATTTGTTGATTCATCAGGCTAGAAAAGGTTACAAAGCCATATATAAAGAGTTTGGACTCCCCCAATTCACAGTCAGACAGATTGCAGGACACATGTAGGAAAGTCAAGACCATTATTAACCTCTCCAGTACTGATCGACCAACAAAGATAATGGTCTGTGAGATCACAAAGGTACCCAAGGTAACCTTTAGGCTTCAGTGGTGATTCTGCATTTGAAAGTGTAGCAAGATCACGTATGGAGTTTCTTATTTAGAACACTGAATAAAGATGCGTCTGTCACTGCCTCCCACTGAAAACGATGGAATGCAGATTGAGGATGATTTTTGGAGCAGATTTTAAGATGATCTTCCACCTCAAAATCTGCTCCACCATTCTCCATTTGAACATACCTTTAATGTACTTACCTGTCCTGCTGATATTACTTCTATTAAATATAAATACTATAAAATAGATATTTGGTATTTTATCTACTCAACTGGGTTTGGTTATAGATATGTTAACTATATCAGTATGTTTTCTTGCAGAATATTTGATTTTGAGAGATATTCATTATTCATACTGCCCAACTATAACATCTAGTGGAACTAAAGGCCAATATATGCATGACCTGGTCTGTGGGTGAGTAAATAGGATCTTCTGTAGCTGCCATTGTGGCAGCTGAACAATGTTTTTGTTATACTCATTTTAGTTATGCTTAAAGGGAACATGCAAATCTCTTTGTCTGTCTTGCATGTAATTAAAAATAAGATACAAATGTTATTAATGTGATATTTGACATTTACTTGCTCTTTTCAGCCTTTATGCTTTTAGAAATGATCTTCTCTGATTATGCTGAGTTATGAGTCTCTAGTGTGGGAGACGCAAAGTGTTGATATAGAGTTCACAGAGTAGGCCTAGGAAACTCTATCCTTATAATCAGTAGTGGAGTCTCTGGACACCTCATTTTATAACGAAAAACAGCTGTTCTACTGAACCATTTCATGTGATGTATACTTTTCTAAAGGATAAGAACTTTGTTCCTTGGAAGCTCAGTGATTCCTCTGATAGTCCGTCTGGGATGTTTACATGAACCTGCACATGAAATCTCTTATAGAAATTAAAGGTGCTTTCCCCAAAAAATTATCTGAGGTCAGGGAAGGGGATAAAATAAAAAAATAACTTACACTTCCTATTCATCTTTGTTCAGAAAAGCCACCAATGAAGTTGGTGTAGAGGTGGGGAGCTGGAGAAAAATTTCAACATTTATTATTTTAGCATTTTCGACCGTCCTATTTATGTATTACATGGTGGTGGAACTGGAGCAATATCTCTGCAGGGAAGGATTTGGCTACATTGGGCATGAAGTACATCTACTGGTTTTCACCCTTAATCCACATAAGAGGTGTAGATTTTACTACCAGAGCATTTTCAGGCTGCATTTCCCAGAATAGTCACAGACTGTCGGCTGTCAGACTTGTGGCATGGTCAGGAATGGAGCCATAGTTTGCCAGTAGGAAAACTGACTGGGCAAGGCCAAGGGATGAAACTGAAGCAAATTCAGGAGTCAGCCATGAGTAACACTACAAGCATTGGCAGTATTATCTAAAGCAGTGGTTCTCAACCTTTCTAATGCTGTGACCCCGCAATACAGTTCCTCATGTTGCGGTAACCCCAAACCAAAAAATAATTTTGGTGGGTACTTCAAAACAGTAATTTTGCTACAGTTATGATTCGGAATGTAAATACCTGATATGCATTATGTATTCTAATTGCTACAAATCAAACATAATTTAAACATAGTGATCTACCCCCTACACAGGTAATGTTATTAACTATGGGGAAATTGAGAATTATTACAGTAATAGTGCCCCCCATATGAGTAATCTTATTACCTGTGTGGCGTCACTATAACTGTAATAGCCCCTCATATACAGACCAAAAACAAAATAGATGCCACACGGCCATTGTTCATATAAATATATCGCTTAACAGTGGCGATAGCCTGACTTCACATAAAGACAGAGAGCAGTAATGGCCAAGCTTCTGGTTAATATGGGCTTGAGTCATATTATAATATTTACCTTATTTTTCGGACTATAAGACGCACCAGACCATAAGACGCACCTAGGTTTTAGAGGAGGAAAATAGGGAAAAATATTTTAAGACAAAAAAATGTGGTAAAATGTCTAATATATGGAAGTTGTAGTTTTGCAACAGCTGCAAGGTCACATTGACAGGTGTCCCTGCAGCTGTACGGGGAGGAATAGGGCGTCTTTTTTTGCAGGGCCAGATGTACTTTTTAGTTATGCCATTTTGGGGAATGTCTATTGCTTTGATCACTTTTTATTCAAATCAGAGGCGAAACAGCAAAAAATATGGCGTTTTGGCACTTTTGATTTTTTTTTTTTCCCGCTCTGATGTTCACCCTACAAGAAAAATATTTTTATAAGGTTGTAGACCGGGCATTTTCGGAGACAGGGATAGCTAATGTGTATGTGTTTCACAGTAATTTTGTACTTTTATATGTATTCTAGGGAAAGTGGGTGAGTTAGAACTTTTTTTTTTATTTATTTATTTATTTTTTTTTACTATTTTATTAGCCCCCCTCCCTTCATGGGGCTTGAACCTGCAATCGTTTGATTGCAAGTCCCATAGACTGCAATACAAGTGTATTGCAGTCTATGGGAGATTCTGTACACTACTACTGAGACTGGTCATAGACCAGTCTCAGTAGTAGTATCCCAGTGACAGGCCTGGGAGCCTTCATTAGGCTCCAGGCTGTCACCGGAACAGGTCGACTCCCGCGATCTCGGCGCGCGGGGAGTCGACCTGCAACTTAACAGGTTTGGGGCCGGTGGGGACCGGGGGCAGTTTTTACAGCCCGGAGGGGGGGTGCTGCTCACAGATACAGTAGTAATGCCCGCGGTCAGACTCTGATCGCGGGCATTAGCTCCGGGACGCCGCTGTACAGCGGAGGCCCGGTTGCTATGGTGACCACTCTGCAGCAGAGCGGCCGCCATCATAGTAACAGACCCGGCATCCGCGTAACGGCACGGCGGATGCCGGGAGCTACACAGCGCGGGGCAAGTACAACCTAAAGCAGGAAGCACTTACTTCACTTAGGTCCCGGAAATCACGTCTGCGCATGCGCACAGGCATTCAGTTTGGAACGCACATCCATAACGACGTGCGTTCCAGCTGAATAGCGCGACTTCTCAGCGGCTAAAGCCATCGGAAATATGTATTTTCCGATGGCTTTAGGCGACCACTGTGTTTTGGTCATTCAACCCCCGCCGGGGTCACGACCCACAGGTTGAGAACCGCTGATCTAAAGGTTTAGGCAAGTATATTGTTAGAAGCTAGGCCAAGGTCAGAATAAAAAGTAGTACTACAGGTACCAGGAGTAGTAGTAAGGGTTGGGCATGTGTAAATGTAAGTAGTGTAAGTCAGGATAAGGAGCATGATCTAAATCAGCAATAGCACAAGAATAGAGCCAGGAAGGATGTATTGCAATTACCAGAGAATGCATGGCAGGATGCTTCCCCTTTTAATAGGCTGCCAGGCCTGAGGTCATCTTCAGGTGCTGGTTGCCCAGGCACTGCACAACCAAAGTTAAAGGGTGTGAGTCATGGTTGGGGGATGACAGACGGAGTTGGAGGTATCCTTCAACCTAGCCGCCACATGCAGGAAGAGTTGCTGTCACTTGTCAGGGCGCAGCCCTGGGCCTGGGAATCCTTTACACCAGGGTTACACCTTACACCTGAGAGAAGGTGTGGACCAGAGGTTCCCAAACTTTTTTTTCTCGTAGACCACTTTCAAAATTTTACTGGTTTCGGTGGACCCCCTGCTGCTACATTTCTACCATATTCCCAAAACTCGTCAAAAAATGTGAAGATTAGATCTAACGTAGACCCCCGTCGAGTCTCCCGTGGACCCCTGGGGGTCCACCTGGACCACTTTGGGAATCACTGGTGTGGACTATACCTAAGTTGTTGTCACTAAATGTAACCCCTATTCTCAACAATTGATGAGCAGACCACAGCAAAGTAATAATTCTGAAAATTAGAGTTGCCTTTAATACTATAGTACAGGGATCAGCAACCTTCGGCACTCCAGCTGCTGTGAAACTACAGCTCCCAACATGCTCCATTCACTTCCATGGGAGTTCCAAGAACAGCAGAGCAAGTGTGCATGCTGGGAGTTGTAGTTTTAAAACAGCTGGAGTGCCGAAGGTTGCCTACCCCTGCTATAGTAGTTTGGACAAGCAGATGTCAGTCCTTTAAATAAGAAATGGTAATGGATCCTAGAGTTTTCACAGTGGTATACAGAGTCGAAGGACCAGACCGAAGACTATTAGACAAAAATGGAGACAGAAAATGGTCAACACCAGAAAATCACAGAATAAAAAAAAACACAGAATAGCATGCTTCCTCAACTAAATTCTAAAACACTAGAGTATTCTTCTGACTGATTAGTAATAAAAATGCAGGTTTTGGGCACTAAAGTCTAGATTTTCTCTTCGTTATCAATAACCTTGGCCTTTTAAGCTTGAGGAAAGCAGAATGACCTGGGAACCAAAACATGATGGAAATTTGCTGATGTTAGTTTGCTCAGGTACTATGTATACAAGGATGTTTAAATAATATTTTAGTTTTGGTATTGTACAAGGTAAGCATGACACAGTCTTCAGTACTTTTCTTGCAATCAAAATACTGGAACACCAACAGAACCTTGACATATCTTTTAGAAGTCAATGTGGATTCTTAGACAGATGTGTAGGCTTGCAGTAGATAACTGTACCAGATGTGTCGGGGGAAGAGAGACCTATATACATATGGTCTTGGAATATCCTGTAATGTCAGAAGGGCGGTGTCAGGCAGGGGTGTGTGATTCAGAGCTTGAATCAGAGGCAGCCAGTGTCAGAGCTCAGAATCGCACCCCTTGTCTGCTTCTGCCTGACAGTACAGAGCCTAAATAGCATATCAGACACAAAAACTAACATCATTGATTGCTCAGGAATGGTGGGGGCTAGAGAAAAATTCCAATTGTGCCAGAATAAGTGGAGTAGTGACTATTAAATCATGTTACGAGCTGGACTTGTTGGAGTTGGTGAAAGGTCCTCTTTAAATACGAAATTGGGCCTACCTAACATCTGTTCTCCTGCAGTGATTTTTTCTGGATTTATTGAGGGATATAGTACCTGCTAAGTTTTGTAATTTCTTCTGTGACTGCTTATGTTTTATATAAGGAAAATTATACTTTTGAATTAAATGTCCCTGAAAGTTCTGTCTCTATAATTAATCCGGAGTCACTGACTGACTTATGAGGCCAGAGGAACCCACATTGATTCCTTCAAATCTGGGATGTCTGGATATTATGTTCAGACTGTTATTGAGAGCACTGTAAAAACTGTAAAAATAAAATCTTTTTTTCTATTCTTTATTTCTCCTTTTGAATCTATTGGACATTGTATCTGCTACAGTAATCATGAAAACCATGATATTAGTGTAAACAGAGCCTAAAACTATTTACTATGAATGTTAAACTAGCAAATGATAAAAGGGCATTGTGCACTCTATTCCCCAAGGTGCATGTCTTTTGGGAAGTACAACACAGTTATGCATACAAATTTTGTACAACATTTTAAACATATCTGCAACTCTGCAAAAGGAAAGATATATCTAATATCCAGCATTTTCAGACTCTAAAACATAAAAACTTGAATGCTTTAAATAACCAGAGTCGGTGCAGCTGGTTTATGCCAACATAAACGTCCAATCTGACCAGCAGATTAACTGATCAAGGGCACTGCACTCTGGCATGGCGCCATAAAACCGTTGACAAGGCAGGTGGGGTCTGACTGTGTATTCATGCTACAGCTGCTGTATAGGCCTATTCCTCCAACATGTCTCAAACAATGTGCTGTACTGGCTGCTGCATAAAAACACACAGCTTCCTTTGTTACATTTTAGGCTTCTGGAGTGGGGAGAGAGATCTGATAATTGTCTATTATGAGAATTATTGCAGTATGTGCATTTATACTCTCATTGGTTCCATATCTTGCTTAATATGCTAATAACATATACAAAGATGGCTACAAAGTAAACCATGACCTTGTTACAATATCCTGTTATTAACACCAGTGGGTGCACTAAGTAGAAACTAACACTTTATCTGAGTTTACTATTTCATGGGGGAAATTTACTAACCCATTTATGCTAGCATAAATGGACATGGATTTATTGAATCTTTGGTGCACAGCTTTTTTTGCGCCACATTGTTGTTCTGTAATGAGGTGTAACCATAAAGGGGAACTCCACTTCCACACTCTCTTCTACACTCACATTTCACACTAGGCTACACAGGAATGAAGCGACCCTGATATCTGCACATTCATATAACTATCTGCCACCACCGGCCACTTTACGATAGGCAAGACACCAATTTATCCAAACCTCATACATAAAGTGAATCTCTAGCACGCACTGACACGCAAAAGGGTAACAAAGCAAAGCAACATTTACAGGTGCATCTCAATAAATTAAAATATCTTTGAAACTTTAATTTCAGTAATTCAGTAATACAATTCATAATCAGCGTCTTCCATGATTGTGTGTCCTACTGAACCAGACTGAGGGACCATTTAAAGGCTTAGGAAACCTTGGCAGGTGACACACTGAATATACAATACTGAACTTTTTCACAGACACATTTTGTCCAGGCAAAAATGGACAACCCCTTTAACTTTTAAATCAGCCGGGGGCATTTAAAAAAAAAAAAAAATCACACTCACCTGTCCCTGATGCTCCATTGTCCTTCTGGCGCGTTCCAGTCCTTCTGCTGAACGGGACTCTTGCGATGCCACTACCTGTGACACCACGGGTCCTCTTCTTTAGGCCTACTGAGGCCAATCAGAGGCCTCAGTGGAACTCCAGAAGAGACCCGGGAGAAGATGCCGGAGCAGAAGAACCGGGATGCGACGGGAGAACACCGGAGCAGGTGAGTATGCATTGTTTTTATTTTTTTCACTGCCTCGGATGTTTTAAAAGTTAAAAGGGGTTGTCCAATTTTGTCTGGACAGCCCCTTTAATGTATCATGTGCATCCTGTGTAAGGGATTTCAAATTACCATACAAATTAGCCCCACATAAAGACTTTTCCACTACCAGGAACTAACCATACCAGATGAAAATTCATAAATAGATGCATAACTCATAACACAGTATGCTATATGCATAGTTCATTACAAGCACCATGGCGACCATTCTGAGTTCTGGCTCACTATAAATTATCCTAAAATATATAGCAATGTATTTGTATATACTTATAAATTCCTACCATAAAAACCTTAGTGTGCCCATGCTTTCCATAGTACAGAACTCTTATAAAGAAGAATAGATTAAAAAAAAACATAGTAGCAATGTGTCTCAAACTGTAAGGTGCTGTCCAGATTCTGTAGGACAGATACTTCTATCCATGGCATAAGCAATCTGTCACAGACTGCTTTGTCTAGGAAATAATTTTTCCTATGCACATCCACACAGGAACAAGAAGTTAGAAGTTAGGAGAATGAATAGCTTCTTTTTTTTTTTGCAGCAAAAGCAGCAGGAGCATAGTACAGTAAGTATGAGCACTAATGCTGTTATTGTGGTTCACTATGGGGTGTTGTAGCTGGTTTTATTGGTGGCATTTGCACAGGAACACTCTGCAGCCACTTATATGATTGTTGAGTACTGTGCAAGCCCAAATGTCTCAATTATTTGGCTGGTGAGGTCTCAGAATAAAATCTTTGAGAGGCCCTAGCTAGCAGTATAGAATCCCTGCAATGCTCTTACTCTGCATATAGTCTAGGTCAGGGGTAGGCAACCTTCGGCACTCCAGCTGCTGTAAAACTACAACTCCCAGCATGCATACTTGCTCTGCTGTTCTTGAAACTCCCATGGAAGTGAATGGAGCATGCTGGGAGTTGTAGTTTCACAGCAGCTGGAGTGCCGAAGGTTGCTGACCCCTGGTCTAGGTCATTGGGGGAATTTATAAAGCTGCGCACTCCAGAATTCTGGCATTTAAAAAACATGCAAAATACAATTTTGCAACTTTTGGAGCCTATTTACGCAAAACTTTCGGATATTTTGCATTTTTAGGACACTCACTCCACTTTGAAAAGCGGGTATGAAAATGAGCATGGTCAACCTGTTGCGTTGATATGTGCCAGATGTGTCAAATGTAATGTGCAATTTGTAATTTGCAAAAATTGTCACAAAATCACACACCAGTGTGGGATGGCATAGAAAGTGGAATAACACCTCAGGACAGAAGTGTCAGCTTTAAATATGCACCAAATATATCACACCTTGTGATGTTTGGTAAATTCAGTACAAATTAAGGCAAATCAGATTTATATATTCCCCCAATTAATACATCTTCCCCATTGTTTTAATCTTATTTTATAAAAATGTTTTTAAAAAAAGAAGTTTAACAACATTTTTTGGTTGTGACTTAATTTTGCAAAGATCGACAATTCAACAATAAGGTCTTTACTGTTGACTTAGTAAGAATAGGAATAAGCAAGAAGGGAAGTTAAAAAGTCAAAATGTACAAAAATGGGACAATGAATGCAGGTGTTAACATCTTGAGATGAACAAAGAAATAGCTCCACATATCACACTATAATACTACAGCATAGTTTTGTGGTTCAAACCACAGCCCTTCCCCTCCACTGAAATCACATGAGTGGAGCTGTGTTCAGTAAGTGTGATAAGAAGCGTAATTCATGTGACACGTACAAATTTACTTCAAGAAAACATAATTTTCTAAACCTTTGTATTGATTAATAATAGTAAGTGTCTATTATACTGGGTTACCATCAGCTATAGGACGTCTGTCTTACTTCTGTTTCCAACTCAACCAAAGTATTGAGTTTACTGTCCGGTAGTCTTTGTCATATTTTTGTGGTTTATCTTGACTGTTGAGAAATGTTTCATTTCCCATAACTGCGTCAACAGCTGTTCACTTTTCAGTGTGAAAAACATCAGATGCTTCTGCCACTATAACACAGGTCACTCACTGACACTGTTTACAAAGGGAAAACATCTGTACCTGCTGTGGATATGGCAGATAGGGATACTAAATAGACTCTTAGAAGTTTTCATTTGGTAGATTCCTAAAACTAAAATGACGACATCCTCTGTAGTATATATTTCCTCTGTATATATGATATGATGTGAACTCATATTAATGGAAATGCCTTCTTCAATACGATATGGTAACAGAACACCTGGAAATTACCATTCAGAATAATTCTGACATTTTAGGAATCCAGGCTGGTAACTACAAAAAGAGAAACTTTATATAACGCTGTCAAGGTTAGAGGTGCACAGCTTTTATGTAGTCTGATGGCTGCATTGTCAGATTGTGTTATTTGGAGAGGCCACAATACAATTATGAGTGCATATAATATTTAGGGTATGTCTACATGGGACTTATTAAAGGGACTTTAATATAGGGAGCATTTTTCTGATGCTGTTTAAATAGGGGCATTCTGCTGGCACTATTAGTAACGGGAGCACTCTTATCAATGGGGGACACTACTGGAAAATGGGTTTCTTCATATGAAGTTGTTTCGGGTGGGGGGGGCAGGAAGGCAAGAAAGTCAGTGGCTCTGTAGGGAGGAGTCAGACAACAATAAATAAAGAGGGAGGGAAGGAGGGCCCCAACTAGCAGGGCTCTTTGAGGAATAAGAGCAAATGTGCTTTAGTGGAGACACAGGGGAATTACAATGTAGTAGGGATTCTAAGAAGGGAGGGGAAAAGGGGGGATACAATGTAATGGGGGCTTTGAGAGGAGATGTTTTTGCAAGAGACACAAAATGGCAGGGGCTATGTGTGGGTAGGGGGGGTGCCTGCAAGGGGTCTGTGTAAGGGATGAGTAGAGTAGGTGGCAGATGCTGGTCAGTGGCCAAGTGTTAGAGAAAGGGGCTGAAAGGAGCCATTAAAATAAACATATGACTGAAAGTGCAGTTCAGAAAACAGGCAGCAGCTTTAGCATTTCCCTGACCTCTCTATTTCCCATCAAGAAGAGACAGTCGCAACTGGATTTAGACTGGACTAGAGCTCTTCTATGCTGCCTGCTTTTCTATTAGGTTTTGTGGTACCATGATGCCAGTGCTGTCATTCATTATAGAGAAAAGTACTCATTGGTTAATGCAGGCTACACAGACAAATTGTATCTGTGTAGTAATAATCAAGTACCTGAGCTCTTATCCCTTTAGTTAGGGAAAGTTCACATTGGTTAATGCAAGTTCCTGTCATACAGACATAACATTAACTGCGTAACAGGTACCCCTTATAACCAATGAGTGCTTACCTCTGTAGTAAGGGAAAGTACTTATTGGTTAAAGGGGTTGTCCGGGCAAAAATGGACAACCCTTTTAAAGTTTAAATAATCTGGGGGCAGTGAAAAAAAATTTAAAAAATGTATACTCACTTGTCCCCGTTGCTCCAGTGTCCTCCCGCGCCACCCGGTTCATCTGCTCCGGCGGGTCTCTTCCAGCAGGAAGAGGTCCCGTGATGTCACAGGTAGTGACATTCAGGCCCTTCACTGATTGGCCTCAGCGGAAGACGCCACCAGAGCAGAAGAACCAGGAGGCGCTAGAGGACATCGGAGCAACAGGGACAGGTGAGTATGACAGGTGAGATTTTAATTTTTTTTCACTTTAATGCAGGTTCCTGTCATTGCCATTGAGATTTGCTTTAACCATTTTTGGACACATTCTTTTACTTATATCATTAAGTGCCCCACAGGTACCCAATAAATCACAGATTGCTTTCAATTGCATCAATTGAGCTGCCTACCATATTGAAATGGCTCAGGGTGATGGGACATCTTATGAGAATAGAAAACATCGAATGACAAAAGTCTCCTAAGGACTTCTCTGAATGTATTCTCTTTGGTCTGGGTGGAAGTCAATCTGTTATTCACCTCACCATCCTCTTGTGATGATTGACTTATGATTTGACCCTGACCTTATTCCTGCATATTGCTCCTGCCTTATCTATGTAATTGATAGCCCAGTTCTGACCCATTGGCTATCTCCTGACTACAGCTTTGTCCCATTGTTTGGCCTAATACACTAAAATAAACCACGGAGATTATACTCTTTAGTAAACTCCCGTATATCAATGTAATAGAAACCACCAAAAATTAAAACACATGTATATGATATACTCCCCTGAGAAAGCCCACACCAAACATGTGTTGGAGCTGTGATTCTTTTCCTGACTGGTCTATATCTATTGCATATAGTATTTGGATATTATTATTTTGTCACTATAGTACATTGTTGCCCATACCTTATAAGGTGCAATCTGCACCTACACAGACATGACCAGCTATGTAAATATGTTTTTTTCTAGATTCATGTACTAATAAAGGGTTAAGTATTTTTCCTGGAGAAGCTACCTAGAAAGATTTAGAATAACTTCTAGCAGTAGTGTAGATATAATGGAGAATGAAGAAAAGTACTCAAGAACTTGAAAATCAGGTTATTTCAGACCTATTTGAAGGCATTTGAAGGCTTTTTTTTTTTTTTTAATTGTTTTAACAGGGTTTTTTGAAGGGAGTCTGTCAACTCATTTGGCTCTACTTAATGACCCCCAGCCAGTGGTGAACCTAGCCTCTTTGCTGCCTGAGGCGGACTATAGAATGACGCCCCCCCCCCAAAAAAAAAAAAACAAAAAAAAAACTGAGTTTCCATGCTACTAGTTTAACACACTGTTATCGTCGCACAATATACACAATACACAAAGTTATAAAACAGTTTTTAAGAATTCTTCTTCCTGTATTACTTCAGTATCAGATCAACAACACGGCATTAACAATGAAAGTAACTTCACACATCTTCTGCTTGGTGGATGGACGAGCCCACGTGGCCCCCATTCTCTATAATAGGAGCCCCACAGATAGCTGAGGACTGGACTTCGGGTATCTTTGGCACTCCCATTGAAGTGAATGAGAGCCACGCGGGTTCGTCCATCCACCAAGTGACACACCTATATATATGGCTGCAACCAGGCTGGATTCCCACCTAGTGGGGGAAAAAACCCAATTCTCAGGCTCAGTGGGGGTCTCAGCAGACAGACCCCCATCAATCAGGTATTTATCCTCTATCATTTAGGTGAATACAGGGCAGTAACATTTTGTGACTTACAGGTGACGTCTCTGACTAATCGGTCACATTTCCCTTCTCTTCCCTCTGGATGGCCATGGCCACTTCTTCCAGTCTCTGTAAAGGTTGCAACACAGACATCTTTGGCTCCTCACTTTTCCAGGCATCCAACCCACATTGTCCTCACCTGCACACCCATCCTGCTGCTACCCCAATTATAAAATATATGATATAACCCCCCATAATGAATAATACCCCCAAGTGCATCTTTATATTAATAATGTCCGTGTGTACCCTGTATAAATAGTGCCCCTTATTAATAATGCCCCAGGTGTTAACTAATTAACCAGGTCATTAGTAAACTAATCAGTGGGGTTCAAAAACCCAGGACCCCCACTGACCAGCTGTTTGAATGGTACCTGTGTAAGCGCCGTGACCGCTTCTCTGTTTACATAGTGTCATTCATCTCATAGCGGCCATGTAATGTAACTACAGCCTCGTCCTGTACATGTCTACAGTATGTGACAAGGCTACAATTACATCACACGGTCACTATAAACAGACAGCGTATAATATAAACAGGTGCCATAGCCCATGTTTATAGCGCCCCATTTACACACACTATAATGTTCCACAGCAGCCCCTGCACACAGTATTACACAGTGTTATGGCCCGCAGCGGCCCCTGCACACTGTATTATGCCTCTCAGCGGCCCCTGCACACGGTATTATGCTCCATAGTGGCCCCTGCTCACGGTATTATGCCCCGCATTGGCCACTGCACACGGTATTATGTTCCACAGCAACTCCTGCACACAGTTTTATGCCCCATATTGGCCCCTGCACACGGTGTTATGCTCCATATTGGCCCCTGCACACGGTATTATGCTCTACAGTGGCCCCAGCACACGGCATTATGCTCCATAGTGGCCCCTGCACTGGTATTATGCTCTATAGTGGCCCTTGCACTGGTATTATCCTCCATAGTGGCCCTTGCACTGGTATTATGCTCCATAGTGGCCCCTGCACTTGTATTATGCTCCATAGTGACCCCTGCACCCGGTATTATGCTCTATAGTGGCCCCTGCACTTGTATTATGCTCCAGAGTGGCCCCTGCACAGGGTATTATGCTCTACAGTGGTCCCTGCACAGGGTATTATGCCCCATAGTGGCCGACCCATGAACTATTATTATACTCTGGGGTCTTTTCAGACCCCAGAGTATAATGATTGGAGACCCAGGGGAGAATACAAACATAAAAACCAGAGTTACTTACCTATCCTGGACACCGGTGCACTCCTTGCAGCTTTCGGCCCTGTTTAATTGCGCACACACGTCACGTGATCAGGCCGGCGACGCGACCTGATGACGTTACCAGAGGCCTCAAGCATGCTCGGAGTTACATCGGATCGCAGGAGGTGAGTAACACTGTTTTTTATGTTCCCTCACCAACCCTAGGCCTCCGATTATTATACTCCGGGGTCTGAATAGACCCCGGAGTATAATAATAGTAGTATTTGCGGCCTGCGGCCTAACTTACCGATCCCCGCGGCCGCTCACTGCGGCATCCACTTCCCTTTCTGCGGCCCATAGCAGAAGGGGAAGCGGGGGCGGCCACAAGCAGACGCGGGGTAGGTAAATAAATAGGCCCTGACCTGCCGGGGATGCTCCAACAGGTTACGGCCTATTTATATATATAAAAAAAAAGTTATACTCACCTGCGATGCCTTGATGCAGCCGCCGCCGCCTCCTCTTCTTGTCCGCGACGTCTGTGTCTCAGCGTAGGCGGCGTGATGACGTCATTGTATTGCCGCCTGCGCTGAGATGCGACGTCTTGTAAACCAGCCCAGGACAGGCTGCGCTCAGCTCTGTTTTTTTTTGTTTTTTTAAAGCGGCCTGTCCTGGGCTGGTTTACATTAAATAGTAAAAATACCGCCCCCCGGACAGTGCCGCCTGGCGCAGCCGCCTCACTTCGCCTCATTAGCGGTGCGCCCCTGACTGTAATGTGCTGGTTTGAGCAGCAGTGTACTAAGGTTATATGGGCCTGGCATTGTGGCATCCCAGAGCTGGCTATGGCTGGGCTGAGGGTGATCTCTGTGCATTGTATTATTTCCTGTTGCTTCATAGCCTGTGTGACATAGCAGGGGGTCCTGAGTCTCACACAACACAGCGCCACCTAGTGAGCCTCACACATGCATTACACCTCCCATAGGATTGAATAGTAACCAAATGTCCAATGGGAGGACATCGCCTGGGAAAAGGGGAGGAGTCAGCTGATCACTGGGTCCCCATGGTAACACCCCGGCAGGAAGGTCCTGTGTGTGAGGAGTTAGAAGTGTGGAGTGTTAGGAGGAGGAGGGGAGGAGATAAGTGTGATGTCCTGTGAAGAAAGCAGTGAGTTTAGTGCAGGAATCTCAAGTCCTAGACAGGCCCAGGAAGGTTGGAGAGCTGACATACTCCAGCTATTCAGAAGATCCTGTCCCCTGTCTGCCTAGCCATCGCCCTGAAGGAAGTCAAGCATCATTATCTTGTCAGCATGAGACTGTGGAGAGAACATTCTGGAACACGTGCTCCATAGCAAGTATCACAGGATCCAGGGGCCAAGGCCAGACCTGTGGAATATCCTGCCACCCTGACTATTGCACCCCGAAACTCTGAGCTATCAGGACCACATAACGTGAGTGGGGAATATTATGTACTAGTATCATGGTGGGCATCCTCCTATGAGCCAAATAGGAGCCCAGACGCACCTTAGGGCTGTAACACTGAAGTATAAGGGGCTAGGAACACCTTTTATCAAGTCTACCCTGCACCCCAGGACTTTGCTGTGTCACCAGGCGTACCCCGTTGTTTTGTATTGAAGAAACTGTTTAAGCATTTGTGCCTCCACACCCATGGAAGTAAAAGTTCAACTTTACAACCGTTTCTGTGTCTGACTCTGCACCGACAACATCAGGGCGCCCCAAACACCACCAGTCGGCACAGTATAGGGGAAGCGCCCCGGGGGAACAATCACCACCAACATTTGTGCAGCCCCCTCATCACCGGTACCAGTGGTGGTAACGTGGGACAGCACCAGCGCTGCACCCTCGTGCCCAGAGACCGTGACAAGTCTGCGCTGTTTGCACCCCGCAATCCCAACTGCAGCGTTACCTTCCATCTGGTCACCGCAAGAAAAACTGGCGTCACGAACAGGATTCGGGTGTGTGGCATTTTGAGAAAGTCGCCACGAAAAGTGCGCCAAATTGTCTCCAGAGCATCGGTCTTTATTGTGGACTTTGCTAAGATCAAGTTTATTCCCTGAGAGTGCTTGCCACAAAGAGGGGGAGCCCTAAACCCCTGAAGTAAGCCCTAAAGACTGTCCTCTCAGTGTGTTACAGCCCTGGAAGAGTTAAAACGCCCAGGACTTGTTTGCTGCGCCACATCGCTGTGTAAGAACGCCCACAAAGGGTTAACTGTACCTTGCAAAAGTGCGGGAGATTTTTAGCACTGCCCATGAGGCCAGGAGACCCATCTGCCGCCATCTTAGGAGAGCCCAGAATGCTGAGCGCAATGCTCCAGTGCACCCATACAAGAAAGTGAAAGGCGAACGTGCCGGCGCCATTTCTGACTCTCCGGTGCCGCATCACCGTCCCTGCTGTGCACCGCTGATCTCTGGTCCACGCTGCAGTTGCTGTCAGTGAGTACTGTGCCTCCCTGTCCTTGTCTTCAGTCCTCCCACGGCCCCAGCGAGTGTTTTCCGTGTACAGTGTCCGTGGGGAGTGCCACCATTAAAGAGGGGGAGCACACCGTCAGCCTGCATCACAGTGACTCTGTTAATAGCTACAGCATTCTTAAAGGGACAGCATTCCAAGTTGTAGTCTCCATTCCCTGCCAGCAAGCAGTTGAGTTTCTTAAAGAGACGGCGACCTAATTTCAGTCATACCTGCAAACAACATGACTGAGCAAAGTGACATTGTGCCATCTGTTTCTAGTGATCCAGCAGTGCCCATGGCGAGCAGCCTACCATTCTCCATGCCATTTTACCCTGGCGCACCATGGCTGCCGCGCTACAAAGGGGAGGCGCATACCCTCAGGGACTTTCGTGAGAAGATGCTGTCTCTCTTCCAGTTCTATCTTCTGAATACAGAACAGCAGATACAGATCCTGCTGGGCCAGCTTGAGGGTGCTGCAGCTAGGGAGGTCAAATCCTGGCCTGCCTCTGACAAAAGAACCCCTGGGCAAATTCTGGACAAACTCCAGGTGAACTTTGACGTGCGATCTGTCTCCGAGGTAAAGATGCGCTTCTTTTCCAGACGACAACTACCTGGTGAGACCCTGCGGGACTATGCTTTATCCCTCCAAGAGGCGTTCAGAGCTGTGGTGCAAGTGGATCCACGTGAAAATGTGGACTCTGATAAAATCTTGCTTGACCGCTTCATAGAAGGGGCGGGTACCACATTGCTCCAGAGTCAGTTGCGAATGCTTGCTGCACAACATCCCAGCATCACGTTTGCTGACTTCAAGGCCCTTGCCATCCAGGTCTTGGGACAGGAGCAGCCCCAGCCGAGCCCAGTCATCTGTGCTCCCTCACCTGGACCCTCAACAAGCATTGCTCCAGTTGTCCTGCCACTACCTCTGGGTACCTCACCTGCTGCCCAAACTGCGCAGACTACACCAGCAGACTCCAGAGATGACCTTCTGGCCCGAGTGGATCATCTGACCCGTGCCATGGAACAGATCACCGTCCGTCTAGATCGTCTGACCCAGCCGTCTTCATCGTCCAGTGATCCTTTGCGAAGTCTCAACATCTCACCTGAGTCGCCACCCAGACGTCCATCTTCAGTGAAACCTCCGCAGAGTGAGAGGCCATACTGTACCTATTGCCATAGATATGGACACACCAGGCCTCAGTGTTTTCAGTTAAACGGGCCACCCCCGAGGCAGCGGGCCGCCCCTCGGGAGGAAAGAAGAAGGGCCCAGGTGAATCTTCAGTGCCATTGTCACGCTTCGTCTCAGCCTGCCCACACATCACAATCCGGGTGAACGGCGTCCCTCTGACAGCGTTGGTGGACACTGGATCTCAGGTAACAACCCTGCGCAAGCAGGCGTTCCTTGAACATTGGGACTTAGGTGTGTTGAATAGAACACCTGACACATGGATAAATCTGTGTGCCAGCAATGGACAGCCCATACCACAGCAGGGTTATTGGGAACCCACTATCCAGATTGGGGACTTGAAACTGCCTAGACAGGGTGTAATTGTCACTGATGTAGAGGATGATAGGTTTGCAGTTGTAATATTAGGCATGAATGTTTTACGCCATTGCTTTGCAGAAGTGTTGGATGCCTTGCATGCCTCTCTCCTTACAGCTTCTCCCAGTGACCAGCAGACCATTCAGCGGGCCATTCGTGTACTCAATGCCCAGCACAAGTTCGCCAACAAACAAGGTGAAATTGGTCGAGTCCGGATCCAAGATACCCGTCCAGTAACCCTACAGCCTGGAACAGAAACTATGGTGTGGTGCCGTGCCCGTCCGGGCATAGAAAATCAGGACTACGAGGCCTTGCTACAACCCATACAGGTAGATGGCCAACCACTTGTCATGGCTGCCCGCAGCCTTGTCACAGTTTCCAATGGACGTGTTCCTGTCCGCTTAGTCAACTTGGGCGATGCTCCCGTGAACCTCCACAAGTTCCACTCTGTGGCCCTGCTACACCGGTTAGCACCAGAAGACATTCTCTCTGGTGATTCTACCGCCACACAGCGTTCCACCCAAGCTGCTGAGAACATTCAGAATGGAGCCACGAAGTCCTGGTGGGATGAAATGAACGTGGGAGACGCCAATACCCCTATAGAGCACATCAATGGGGTTCGCAATGTGGCCAAGCGTTACCAACAGGCATTCAGCAAACACCCATTGGACTTTGGTAAGACCACGACCATACAACATCGCATTCTGACTGGCGACCACCATCCAATCAAGGAGCGTCACCGTCCAATACCACCCGCGATGTACCAACCGGTGAAAAAGTTGATCCAAGAGATGCGAGATGCTGATGTCATCCGGGAGAGTAACAGCCCCTGGGCAGCCCCGCTAGTCCTTGTCAAGAAGAAAGACGGAACCCTACGATTTTGTGTGGACTATCGTAAACTCAACAATGTCACGCACAAAGACGCATACCCATTGCCGCGGATTGAGGAATCTCTAACGGCTTTGGGATCAGCTACCTGTTTCTCGACCCTGGACTTAACCAGTGGATACTGGCAAGTCCCTATGGCGCCTGAAGATCGTGAAAAGACTGCGTTTACGACCCCGATGGGACTCTTTGAATTCAATAGTATGCCATTTGGGCTATGTAATGCCCCAGCCACATTCCAAAGGCTTATGGAGAGGTGCCTCGGCCATGAGAATTTCCAGAGTGTGCTACTGTACCTGGACGATGTTATTGTATTCTCCCGGACATACCAAGAACACCTTCGTCACCTGTCCGAGGTATTCAAGGTACTTATACAGCACGGCCTAAAGTTGAAGCCCTCCAAGTGCTACCTGTTGAAACCCCAAGTTCACTACCTTGGGCATGTCGTGAGCGCACAAGGCGTCCAACCTGATCCTGAAAAGATCACTGCAGTCCAGAACTGGCGAAGACCAACTACCGTCAAAGAAGTCCGAAGCTTCCTTGGATTCGCAGGTTACTACCGGAATTTCATACCACACTTCGCCCAAGTAGCCGAGCCTCTGAACGAGTTGTTGCGCGGTTGTCCAAGAGAAAACTACAACCGAAAGCTTCCGGTAGACTGGACAGCGTGTCAAGAGGAAGCCTTTCAAGCGCTTAAAGCACTTCTGACGCAACCACCAATTCTAGCCTATCCCGACTACAGTCAGCCATTCCGCTTGTACACAGATGCAAGTCACCAAGGTTTGGGTGCAGTGTTGTCCCAGGTTCAGGACAACAAAGAGCGAGTCATCGCCTACGCCAGCAGGAGTCTGAGAGGCGCGGAGAAGAACGACCAGAACTATAGTTCTTTCAAACTCGAACTTCTGGCGCTTGTCTGGGCCGTGACAGAGAAGTTTAAAGACTACCTGGCTGCCACACCCTTTACCGTGTACACAGATAACAATCCGTTGGCGCATCTGGACACTGCTCAACTGGGAGCCCTTGAACAACGGTGGGCCTCAAGACTCGCGAATTACAAGTTCTCTGTCAAGTATCGCAGTGGCAAGTCCAACGCTAACGCTGATGCACTCTCAAGGTTGCCTGTGGGAGAAGAACCACCCCGAGAAGACATCTGGGAAGAGGTGGAGATGCCACCATTCTACAACAAGTTTGCCCAACAGGTTGCTATTAGTGTCCCTGTAGAAGGAGAATCTCTGGCGAAAACAGCTGCCGAATCCCTCCAGGAGCCATCTCTGTGGAAAACGTTCCAAGAAGAGAGCAGAGTTTTAGGAGAATTGTCAGATTTCCTGCTTACAGGAAGAATACCAACCCGTGTAAAGAGAGGTCTTCATGACGTGGAATTAAAACGCCTTTGGCGACAGAGGAAGCGCCTGTTTGTCCAACGAGGCCTTCTACATAGAAACACTCTTGATCCTGTCACAGGTGAAAGGCTTCATCAGATCCTCGTACCAAGAAGAGACGCACAGATGATACTTGAGGCGTATCATGACAGATCTGGTCACTTCGGGGTACAAAAGACCGAAGCTACCATCCGTCGTCGCTTCTATTGGGTTGGGATGAGGAGTGACATTGAGAGTTGGTGCCGAGAGTGTCCCGCCTGTAGTATCACCAAGGAAGGTCGAAGAGATCAGAAGGCCCCTCTACATCCAATTAAGACTCAAAAGCCGTGTGAAATTGTTGCTCTGGACCATGTGAAGTTGGGTCCCACACGTTCCGGCTACAGCTACGCTCTGACAATGGTGGATCATTACTCCAAGTTCCTTGTCATCGTGCCTGTCAGAGATCTTACAGCAAGAACTACGGCTGAGACCTTCTACGCAGAGTTTGTCCGCCATTACGGTTGTCCTGAGCATATCCTCACCGACCGTGGATCTGCGTTTGAATCCCAATTGTTCCGTGAGCTGTGTCAGTTCCAAGACTGCAAGAAGTTGCGAACCACAGCGTATCACCCTCAAGGGAATGGGATGTGCGAGAAGGCAAATCAAGTGATCATCAGCATGCTAAGAACAGCCGCAGTTACACCTGGTGTTGAGTGGCCTGAGCGTATCAAGGACTTGGCCTATATTTACAACAACACACCCCAAACATCTACGGGATACGCACCATTTTATCTAATGTTTGGAAGACAAGGTCAACTTCCTTCAGACTTAACCCTTGGTGTGAAGGTCCCTGACACCATCAATCCACTACCCATAACAGACTGGGTTGTTGAACACCGCCGACGTATGGAGGAAGCTAAAGAGATAGTTGAAACGCGCATGGATGAGGTTCGTAGGAGACAACAGGAGGATTACAACCATCACGCCCATGCAGCGCCCCTGAAAGTTGGCGACCGTGTATGGTTAAGGAATAACCATCGGAATGGGAAATTGGATCCATTCTGGGAGAAAGAACCATACAGTGTCATCTCCATACCATATCCTGAATCCGACGTGTATGAGATCTCTAAACCTGGGAGACAGCCCCAAGTAGTACACCGAAACCGTCTGAAGCTGTGCCTTAAAGAAGGACTACCCACAGAGGTGCCCCCAGCTGAGACAACGAGTACAGAGATCTTGTCACCGTATGAAGCGAAAGAGAGACCCGCAACGTTAACTGAGCTTATGTGGGCGCCTAAACTACTACCATTTAGCTGTTATCCACCAATTGCTCTAGTGCAAGAGAACCCTTCGACAGATGATTTAATTGATTTCAGTGACTCTGTTCCTGATTCAAATCTCGTTCCACTTAGGCGTTCTGAGCGTACCACAAAAGGCATACCTCCAACATGCTATAGTGATGCCATTGCTGTCCTTGGGTAAAAGAGGTTAACTGTCTCTGCTTCTGTATATATGTTATTCCTGCTCTGATTACATTAATGTTTTTCCTGTGTGTATATACAGTATATATATAATATCTTGCCATGTAATATAGTATTTACATTTATATGCAACAATCCAAGCCATAGTGCCTGGCTCACCGAGCCAAGGAAGTTCTGTTACCCCATTGCGGTATGGACATTGGTGCTAGAGTGCCTACTCTTCCTTACAGAAAGGACTGTTTATTATATCTCAGAGAGACTCTCATGATAATGGACACTCACGAAATTTGTGCCAGAGAGCCTCTGGACCCATTTGCACTACTGTTGTTTCTATATGGACTGTCTGATGGTACCGCCAAAAGGTTCCATAAGTCTGAGTTTAATTATCTCTCCGTTACCCTTCAGACTTCTCATGGACATTCCAGGACTATGCCGGGAGTTCTTACCTCAAGTTTCTAAGTATTATATTTTTCTAAACTGTTAGTGACATTTGCACTTTATTCGTATTTATTAACGTTATGTTACATTTCTCACCTTCACCCCAGCCCGTCGCCGAGGTCGGCTCAGTGAAAGAGGGGGAGTATATGGCATCCCAGAGCTGGCTATGGCTGGGCTGAGGGTGATCTCTGTGCATTGTATTATTTCCTGTTGCTTCATAGCCTGTGTGACATAGCAGGGGGTCCTGAGTCTCACACAACACAGCGCCACCTAGTGAGCCTCACACATGCATTACACCTCCCATAGGATTGAATAGTAACCAAATGTCCAATGGGAGGACATCGCCTGGGAAAAGGGGAGGAGTCAGCTGATCACTGGGTCCCCATGGTAACACCCCGGCAGGAAGGTCCTGTGTGTGAGGAGTTAGAAGTGTGGAGTGTTAGGAGGAGGAGGTGAGGAGATAAGTGTGATGTCCTGTGAAGAAAGCAGTGAGTTTAGTGCAGGAATCTCAAGTCCTAGACAGGCCCAGGAAGGTTGGAGAGCTGACATACTCCAGCTATTCAGAAGATCCTGTCCCCTGTCTGCCTAGCCATCGCCCTGAAGGAAGTCAAGCATCATTATCTTGTCAGCATGAGACTGTGGAGAGAACATTCTGGAACACGTGCTCCATAGCAAGTATCACAGGATCCAGGGGCCAAGGCCAGACCTGTGGAATATCCTGCCACCCTGACTATTGCACCCCGAAACTCTGAGCTATCAGGACCACATAACGTGAGTGGGGAATATTATGTACTAGTATCATGGTGGGCATCCTCCTATGAGCCAAATAGGAGCCCAGACGCACCTTAGGGCTGTAACACTGAAGTATAAGGGGCTAGGAACACCTTTTATCAAGTCTACCCTGCACCCCAGGACTTTGCTGTGTCACCAGGCGTACCCCGTTGTTTTGTATTGAAGAAACTGTTTAAGCATTTGTGCCTCCACACCCATGGAAGTAAAAGTTCAACTTTACAACCGTTTCTGTGTCTGACTCTGCACCGACAACATCAGGGCGCCCCAAACACCACCAGTCGGCACAGTATAGGGGAAGCGCCCCGGGGGAACAATCACCACCAACATTTGTGCAGCCCCCTCATCACCGGTACCAGTGGTGGTAACGTGGGACAGCACCAGCGCTGCGCCCTCGTGCCCAGAGACCGTGACAAGTCTGCGCTGTTTGCACCCCGCAATCCCAACTGCAGCGTTACCTTCCATCTGGTCACCGCAGCATGAGCTACCCTTACAGTGCTGGGCACATAATCCCTGCTCCTTATCACAGAGGATATTCTTTGCTTGGAGGCTTTTTCTGTCAACGCCCCTCCCCTCCCCCTGCAACATCCAACATCCACTGCAACCCAAACCTTGCCTCACCCGCCCCGCCTGCGACACCCAACATCCACAGCACCCCAAACCTTGCCTCACTCGCCCCCCTGCGACACCCAACATCCACCGCACCCCAAACCCTGCCTTACCCGCCCCCCTGCGACACCTTGCCTCACTCGCCCCCCCAGCGACACCCAACATCCACCGCACCCCAAACCTTGCCTCAATCTCCCCCCTGCGACACCCAACATCCACCGCACCCCAAACCTTGCCTCACCCGCCCCCCCTGCGACACCCAACATCCACCGCACCCCCAAACCTTGCCTCACCCACCCCCCCCCTGCGACACCCATCATCCACCGCACCCCAAACCTTGCCTCACCCGCCCCCCCCCTGCGACACCCATCATCCACCGCACCCCAAACCTTGCCTCACCCCCCCCCCCCCCACGTGACCCAACCCGCCATCATCAGCAATCTGGTATTTATCCCCTATCATATGGATAGGGGATAAATACTTAGAAAAGCAATATTTATCTAATATGAAACTTACCTCAGTAGCGCTTCTGAGAGCAGGGACACCTTAGGAGACCGCGCAGGAGCCACTGTGTGTCCTATCATGTCAGGTCTTGTCACGTGGATGCACGCAGCCAAGCGTGGGTGCGGGCGGGGGCGGAGAGCAAAGAGCAGGCTAAGTGAACGGGGGCGGAGGCGGAGGGCAAGGGCCGCTGGAGCAGTGCTGCTGCCAATAGGTGAGTCTTGAAGCAGCGCTGTCTCTGCACAGCCGTCCCGAGCTACCGCTCTCCTCCCCTGCCTAAAACGCTAAACCAGCCCAGGACAGGTCCCGCTCAGCATGTTTTTTAAAGCGGCCTGTCTTGGGCTAATTTAGGTCAATCAAAATGCCGCCCCCCGAAACTGACAAGTTAGCGCCGCCTCACTCCGCCTCATTAGCGGTGCGCCCCTGCCCCCAGCATCTGGTAGGGCACTTATAGGCATTTTCACACATACAGCATGTTCGATGCTGCTCCTAGCATCTCGATTACACAGAAAATTAACTTTATGGCGATATGTAAATTAAGTCACAAGTGCCCCTAGGCTTTGCAAATGCTCTGAGCCTCACTTGCTAACCCTGCCAATCCTTGCCCCCTCTGCTCTGATTTATAGCACTAGAAGTTCTGTCTTCACTTGTATTCTGGAGCTGTTAGTGCTGTCAATCAGAGCAAAAAATGGGAAGGGTTAGCAAGCGACTAAATAGTTCTTGAAGTTGAGGAAGAAACATCTTAGCAAAATTGTGATGATTAGTTGCCTGGATTAGAGCTTCTAACAAAAACACATGTTTCCTAGTATACAATGTCTAATACCTACCAAAAGTGATCAAAGAAAGGACAACTAATGAATCTGCAAGAGGGTAAAGAAGTAAAGTAAAGCTACTCTAGAACAGAGAGTGAGTTATTCATTTTTTCTGCCCTACCCAACACCTGGCACCAGCATCTAAGGCACATACCTCTCCTCCCTCTGACCTCCAGTCCAGCCATATCCCTGCATGCATAGTGTAATTTTGTAATGTGTAATATAGCACTAGCAGTTCTGTCTTCACTTGTATTCTGGAGCTGTTAGTGCTGTCAATCAGAGCAAAAAATGTGAAGAGTTAGCAAGTGAGTAAATAGTCCTTGAAGTTGAAGAACAAAACATCTTGGCAAAATTGTGGTGATTAGGTGGCTGGATTAGAGCACCTAAACAAAACACTGATTTCCCAGTATACACTGGTTAATACCTACCAAAAGTGGTCCAAGAAAGAACAACCAATGAATCTGCAAGAGGGTGGTTGGTGTCCATGGCTCATTAATGGATGTGAGAAGTAAAGTAAACTACTGTAGAACAAATTGCTGAAAAGTTACTGCTGGCTATGTTAGAAATATGTCAGAATACACTATGCATCACAGCTTTCTTTGTATGGCTGTTATAGCAGATCTGTGGAAATAATTTATATCTATATCTCTAGAGAGAGAGAGAGAGTGAGTTATTCAGTTTTACTGCGCTAGCCAACACCTGGCACCAGCATCTAAGGTACATGTATCTCCTCCTCCCTCTGACCTCCACCCCAGCCATAACCCTACATGCATAATGTAATTTTGTAATGCGTAATATAGTACTGTTTTTTCTTTGCAGAAATGTAGTATGTTCTGATGAATATTAAGAAACTATTTTCTACTTTCTTGCCATTTTTATGGCAATAATAATTAGATTCTAGAATTGTGATTTGTGTATCTGATAGTAACCAGTAGACAATATAGAAAATAAAGACATAAAAATGACCTGCTAACAAGCACTTTCAGCTTTCATTAAGATTTGGATATGCTAAAATATATGCATTATGCGAAGTGACCTATATAGAGATGCATTTTATTTCAACATACTCGGTACTAGCCTTGCAGTTCTACCGGCAATATAGATACATAATTAGAAAAAATGTTGACATTGGTACTTGGCACACAATTGCATTGATGCCTGACGCCAGATGGATAAGTAGGCTGCACAAATGCCTCTATAACAAACACTTTAGTTAGTTCTAACTGCTCCCGGAGAACAGTGCCATGTAGTTTCTACAGTAACACGACAATTAGATTCTAATCATTGAGGCACATTATATTATATAACAGTTATTTATTTGAAATGATTTATACCATGCCAGTATACAGTTGGGGGGGAAGAAACCCTGTGCAACTTTAACATACTGTACTTACTGTTAAATAGTGTACATTGTATATATAAGGCTACATTCTAATGTCACAGCAGCATCATGCACGTGGCACCTCGCCCACATGTGGCCGCCAATGATCAATATAATCGGTAAACTTGGCTGCCAGAGTTTGTGGATGCTTCCTCATGGGATCGTCTCATTAGACTCCTTGTTAGAAACAGCCGACAAAACTACTACCACATCCATATTATTACCTAACATCATATAAATAGTAAATTATTTAATCTATTTTAGGATTTGAAATTAAGAGCTAATGGCCAAATATATCACAATGGCTGCTGTAAATTGTCTCCTCGTCAATAATATGGTCAGCATTAACCCTTGCCCACTGCAGCCATTTTTTATTTGTATATTTAATTTTTTGTTCCTCATCTTTTTTATTGTTCTGTACGATGTACTTGGAAGATGATAAGAATTTCAAAATTGGTTGGAATAAGAAAAAAAAAACAGCATTTGCACCATATAATTTTACTGTGTTTATTGTGCAGCCAAATTGACATGTAACCTGTATTCTAAAGGTTGGTACTAGAGATGGGCAAACCTCTCAAGATTCGGTTTGTGTTTGGGTTTGGAGGCTCAAGTCCCTGATTCATTTCAAGTCGAACAAGTTCAGCACGAACCACACCTTAAAGGCTAAGTCCCCACATAGCGGGCCCCAGCGAAAAAGCGCTGCGGGAAAAACTGCCAGTTTTGGAAATCGCAGCATTTTTCTGAATTGTGTGGATAGGACTGGGCTAAATTGGCTTAAAACATAGTGTAAACACTCTTAGGGCTCCTAGGAACCGATCTATTCAATTTCTAGCCTTCTAAGGCAAACACAACAGTAGTTATGTCAATGTGAAAGTGCCACTATTATACCCTGGAATCTCTTCAAACCCCAGAGTATAATAGGTGGAGGCTCTGGGCAGGCCCAAAAGTGATCAGGGAAGGGGTGGTAAGGGGGAGTATGAATGTTTTTTATTATTTTTTTCACCCCTCCTATGCCTCATCCAAGTATACTCTGTGGTATGAAGAGACCCCAGAGTATAATGCGACAGTCATTTTAGTTAGTTTGAGATGAATCTCCATTTGTTCAGTTTCGTAAATTTATATAGGGTTTGTTGTGTTGTACAAAAAAACTAAACTTTGAAAAATACACTGAAATGGACGGGACAAAATTACTGGCACCCTCAACTTAATATTTGGAAATCAATCACTTCCTATAACCATCAACAAGCTTCTTCCACCTCTCAACTGGAATTTTGGACCACTATTTTTTTGCAAACTGCTCCAGGTCTCTCATATTTGAAGAAAGCCTTCACCCAACAGCAATTTTAAGAGCTCCCCTCAGGTGTTTAATGGGATTTAGATGCAGACTCATTACTGGCCACTTCAGAACTCTCCAGCACTTTGTTTCCATCCATTTCTGGGTGTTTTTTGAAATATGTTTGGGGTCATTGTCCTGCTGGAAGACCCATGACCTAGGACACAAACCCAGATTTCTGACACTGGGCTCTATGTTAAGACCCAAAATCCTTTGGTAATCTTCAGATTTCATGATGCCTTGCACACAATCAAGGAACCCAGTAACAGAAGCAGCAAAACAACCCCAAAACATCTTTGATCCTTCACCATATTTGACTGTTGATACTGTGTTCTTTTCTTTGTAGGCCTCATTACTTTTTCGGTAAACAGTAGAATGATGTGCTTTAACAAAAATCTCCATCTTGGTTTCATCTGTCCACAAGACGTTTTCCCAGAAGAATTTTGGTTTACCTACGTACATTTTGGCAAACTGCAGTGTAGCTTTAGTGCCATGGGTTGTAAACTTCTTGATTATGCTGTGCACTGTGAACAAAGGAACATCAAGAGCTCTGGAGATGGACTTTGGGATTATTGTTTTTTTTCACTATTTTGGTTCTCATGTCCTCAGACAGTTCTCTTTTCCTCTATCTGTTTTCCATGCTTAGTGTGGCACATATCTCGTTTCAGGTGTGACTTTTATATTGCCCACACCTGTTACTTGCCACAGGTGATTTTGAACGAGCATCACATGCTTGAAATAAAGTTATTTACCCACAATTTTGAAAAAATGCCAACAATTTTGTCTGGCCACTTTTTGGAGTTTTGTGTGAAATTATGTCCAGTTTGCCTTTTTTTTCTCAGTTTTTTTGTGTTGTTCCAATACACACAAAGGGAATAAACATGTGTATAACAAAACGTGTAATTGCAATAATTTTCTGGGAGAAATACTTCATTCTCTGGAAAAATTTCAGGGGTGCCAATACTTACGGCCATGACTATATGTCATTCTCAACATTTTTAGCCTCTTTACTCACCCCTATACAACTCTGCTTTTTTCATTTTCTGTGGACAGGCACATGCTTGTACCTTGTGATTTTCAAGCAACTGCATCTCTCAGGAGTGTCCCGCAGTCTGGCTCTTGCTAGCCCCACCACCTCAGTAGAGGAGAGCAGTGAAACATGTGAAACCAGGCAGCACATAGCAGGGACAGAACAAGCAAGTAGAGGTGTGGACAAAGTGTGTCTGTAAGCCTGTAAGTGTAACTTGGCCCCAAATGGTACATCTTTACTGTTGCAGGGAATGCACCGCGTGTCACCACAGGTCTCAGGCTCCTGCTCACCAGATGTTTTCTATGGTCTTCTGATTAATTGAATCAGCTTAGATGTAGGTGTCCCTTTCCATGTTACAAGTAGATTGTATGGCTCTCCCAGTTACTCTGGCCTCACAGTGATGCCCTCCTCCAAGGAGCCCTTCTGCAGAAATTTGGCCTCTTCAACTAAAATAGCTTGTTAGGAGCCGTCACTGGAGCAGGGCGAGGTGCGTGACAATAACTAGTAAATATACTGCTTGGCTAAAGTTTAATCAAAGCCCTTCTCTTCTATGAAAAAGGGGTTCCAAAGCTGAATAACAGAGGTGTATTTAGAAACGTGTAGAATCATCTCTACCAGTTACTGTGACTATACAGTCATGGCCAAAAGTTTTGAGAATGATACAAATATTAATTTTTACAAAGTCTACTGCTTCAGTTTTTCTAATGGCAATTTGCATATACTCCAGAATGTTATAAAGAGTGATCAGCTTAACAGCAATTACTTGCAAAGTCAATATTTGCCTAGAAAATGAACTTTATCCCCCAAAACACATTTCAACATCATTGCAGCCCTGCCTTAAAAGGACCACCTAACATCGTTTCAGTGATTGCTCCATTAACACAGGTGTGGGTGTTGATGAGGACAGGGCTGGAGATCAATCTGTCATGATTAAGTAAGAATGACACCACTGGACACTTTAAAAGGAGGCTGGTGCTTGCCATCATTGTTTCTCTTCTGTTAACCATGGTTATCTCTAAAGAAACACGTGCAGTCATCATTGCACTGCACAAAAATGGCCTAACTGGGAAGAGTATTGCAGCTAGAAAGATTGCACCTCAGTCAACAATCTATCGCATCATCAAGAACTTCAAGGAGAGAGCTTCCATTGGTACCAAAAAGGCTCCACGGCGCCCAAGAAAGACCAGCAAGCGGCAGGACCGTCTCTTAAAAGTGTTTCAGCTGCGGGATCGGGCTACCAGCAGTGCAGAGCTTGCTGAGGAATGGCAGCAGGCAGGTGTGAGTGCATCTGCACGCACTGTGAGGCGGAGACTCTTGGAGCAAGGCCTGGTCTCAAGGAGGGCAGCAAAGAAGCCACTTCTCTCCAGAAAAAACATCAGGGACAGACTGATATTCTGCAAAAGGTACAGGGAGTGGACTGCTGAGGACTGGGGTAAAGTCATTTTCTCTGATGAATCCCCTTTTCGATTGTTTGGAACATCTGGAAAACAGCTTATTCGGAGAAGAAGAGGTGAGCGCTACCACCAGTCTTGTCTCATGCCAACTGTAAAGCATCCTGAAACCATTCATGTGTGGGGTTGCTTCTCAGCCAAGGGAATCGGCTCTCTCACAGTCTTGCCTAAAAACACAGCCATGAATAAAGAATGGTACCAGAATGTCCTCCAAGAGCAACTTCTCCCAACCGTCCAAGAGCAGTTTGGCGCTCAACAATGCCTTTTCCAGCATGATGGAGCACCTTGCCATAAAGCAAAGGTGATAACTAAATGGCTCAGGGAACAAAACATAGAGATTTTGGGTCCATGGCCTGGAAACTCCCCAGATCTTAATCCCATTGAGAACTTGTGGTCAATCATCAAGAGACGGGTGGACAAACAAAAACCAACAAATTCAGACAAAATTAAAGCATTGATTCTGCAAGAATGGACTGCTATCAGTCAGGATTTGGTCCAGAAGTTGATTGAGAGCATGCCAGGGAGAATTGCAGAGGTCCTGAAGAAGAAGGGTCAACACTGCAAATATTGACTTGCTGCATTAACTCATTCTAACTGTCAATATAAGCTTCTGTTACTCATAATATGAATGCAATTATATTTCTGTATGTGATAAAAACATCTGACAAACACACATAAAAACCAGAGGGCAGCAGATCATGTGAAAATATAATATTTGTGTCATTCTCAAAACTTTTGGCCATGACTGTATGTTACTTATACCCAATTTACTGCTGATATACTCCCTTTAAACCTGACCTTCTAAGCCAGGTTATACACATTAGTCTCTTATATAGAAGGATTTAGGAGACTACTACAACAAGATTTGGAATATGCACTGTGTAAATAGTCAATATGGAATAATTTAATTGGTTTATACCTATGATAGATTGCTTAGTACAGCATCAGAACTGCCTTCTTGCCCGGTCTCATTTAATTATTTGATGCTTAGCACTATACTGACACCACTATTGCCTAACATCAACTGAAAAAAAATCTTAGTGTTAGGGCCGATTCACATCTGCATTCGGTTTACGTTCGCGGAGTCCGCCTGGGGACCCCCGAACGGAAACCTGTACGCATGGAAAAGCGGTTTACCTAAGGTAACCTGCGGACCCCATAGACTACAATGGGGATCGTGTGGTTTCTGCTCGGTTTCTGTACGAAACATGCGGAAACACGCGGAGAGGAAAGTGCTGCTTGCAGCACTTTTCTCTCTGCTTGCTTAATGCGGAAACCAAGTGGAAACCACACAGACCCCATTGTAGTCTATAGGGTCCGCAGGTTTCCTTAGGTAAACCGCTTTTCCATGCGTATAGGTTTCCGTTCAGGAGATCCCCAAGTAGTCCGCTTGGGGACCCCCTGAATGGAAACCGAACGCAGATGTGAACCGGTCGTTAGACTAACATTTTATTGAGACCTCTTACAGTATTGCAAGCAATTTCATAGTTTCTCTTTAGGACACCTGTTATTTCAAATGCTGACACTCAATAGGTTAGTACTGGAAGCTTTGTACACTACTGTATATTAGTTATCAAAGCTATGTGTAGGATTGCAGAGAAAATAGTAAATTGCATGTAAATCAGACACTTAAAATAATTATGTGTTATGGTGTTGAACTGGCATTTTAATAAAAACAATCACAAAAATTATTTGTAATCCTGCAGTTCTACAGGGGTTGGTTGATAATTCCTTAGACCTTTGGCCTTTTTGTGAAAAGAATAGTTCACTTTTGCAAACCTCAGAGGATGATGTTTCTGGAGGCTGCTGATGCTGGCAGCATAGAGGAGTTAGTCACAGAAAACATGGGCTGTATCTAAAAAGGATTAAAAAAAAAATCTCTTTGTGTGCACAGCTCTTTGTTTTCATCCCCAGCAGCACAATAGCAACCCAATTCATAGCTATGTGCTATTCATTCTCTAAATAAGCCCGCATGTGTTGAGATGTTCTTCTTAGCACTGCAGAGTCTTCTCGTGCCTGGTTGGAACAATTCTGAATATCTTGTTGTTCGTAATATTTAACAGCTTTGATTTTAACATTGCATCAATGTCAACGCCGCACTTCTACTGCCCCACAATGGAACATGAGCAGTACTGCATGTGAAATTCACTGACATAGCTACACACATGGACAAAATTGTTGGTACCCCTCGTTTAATGAAAGAAAAACCGACAATGGTCACAGAAATAACTTGAATATGACAAAAGTAATTTGCCAAACTACATGTTGACAAGCCACAAAGCTTCTGGGAGAGTGTCCTATGGACAGATGAGACAAAAATCGAAATTTTTGGCAAGGCACATCAGCTCTATGTTCACAGATGGAAAAATGAAGCATATCTTGAAAAGAACACTGTCCCTACTGTGAAACATGGAGGAGGCTCTGTTATGTTCTGGGGCTGCTTTGCTGCATCTTTCACAGGGTGTCTTGAATCTGTGCAGGGTACAATGAAATCTCAAGATTATCAAGGGATTCTAGAGAGAAATGTGCTGCCCAGTGTCAGAAAGCTTGGTCTCAGTCGCAGGTCATGGGTCTTGCAACAGGATAATGACCCAAAACACACAGCTAAAAACACCCAAGAATGGCTAAGAGGAAAACATTGGACTATTCTGAAGTGGATTCTATGAGTCCTGACCTAAATCCTATTGAGCATCTTTGGAAGGAGCTGAAACATGCCGTCTGGAAAAGGCACCCTTCAAACCCGAGACAACTGGAGCAGTTTTCTCATGAGGAGTGGGCCAAAATACCTGCTGAAAGGTGCAGAACTCTCATTGACAGTTACAGGAATCGTTTGATTGCAGTGATTGCCTCAAAAGGTTGTGCAACACAATATTAAGTTAAGGGTACCATTATTTCTGTCCAGGCCTGTTTCATGAGTTTTCTTTTTTTTTTAAAAAATTCTGTTGAAGCATGGTTGAAAAGCAATGTCTGACTTTCATTTGTTCATTTTCATAGAATTTTTATACAGTATATTATTACTTTTGTCAGATTCAAGTTATTTCTGTGACTATTGTGGGTTTTTCTTTCATTAAACGAGGGGTACCAACAATTTTGTCCATGTGTGTATAGGCTGGTTAGTAAATTGTTAGCCATATCATTTATTTGAAGAATTGTATGTTAGTTAAATTAGCACATGATGTCACTATTGCATCGGTGCAATATAGAGACCATCTAAATTCATTATATATAATACTACACATCTACATTTAACCTATTATATACAGTTTAGTGCAAAAGCTCTTCATATTTTATTCAAAAATGGCAAAGAATATGCAAATAATTTTTCTTTGATGGAAAAAAAGAAACCTGTGCCTCTAGTGCCACTTACCGGAAGGTAGTTTTCTATAAGTCAGTTCTCAACTTTCAAGAAACCTTGTGACATGACTTGGGATGTAAGCCAAACCAGAAATTCTCTTCCAAAAGTATAAGACAAAAAGGTAGCCTGCAAAGACAGTTCCAGTCCCAACGTCAATGACCTCAGACCTAGCAAACAGTACAATGCTCTGCACTGATGAGAGGAAAACAATTGTGAAAAAACTGCCTGCAGATGCATGTCTTTTTGTTTGGTTTGGCTTATATCCCAAGTTATGTCACAAATCTTCTTGAAAGTCAGACACTAACTTAGGCCGGTTGCAGATGACCGTGGCTGTGGTCAGTGTGCTACCCATGTATTTCACGAATAGCACACTGACCAATTCTTTTCTATGGACCTGTACACACAACCGTGAATTTCACGGTCCCATGTGCGGGCCGACAGTCTGGGTCGCAAAATCTAGAACAGGTCCTATTCCTGTCCTATTTTGCGGCCTGTGCTTCCGCTGCTTCTATTGATTTAATGAAAGGAGCCGCGGAAGCACGGCCCGTGCATGGGTGGCACAGGGGGACATCCTCATGTCTCCCGTGTGCCGCACGTGCTTTTAATTCACGGCTGGCCGGTTGCAGCATGGTCGTCTACAACCGACCTTATAGGGAGCTACCTTCACTGGACAACATGATTTTTTTCACAAAAACATTAAATAGCAATTATAGTAGTATTTCACATCCTCAATTCGAATATGTTGTCAGAATTGTTCCATCGGGCTCAGTTTTTTTTTGTGACATGAATTTTGTTATTGCATAATTTTACTGGTTCCGATAGTTTTGTATGATTTTCCATTAGATGATTCAACAAAATTAATTAGTGCTACCCATTGTTTTATAAGAGAAATGAGGTCTTGTGTTATGTTACAACACAAACCAGCAACAATATGCAGGTTCATTCATGTTCAGACATGTTCAAACGTGCTTAGATAGTGCACCTTTTGTAAGTGGAGAGCCAGTACTGAATTGTCAGTAAGTCTGTTAGGACAGGTGTTCGTTCTTCTGGTCATCATCAGTGTTTTGCTTGTTTCTCAAGTTCTATTAGTTGCTATAAATATTCCAGTATGCCAAGAAAGTGTATAAATCTTCTGGACAATTTTTGTTACGTGTGTGGTGAAGTGACATTCAAGAGTCAGAGATTTTTTACACCACTTGTAAAAAAGTGTTATGAGCTTTATTTCGGGTGTAAAGTTGGTGATCTCGAAAGGAACTAGGCACTACAAATATGCTTTTTGTCTTGCGTTAGGCTTCTTACTGGTTGGAAAAATGGTACACATCATATGCCATTTACTGTTCCGATGGTTTGGAGAGAACCGAAGAACCATAGATTGCTATTTCTGCTTAACGAACATTAAAGGAATCACATCTAAAACAAAATACACAGTTAAATACCCGAATTTAAAATCTGCAATGAGGCCTGTCTTACATAGCTAAGAGCTTCCTGTACCGAAGTGTCCAGATTTAGTGAATGTAAGCGACAGCTCTGATTCTGACCTTACTCACACTGAAGAAGAAGCATACAGCAATGTGAGAAACGATCCTACTTTCCAACCAAATTCATCACCACCTCACTTCTTATCGCAAGAGGATCTGAACGACCTCATTCGGGATTTAAACTTGTCTAAATAGAAATCAGAGGTTCTATCTTCTAGGCTCAAAGGATGGAATCTACTCCGAGCAGGCGTAAGAATATAATAATAATAATAATAATAATAGTCCTTTAATAGTCCCACAATGGGGAAATTCAGTGTGTTACAGCAGCAAAGATAAGATAAGATAAGCAGATACAAATACAAATACAACATGTACAGGAATGTTCCAAGGTGAGAGGCATTACATTAATAGCAGACAGACAGATAGGACGTAGCAGAGGAGGGGGGGGGGGGATATAACAGGCAGAGAGATATTTCAGTTCTCTGTGTGTAATGATCTCCGCTTAGGTCGGTGTTGGTTGTACAGCCTAACCGCGGTGGGGAGGAAAGACTTCCGATAGCGCTCCTTCTCACACCTAGGGTGGAGCAGTCGGTCACTGACAGTACTGCTCAGCACGATCACAGTCTCATGCATGGGATGGGACTTCTTCTTCTGCATGGAGCTCACCACAGACAGTATCCTTCTGTCACCCACCACCTGCACTGGGTCCAGTGGGCTCCCCAGGACAGAGCTGGCCCTTCTAATCAGCTTGTCAAGTTTATTTCTGTCCCTGGTTGATATACTGCTCCCCCAGCAGGCCACTCCAAAGAAGAATATGCAGCTATTGTAAACGAGAGGGTGATTTAAAAAACTACTTCTCTGAAGAAAATGGTGTAGTGTATTGCAATGATGTTTATTCACTTATGGAGGCCCTTGGTATTCAACACCAGGCAGATGAGTGGCGGTTGTTCATAGATTCATCAAAAGTTAGTTTAAAGGTCGTTCTTTTGCATAATGGCAATTCCTTACCGTCAATACCTGTTGCACATGCTGCTGATATGAAACAGACATATGAAAGTATGAAACTTCTGTTAGATAAAATCCAGTATGAAAAATATAACTGGAATATCTGTGGAGATTTGAAGGTCATTGCTTTATTGCTTGGTTTCAACTTGGATACACAAAATTCTGTTGTTTCTTATGTGAATGGGATAGCAGGGATAGGAAATCTCATTATATTAGGAAGGAATGGCCTAAACGTGAATCTCTTGTTCCTGGACAAAAAAATGTGTCAAATGTACCTTTAGTGAATCCTACAAAAGTATATCTACCTCCACTGCATATTAAGCTCGGATTGATGAAAGAATTCATAAAAGAAATTGATAAAACTTCTGCTGCATTTATGCATTTGAAATCAAAATTTCCAAAAGTTAGTGATGCGAAACTCAAAGAAGGCATTTTTAAAGGACCACAAATAAGATCGGTTATGGACGACAAACAATTTCAGGAACTGTTAAATCCATTGCAAAAAGCACCCTGGCTGTCCTTCAAAAATGTCTCCTCTTCTTTTCTTGGAAATCATAAAGCAGCAAACTACAGCGATATAGTGCGTGATCTTGTGAAATCATACCAAGCTAAGGGATACAACATGTCCTTAAAACTTCATTTCTTGGACTCCCACCTGGACTTCTTCCCAGAAAATCTTGGTGCTGTCAGTGACCAGCATGGGGAGCGTGTTCATCAGCAGATTTCTACGATAGAACGAAGGTACCAAGGCAAGTGGAGCACCACCATGCTGGCTGACTATTGTTGGACTACAAAGAGAGACATCCCGGACGCAAAATATTCCCGTAAATCATGAAAGAAATTTTAGATAAGCTGTGTTTTAAATAATCTTGATTGAGTATGTATTATGTTAATATTAATATTTCCATTAAAGTTTAAATGCCTGTCACAAAAAAAAAAACCCTGCCTGATGGAAAAAAAACTGAAAATATATTTGAAATCAGCACAAAAATACATTGAAATCCACATATTTTTGTTTCTGTGAAAGAAAAAAACATTTTTTTTTTGTAGATCACTCATAAGTGGCACTAGAAAGCAAATGGAAAGAAAAGACATAAGGGGGGTCTGGGAGGGGCTTAAGTCAATTTCGGGTCATAAACAGTCTGTCTGCCAGATTGAGGCAGATGTTAATTGGCTTAATGAACTAAACCTATTCTTCAACAGATTTGATCACACACCAGCTCCTCCCACCCCAGTATGTCCTTCAGCTTCCCCCACCACAATGACTTCTCCCCATGCGGCCACTTCCCAACAGACCAGTAAATCCAGAAATCCGTCTTTATCTGGCCACAGTCTGACCTTCACATGGGCCCAGGTGAGGAAGGAGATGAAAAAGATCAAGGCGAGGAAAGCCGCAGGGCCAGATGACATCAGTGCAAGGCTAATTAAGACTTGCGGGGACCAGCTGTGTGGTATAATTACATATATGTATAATATGAGCCTGAGGCAGGAAATAGTCCCTGAATTATGGAAATCTTCTTGTGTGGTACCAGTTCCAAAGAAACCCCACCCTATGGACCTCAACGACTACAGACCTGTAGCACTGACATCCCACCTGATGAAGATCTTGGAGAGATTGGTTCTCACACATCTCCGCCCTCTAGTGAGCCCCGCTATGGACCCCCTCCAGTTTGCTTATCGGCCGGGCATTGGGGTAGATGATGCCATCATCCATCTTCTGCACAGGGCTCTGTCTCACCTGGAGAAACTAGGGAACACAGTGAGAATAATGTTCTTTGACTTCTCCAGTGCTTTTAACACCATACAGCCCAGGTTATTGAGGGACAAGCTGGGCCTTGCTGGAGTGGACCACCACCTCTCCAACTGGATCCTAGACTACCTCACAAATCGACCTCAATACGTGAGAGCCCGAGACTGTGTGTCAGGTACCGTGATCTGTAATACGGGGGCACCTCAGGGTACGGTTCTCGCCCCTTTCCTCTTCACACTGTACACTGCAGATTTTAGGTGCAACTCATCCAGCTGCTACCTACAGAAGTATTCTGACGACTCTGCAATAGTGGGTCTCATCACAGATGATGATGACAGGGAGTACAGAGAACTGAACCAGGATTTTGTGGACTGGTGCCACCGGAACCACCTGAAGATTAACGCGGGGAAGACCAAGGAGATGGTGGTGGACTTCCGCAAAGGCAGATGCCCTCCAAATCCAGTGGACATCCTGGGGACGGGCATCGAGATTGTGAACACCTATAAGTACCTGGGTTTGCTCCTTAATAATAAGCTGGACTGAGCAGATCATATGGAGGCCCTGTACAGGAAGGGCCACAGCAGGCTCTACCTGCTTAGGAAACTGAGAGCCTTTGGAATCCGGGGGGCACTTCTTAGAACTTTCTTCAACTCGGTAGTGGCATCAGCCATCTTCTTTGGAGTGGCCTGCTGGGGGAGCAGTATATCAACCAGGGACAGAAATAAACTTGACAAGCTGATTAGAAGGGCCAGCTCTGTCCTGGGGAGCCCACTGGACCCAGTGCAGGTGGTGGGTGACAGAAGGATACTGTCTGTGGTGAGCTCCATGCAGAAGAAGAAGTCCCATCCCATGCATGAGACTGTGATCGCGCTGAGCAGTACTGTCAGTGACCGACTGCTCCACCCTAGGTGTGAGAAGGAGCGCTATCGGAAGTCTTTCCTCCCCACCGCGGTTAGGCTGTACAACCAACACCGACCTAAGCGGAGATCATTACACACAGAGAACTGAAATATCTCTCTGCCTGTTAAATCCCCCCCCCCTCCTCTGCTACGTCCTATCTGTCTGTCTGCTATTAATGTAATGCCTCTCACCTTGGAACATTCCTGTACATGTTGTATTTGTATTTGCTTATCTTTGCTGCTGTAACACACTGAATTTCCCCATTGTGGGACTATTAAAGGACTATTATTATTATTATTATTATTATTATTATTATTATTATTAGAGGCATAGTTATCCTTATTCCATCAAGGAAAACTTATTTGCATACTGTTCCCTAGTACTCGTGGACGAGCATGCATGGTCCGTACACGTACAAAGGTGGAAGCTTTACATAGTACCCCTCCTATCCAAAACTGAAAATTCACATCTTCCCACACATTTACAGTATACACTAATGCTGTAATCCTCAGTTTTCTCCAGAAGGTCCTATAACTCACAGTCACAGACTGTAGTGCAAATTCAGTTTCTTGATGTCAGATCCAAGCAGGCTGCACCAAGTAAACATTTTTTTAAATAATTTAAACAAGATTGTGAAACATATTACTTTTTAAAATCTGTTTTTGCTTTCCTAAATTCTATTTTTTGTACATGTTTATATGGACTGCCATCTTGCCTGAGCTTTAGTTAACAGCATTTAGAGATATGCTTTACAGCAGTTACAATCATCATAGACACAATACTCTGGAGATGTTGATTCAGGTCTATGGAAGTTTTCTAGGGGTGCTGTGTGACATGTTCAGAGGTCATTGAGAAGTGAAGCGGAATATACAGTATAAACTGTGTGTCAGAATCCTGGTGTATTTTTCTAATTTACCACCAGTGGCCGCTGTTTCTCTCACTCTGAACTATTGTGTTACACTTCCACTCCTCACCACTGGAGGCTGCTGTGTTATACTAGGATTTGCCCTAAACCAAGATGACCGATGTGTGCCAATTTGAAGCCATATTATTTCCTGTTTTGGCCTTTTATACCCATGAGGCAAGTCAACCATTGCTTGAGTATTGTGACTAGTTCCAGTCTCCAGCTCCTCTGAACTGGCTTTCCCAGACTGTTTCTACTCCTTGCTGTATTAACCTTGCGATCTACACCTCAAGCCACACCCCGGACTACTACTCTACAACATCTAACTGCGACTGGCTTTCTTCCATCTGGCCACTGGATTCCAGCCGTGAGTACCAGTATCGTAACCCTGTGTCCTATCACACCTATGGTGCTGTTAATGGTGGTCATAGTCTTATTTATATATAGATGATGATACATTCCAAAGACATACTGATAGGGAATGTAGATTGTGAGCCCTATATAGGATAGTGATTGACATTGTCTCTAAAGTGCTGCGGAATATGTTGGCACTATACAAGAAAGCAAAATAAATAAATGATACTTGTCTTTGTAATCCTGATAATAATGAGGTGACTGCTGCTAAAAAAAATCTCTAGAAAATAGGAAGTGTCAGCCTATTATTAGGCTTAATGGGCAGAGTTATAATTGTAGGATTTTTAGCTATAGACATTAATATGGAAAAGTTTAAAAAATCACCCAAAAAGCATTTCAAAACATGTCATTTTTTTTTTGCTGACACATTCCCTTTAAGATTCTTTTTTTTTTTTTTTTTGCAGCTATCTTTATTTATAGTATTGTTCTGCATGTGCTACAGTGATGTAATCCTCCATCAGGGATATTAAACATAATACATGTATATATGGAAATTGCAGTATACATTACATTGTAAATTATACCCAGGCCAGGACATCCCATAGGCTTTTCTGCCTCTTATTAGTACTTCACCCTTTCCTACAATGAAAATCTGTGCAGTGGAGCAATAGAAGAGGTCACAAGCAAATGTGCCTACCTCAGCAAATTCTTGGTATGCTTTCTTATAAATAGACTGTCTGCTATGTTTAGACAGTGTAAGTCTCGCACATTTTAAGATATGTTGGATAAGTTTGCATAACTCTATTCTGTATTCTGACAACACATGAAATCTACTGTTGTACTCAAGTTTAGGTTGTACTGTTGTTTAGGTACTCAAGCTTAAGCCTTTAAGGACTTAGGGTAGTTTGGGCGTTAATGCTCAGCAATTTTTTTTTTTTTCATATTTTCTATCTCTACCTTCCAAAATTCATAGCTTCATCAACAGAAAAATAAAAAAAAGTTATGTGAGGGCTTATTCTTTGCATGAAGAGTTGTTACTTTCATTTGGCATAGTTTGAGATACATCTATTGTTTTGATTAGCTTTTATTAACAACTTTGAGGGTCTGTGTGGAAAAACCTAAAATTTTATCATTATTTTTTGATTTTACGGTTTGTTTTTTTCACTCTGCATTAAAAATTACCTGCTTTGTCAGTTGGGTCATTATGATTAAGGCGATATCATATTTAAGTTGGTTTTAATATGTTTTACTGCTTTTTCTAAATAAACAGTAATTTTTTGATAATGAACAATTTGCCTGGGGTCACTGTATACTGATGCTTAACTTTTTTACTGCTTTGTTGACTAATCTATGTCAGGGCTCTTTATTTGAGCAGCAAGTTGTAGTTTTTATTGGTACCAATTTTTGGTATGTACGACTTTTTGATCATTTTTTATTGCTATTTTTGGGGGAAGGTGAGGTAACCAAAATATATGAATTTAATAATAATAATAAATTTTATTTATATAGCGCCAACATTTTCCGCAGCACTGTACAATTTGTAGGGTTCAAGTACTGACGAAAGATACATTACAAAGAAATATTCAATTCACACACTGGGACTGAGGGCCCTGCTCACAAGAGCTTACAATCTATGAGGTAGAGGGGGTGACACAGGAGGTAGCAGGGGCGGCATTGGAGGTAGTATTGGCTTATACAGTGATCCAGACAATTCTGTAATAGGGGTTACTGTCATTACACATATATAAAGTTGTATGAGCCGTCACCAGTCGTGTCTTTAACGTGCAGATGGTGCCTGGACATATAAAGTTAGTCTAATATGGCATCATATCCTGTGGGGTAATGCAGGAGTATGAACAGAGGGTATGTTTTAGGGATTCTAACTACAGAAGGGTTTACATTAGGAATTGTGATAGGCCTGTCTGAAAAGATATGTGTTTAGTTTGCGCTTGAAGCTGTGGAAATTGATGGTTAATCTAATATTCCGGGATAGAGCATTCCAGAGAAGTGGTGCAACTCGGGAGAAGTCTTGTATACGAGCGTGGGAGGTTCTGATAATAGAGGATGTTAGTCTTAGGTCATTGAGTGAACGGAGAGTACGGGTTGTGACCGGCACAGACCGAAGGCATCGCTATAGCGTCTAGACTGATAGATGAGCCTGGCCGCTGCATTCAGAATAGATTGTAGAGGGGAGAGTTTAGTAAGGGGAAGACCGATTAGTAAGGAGTTACAGTAGTCAAGGCGAGAGTGAATCAGGGCAACAATAAGTGTCTTTAGTGTATTTGTGGTAAGGAAAGGGCGGATTCTGGAGATGTTTTTGAGGTGGAGATGACATGAGCGTACGAGTGATTGGATATGGGGGTGAAGGAAAGATCTGAGTCAAACAAAACCCAGAGGCAGCTGGCATACTGCCTAGGAGTTATGGTAAGGCCGGAGACTGCAATGGAGATATCAGGGACAGATCTATTAGATGGTGGAAACAGCAGTAGTTCAGTCTTTGAGAGATTCAGTTTCAGATAAAGCGAAGACATGATATTTGAGACAGCAGAGAGGCAGTCACTGGCGTTCTGTATTAGTGCAGGGGTGATGTCATGGGATGATGTATATAATTGGGTGTCATCAGATGGTACCGGAAGCCAAATCTGGTGATGGTTTGTCCAATGTGGGCTGTGTAGAGGGAGAAGAGCAGGGAACCTAGGACCGAGCCCTGAGGAACCCCTACGGCAAGGGGAAGAGGGGGAAGAAACAGAACCCGCAAATGATACACAAAAAGTGCGGTCAGAGAGATAAGAGGAGAACCAGGAGAGAGCAGTGTCTGTGAGGCCGACAGAACGGAGCATAGTGAGGAGGAGTTGATGGTCAACAGTGTCAAATGCTGCTGAGAGATCTAGAAGAATAAGAAGAGAGTATTCACCTTTTGGATTTAGCCATCAGGAAATCATTGGAGACTTTTGTGAGGGCCGTTTCAGTAGAGTGCAGAGTGCGGAAGCCAGATTGTAAGGGGTCAAGAAGAGAGTTAGCAGAAAGATAGCGGATTAAATGAGAATAGACTAAGCGTTCCAAGATTTTGGAGATAAAAGGAAGGTTAGAGACAGGTCGATAGTTAGCAGCACAGGATGGGTCAAGGGAGGATTTCTTCGGTAGTGGGGTTATGACAGCATGTTTGAAAGAGGATCGGAAAATTCCAGAAGAGAGAGAGAGAGGTTAAAAATTTTAGTAAGGTAAGTCGTGACGGCAGGCGACAGAGACTGGAGAAGGTGTGAGGGGAAAGGGTCACTACTACAGGTTGTAGGGCGAGAAGAAGAAAGTAGCTGAGATACTTCCTCCTCTGTAACAGGTTCGAAATCTGAGAATGAACAGTCTGAAGTGCGGCTGGTGAGGGGGTCAGTGCCACCTGGGGATTGGGCAGTTATTTCCTGACGGATCTTATCTATTTTATCATGGAAATAAGTGGCCAGGTCATCTGCGCTAAGGTCTGTGAATGGCATCTGCACCTTGGGAGTGAGTAAGGAGTGAAAAGTTTCAAATAGCCTTTTAGGGTTACAGGAATTTGCTGTATTGCGGTATTTTTTTCTACTGCGTTCACTATACAGGATAAATAACGCTATTTTTGGATAGTACACTTATACGCAAATGGGGATACCTAACAGTCTTGTTTATTATGTTTACATTATGCAGGTTTTTAAATTAAAAGGTGTTTTTTAAACATTTTACTATTTATTTATTTTTTTATACTTTCTTTTTTACTTTTCAAATTTTATTTATTTTTTTTTCTGTCCCACTAGGGGCTTTGAACCTGGGATCTCCTGTTCCCCAATGTACCGTAGCCTCCTGGCTCCCACAGCATCATGGGGAAACCAAGTATCATATCACTGTTTTACCATTTTCAATGCAGGAAATTATCCAAGAAGATAATATTTGCAGTCCGTAAATTATCTCTAACCTTAGACGCTAGTCATATCTCTGCATTATGTAGTGTAAAAGCAATATGCACATTACCCTACTACTGTAACATCACTGTATACTTGATTCCTGTTCTGCTTGAGCTAAATACTGTATTATTCACTGCAACATTTCCTATAGCACGAAATAAGTTTGAGCTGCGATATCAACCACAGACAATGCACAAGTGTGTCTGATTCAAGAGAAAAAAAAAGCAGACCCTTTTTAATCCTGGAAAGTTTGAGTCTACGAGTTATTAACAAACTGTTCCCAGGTTGCCTCATTTTAACATATGTTCCATCATACAATAGGAAAACAATGCATTCTGTTTTACACTGCATTCTAAATTATTATGCAAATTATATTTTTCTCTGATCAGCGGAAGGCACCTGGGACGTCACAGCCGGCGAGGACTTTCACAAAAGAAGACAGCAGCAGGACTGGACAGCTCAAGGAGGCATCAGGGACAGATATGGGTGTTTTTTGTTTTTTTTTTTCACCTCCCCTGGCCTAATTAAGAAATACAATTTTAACCTGGACAATCTCTTTAAGTGGTTGTATTTACTAAAATCAAAAGGTATTTCAATAACAAAAAAAAAAATCAGGCCAAGTTACATGTTAACATGTTACCACTTCTTTGATATCACCTTCACAATTCTTGCGTCCATTGAACATGTGAGTATGCAGGATGTCAGAATAGCCTCCCACAGCTGCTGTTTTGATGTGAACTGCCTCCTACCCTCGTATGCTTGAGCATACTGCAAAGGATTGAGGTCAGGGGACGATGGTGGCCACACCATAAGTTTTTCTTATTTTATACCCATAGCAGCCAATGAGGTATTCTTTGCTGCATGAGATGGTGCATTGTCATACATGAAGATGATTTTTCTACGAAGGCACGCTTTGTCTTTTTATATTATGGAAGAAAGTAGTCAGTCAGGAACTCTATTTTGCAGAGGTCATTTTCACACCTTCAGGGACCCTAAATAGGACTACCAGCTCTCTCCCCATGATTCCACTACCTCCTTGCTGACATTACAGCCTTGTTACATCCATCAATCATTCACTACTCCATTCATCTGGACCATCCAGGGTTGCATGACACTCATCAGTAAACAAGACTGTTTCAAAATTAGTCTTCATGTACAGTATGTCTGGGCTCACTGCAAACGTTTCTGCTTGTGAGCACTGTTTAGGGGGTGGCCGAATAGGTTTTTACACAACTGCAAGCCTGTGAAGGATCCTTGAGGTTCGTGGGACTCCAGAGGCACCAGCAGCTTCAAATACCAGTTTGCTTCTTTGTAATGGTATTTTAGCAGCTGCTCACTTTAATCCAGTGAATTTGTCTGGCAGAAACCTTCCTCACTATGCCTTTATCTGCACAAACCCATCTGTAATCTGAATCAGCCACAAATCTCTTCACAGTACAATGATGACGATTAAGTTTTTGTGACATATCTAATGTTTTCATACTTTGCCAAAGGTGTTGCACTATTCATCAGCAGAGAGATTAGTTTTCTTCCCCATATTGCTTGAAACCTGTGGCCTGCATAATAATGTGAAACATCCATCTCAGGCTAAGGCCTATAGCACACTGCACCCAAAAAACACTGCGGAAAAGACAGCAGCAGAAACGCATTGCAGCTTTTTCCGCAGCATTTTTCACAGAAGGTTTGAAGAGTTTCCTCTGTGGACTTTCTGCCCCTATTATACCTATACAGAAAAACCGTGGCGGCAACGCATCGTGGTTTTTCCCACAGCGCGTTTCACAGAAAGTCTACAGAGGCGTTTCCGTAGGTACTGCATATATGACAAGCTCCGATTTCCAAAACCGCGACGTGTATTACCGCAGTGTGTGGATTGGATTCGGTAAAATCCCATCCACTTTGCAGGGACTGTAAAATGCCATGTGTGTTTTTTTTTTTTTTTTTTTCTGCCACGGTCAAACCGTGGTGTTTACATCACGTGGGTCCCTGGCCTTAAGTATATTTCCTTTAATTGGGCTCCTGGCAATCTCATCTGAGATTGAGATTTCAGTCATCCAAAGAACCCTGAGACACAATACCATCCATGAGTTTAATTGAAAAACAAAAAATTAAATCGTTGACACGAATCTGATTTGAATAATTTTGAATGCGGTGTAAAGGTAGTCTGGGGCCACTAAACTGTCAGCATGCCATTATGCAGCTGGTGCTTAGGGACCCAAACCCATGTATATGCGTCTTTTTTAGTAAATTAAGTTACAACTTACCTAGGAGATGAGTCTGGGAGTCTGCTTCAGTGCATCAGAGTATTCACACTACACCCTGTATAACCAAGGTCAGTACACCTTGCTTCGCTGCACACATGTCCTACGTTCAGGATGTATGCAATGAAGCAAGATGTACAAACTGGTGCAAACCCGCTTGCAATATTGTGCTGGCGCAGACTCTCTGAAAGGGTTTTCCAGTAGCTTTATTTTTTTACAAATGGCTCAGAATGGTTTGCCAAAACATAAAAGAAGCAATACTGAAATGGATTGTACAGTTAAGGATACCTATCCACAAGATCTGACCTTGGGGTCGCCTTCAGTCGGGAGAATGGGGGACTGAAAGTCCTCCTAAAGCCTGTTTATGAATGGAGCACTAGTACGCAGAGATTGCAGTCCCATAGCAGTAAATGGAGCACCAGTCGTGCAAGTACTCCATTCACAAGGAGACTTTGGGGAACTCTTGTTCCTGATCATTGGGGAACCCAGCTATCTGTCCCTTATTCCCTGTCTTTTGGATAGGGGATAAGTGTCCTTAATAGCACAATCCCTTTAACTCACTGATCCCCTGCCCCTGGTCTCCCCTGGTCTCTACTTCTGGTGTCTATTTACTGGTTCCTCTCAAAACAGAACAAATACTGCCCAGTCAATCACTATAGAGGCCTTCTGGGACTTGGAAAAGTCTGAATTATTGTGGTGGAGCATTGGTGAGGTGAGTTTTGCATTTTAGGCCCTGTTCAGACGTCTGAAAATGAAGAGGAATTTGAGGCAGAAATCCGCTTTGGATTCCTCTTAATTTTCCGCCCCACCTCCGAGCAGTGGATTGCTTTCCACCACTGATTATGCCCAGATGAATGGGCCTAATCAGCGGGGAGTCTCAGTTCATAACAAGATTGAGCAGGACGCTTTTTTCAGTGATCTCTGTCTCCCATTGAAAACAATGAGTGGCAGAATTGGGGTGGAATCTTCCTCAAAAGCAATGGCAAATTCCGATGTGTGAGTGAAATTAGCTATTTTTAAAACCCCTTTAATGCACTACTATTAATGGCGACTAGAAAAGTATAGATATTGAGGCACATTTATTAACCACTTCTGTATTGCCTTCAGTTTTTCAACTCATAGTTAGATAAATAGTTATATATTTACTTTTTTATGGTAAATCCTACATCCACTTTGTAATCTATACCTGATTTTATTAGCTGGCTGCTACTCCAGCATACATTTAGTTTTTCTACTTCGTCATAGGAGCAAAAAAACGGAATGAAAGCTTTTGATGGATCCATTAAATGATTGATGCCAATGAAGTCCAACAGATCCTATTGACTAGAGATGGGCGAACCTCCCAAGATTCATTTAGTTTTTGGTTTGGGTGGCCTGGGGTCCCAATTAGTTTCGGGTCGAACAAGTTTGGTACAAATCACACCTTAAATTGGCTTAAAACATACTGTACAGTCATGGCCAAAAGTTTTGAGAATGACACAAATATTATATTTTCACATGATCTGCTGCCCTCTGGTTTTTATGTGTGTTTGTCAGATGTTTTTATCACATACAGAAATATAATTGCATTCATATTATGAGTAACAGAAGCTTATATTGACAGTTAGAATGAGTTAATGCAGCAAGTCAATATTTGCAGTGTTGACCCTTCTTCTTAAGGACCTCTGCAATTCTCCCTGGCATGCTCTCAATCAACTTCTGGACCAAATCCTGACTGATAGCAGTCCATTCTTGCAGAATCAATGCTTTAATTTTGTCTGAATTTGTTGGTTTTTGTTTGTCCACCCGTCTCTTGATGATTGACCACAAGTTCTCAATGGGATTAAGATCTGGGGAGTTTCCAGGCCATGGACCCAAAATCTCTATGTTTTGTTCCCTGAGCCATTTAGTTATCACCTTTGCTTTATGGCAAGGTGCTCCATCATGCTGGAAAAGGCATTGTTGAGCGCCAAACTGCTCTTGGACGGTTGGGAGAAGTTGCTCTTGGAGGACATTCTGGTACCATTCTTTATTCATGGCTGTGTTTTTAGGCAAGACTGTGAGAGAGCCGATTCCCTTGGCTGAGAAGCAACCCCACACATGAATGGTTTCAGGATGCTTTACAGTTGGCATGAGACAAGACTGGTGGTAGCGCTCACCTCTTCTTCTCCGAATAAGCTGTTTTCCAGATGTTCCAAACAATCGAAAAGGGGATTCATCAGAGAAAATGACTTTACCCCAGTCCTCAGCAGTCCACTCCCTGTACCTTTTGCAGAATATCAGTCTGTCCCTGATGTTTTTTCTGGAGAGAAGTGGCTTCTTTGCTGCCCTCCTTGAGACCAGGCCTTGCTCCAAGAGTCTCCGCCTCACAGTGCGTGCAGATGCACTCACACCTGCCTGCTGCCATTCCTCAGCAAGCTCTGCACTGCTGGTAGCCCGATCCCGCAGCTGAAACACTTTTAAGAGACGGTCCTGCCGCTTGCTGGTCTTTCTTGGGCGACCTGGAGCCTTTTTGGCACCAATGGAACCTCTCTCCTTGAAGTTCTTGATGATGCGATAGATTGTTGACTGAGGTGCAATCTTTCTAGCTGCAATACTCTTCCCAGTTAGGCCATTTTTGTTCAGTGCAATGATGACTGCACGTGTTTCTTTAGAGATAACCATGGTTAACAGAAGAGAAACAATGATGGCAAGCACCAGCCTCCTTTTAAAGTGTCCAGTGGTGTCATTCTTACTTAATCATGACAGATTGATCTCCAGCCCTCTCCTCATCAACACCCACACCTGTGTTAATGGAGCAATCACTGAAACGATGTTAGGTGGTCCTTTTAAGGCAGGGCTGCAATGATGTTGAAATGTGTTTTGGGGTATAAAGTTCATTTTTAAGGCAAATATTGACTTTGCAAGTAATTGCTGTTAAGCTGATCACTCTTTATAACATTCTGGAGTATATGCAAATTGCCATTAGAAAAACTGAAGCAGTAGACATTGTAAAAATTAATATTTGTATCATTCTCAAAACTTTTGGCCATGACTGTAGACTATATACGTCCAAGGGGTGGTTGCCTTGTTCTGCAAAGAAGTACCGGTATGTCCAAGCAGAATTCAGCAGCTGCACAAAATTGTGCAGCTGCTGAAACTGGGAGCCGGCTGTAACTTCAGCCGGAGCTCCCAAAGAGAAGGCAGGGAAGGTTTATTACCTTCCCTGCCATCCCGATCGCTGTGTATACAGCGCTGTATACACCGCTATGGGCGCTGCCCTCTGACCTGACGGTCACATGATCCACCGGGATCAGGGTGTGCTAGAGCTGCTGGGTCTTACAGGAACCAGATTAGCTGTGTAGTAACAGGCAGGAGGCTGTATTCCTCCTGCAACTAGGGCTAAATGTACCAGCCACAATTACACAGGAAATCATCCTCCCCCACACACAAGTCACCAGATGTCCCCACACAATGTAAAAAAAGTAAATAAAATAATGTGCCAATAACACGCCCTTATTAAAGGTTATAGTCCCACCCACAACACCATACAAAATAAAAATGACCGTAATGGAGAGTAAAAACTATTTTAAAAAGTTTTTAGTAGCACTTTGTGCTATTAAATGAAAAGTGAAAAACACATGTTTTCCCTCTTTTGTTTAGGTTTTCCCGGATATAAAAAAAAATTAAAACACATGCAAAAATAAAAACCTAAAAATAAAGTCCTATGTGTCACCAAAAAAAAAAGACGCAGAAATTAGTTGAATAACGCGTATGATAAAAATGTTACAGCCCTCAAAACCACACATACAAAAAACCCAAAAATGTGTCTGATCTGGAAAGGGTTAAAGCATCTGGTATGGAAGTGGTTAAGCTACTTGCACCTTTTTTTGTGTAAATTGTACTTTATTTAACACATTTGCACATTTTTCCAGATGTTATTCTGCACTTGCTACTTTTGCTTTTTATCTGGGAAAGGGGGTGTGGCCTAAATGAAGATACTTTTCACGCTGTATACAGCACTTGTACTGTACATGGGCAGCACAAAAAAGTTCATCAGGTCAGACTGCATTAAAAAGGGGCAATTGTGCCTTTTTAACAAAATGGGGCAAAATACACATAGCTTAAAAAAGCACAACTAAACTAACACATATGCACAACATTTAACAAGGAGGTGTGCCTACATCATAAAGCGACACCACAGTAAGGCTAAGGCCTCACGTTGCAGAAACGTTGCAGATTTTGCTGCATTTGTATGAGCCAAAGTCAGGAGTGTATTTAACAGAAGGGAAACGTCTAGGTGTTTCCTTTTATATTTTCCATTTCTTTTCAAGCCACCCCTAACTCACTGTATGTGTTCACTGTCTGTGGGGGGGGGGGGGGACCTAAAACATTAAAGGGAGTGTACCACTTCCCTCAAGCATATTCCATCGCTACCACCACATTACAGAGCACATTACAGTGATAAACAATATACCTTTGAAGTTATATGCAAATGAGGCATTTAGTGCACTGGGGGCACGTCTTCATCTCCTGGAGCACTGCTGTTGCTGCTCAAGTAAGATGGATGATGTCATATCAGTGGGAGGATCAATTCTCACTTTATGGTGTGGTGCAGGCAGGAGATCGTAGCATTGCTTCAGGGAGCTGGAGGTTTCCCCCAGTGCAACAACTATCTCATTTGCATAAAACAACAAAATTGTTTTTCTCCAAATACACAGACTCAAGGTAATGGAGATTATAATAACTGCTCCTAAATACTGAAACCTAGAACAGAGTGTATGAGAACAATCTAGCAGTGCTGCTGTACACTGTTCCTATGGAGTTACATTTTTCCACAGCTACACCTTAGCTAAATCTGCTATGCTGTTTCCATTGCTCCCATTCACCTCTATGGGACTTATGGTAATAGCATAGAGAAGCACCACTTGGTTGTTACCTTGTGCCACCCTAGTGGTTGGGAATTAGAAGAAATTATTCCCATCTCTTCAAATTGTTGCTGAGATGGGAATAACTCTTTAAAAATAAGGTTCATATGAAGGTATTTTCCTACTGTTTTTCTTACCTATTTTTTTTTTTTAGTGCTAAATTATACAAAACATAATACAAAAAAATATATAAATTATCCAACCCAATATACCATACTCGCCTATTAATGTCTAGAGAAAGGTAAAAAGAAAAATAAGGGTCCATCTATGTGAACTTTCGATTAGTGTTTTTTTTATCTACAGTGGGGAAAAAAAAGTATCTAGTCAGCCACCCTATGTACAAGTTCTCCCACTTAAAAAGATGAGAGAGGCCTGTAATTGACATCATAGGTAGACCTCAACTATGAGAGACAAAATGAGAAAACAAATCCAGAAGATCACATTGCCTGATTTTTAAAGAATTTGCAAATTATGGTGGAAAATAAGTATTTGGTCAATAACAAAAGTTCATCTCAATACTTTGTTATATATCCTTTGTTGGCAATGACAGAAGTCAAACGTTTTCTGTAAGTCTTCACAAGGTTGGCACACACTGTTGCTGGTATGTTGGCCCATTCCTCCATGCAGATCTCCTCTAGAGAAGTGATGTTTTGGGGCTGTCGCTGGGCAACACGGACTTTCAACTCACTCCAAAGGTTTTCTATGGGGTTGTGATCTGGGGACTGGCTAGGCCACTCCAGGACCTTGAAATGCTTCTTACGAAGCCACTCCTTCATTGCCCTGGCGGTGTGCTTGGGATCATTGTCATGCTGAAAGACCAAGCCACGTTTCATCTTCAATGCCCTTGCTGATGGAAGGAGGTTTGCACTCAAAATCTCACGATACATGGCCCCATTCATTCTTTCATGTACACGGATCAGTCGTCCTGGTCCCTTTGCAGAGAAACAGCCCCAAAACATGACGGTGGCACCCCCATGCTTCACAGTAGGTATGATGTTCTTTGGATGCAACTCAGCATTCACTCTCCTTTAAACATGACGAGTTGTGTTTCTACCAAACAGTTCTACTTTGGTTTCATCTGACCATATGACATTCTCCCAATACTCTTCTGGAACATCCAAATGCTCTCTAGCAAACTTCAGACGGGCCCGGATATGTACTGGTTTGAGCAGGGGGACACGTCTGGCACTGCAGGATCTGAGTTCCTGGTGGCATAGCGTGTTACTGACGGTAGCCTTTGTTACGTTAGTCCCAGCTTTCTGCAGGTCGTTCACTAGGTTCCCCCCGTGTGGTTCTGGGATTTTTGCTCACCGTTCTTGTGATCATTTTGATCCCACGGGGTGAGATCTTGCGTGGAGCCCCTGATCGAGGGAGATTGTCAGTGGTCATGTATGTCTTCCATTTTCTAATTATTGCTCCCACAGGTGATTTCTTAAAACCAAGCTGCTTGCCTATGTCAGATTCAGTCTTCCCAGCCTGGTGCAGGTCTACAATTTTGTTTCTGGTGTCCTTCCACAGCTCTTTGGTCTTCGCCATAGTGGAATTTGGAGTGTGACTGAGGTTGTGGACAGGTGTCTTTTATACTGATAATTTCAAACAGGGGCCATTACTACAGGTAATGAGTGGAGGACAGAGCAGCCTCTTAAAGAAGAAGTTACAGGTCTGTGAGAGCCAGAAATCTTGCTTTTGTAGGTGACCAAATACTTATTTTCCACCATAATTTGCAAATAAATTCTTAAAAAATCAGACAATGTGATTTTCTGGATTTGTTTTCTCATTTTGTCTCTCGTAGTTGAGGTCTACCTATGATGTCAATTACACGCCAGCCTCATCTTTTTAAGTGGGAGAACTTGCACAATTGGTGGCTGACTAAATACTTTTTTTCCCCATTGTATATATCAAAAAACAAATTCAGCACCAGGAATGAGGGAGGGTGCCAGTCCCAGGGAACAGACAAAAAAAATAGGCAGCACTCCAACTTGAAAGTGAAAAAACAGTGAGGGTAGTTTATTGCCCTATACAGCAATGTTTCAGCCCATGTCACATGAGCCTTTCTCAAGCAATGACTTGGGCTGAAACATTGCTGTATAGGGAATAAAGTACCCTCACTGCTTTTTCACTTTCAAGTTGGAGTGCTGCCTAAATTTTTTTTTTTTTTGTGTGTGTAATGTAATAATTTTTTTTTTTATGCTTTTTTGGCATTTCGAGATAGAAGTTATTATCCTGAATATCTCCAAATGCCAAAAAAGCATCAAGAAGAAGTTGTTGTCCAGCTTTTTCTTTGTGACTGTAATGATGATATATGGAAGTGATTATAATATTACAGCCAAAGGAGAAGGATATTCAGTGAGTGAGAACTAGGAGTCTAAAGATGGCGGCTGAGGGTGTAGTGGGTGGGCTAGCTAGGGAAACAGGGAGGGAGAGTGAATGAGAAAGGGAGGAGGAGTGAGTCAGCTCCGAGTACAGGCCAAGGAGTAATGGGAGCTGTAGGAAAGGCACAGAATAGCAAGATGCAGATGTAAACAAATGCAGAGGATGCCAGGAGATCCCAGAGAACCCATAAATCACTCAAAACACTTCTAAAGGTATTTTGGTGCACTTATTTACTTATTAATAGCACTAACAGACTTTTTTTTTTAAATAAATTTTTTGCCCAGAAAATCCCTGTAAGAATTCTCCTGTTTGCATAATGTGTTGCAGAGTGCGATTGCTGGATGTGGCAAAGTCAAAAGCAGATAGACAGTTGTATATAACAGGAACAAAACTTTAGTGAAACATGAGTGCAGTAAGAGAAGATCACCTCACATGGTGAATAACAGATCTAGTTCAGCACACACACAAATCAGGATGTGTATATCAACAAAGCATCAAAACAACAAAAGTACAGAGTGTCTACAGATAAACATTTAATAACAGCTACATCTAGTGTCATAAATGTGAACTGCAGTCAATCCAGCAAATATAGACACAAAGCTGGCTGTTGTATATCTCCAACATAATGTACTTCCAAAATCACAGGCACATTACATTGACTGTAGGATTGCATTAAATGAAAACAGATAGTCATCCTGTGATGCGTATTGTACTCTGCTTGGTCTTTGACTCTTTCCCTCTTCCTTCTTCTTCCCTTCCCCTCTTTCCCTTGTCATTACCCTCACCCCTGTCTGTGTGCTCTGGGTTGTCATTTGACAATTTGTCCTGTATATTTCTTTTTTCCCTGTTTACCTTGATTTCACCTCCCATATTGTTGTTATGTTTATAAAAATTTCAATAAAAACTACAGTTAAAAAAAAAAAAAGAAAACAGCTCATAGTTAAGAAAAAGCAAAACAACTAAGAAATTAAAATAAGATAAGAGAGCATCATGTCAGCTTGTAGAAGTGATGTCCGTCTGGTGCCAGGACTACTGCACAATGTGTTAAGACTGTTGCTGGCTTTCATGGATTTGTACAGGTTTTTTGAAACCTCCCCCTCTCACGTGGGTCCTCTTTTTGCCAGTTCCCCTGGGGTGCCTCCCCACAATCTGGCTATACGCAGAACAAAGAGACCACTCTCCATCTCGCTTCGCCCTGTTCATAATTTAGGTCTGCCTAGGGTTTCCATTAGGTCTTCTGTATGATACCAACTGGTATATTGAAAGGCTTCAACAAGGTCAGAAATTTCTTTTGAGTAAAGTGAGTTAACAAAGAACTTCTTAGCCCTGCTTTCAAAGTGTATTTGCGTCAATTCTATCCATTGCCAGTAATGTTTTAAGCTGGTCTATTTCCATCATGGTATTCAGGCTAACAGTGTTCAACTCTTTATTAAGGATGCAACTTTATGCCACCTAGGACCAGATGTACTGTTTGTGGTATTCCCCACTGCTTGTGGCTTATCTCGTGCTCTTCATGGGGTGTCTCGTTGGCAACATGCAATACTTTGCAGTTCTGGGGATAGGGGGGATTTGCCATTGAGTCAATACTAGCATGCCACCTAACCCCAAAATGACTGTATGGCTGGGCATTCCCACATTTCATACCACAGGTGCCGAGAGGGGTGATGCTTGATAAAACCCCTTTAATGTAGTATACAATAGGCTTCAGTGAACACTAGCACTATGTATACTCTTGAATTGCTGTGATGCTAGATCTGTTTAAACACCACTGCCTCAGGTCATATGAAATGTATAATGCGTCATGTTATTTCTCTTTTACCTCTAAGCTATAGAACTATTATTAGAAGTGCAGACACTGCAGTCCCCTGCTAAACAAGTGCAAGGTATCTTCCGTATACTCAAATCCTGCTTACTGTCTGGGTGCACTTCTCTCTGCAGACTAAGGATGTTCATGTATCATGTAACTTGTGATCTGGGAGCTATCACATAACACATACAATTGTTCCCACCCCAGACATGAGGCACCAACAATGAGTGCTGTAATCTGTCAGGAAATGTGCTGGCCCTCTGGGAACTAGGTTCTTGGTCAGAGAAACTGTAGTACAGTGTTATTGGTGTTAAAGGACTAGGGGGAGGAAAGGGCTTTGTTTTATAACCAGCTTTGTTAGCCAAATAATCCACCAGTAAAAGGGTTTTTTTTTTTTTTTTTTTTTTTTTTGTTTTTTTTTTACTGTGTGCATACTGCTTTTTGCAATGCCCATATCTCTCACCTTGTGTGCAGCCTTCCTCTTTAATATGTAGGTTTGCTACCTGGTCTACATGATGAGCTTGTAAGTATATATTGTGGAATTGCTTATACAGCAACTCTCTGATACCGTGTTATTATCAGAATGGCAACCTTTACACAGAGTAGCTAATTTCTTGTAATTTTGACCATGATTTTAGTGTAACTTTTGGCAATAAACTGAAGATGTATCTTTTGCTTAGATAATAGGCTACTTCATTTTAAAGGGGAATTTCAATAACAAGTTACCCCCTGTCCAAAGGATAGGCTAATAAATTGCTGGTTGGTAGGGGTCCGGCTGATCGAAAATGTACACCACTGCCCAGTTCATTTCAATGGGAAGCTTCAACTATATATATATATATATATATATATATATATATATATACAGTACAGACCAAAAGTTTGGACCCACCTTCTCATTCCAAGAGTTTTCTGTATTTTCATGACTATAAAAATTGTAGATTCACACTGAAGGCATCAAAACTATGAATTAACACATGTGGAATTATATACTTAACAAAAAAGTGTGAAACAACTGAAAATATGTCTTATATTCTAGGTTCTTCAAAGTAGCCACCTTTTGCTTTGATTACTGCTTTGCATACTCTTGGCATTCTCTTGATGAGCTTCAAGAGGTAGTCACCTGAAATGGTCTTCCAACAGTCTTGAAGGAGTTCCCAGAGATGCTTAGCACTTGTTGGCCCTTTTGCCTTCACTCTGCGGTCCAGCTCACCCCAAACCATCTGGATTGGGTTCAGGTCTGGTGACTGTGGAGGCCAGGTCATCTGGTGTAGCAATCCATCACTCTCCTTCTTGGTCAAATAGCCCTTACACAGTCTGGAGGTGTGTTTGGGGTCATTGTCCTGTTGAAAAATAAATGATGGTCCAACTAAACGCAAACCGGATGGAATAGCATGCCGCTGCCAGATGCTGTGGTAACCATGCTGGTTCAGTATTCCTTCAATTTTGAATAAATCCCCAACAGTGTCACCAGCAAAGCACCCCCACACCATCACACCTCCTCCTCCATGCTTCACGGTGGGAACCAGGCATGTAGAGTCCATTCGTTCATCTTTTCTGCGTCGCACAAAGACACGGTGGTTGGAACCAAAGATCTCAAATTTGGACTCATCAGACCAAAGCACAGATTTCCACAGGTCTAATGTCCATTCCTTGTGTTCTTTAGCCCAAACAAGTCTCTTCTGCTTGTTGCCTGTCCTTAGCAGTGGTTTCCTAGCAGCTATTTTACCATGGAAGCCTGCTGTACACAGTCTCCTCTTAACAGTTGTTGTAGAGATGTGTTTCCTGCTAGAACTCTGTGTGGCATTGACCTGGTCTCTAATCTGAGCAGCTGTTAACCTGCGATTTCTGAGGCTGGTGACTCGGATGAAATTATCCTCCGCAGCAGAGGTGACTCTTGGTCTTCCTTTCCTGGGGTGGTCCTCATGTGAGCCAGTTTCTTTGTAGCACTTGATGGTTTTGGCCACTGCATTTGGGGACACTTTCAAAGTTTTCCCAATTTTTCAGACTGACTGACCTTCATTTCCTAAAGTAATGAGGGCCACTCGTTTTTCTTTACTTAGCTGCTTTTTTCTTGCCATAATACAAATTCTAACACTCCATTCAGTAGGACTATCAGCCGTGTATCCACATGACTTCTGAACAACACAACTGATGGTCCCAACCCCATTTATAAGGCAAGAAATCCCACTTATTAAACCTGACAGGGCACACCTGTGAAGTGAAAACCATTTCAGGTGACTACCTCTTGAAGCTCATCAAGAGAATGCCAAGAGTGTGCAAAGCAGCAATCAAAGCAAAAGGTGGCTACTTTGAAGAACCTAGAATATAAGACATATTTTCAGTTGTTTCACACTTTTTTGTTAAGTATATAATTCCACATGTGTTAATTCATAGTTTTGATGCCTTCAGTGTGAATCTACAATTTTTATAGTCATGAAAATACAGAAAACTCTTGGAATGAGAAGGTGTGTCCAAACTTTTGGTCTGTACTGTGTGTGTATATATATATATATATATATATATATATATATATATATATATATACACTACCGTTCAAAAGTTTAGGGTCACTTAGAAATTTCCTTAATTTTGAAAGAAAAGCACAGTTTTTTTCAATGAAGATAACATTAAATGAATCAGAAATACACTCTATACATTGTTAATGTGGTAAATGACTATTCTAGCTGCAAACGTCTGGTTTTTAATGCAATATCTACATAGGTGTATAGAGGCCCATTTCCAGCAACCATCACTCCAGTGTTCTAATGGTACATTGTGTTTGCTAACTGTGTAAGAAGGCTAATGGATGTTTAGAAAACCCTTGAAAACCCTTGTGCAAGTATGTTAGCACAGGTGAAAACAGTTTTGCTGGTTAGAGAAGCTATAAAACTGACCTTCCTTTGAGCTAGTTGAGAATCTGGAGCATTACATTTGTTGGTTCGATTAAACTCTCAAAATGGACAGAAAAAGAGAACTTTCATGTGAAACTCAACAGTCTATTCTTGTTCTTAGAAATGAAGGCTATTCCAGGTGAGAAATTGCAAGAAACTGAAGATTTCCTACAACGGTGTGTACTACTCCCTTCAGAGGTCAGCACAAACAGGCTCTAACCAGAACCAGAAGTGGGAGGCCCCACTGCACAACTGAGCAACATTAGAGTCTCTAGTTTGAGAAATCGACGCCTCACAGGTCCTCAACTGGCAGCTTTATTAAATAGTACCCGCAAAACGCCAGTGTCAACGTCTACAGTGAAGAGGCGACTCAGGGATGCTGGCCTTCAGGGCAGAGTGGCCAAGAAAAAGCCATATCTGAGACTGGCTAATAAAAGGAAAAGATTAATATGGGCAAAAGAACACAGACATTGGACAGAGGAAGATTGGAAAAAAGTGTTATGGACAGACGAATCGAAGTTTGAGGTGTTTGGATCACACAGAAGAACATTTGTGAGACGCAGAACAACTGAAAAGATGCTGGAAGAGTGCCTGATGCCATCTGTCAAGCATGGTGGAGGTAATGTGATGGTCTGGGGTTGCTTTGGTGCTGGTAAAGTGGGAGATTTGTACAAGGTAAAAGGGATTTGGAATAAGGAAGGCTATCACTCCATTTTGCAACGCCATGCCATACGCTGTGGACAGCGCTTGATTGGAGCCAATTTCATCCTACAACAGGACAATGACCCAAAGCACACCTTCAAATTATGCAAGAACTATTTAGGGAAGAAGCAGGCAGCTGGTATTCTATCTGTAATGGAGTGGCCAGCGCAGTCACCAGATCTCAACCCCATTGAGCTGTTGTGGGAGCAGCTTGACCGTATGGTACGCAAAAAAGTGCCCATCAAGCCAATCCAGCTTGTGGGAGGGGCTTCTGGAAGCATGGGGTGAAATTTCTCCAGATTACCTCAGCAAATTAACAGCTAGAATGCCAAAGGTCTGCAATGCTGGAATTGCTTCAAATGGAGCATTCTTTGGCGAAAGCAAAGTTTGAGGGAGAAAATTATTATTTCAAATAAAAATCATTATTTCTAACCTTGTCAATGTCTTGACTATATTTTCTATTCACTTTGCAACTCATTTGATAAATAAAAGTGTGAGTTTTCATGGAAAACACAATATTGTCTGGGTGACCCTAAACATTTGAACAGTAGTGTGCGTGTGTGTGTATGTATGTATGTGTATATATATATATATATATATATATATATATATATATATATATATAAATATAATTTTTTTTTTTTTTTGTGACCACTCATATAGATTTATTTTCTATTTTGGAATGTGATTTTTGTCTGTACCGTTCTAGCATGATTATTCTCTGTGCCCCTCACTTTACTATCATATGAAAGTGTCTTTGTTGACTCTATCCTATATAAATTGTCTACTATATTATGGCCCCTTTGATACTTGGCTGTCCATTACACATGGAAATATCCTATGTATTATGCACTTGTACTTTACCACTGATGAATTTACCTATGTATTGGTTTTTCTGATTGTCTGTATTGTGGATCAGTTTTCTGTGTTACGGTTTATTCCATCATGCCAGCTTGCCTTGTTTTGTTTGTTTTTTTTGTGATTATATCTATATATTTTAATTTTTTTTTTTTTTTGTGTAACCTGGGTTGCAAAACCTCCTCATTCTCATGACTTACCCAGCAGTTGGACCTCTACCGACCTGCAAGTTACCCCCTGTTCTTTACAATGCATTTGCCATTGACTTAGTTATGAATCTACATTCCCATGATGTTGTGACCTCTCAAGTAAATATGGTAGCACAACTCCAAATATATCCATGTCACTTGACGATTGAATTTAAGCAGCAGGGACTGGTTGTGAAGAAATCTTTTTATATATTTTACACTCACCTGAGCTACACAAAGCAGCAAGGATAATGCATTTAATAAATACATCAGAAAGCAGAACTTAGAATCGAAATGCAATTTGTATGTGACCAAATAAAACTGTTATCTGTTTCTTGGGTATTACTCTCAGCAGATGCACTGCATTAGGTAACAAGTGATTACATCTTTAAGGCAGACAAGTATGCAAACACATCCATCCTAGGAACAGAACTTGCCTTGAGCTGTAACGAACTCTATATATGACCTCATCTGGCTCATTGTACTCACAAAGTATACAAACACTCTATGTCAGACATGTGGATCAGCAATTAAACTTGAACCTCTTCATCTGTATAATACTTATCTTTACATATGTCTGAATGCTGTTGGATATTAACCCCTTCCCACCGCAGCCATTTTTCAGGTTTTGATTTTCATTTTTGACTCTCCTCTTTCCAAACACAACTTTTTTTATTTTTCCATTCACAGAGCCATATGAGGGTTTAATTTATGTGGGATAGATTGTATGTTGTATTTGTACCATTTAATATTCTGTATGATGTACTGAGAAGCTGCAAAAAATTCAGAATGGGGTGGAATTGGAAAAAAACTGCGTTTGTGCACCTATGTTATGGGCTTTGATTTTACGGCCTTCACTTTGCAGCCAACATGACATGTCAACCTGTATTCTATGGGTTGGTACAATTCCAGGGATACAAATTTATATATATTACATTTTAACCCCTTAAAAACCAAAACTTTGCAAAAAAAAATTCTTGGAGTCACCATATTCTGACACTCGTAACTTTTTTATTTTTCCATGTATGGAGATGCACAAGTTCCTTTTTTTCAGGGCCAGATGTAGTTTTTATTTATATCAAACTGGGGAATGTCTAATGCCTTCATTGCTTTTCATCCAAATTTTTAAGTTTGTAGACTGAGTATTTTTGGACACAGGGCTTTGACTGAGGCCCTGGGGCAAAATGCCCGTGATCTCCACTGTATTATAGAGCAGGTTCATACAATGAAGTTTGCAGATTCTACTTAAAATCAGTTCCAAGGGGCGTGGCCTGGCTATGGAGGAGTAAGGACGTGTTTTTCCTCAGCTCCTTCTCTAGGCCTCCTGTGTGCATGACTACAGTGCTGACCGGCGACTTAACCACTTACCTGACTATGGGTAAGTCCTGTAGGATCCCTCCATGATCCTCTTCCACCCCCTCCGCTTCCATTGAGCGGTTCCTCCGCGGCCCGCGCGCAGCAGATCTCGACATGGCGGCCTCCAAAATGGCGCCCAACACTACGCTCCCTCCACGCAGCTCCCCAGGCTGCTCTTCACCCACCAAAGCTCCTGCGGTGGCGCCTGACTCCTCTGCCGCCTCCGGAATGGCACCCCTCCCTCTGGATGAAGTCTCCTTCCTTCCTAGTCCTCCTGTACTGTGGGCCACCAGAGGATCTGAATACCGCTCGGCCCCCTCCTCCCCTCTGTCAACGGGGGCATCAGACAGGGGCTGGCCTTCCATGCCGCCATCTCCTGCATCCTCACCAGCGCTCCCACAGCCGGGGCCTGCACTGGGATCCTCACAGTCCTCTGCACAGACCAGAAGTGGACCTCTCAGCCTCTGTACAGCTCTCCCCTCCTCTGGAGGGCTCATGCTTCCACTCCATCTGCCAGATTGCACCTTCCTCAGGAGGAAGCCTTTTCTTGGCGAAACGCGTTGAGGTGCGTTTCCACGCATACCTTTGTGTTCACTGGGCTCAAATTTACCTTTATAATTGCTGCAGGTAATCCTTTTATATCCATTTATTTGTCTATTTGAAGTTTTTTGGATGTATCCTTTATCCATTATTGCTCTCTTTTATAGATGGTATTTACCTACATTTAGCAGTATATGTTAGCCATGTATGGATAGGATCATCTATTTTGCATTTTCATATATATATACTTGTGTCTATGGGGTATATCTTACTACTCATTGCCTTTAATATATGTCAGCTATATGCCTTTCATATATGTTAGTTACATCTAGACAGTATCTCTATTCATATTTATGTGTCCGTGTGGCATATTTAAATTATTTTTTTGGCTTTAGCTCCCTATTTTAGATATTTATTTATGTATGGTTTGCAAATTTCATATATTTTGCATTGTATATTTACTATAGGCCATTATATATATACTGCCATCTTATATACCTTGTATATTTTTGAGCCTTTATATGTGACACATGTGTCCTGTGTCGTGTTTTACTCTTTGTCCGTGTCACCTACGTTATTGTTTTTGATACATATTTTTCTAAATGTATTATTTATAACATTTTTATTAATAAATATATATTTTTATATATTTTTTGTTTTTCTTGGCTTTTCTTCTTTTTGTTTGGATTATTGATATTTGCAGTCAAGTTTATATGGAGGTTTTCTTTGGTTTGTCTGTGTAAAATGCCATGAATGTGGAGCCTGCTAATGTAAGTGACTTGTGTCTCCATGTTGCCCTGTAACTGAGTGATTATCGCTAATTAAACTGCCCCTCTGTCTCCTGTGTCTTTATCCACACCCAACTTACCCTGAAACACCATCACAAGGGAAACAACTAGCAGGGAGCTTCCCGGGATATCCAACACCATGACCTCAGTGTGAACCCTTCATCGCTTTGCTGGCCTGAAGCCTATTAGAGGATTGAGTGCCAAACGCCACTGTGACTAGTGAGGTTGCCATCTTGGGCCTACTCCCGACTGTGCCATCTTCACACTACTAGCCATAGTCACTGGTCATTCCATAAGGAATGTGACCCTTTGAACAGTTTCCCCACTATAACAAGTTTTGGCACTAATAGAATATGCTATTTCCTTTTGATCAGTAGAGATTGGACTGCTGGAACACCCACTGCTCCTGCACAGTTTTCCCCAACAAAGTGGAGGTTTCTGCTACCCACTGTGCACAGATGTACAATAAAGTTGCATTTCTCTGAACAGTGGTTAAACATTAGCACAGCTGTATGGGGAAAATGCTAAGGGGGTTTCTGCCCCTTCCTCCTTGGGGTCATCAGAGATCCCAGAGTTTGGATCTCCACCAAATCATAATTATTTGGCATCTCCTAGCCAAATACCATAACATTTCATAATGGGAATGGGAACAATAACCTAAAAACCTCATATCCCTCACACTTTTTAATAACCCATTGAAAATCTACAGTCTTTTTTTTTTTTTTTTTCTCTTGCTTCAGTAGTCACTGCAATGGGACAATTGCCTCTACTCTTAAACTTAGAATAGAAACAATTAAAATATTAATATATTAGGCTATTTGTAATAAAACACATTTACTTTAAATAGTTGCACACATTTGTGATGGCTGAGAGCCAGATCTAGGTAATGTTATGACTTTTGCTTTAATGTGACTAGCTTTCCATGTTACTGTACTTCATGTAGTCATAAGGTCAGGAAGATTTTCACATTAGCTTTGTGCTACGTACTGTTGCTGTGCTTATCCGTAGGGAATTCTAGTATTTACTACAATATAATTCTGGCTGCAGTTAGCTAGGAATGGAATCCCTAATATTTTAATTCACTTCTACAGAAAACTTTGGCCAAGTTGATCTATGATTTAATGTAACATCTGGTGTAAATAGCATTCTGTAGCTAATGTAAGCATTACCCCCCCCCTTTATACATATGTTTCTAGTAGAAAGCACACTATTGTTGCCTTAACTTATATAACTTTTAACCCAGTAGAGAGCAATACAGTTCACATTAAAATTAATATTTTTCCATTTTAAAATTTTGGGAATTTTATTTGATACACTGTAAGGCCAGATTCACATAAACATATGAAATGTCATCCGATTTGAATCCACAACACACAAACTATTTTTCATCCATGTGGTTAGTCTTTTTAACCATGGAGGAGACATATCTTTAGGCCATCTGTTGCTCTGTCTCTATTGTTACGAGTGCTTGATGACAGTTCCTGATAATGTTTTCAAATATACTCAGCCTCTAAAAGGTATCACCTGATTACTTCACTCATCCATTGCTGAAGGCTAGTCGGTCACACACTGGACCAGTAACAGTGGGGACTGGCCTGCCACCATTTGATGAATGTTATAACTTACAACAGATAACTGCGGAGATTAATGGATAATCCTTTTTTTTTTTTGCCACTAATGCGCGGCAAAAAGGCCTTTAATTTTCTCCCTTCAACACACAATGGCAAATAAGCCACTTATTTTTTCCCCACTAAACGCCAAGAAAAGGCTTTACAACATAACTGCACCGCACAAGGACTAATAAGACCCCAATATTTTGAATTACACAGGTATGATCTATTGCAAACCTGCAATGAGCAGCAGTATAATGGCAGTGAGTGCAGCAAGGTGTAGTAGGATTGTTCCTATTGCCCAGGCTGAAAACACCCCAAATGAACCCTGTTCAGCTTCAATACTCTGTATAAATTCCTCCCTATCCTTTCCGTACACTTCTAATGCTCTTTCCCTGAACTTCGATTGAGCAAAATATCAGTTTTCAAGTCTTTTCTACCACTTTCCCTAGCACCTGCTGACGTCTCTCCCTGCACTAAGTACACTGGAAAATGCCTGAATCCAAGATGGTAGAGGGTATTTATAGGGCTGAGACATCACAGGGCTGGCTGACTGCTGATTGGCTGCACGCATGGCATTGTGGGTGATCCTGCGCTCCCAGAGTTCCTTGCCCCATGTCCTAACGTGCAGCAGCCATTTTAGGAAAAAATGCGATTCGTCACCACGAAGCGTGAGGAAATCCAGATTAGATGCGAATTGAATATTTCCTGAATTTCAGAACAAATTCCACTTCGTCAGCTTCGATTCGCTCATCTCTACTTATATACACCAAATTAATTCAAATACTATATATGCAGTAATCTCATTATTGCTGAGCTGCTATGATAAAAATCTAACGCTACAAATAATACTTGCACATAGTAACTCTAAAACTTTAAAACTATTCATGTCAAAATCAATGTCTACACATACAATTTTTAGACTACCAAGCAAAATATTTCCATAATTAGGAAGTGTTGCTTATTGCAAAAATATTTTTACATCCCATGTCACAATGGACACGTTCCAGGTTGACCAATTTTCAAAGTGTTTATCTAAATATGTCATCTACCGTCAAAAGTCTCCACGGACATTACAGTTTGAGGGACATGCTCTATTACTTCATGTGAATGAGTACGCATAGACATAACACTGCTAATTTTCCTTAAAACAGCATTTCCAGACATTTTCCAAATATAATTTATCTAAACCTGACCTTTTACCTGCACTAAAAGGTCTATAAATGTACACACCTAGATCTAAATGACAGAAAAGAAGAAAAATACAAAATTTCTTCAGTTTTTCAACTCATAGTTAGATAAATAGTTATATATTTACTTTGTTATGGTAAATCCTACATCCACTTTGTAATCTATACCTGATTTTATTAGCTGGCTGTTACTCCAGCATACATTTAGTTTTTCTACTTCGTCATAGGAGCAAAAAAACGGAATGAAAGCTTTTGATGGATCCATTAAATGATTGATGCCAATGAAGTCCAACAGATCCTATTGACTAGAGATGGGCGAACCTCCCAAGATTCATTTAGTTTTTGGTTTGGGTGGCCTGGGGTCCCAATTAGTTTCGGGTCGAACAAGTTTGGTACAAATCACACCTTAAATTGGCTTAAAGCATACTGTACTGTAGAACACTCTCAGGGCTCCTATGAACCTATATATCTAATGTCTAGCTCTCTAAAGCAAATGCAGTCAAAGTTATGTCAAAGTGAAAGTGACATGTACTGTACATCTATGGAAAAATGAATGGTAAGCAGTGCATACAAACTCTGACTCTAACCATACACTGTGCTGTGTTTTTGAATGTTGGGCCTGTGCAATGGCTGGAATCGTTACTATCACCGCTGCCACCACCCTCTTCATCTGATGTCACTTTGTCACCTTGACCCAACTGCCAGAGAATCATCCTCAGTAATATCATCATCATCTTCCATGGCCATACCAGTACTACTACCTCTAATAGTAGTACCCTACCCCATGCCACTACTACCTCCATAACCACAAACTGTCATCATGTCTTTCTCCTCTGCTTGCACACAATGCTGACTGTTCTCATCCAGCTCATTAAAAGAGGAGGAAGACTGCTCTGACTAGGAGAAATAGATTTCTCAGCTGGTGCCACATCACTACCAGGAATCTGTGTCAGTAAAGAATATGACACACGGTTGACAGTCCAGAAAGGCCCTGTGATAAATTCTGTGTCATGTAGGAGGAGGAGGAAGGCACAGAAGCCTGACTCACGATTACATCACTCTCGAATGCAATATCCTCTTGTGACTGAGATGAGCCAGCTAATTAATCAAAAACTTTCATTCTCAGGAAGTACAACAATCCTGCAACTGGTGGTGCCCCCAAAACCAGAATACTTGCACAAGTATTTCCTCTTCCCCCCTTTTTTTTGCACAATCATTTTTAATGCACAAAGACAGTGCTTAATTATCAACCAAAGAAAACTTCCTGAAATAAGGGAGATTTTTTTTTTTTTTTTTTTACATTAGCGGAGGATGCAGTACTACTACTATGTGTAATGTATATCTAGAATTATATATGTGCACTTGCGCATGCAGAGAAATACTTAAAATATTTTGTTCAGATTGACAACAATGTTTTTTTACACTGAGTATGGGTCAGACACCAGACCAGAGCAGAAAAAAATCCCCATGAAATTCCCAAATTCTTTTTCTAAGATTAGGGCAAGCTAGACTGTATTGGGTGAACACACCAAAAAAAAAAATGCTGAAATAACAGATTCTTTTTAACGTTAGCGGAGGATGCACCACTAGTACCACTACTACTATGTGTCAGGTACAGTGGGGAAAAAAGTATTTAGTCAGTCACCAATTGTGCAAGTTCTCCCACTTCAAAAGATGAGAGAGGCCTGTAATTGACATCATAGGTAGACCTCAACTATGAGAGACAAAATGAGAAAACATATCTAGAAAATCACGGTCTGATTTTTTTTAAGAATTTATTTGCAAATTATGGTGGAAAATAAGTATTTGGTCATCTACAAACAAGCAAGATTTCTGGCTCTCACAGACCTGTAACTTCTTCTTTAAGAGGCTCCTCTGTCCTCCACTCATTACCTGTAGTAATGGCGCCTGTTTGACATTGTTATCAGTATAAAAGACACCTGTCCACAACCTCAAACAGTCACACTCCAAACTCCACTATGGTGAAGACCAAAGAGCTGTGGAAGGACACCAGAAACAAAATTGTAGACCTGTACCAAGCTGGGAAGACTGAATCTGCAATAGGCAAGCAGCTTGGTGTGAAGAAATCAACTGTGGGAGCAATAATTAGAGAATGGAAGATATACAAGACCACTGATAATCTCCCTTGATCAGGGGCTCCACGCAAGATCTCACCCCGTGGGGTCAAAATGATCACAAGAACAGTGAGCAAAAATCCCAGAACCATACGGGGGGACCTAGTGAATGACCTGCAGAAAGCTGGGACGAATGTAACAAAGGCTACCGTCAGTAACACACTACGCCGCCAGGGACTCAGATCCTGCAGTGCCAGACGTGTACCCCTGCTTAAGCCAGTACATATCTGGGCCTGTCTGAAGTTTGATAGAGAGCATTTGGATGTTCCAGAAGAGTATTGGGAGAATGTCATATGGTCAGATGAAACCAAAGTAGAACTGTTGGGTAGAAACACAACTCGTCGTGTTTGGAGGAGAGTGAATGCTGAGTTGCATCCAAAGAACACCATACCTACTGTGAAGCATGGGGGTGGCAACATCATGCTTTGGGGCTGTTTCTCTGCAAAGGGACCAGGACGACTGATCCGTGTACATGAAAGAATGAATGGGGCCATGTATCGTGAGATTTTGAGTGCAAACCTCCTTCCATCAGCAAGGGCATTGAAGATGAAACGTGGCTGGGTCTTTCAGCATGACAATGATCCCAAACACACCACCAGGGCAACAAAGGAGTGGCTTCGTAAGAAGCAGTTCAAGGTCCTGGAGTGGCCTAGCCAGTCTCCAGATCCCAACTCCATAGAAAACCTTTGGAGGGAGTTGAAAGTCCATGTTGCCCAGTGACAGCCCCAAAACTTCACTGCTTTAGAGGGGAGATCTGCATGGAGGAATGGGCCAACATACCAACACCAGTGTGTGCCAACCTTGTGAAGACTTACAGAAAACGTTTGACCTCTGGATTGCCAACAAAGGATATATAACAAATTATTGAGATGAACTTTTGTTATTGACCAAATACTTATTTTCCACCACAATTTGCAAATAAATTCTTAAAAAATCAGACAATGTGATTTTCTAGATATGTTTTCTCATTTTGTCTCTCATAATTGAGGTATACCTATGATGACAATTACAGGCCTCTCTCATCTTTTTAAGTGGGAGAACTTGCACAATTGGTGGCTGACTAAATACTTTTTTTCCCCACTGTATATCTAGAATTATATATGTGCGCTTGAAATATTTTGTTCAGATTAGCAACAATGCTCCTTCACACTGTGTATGGGTCAGACAACCAGACCACAGCAGAAAAAAAAACCCATGAAATTCCCAAATAAAACTCATATATAAATAATTTTTTTTTAACATTTGCGCAGGCAAAATCAGCAGCATTTTACTGTTAAGGATTGGTTCACACTTGTGCCCGGAGTCCATCCGCAGTGAATCCGACCTAAATATCAGAAAAAAAGAGTAGGGAAAGGTTTGCAAGCGGTTTGTTTAAAAACCCATTCACTTCAATGGGTTTTTAAAGCAACCCACAGGTGTCTGATTGCACCCTCTGTGCTGCGAAGCCGCTTTTTTTGGTTGGACACAAAGTCCTGCATGTCCGACTTTGTTTCCGACCAAAAAGGGTGGCTCTATACACATTCTTTAAACATGCTTTTTATACTGAAGACAATCTTGTTAGTGAAAAATGTATGAAAAAATGTTAACTCTTGCCCAAAAAATGTCCTTTACATAACATTTTTCACTAACAAGATTGTCTGCAGTAAAAAAAAGTATGTTTAAAGAAAGTGTATAGAGATGGACGTGTTTGGTGAACAGCAGCTGGCATGAGTTACACGGAAAACTGTCCATCATTGGATCAACCATTGTTCTAGGTGGTATAAAACCTAAAATACATCTATCTTAATTATGTACATAGTAGACTGTCAATAACTCTGTGTGGGCGGAGTAATCAGGACTCCTGTCAATAACTTTGTGTGGGTGGGATAATCAAGACTCGAACTGCCTATCCTAGAGCTCAGCTTCTCTCCTTCCATCATATCCTGCTCTGACAGGGCTGCAGGAATAACCTAACAGCTTTGCGTAAAAAAAAAAAAAAAAAAAAAAGAGAGAATAAATGTCATATCCAATAAAATAAATCCATTAAATAAATGTCATATCCATAGAAAAGTAATAATGTTACTCAATATCTATATAAATGGAATTATAGATACAAGTAATATTAAGAATAGCTAAATTTATAAGTTAAATACAGTTGCTCTTAGGATGACTGTAGTCAGCACAACATTGATCAAATGTCTGTTATTCTCATTACAAAGTTCCTCTCTTATTTTTATAGCTCAACATCCATTATAGGTCACTTGTTACGAAATAGTCAAAATATTCTCGGTCATAATGTACACTACATTGATGCCACCTTTCAATGTCGATCGTAGCACTGGGCTCTATATAAGTAAACAAAGAGAAATTCAGCACATATGGAACCATTTATGGTTACATTATATCCTCCTGAGACATCAGAGAAAGAAGTGCATTGAATTAGTAGTGGCAGAAATGTGTTGTTGATATTTTAGAGAAAATCCCATGATGAATCAAAGGCTGGCTTTTAGATGGGTGTGTAGACCAAAAAATATAAAGGAGATACTGTCTTTGCTGTACTGTTCTTGGCTATGTGTTTACCATACAAGGGCACTTGATTATTGAGGGCAATAGCCCATGTGCATTTAGCTTCTGGAGCATACTTAGCTCTTATTACCAGCATAGAAAACTGAACGAGTAAAGGTAAATAAAGTGAATTAAAGTGTCAAGGACAAAATATGAATCTTTGAGAAACAGCAGATGTAAACTATGACATTTCTGCGACCATTTCTAATGGTGAAATAACTGTGAACCTTTATATATGTATAAATATATTGTTTTCTTAAGATTTAGAATATAATTTTGGTTCAACCTACCAATTCCATATAAACAAACTGCATAAATAGAAATAATGTTGATGACATTGTACACATTATAGTTTTTGCCATTGATGTCTGTATCTGTCAGCAGAATACAGACTACTGCTTATGTTAGATATAAATTATTATAATGGACACTCAAAGAATTTCAGAAATGCTCAACTCGGTGTAGTTAATGAATGGTTTTACATTTCCCAGTGATTCTCATTTATTCAACATAGTTTCATAGAGAATATGGCCCCATAGGGTTGTAGGATGCATGGTGCATAGGTTAGAAATGATTGGTTTGGAAATTCCTGTGTTGAACTCCCTTTACAGTACAGAGCATAAACTGAGAACACAAAGCTTTCATTATTTTAATAGTAATAACCCGTGAGAGTTCTCAGATCCTTTATGTATCATGTGTCAGTCGGTCGCATGTGACTTCTATGTCTTGTGGTCTACGTCAGAAAGCAAGAAGCTGTGTTTAACAGTACTGATGAGGATGATAGGTTTCTTTAATTCATTTTTAAGAACAAATTTTACGCTTGTGACTACTACTTTCTTTGCTTTTTTTTCACAAGTATTAGTATTTTTACAAGTATTTGTTTTTGATGGTTCGGTTCACATTTATACTTGCATTATACAAATAAAATTTATTATGTTGCTTGTGCCACATAGAATATATGTGGCTGTATGTATGGGATATGCATCCTCAGAAGCTTCTGTTCTTTGGCTGGAGAAACTGGACATCATACAAAAGTTTATTCATTGGTGTTTTTTCCTGTTAAAAAAAAAAAACCCAGAAGAAACCTCATATTGTTGAGCATTTGTCTGGTGGTTTTGAGCCATTATTGGACATTTTAGGTTTTTTTTTTTCATTTCTGTATTTTTTGTACAGACACTGTTGTCAAGGCATCTGTTTCAGTCATTTTTTTGCCTTTATTAAAATATATAGGAAATGCCTGAAAAATGACAGACACAGAGCATAATTTCTTACTGAATAACCTGTAACACACATCTATCCATTTTTTCATCTGCTTTCCTGCAGTAAAAAAAACTGCTGAAACACAGCGAAAAAGCCAAAAATCACTGTAGTGTGAAACCAGCCTGAAAGATAGAAAGATGATTGTTATTTAATTTTAATATACAACATACAGTACAGACCAAAAGTTTGGACACACCTTCTCATTCCAAGAGTTTTCTGTATTTTCATGACTATAAAAATTGTAGATTCACACTGAAGGCATCAAAACTATGAATTAACACGTGGAATTATATACTTAACAAAAAAGTGCAAAACAACTGACAATATGTCTTATATTCTAGGTTCTTCAAAGTAGCCACCTTTTGCTTTGATTACTGCTTTGCACACTCTTGGCATTCTATCGATGAGCTTCAAGAGGTAGTCACCTGAAATGGTTTTCACTTCACAGGTGTGCCCTGTCAGGTTTAATAAGTGGGATTTCTTGCCTTATAAATGGGGTTGGGACCATCAGTTGTGTTGTTCAGAAGTCAGGTGGATACACAGCTGATAGTCCTACTGAATGGAGTGTTAGAATTTGTATTATGGCAAGAAAAAAAGCATCTAAGTAAAGAAAAACGAGTGGCCATCATTACTTTAAGAAATGAAGGTCAGTCAGTTGGGAAAATTAGGAAAACTTTGAACGTGTCCCCAAGTGCAGTGGCCAAAACCATCAAGTGCTACAAAGAAACTGGCTCACATGAGGACCGCCCCAGGAAAGGAAGACCAAGAGTCATCTCTGCTGCGGAGGATAAGTTCATCCGAGTCACCAGCCTCAGAAATCGCAGGTTAACAGCAGCTCAGATTAGAGACCAGGTCAATGCCACACAGAGTTCGAGCAGCAGACACATCTCTACAATAACTGTTAAGAGGAGACTGTGTGCAGCAGGCCTTCATGGTAAAATAGCTGCTAGGAAACCACTGCTAAGGACAGGCAACAAGCAGAAGAGACTTGTTTGGGCTAAAGAACACAAGGAATGGACATTAGACCTGTGGAAATCTGTGCTTTGGTCTGATGAGTCCAAATTTGAGATCTTTGGTTCCAACCACCGTGTCTTTGTGCGACGCAGAAAAGATTAACGAATGGACTCTATATGCCTGGTTCCCACCGTGAAGCATGGAGGAGGAGGTGTGATGGTGTGGGGGTGCTTTGCTGGTGACACTGTTGGGGATTTATTCAAAATTGAAGAAATACTAAACCAGCATGGTTACCACAGCATCTGGCAGCGGCATGCTATTCCATCCGGTTTGCGTTTAGTTGGACCATCATTTATTTTTCAACAGGTCAATGACCCCAAACACACCTCCAGACTGTGTAAGGGCTATTTGACCAAGAAGGAGAGTGATGGGGTGCTACGCCAGATGACCTGGCCTCCACAGTCACTAGACCTGAACCCAATCGAGATGGTTTGGGGTGAGCCGGACCGCAGAGTTAAGGCAAAAGGGCCAACAAGTGCTAAGCATCTCTGGGAACTCCTTCAAGACTGTTGGGAGACCATTTCAGGTGACTATCTCTTGAAGCTCATCAAGAGAATGCCAAGAGTGTGCAAAGCAGTAATCAAAGCAAAAGGTGGCTACTTTGAAGAACCTAGAATATAAGACATATTTTCAGTTGTTTCACACTTTTTTTGTTAAGTATATAATTCCACATGTGTTTAATTCATAGTTTTGATGCCTTCAGTGTGAATCTACAATTTTTATAGTCATGAAAATACAGAAAACTCTTGGAATGAGAAGGTGTGTCCAAACTTTTGGTCTGTACTGTATAGCATTTTAATATATAACAGTGCCCATCAGTGACGTAACTAGGTATGGATGGGCCCCAAGGCGAACCACCTCCCCCTTCAACCTCCCCAAAAAAATGCATTCCTGCGCACAATATTATGCCCCATAGTGGCCCCTGCACACAGTATTATGCCCCATAGTGGCGGCCCCTGCACACAGTATTATGCCCCATAATGGCCTCTGCACACAGTATTATGCCCCATAGTGGACCACCCATGAACAATTTTATACTCTGGGGTGTTTTCAGACCCCAGAGTATAATGATTGGAGACCCAGAGGAGGATAGAAACATAAAAAAACAATGCTACTTATCTGTTCCTTGCTCCGGTCCACTCCCTGCTACTTCGGCCTCCTTCAATGTTGGACCAGGCCGGCGTCACGTGATCCGGGCTGGCGTCACAACGCAAAATGACATCGGCTGACGTCTTAGACGTCACCAAACAGGCCCGAAGCCTGGAGAAGCGTAGGAGTGGTAAGTACATTGTTTTTTATGTTCCCTCACCTCCCCTGGGCCTCCGATTATACTCCAATTATACTCCGGGGGTCTTACCTACCTTATCTACCGATCCCCGCTACTGCTCACAGCCGCCTCCACAGAATGGGAAGCGCAGGCGGCCTTGAGTGGGACCCCAGGGATCAGTAAGTGTATAGGGCCCGTTACCTGCTGGGGTTACTCAAAAAAAAAAAAAGCATCGGGGGCCCGCGGGGGCCCCATAATGTCCCAGGCCCTGTGGCAGCCGCTACCGCAGCTACCCCGGTAGTTACGCCCTTGGTGCCCATAGATATCAGAAATGAGACTAAGAGCATATCAGAAATGAGAAATAGCATACAATTAAAAGGTACCTACATTTTCATGAAAAGTTCTATTACTGTATAAGCATTCATATGTGGTGTCCTATCAGTTTTTTTTTTGCTGCTAGAGTCTCAATATTGGCTGAAGCACATTTTGCATCTTACTTTGAGGCTGTGGGCGTGTTCAATAAGGAGCAGTCTGCCCTCTCTCCTCCCCATTATAAGTGGCTTGGTTTGTTTACATGCAATTCTACCAGTAGTCATACAGAGCGAACAAATAGCTGAGAAAAGCTCAAGTGAGCATAATATAAGAGATCAAGGAACAGTGAACTGCAAGTATAGTGCTACATCCTAGCATCTACTATGCAGGCATAACACAGGAAAAGAGTAATATATGAGAACAATCAGTAAGGCTGGGGCCCCACGTAGCCTAAACACCGCAATATGGCTGCGGCGGAAACGCTGCAGTAAAAACTGCAGCATTTTACAGTACCTATAAAGTGAATAGGATTCTGGCTAATCCCATCCACACAATGCAGAAAAATATCCGCAGCGGAAATGCTGTGATTTAAAAAAACGTTGCATTTTTGTATATCGCAGCATGTCAATTATACATATGGAAATGCTGGTTGTTTCTGTATAGGTATAATAGGAACAGAGAGTCCACAGAGGAAAACTCTGCGAACTTTGTGATAAACTCTGTGGAAAAAAATGCAATGTGTTTCCGCTGCGTTTTTTTCCGCAGCGCTTTTTGCCTGTGGCTCGCTACGTGGGACCTTAGCCTAAAGCTGCTTTCTGTCTGTGAATAATATCCCACCTGTAACCACACAAGCTAGAAGTGAATACAAGTACATAGAAGACTTTTTTTCTTACTGTGAGATGCTGCAGATTCTTTAGTTCTTGTAGTGTGCAGGCAGGTGTGAGGCTGTGAGTAGAACCAGTCCCTCCCATCTGCATTCACTGAGCAAAGAGAGAAAACCCCCTCATCTTGCTGTTTTACTGCTAGGGACCTACTTCCCTAGTAACAAAGGATTTAACTGTAAATTATTTAAAAGGGAGACACCTAGTGGCAAGAACATTATAGAGGTTTTTCAGGTAAAAAAAAGAGCAACATTTTTAAAGTGCATTACATGTTGGTCCAGAATCACATGCTCTATGAAATGAGACTAAGTTGTCTGAAAAGTTAGTGATCATTTAATGAAAGTAACAGTGGAACATAATATCCCTTCTTTTCCAGATATAAAGATCCTGTTGATAACTGGCAACATTGACACTTAGCCAAGGTCACAATAGAAATAAAATCACGATGATAATGAGAGAGCAAAAACAAAACTCAATCAATTAACTCTATCAACAAAAAGATCAGGCCCAGAATGTAAGCCTATATTCACACGATAGCCTCTTTTTCTTAACGGCCGTCACACGGCTGCATTGATTCCACTATTGGTGAATGGGGGCTATTCACGATAGGTGATACTTTAGTTCTGTCCATTTTCACAGATCCCTACCCACACTGCAATGTATGAGGGATCCTTGAACACGTCTGCCCCTCGAGTGCAAAACAGCCGTGAAAAATGGACGTTTTTCATGGCTGGTTTGCACCACGGTCATGTGCATGTAGGCTATCTTTTCACCTGAAATGCCCTAACTGACTGGGGCTATACCTGCACCTGACTCCAAGTGGAATATGAACTTACTGCCCCCGAGTGGCTATCAGGTTTGCCTTTGTTAGGAAGACACAACTTTCCCAAATCCCCTTTCAGAGAAAACTCTAGATACCATTTTGTTCATTATTTCTCTTCTTGTGTATGCTTTTAAAATAAAGACCCACCATGAGCTCTTTTCTGTTTTTGTGAAGCTCTTTCAGTTTTGTAATGGTGTTATTTGTACCAGGAAGACAAGGTTATAACCTTCAGAAGTGAAGAAGACAGCGTTTGGCAGTTAGTAGTGATACTGCAACTACAGTGGGGAAAAAGTATTTAGTCAGCCACCAATTGTGCAAGTTCTGCCACTTAAAAAGATGAGAGAGGTCTGTAATTGTCATCATAGGTAGGCCTCAACTATGAGAGACAAAATGAGAAAACATATCTAGAAAATCACGGTCTGATTTTTTTAAGAATTTATTTGCAAATTATGGTGGAAAATAAGTATTTGGTCATCTACAAACAAGCAAGATTTCTGGCTCTCACAGACCTGTAACTTCTTCTTTAAGAGGCTCCTCTGTCCTCCACTCATTACCTGTAGTAATGGCGCCTGTTTGACATTGTTATCAGCATAAAAGACACCTGTCCACAACCTCAAACACTTGTGAACCGAGAGCAAGGCAGGTGGTTTGGACTCCGCAACCAGAAATGAACGCACACGCGGTAGTTCAAGAAAAAAATATATATTTACTATAAGTTAATAAAGGCTAGTTAAAGGTAAAATGACAGGGCTAAAGACAAGCAAAATATACAATATAGCATGAACAATTTCAAGGCAAATTCTGCAATGGTTTCTACTTTTACTCTGTCCACTTCTGCAGTATGGACACTGAATGAACAATATACTCAAAACTATCCCTAACTGACCCTGACTTCACATTTGGGTGCACCCCCTTTTCCCCAGTGGTCCAGGTGGACCGCTTACAGTCCGTAGAAGCGCGCGGTGGGGCCCAAAGTCGGTCCTTTCTTTTATAGTGAAGCGTCCTCTCCTCACGGTTATCAGGATCTTGGGAGAAATGAAGTCCTCTTTAACAGACAGGGAAACCAACTGAATGCAATGTAATCCAACAGCAGATTCCACTCAGCACACTGACAGTCCTGCCGAATCCATACACTGAGCTGGGATGTAAAGCGGGATTTAGCAGGTGCCGTCCAGTACATCAACAGCACTGCGAGTCTCTATCTGTGGTATCCATATACACAGTCACAATGTCAGTCTCACTGATCAGCCACTGAGCACAGTTCCTTTCACGTGGACTCACTAGTCCTGTTGTCTCTTTACACTCTGTTTGTCTCTGGACCAAGATACAGCTTAGCTGTACAGAAAAATCTCCACACCAGTTCAATACAACACTTGCCAAGATGGCTGCTGCTCTCTGTCTCGTCACTTCCTGCTTCTCTGCTCACACTCTGTCTGCAGAACAGGCAGGCTGACATAAAAGGGGGGGGGGGTCTCACTCCAGCATCATGTCACAATTACAATGGCTGCTGTCTTAAAGGAACAGAATCACAGAAATACATTCAACATTAACAGTTTATACAGACAAATGAAGCTTAAGACAACATTGGCTGTCTCTTACACACTCACACTCCAAACTCCACTATGGTGAAGACCAAAGGGCTGTGGAAGGACACCAGAAGCAAAATTGTAAACCTGCATCAGGCTGGGAAGACTGAATCTGGCAAGCAGCTTGGTGTGAAGAAATCAACTGTGGGAGCAATAATTAGAAAATGGAAGACATACAAGACCATTGATAATCTCCCTCGATCAGGGGCTCCACGCAAGATCTCACCCCGTGGGGTCAAAATGATCACAAGAACGGTGAGCAAAAATCTCAGAACCACACGGGGGGACCTAGTGAATGACCTGCAGAAAGCTGGGACTAACGTAACAAAGGCTACCGTCAGTAACACACTACGCCGCCAGGGACTCAGATCCTGCAGTGCCAGACGTGTCCCCCTGCTTAAGCCAGTACATATCCGGGCCCGTCTGAAGTTTGCTAGAGAGCATTTGGATGTTCCAGAAGAGTATTGGGAGAATGTCATGGTCAGATGAAACCAAAGTAGAACTGTTTGGTAGAAACACAACTCGTCGTGTTTGGAGGAGAGTGAATGCTGAGTTGCATGCAAAGAACACCATCCCTACTGTGAAGCATGGGGGTGGCAACATCATGCTTTGGGGCTGTTTCTCTGCAAAGGGACCAGGACGACTGATCCGTGTATATGACAGAATGAATGGGGCCATGTATCGTGAGATTTTGAGTGCAAACCTCCTTCCATCAGCAAGGGCATTGAAGATGAAACGTGGCTGGGTCTTTCAGCATGACAATGATCCCAAGCACACCGCCAGGGCAACGAAGGAGAGGCCTCGTAAGAAGCATTTCAGGGTCCTGGAGTGGCCTAGTCAGTCTCCAGATCTCAACCCCATAGAAAACCTTTGGAGGGAGTTGAAAGTCCGTATTGCCCAGCGACAGCCCCAAAACATCACTGCTCTAGAGGAGATCTGCATGGAGGAATGGGCCAACATACCAGCAACAGTGTGTGCCAACCTTGTGAAGACTTACAGAAAACGTTTGACCTCTGTCATTGCCAACAAAGGATATATAACAGAGTATTGAGATGAACTTTTGTTATTGACCAAATACTTATTTTCCACCATAATTTGCAAATAAATTCTTTAATAATCAGACAATGTGATTTTCTGGATTTGTTTTCTCATTTTGTCTCTCATAGTTGAGGTCTACCTATGATGTCAATTATAGGCCGGCCTCATCTTTTTAAGTGGGAGAACTTGCACAATTGGTGGCTGACTAAATACTTTTTTTTCCCCACTGTATATGGGACATGGAAACCCAGGGTGGATCTACATAAAATAGCAAAGATTGTGGTTTGAGCAGTAAGTTTACTATTAAGATTATAGCTAAAACAGTTTTCCAGGCTAAAAATATTGATGACCTATCCTAATGTTAGGTTATCAATACCTGATTGGAAGGGATCTCAGAAATGAATTCACCAGCAACATCTATATGTTAAATGTATAATGTCAATTTGCAATTGTCTCTTTTCTGGATTCCAGCAACCATTTTTGGTTTAAACTCTGGAAGGGGTTTCCTGACCTTTGCTATATCACTGTCTTCTCAATACCATTACCTTGGTCAACTCAGAAGTCTTTTTATAAGATGAGTAAAGCCGTAGCAGCCTTTAGCCGCAGTGAAGCTTATCCGGGTATTAGGAATTAGCTTTTATTAGAACAGCCGATGCTTGGTATTCTTCTATCCTGGAGTTTAAAGACCAACTAGGAATTAATGGAGGTTGAAAGACTATGTCATTCTATGTGACTTCTGCACGATTAGGAGACATCCTAAGGATATGGTGCTTTCTCTATGTCTGACAAGGTACGTATAACTTTCTCATTTGTCTGGGATATTAGAGACACAAACAGTTCATTATATCTTAGGATGCAAAGGACTGTCTTTTTGGCCTATTTGTTAAGATATATTACTACCCTTTAGTCTGTATATAACATTATATACAGGTCAATATACATATAAAATAAAATAATTTTATTTTGAACGTATGGTAATATTTGTGCCAGGGCTTGCAATATCCTATATTCGGGTAGAGTATGCAACTCTATACCAAGTCTATATAAATTGTAATCATATTAATGTAACAATCTGAAAACTATGGTATTTTGTGTGTATTGCGCCATTCCATTAACCTGATACATTGTAGAAAAACATTCTAGAAATGCATTAATAAATCATGATGTTCTTAAAAAAAAAGTACATATTTTGTGATAATGTCTTTCAAAGCTCTGAGAGAAAAGACATGTTTATTATGCTATTTAAAGGTTGTTTAACAAAGACAGCGCCTTTCCATATGCCCTATAAGGACATATATAGGGCTTATGGATGTCAAAGAGGGGGGTCCTGTGTTTGAGATACCCCTCTATGGTCCAGAAAAGACGTATGTGCAATGCATTCTTGAATGGCATCATTCAATTACATGAAATGTTTGGCAAAATCAGCTGTTTGCCAGGGGCCAAGGGGTTGTCTGGTGAGACAATCCCTTTATGGAAAGACACATTTTGCCAATATAGCCTCAATCACAAAATATCATGGTTTGCATAGTTGCCATAGTGTTGAAATGACTTGCTATTTTTGGTTGGTTGAATCACATCTGACATGTAAAGATGAAGTAACATCTGCCAGCAAAGCCTGCCTTGTAGCCTATTTGATAGCCTAACATGGCAGACCACTGTAAGTAGCATGTGGGTTTCCAAACACTCACTCACCTTTTGGAGTTTAAGCCTAGATGCACACTTAGCAAGAAGCCACATCTATACCATAATTTAAAAACACGGCAAAAGGAAAATATCCCTCAGGCTAAGGCCCCACATTGAGGAAACACAACGTTATTGGTTGCTGTGGAAATGCAGCGGAATAAACAGTGTATTTTATAGTACCAGAAAATGGAATTAAATATTGTTTAATCTCATCTAAACACTGTGGAAAAACTTGCGGAAATGCTACGTTTTCAAAAAACGTATCATGTTAGTTTAGCTGCAGAATTGTGTTTTTCCTATTTTTTCCTACTCTTATTTCCTATCTAACTTCCTATTTAATAGGGCAAGAAAAATTTAGTGAAAAGTGCAGCAAAAAGTATATGAAAAATACTGTGGATAAAAACGCATTTTTTCTGTAGCGTTTTTTTAGCTACATTTTGCTAAGGGTGGCCTTAGCCTCAAACTCTTTCTATGTGACCATATAGGGGGACTCTCCTTCCACACCCACTTCCAACTCACCTATTACACTAGGCTACACAGGAGTGAAGCCACCTTCTACAATCACACATCCACACAAATAGAGTTGCCACCACCTACCACTACATGGTAGTCAACACACCAATACACTCAACACCTCTCACAACAATAGCAAACAACAAACATTTGTAATGTGCTTTTCTCACAATAGATTCAAAGCGCAGACAAAAGGGTAACAAGAGCATAGTTACTCTCTTTAGAATTGTGGGTATGTTTAGAGCTGAACACAACTTTATTCAATTTTAGATTTAATATATATGAAAAGTACAGTGCGTAATAAAAAGATGTAACAAAAAATACATATACAGACAAACAATATGAAATAAAGAATAAAATGAAACAGACCTGTTTGTAAGTAGTTGTGCAGATCTACAGGCTATCTGTAGCTCCAATATCTGACCCTCAATGCATGTTACCCGCGGACCATATAGATTATAATGCAGTCTGCTGGGTGTCTGTAGGGTGTCCACTATTTTTATACTGAAACTGGCGGAGAGAAAAGTCCTCTGTGCAGGACTTTTCTCTCTGACAATTTTCGGTGTTTTCTGAGGCAGAATCTCCAAAGTAGACTCCAGTGAACCTAGCCTTATTATGGCTTGTACAACAGTTTTTTTACGTATAAGGCATAAAAAGTCACAAACTTTTGGCACAAATTGTTTTTTTTTTTTTTTTTTTTTTTGCATTTTGCTTGATAAATCTTCCAAATGTATAAAACATATACTAAAATATACATGAATAGATACTGCAAATTGTCACATCCGCAGCATGCTCTGATACTGTCTTCTCAATTTGCCACAGATTTTTTCCATTAAAATTCAAATCTTGACATCCATGGCAAAATTCATGCCAAAATCTTCTTGTGACACATGGGCATATCAGGCCATTTCTGCAGTGGAAATTCCCATTGGTTTGTATGTTACATTTGAGGATGCACAAATTGTAATAGCGGCAAATTTAGGTTAATACATTTAAACTGTAGCTGACAGTTATTAAGCTTATTGTAAAATAACCTGGAGTGGAGTGCTATGTCCTGGACTTCTCTTGTGTGTAAGGAATTACTGGTATATACATAGTTGTGCCCTAGTTGACTTTGAGCGAGAGCGGTCGATACGTCTATGTAGACTTGTGATGCTGTCAGCAGACTACAGACATTTATGTCTATAGCTCAGCAGGCATAGCCAGAAAATTATGAAACAATGACCTGTCTGCTCTTTTACTGGATCTCATCACAGCGTAGGCTTTAAGGCCGTGTTGGCGAACCTATGGCACGCGTGCCAGAGAGGGCACGCGGGCCGTCGCCAAGGTCGCTCACTAACGGGGGAATCCGGTACAGGATTCCCTGTTAGTGAGTGATCGCTTCTTTCAGCTATATGCAGGGCCGCGGGAGGTATGTCCCAGTATCACTGATCTGCGTCCTCTCTGGACACAGATGAGTTAAATACACCGATGAAGCAGGAACCGTCTGTGGATAGCCCCTGCTTCACCATTGTGTGTGATGCACATCCTTGTTTGCTCCGGTCCCTGGAGCTGCGGGCGTGATGTGATGACCTCACTCACATCGCGCTTGCAGTCCGGGAGAAGAGACATTACAGAGCGGCAGGGGAGCGAGGAGGGATGAGTATTAGTGTTTTATTATGTTAAACTGGTGGCGGATGAAGGGGGGGCATCGAACTGGTGGCAGATGAAGGGGGGCATCAAACTGGTGGCAGATGAAGGGGGCACATTAAACTAGGGGGGAGATGAAGGGGGACATTAAACTGGGATCAGATGGAGAGGGGCATCAAACTGGGTGCAGATGAAGGGGGCATTAAACTGCAGGGAGATGGAGGGTGACATTAAACTGGGGGCAGCTGGAAAGGGACATTAAACTGGGGGCAAGTTGTAAGGGGGCATTAAACTGGTAGGGCAACTGGAGGAGGACATTAAACTGTGGGGGTAGCTGGAGGGGGACATGTCTGCCTCTAGTTGCCCCCAGTTTAATGTCCCCATCCAAGTAACCCCACGTTTTAATGTCCTCCTCCAGCTGCCCCAGTTTAATGTCCCCCTCTAGTTTCCCCCAGTTTAAACTGGGGCACCAGGAGAGGAGACTTCATACTGTGGGGCAATTGGAGGGGAACATTATAAAATGGATGTAAATGGGCGGAGTCAACTTAGAAGTGGGTGGAGCTAAATTTGTTGGGGTGCGCATAGCCTAATCACAGGGGTATTTTATGTAATACCCCTCTGAACATAACATAACCAGGAAGTTATTGGTGCTGTGACCCAGACGTTTACCATCGTCTAACCAACCGCCTCTCTAGCGATATCCATTACACGCTAAAATAATAGCAATAACAATTATCACTAGAGATGAACATATAAAACATGTCTGACAGGCAGAAAAGTTCCATCAGTCACGTAACACATTGTCACCCATTGAATGTCACCATATAGAATCACAGTTTTTGGCAGCTTTCAGATGGATATAATAGCAGGTGGTGATGGGGGGAGGGGGCACTTATGAAACTTTTGCACTGGGACCACCAATGTGTTAAAATGGCTCTGGCTATATGTGCAAATGCGGACAGCAGCTTACACTGACTGCAGAGTGTAACCTCTGCCCCGACGCAAGTCATCAGTGCCTGTGATCAGAAGAAGAAGGAGGCTGCTCTACGTGGGACTGCAGCTATACTGGGTAAGTAGCATAAACTACTGTGTGGGGGCCCACTGTGGAGCATATATTACTGTGGGAGGGGAACAAAGTGGAGCATATAATAATGTGTGGGGGGCCTAATGTAGAGCATATACTTCTGTTCTGTTCAGGGGCCCACTGTGGAGCATATAATACTGTGCGTGGGCCCACTGTGGAAAATATAATACTGTGCGGGGGCCACTGTGGAGCGTATAATACTGTGCGGGACCCAGTGGTGAACCTAGCCTCTGCTGCCTGAGGCGGACTATAGAAAGACGCCCCCCCCCCCCCAAAAAAAACAAAACAAAACTGAGTTTCCATGCTACTAGTTTAACACACTGTTATCGTCACACAATATACACAATACACAAAGTTATAAAACAGTTTTTAAGAATTCTTCTTCCTGTATTACTTCAGTATCAGATCAACAACACGGCATTAACAATGAAAGTAACTTCACACATCTTCTGCTTGGTGGATGGACGAGCCCACGTGGCCCCCATTCTCTATAATAGGAGCCCCGCAGATAGCTGAGTACTGGACTTCGGCTATCTTTGGCACTCCCATTGAAGTGAATGAGAGCCACGCGGGTTCGTCCATCCACCAAGTGACACATCTATATATATGGCTGCGGTCAGGCTGAATTCCCACCTAGTGGGGGGGAAAAACCCAATTCTCAGGCTCAGTGGGGGTCTCAGCAGACAGACCCCCATCACTCAGGTATTTATCCTCTATCATTTAGGTGAATACAGTGCAGTAATATTCTGTGACTTACAGGTGACGTCTCTGACTAATCCTTCACATTTCCCTTCTCTTCCCTCTGGACCGCCATGACCACTTCTTCCAGCTGTGACTTGTCTCTGTAAAGTTTGCAACACAGACATCTTTGGCTCCTCACTTTTCCAGGCATCCAACCCACATTGTCCTCACCTACACAAAGCCCCCATCCTGCTGCTACCCCAATTATAAAATATATGATATAACCCCCCATAATGAATAATACTCCCAAGTGCATCTTTATATTAATAATGTCCGTGTGTACCCTGTATAAATAGTGCCCCTTATTAATAATACCCCAGGTGTTAACTAATTAAAAGGTTTTCCAGGTCATTAATAAACTAATCAGTGGGGTTCAAAAACCCAGGACCCCCACTGATCAGCTGTTTGAATGGTACCTGTGTAAGCGCCGTGACCGCTTCTCTGTTTATATAGTGTATTTCATCTCATAGCGGCCATGTCATGTAACTACAGCCTCGTCCTGTACATGTCTACAGTATGTGACAAGGCTACAATTACATCACACGGTCACTATAAACAGACAGCGTATAATATAAACAGGTGCCATAGCCCATGTTTATAGCGCCCCATTTACACACACTATAATGTTCCACAGCAACCCCTGCACACAGTATTACACAGTATTACGGCTGCAGCGGCCCCTGCACACTGTATTATGCCTCTCAGCGGCCCCTGCACACAGTATTATGCTCCATAGTGGCCCCTGCTCACGGTATTATGCCCCGCATTGGCCACTGCACACGGTATTATGTTCCGCAGCAACTCCTGCACACAGTTTTATGCCCCATATTGGTCCCTGCACTGGTATTATGCTCCATAGTGGCCCCTGCACTTGTATTATGCTCTATAGTGGCCCCTGCACTTGTATTATGCTCCAGAGTGGCCCCTGCACAGGGTATTATGCTCTACAGTGGTCCCTGCACAGGGTATTATGCTCTACAGTGGTCCCTGCACAGGGTATTATGCTCTACAGTGGCCCCTGCACAGGGTATTATGCTCTACAGTGGCCCCTGCACAGGGTATTATGCTCTACAGTGGCCCCTGCACAGGGTATTATGCTCCATAGTGGCCCTTGCACTGGTATTATGCTCCATAGTGGCCCCTGCACTCGGTATTATGCTCTATAGTGGCCCCTGCACTTGTATTATGCTCCAGAGTGGCCCCTGCACAGGGTATTATGCTCTACAGTGGCCCCTGCACAGGGTATTATGCTCTACAGTGGTCCCTGCACAGGGTATTATGCCCCATAGTGGCCGACCCATGAACTATTATTATACTCTGGGGTCTTTTCAGACCCCAGAGTATAATGATTGGAGACCCAGGGGAGAATACAAACATAAAAACCAGAGTTACTTACCTATCCTGGACACCGGTGCACTCCTTGCAGCTTTCGGCCCTGTTTAATTGCGCACACACATCACGTGATCAGGCCGGCGACGCGACCTGATGACGTCACCACAGGCCTCAAGCCTGCTCGGAGTTACATCGGATCGCAGGAGGTGAGTAACACTGTTTTTTATGTTCCCTCACCAACCCTAGGCCTCCGATTATTATACTCCGGGGTCTGAATAGACCCCGGAGTATAATAATAGTAGTATTTTCGGCCCGCGGCCTAACTTACCGATGCCCGCGGCTGCTCACAGCGGCATCTACTTCCCTTTCTGCGGCCCATAGCAGAAGGAGAAGCGGGGGCGGCCACGAGCAGATGCGGGGTAGGTAAATAAATAGGCCCTGACCTACAACAGGTTACGGCCTATTTATATAGATAAAAAAAAGCTATACTCACCTGCGATGCCTTGATGCAGCCGCCGCCGCCTCCTCTTCTTGTCCGCGACGTCTGTGTCTCAGCGTAGGCGGCGTGATGACGTCATTGTATCGCCGCCTGCGCTGAGATGCGACGTCTTGTAAACCAGCCCAGGACAGGCCGCGCTCAGCTCTGTTTTTTTTTTTTTTTTTTTTTTTTTTAAAGCGGCCTGTCCTGGGCTGGTTTACATTAAATAGTAAAATGCCGCCCCCCGGACCCCGGCCGCCTCACCTCGCCTCATTAGCGGTGCGCCCCTGGCGGGACCGACTGTGGGTATATAATACTGTATGGGGGCCACTCTGGAGCATATAATATTGTGTGGGGGCCCTTCACTATTTATATCACACAGTATCTGTTTTCTAGCAGACATGTGACATTATTACAGGCTGTAATGACATTGCACAGTCACTATAAAACAGATCCTGGTTAATTTAAGGTTAAATTGCCGTGTTGGCCACTTTGCGATAATTTAGTGGGTTTTGGGTTGCAGTTTGGGCACTCGGTCTCTAAAAGGTTCGCCATCACTTCTTTAAGGTAATGATCCGGCTTAGTTTACTGTATAGAGGAATAACTGATAGAGTCTTCAGAGATCATGAGTAGGTGTTATTCTGTAAAAATTGTCTCATTTCTTGGGCCTCTTATTTTCTGTCATAACTGCCTGCAGATTAATGATGACTGACAGTAAAAAGAAAAGAGACTTTCTGCTGAGAACTTCCAGACATTTAAGCACCATTAATATAAGACACATTTAGCTGCTCTTTACAGCATGTCAGTCATATCTCAATATTCGAGAAAAGTTCAAAAGGTAATATATCATTTACAAACATTTCTGCCTTGTCAGCATAAAGCAGCCTATATCTGAGCAACTTTGTAGTTTAGTTACAGTGGATTATGATAAACAAAAAAGTAATGATGTTCTCTCTCAATTCTCTTATATTATATCTATTTAATGTTGATCCTAGTTCTGTGTAGAATAGAATAATGTACTGGCCATGCAGGTAGCATGGAGGCAAATATAGGACCTATATGTTTAGAATAAAGATATCTTGGTATACTATATGCTATACTTTATATTCCTTGAAAATACTGTTTTATCTTGCTGAGATCTACCTGGCATATCAAGTCTTACTGGCTGTATGCAATTTGGTGTCTACAATTGTGTATGTCTACAGTTTTTAAACTAAAAACATACAGTCAACCATTTCTTGCTGTTTTGTCCATTTTTATACTGAAAAAAGTATAAGGTTTGTTGTAAAGTCTTTCAACACAGGAACTACTGTAGAGCATACATGTCTGAACTAAATGTATGGAAACATAAGTATAATGTTAAAAAGTATCAATGCCATTTCACAAACTATTGTGAAGCCATTAAAAGTGAAAGGACTGAGCCAATTTCCATGTGGGCTCAGTTTTGAGTCACATTCCAGCCACCAACCTTAGCTGTGGTTCAAACACAGTGTGAAAACCCAGCCTCCAGGTTGTGGAACTGCAGCAGAATAAAACCCTACGTTTTAGGCTAAGGCCCCACATTGCAGAAATGCAGCATTTTTTGTTGCAGATTTTGCTGCGTTTATTTTTTTTTGAGCGAAAGTCAGGAGTGGCTCAAAAAGGAATGGAAAATATAAAGGAAGTTCTTAGATGTTTCCCTACTATTAAACCCACTCCTGACTTTGGCTCAAAAGAACGCAGCAAAATCTGCAACCAAAAATGCTGTTCAACATGGGGCCTTAGTCTTACAGTACCAGCAAAATGAATGAGATTTCATTTAATCTCATCCACACATTGCAGGGGGAAAAAAGCTGTGGAGAAGATGCCTTTTCAAAAAAGCATGCCTTTTTGAAAATCATAGCATATTAATTTTAGCTGCGGAATTGCAAGTATTTTTTTTTATAGATTTAATAGGGGAAGGAAAATGCAGGAAAAACTCAGTGAAAAACGCTGCAGAATAAGGCCAGGTCCCCGTGTGGCATAAATGCCACGGCAAAAAAGGGGCATTTTACATTCCCTGCAAAAAAAAAAAGCAGAAAAATATGCACAGCAGAAATGCTGAGATTTCCAAGACCATCGCGTTTTTGGAAATCGCAGAATGTCAATTATACCTAGGTAAACCCTGGAGGTTTCCTATAGGTAAACTCTGCGGACTTACTGTGAAAAGCGCTGCAGGAAAAAACGGGCTTTAGCCTAAAAGGTAACACATTTTCAGTGCGTTTTTTTTTACGCAGTGTTTTTAAGCTTCATTTCACTTTTCACTAATAACTTTTATGCCAATTTTGTATTTGTTACGGCTATACATGTCAAAGATGGAAAAAATTAAATACTGCAAATACAGCATACCAAAGTAATAATATTTTATGGCTATTTCTCTCAGAGATGGAAAAAAATAATACAACTCTAATGCTATACAGTGCCTTGCGAAAGTGTTTGGCCCCCTTGAACTTTTCAACCTTTTGCCACATTTCAGGCTTCAAACATAAGGATATAAAATTTAAATTTTTTGGTGAAGAATCAACAAGTGGGACACAATCGTGAAGCGGAACGAAATTTATTGGATATTTTAAACTTTTGTAAAAAATAAAAAACTGAAAAGTGGGGCTTGCCAAATTATTCGGCCCCCTTAAGTTAATACTTTGTAGCGCCACCTTTTGCTGCGATTACAGCTGCAAGTCGCTTGGGGTATGTCTCTATCAGTTTTGCACATCGAGAGACTGAAATTCTTGCTCATTCTTCCTTGGAAAACAGCTCGAGCTCAGTGAGGTTGGATGGAGAGCGTTTGTGAACAGCAGTTTTCAGCTCTTTCCACAGATTCTCGATTGGATTCAGGTCTGGACTTTGACTTGGCCATTCTAACACCTGGATACGTTTATTTGTGAACCATTCCATTGTAGATTTTGCTTTATGTTTGGGATCATTGTCTTGTTGGAAGATAAATCTCTGTCCCAGTCTCAGGTCTTTTGCAGACTCCAACAGGTTTTCTTCCAGAATGGTCCTGTATTTGGCTCCATCCATCTTCCCATCAATTTTAACCATCTTCCCTGTCCCTGCTGAAGAAAAGCAGGCCCAAACCATGATGCTGCCACCACCATGTTTGACAGTGGGGATGGTGTGTTCAGGGTGATGAGCTGTGTTGCTTTTACGCCAAACATATCGTTTTGCATTGTGGCCAAAAAGTTCGATTTTGGTTTCCTCTGACCAGAGCACCTTCTTCCACATGTTTGGTGTGTCTCCCAGGTGGCTTATGGCAAACTTTAAACAAGACTTTTTATGGATATCTTTGAGAAATGGCTTTCTTCTTGCCACTCTTCCATAAAGGCCAGATTTGTGCAGTGTACGACTGATTGTTGTCCTATGGACAGACTCTCCCACCTCAGCTGTAGATCTCTGCAGTTCATCCAGAGTGATCATGGGCCTCTTGGCTGCATCTCTGATCAGTCTTCTCCTTGTTTGAGATGAAAGTTTAGAGGGACGGCCGGGTCTTGGTAGATTTGCAGTGGTCTGATATTCCTTCCATTTCAATATGATCGCTTGCACAGTGCTCCTTGGGATGTTTAAAGTTTGGGAAATCTTTTTGTATCCAAATCCAGCTTTAAACTTCTCCACAACAGTATCACAGACCTGCCTGGTTTGTTCCTTGGTCTTCATGATGCTCTCTGCGCTTTAAACAGAACCCTGAGACTATCACAGAGCAGGTGCATTTATACGGAGACTTGATTACACACAAATGGATTATATTTATCATCATCAGTCATTTAGGACAACATTGGATCATTCAGAGATCCTCACTGAACTTCTGGAGTGAGTTTGCTGCACTGAAAGTAAAGGGGCCGAATAATATTGCACGCCCCATTTTTCAGTTTTTTATTTTTTACAAAAGTTTAAAATAACCAATAAATTTTGTTCCACATCACAATTGTGTCCCACTTCACCAAAAAATTTAAATTTTATATCTTTATGTTTGAAGCGTGAAATTTGCAAAAGGTTGAAAAGTTCAAGGGGGCCGAATACTTTCCCAAGGCACTGTATAAACAGTTCAATTAAAGGGAAATTGTGACATTAAGCATATAGTCCTATCTGCAAGCAACATGTTGTAAAGCAAAGGAGCTGAGTACAATGATATATAGTTTTGTGGAAATTTTTTTATTTTAAAGGGGTATTCCCATCTCAAGGATCCTATCCAAAGGCGTAGCTAGGGGTTCAGCACAGGGGGGGCGAATATGTCCAAGTGGGCCCCCAACTTAGGTATACTGATATTATCACTATACGGTGACCGTATAGTGGTATATATCGGATCTACACAGGGCTCTGCAGACGATTTAGGCAAATACAGTGCAGTAACATTTAGTGACTTATCGGTGACGTCTCTGACTAATCGTTCACATTCCCCATCTCTTTCATCTGAACCGCCATGACCATTTTTTCCAGTCTCTGTAAAGTTTGCAGCACAGACATTTTTGGCTCCTTACTTTTCCAGGCACCTGACCCACATTGTCCTCACCTGCACAAAGCCCCCATCCTGCTGCTACCCTCAATTATAAAATATATAATATAACCCCCCATAATAATACCCACAAGTGCATCTTTAAATTAATAACTTCCCTGTGTACTCACTTTAAATAGTGCCCCTTATTAATAATGCCCCATGTGTTTCCTAATTAAAAAGTAAACAAAAGGTAAAAATAATTAATGGGGTTCCAATAATCGGGACCCCCAGGATCAGCCGTTTGAATGAACCGTGGTACCTGTGTAAGTGCAGTGACACCTTCTCTGTTTACACAGTGTCATTCATCTCATAGCGGCCATGTTATGTAACTACAGCCTCGTCCTATACATGTCTATGTGACAAGGCCGGAATTACATCACACAGTCACTATAAACAGACAGCGTGTGATATAAACAGGCGCTATAGCCCCTTCATACAGCTGATCAGTGGGGAGTCACTTATCTCTTATTGATGATCTATTCTGAGAATAGATCATCAATTAAAAATGAGCTGGAAAACTCTTTAAGCCTAAGGCCCCATGTGGCGTCCCTTTCAAGAAAGCGCTGTTCTTCCTGCTGCGCTTTGCACAGAAAGTTCGCAGAGGTTTCCTCTGCGGACTTTCTGCTTCAATTATATCTACAGGGAAACCGGGAGCGTTTCCATAGGAATGCTGCGATTTCCAAAACCACGACTGTTTTGGAAGTCGCAGCGTGTCCACTGTGCATATTTTATCACAAAGTGGGGATGGGGCAAAAACGCCACAGGAAAAAAAATGCGGCGTTTTACAGTCCCTGCAAAGTGGATGGGATTCTAGCAAATCCCATCCACACATTGTGGAAAAAATGCATGCAGCGGACACTCTGCGATTTCCAAAACCGTTGTGGTTTTGAAAATCGTAGCATGTCAATTATACCTAAGGAAACACTGGCGGTTTCCCTATAGTTATAATGGAAGCAAAAAGTTTGCAGAGGAAAAATCTGTGGCCCTTCTCTGAAAAGCGCTGCGGGAAAAACCACGCGGTTTTTCCTGCAGCGCTTTTTTGCTGCAGCCCGCTACGTGGGGCTTTAGTCTTAATAAAGCCCAAGTGTCACTTTTATTAAATTAATTGCCCCCTCATATTATGTCCCTAATTCCCCCTGACATAAATACTGCACCCCTAATGACCTCTTATATCGATGACCACCCCCTTATGTTCATAATACCTCCTAATATAAATAACCTCCCCCCTTGTACCCCTTAATAACCCTTATATAAATGATCCCCCTTATGTTGATAATACCCTCTCCCTTATAGTTATAATTCCCCCTCCTAATAACCCCTTATACTATTAAAATATCGACAACTAAGCTAAAACAAAACAAATATAAGTTATACTCACCTACCAGCGACCATGATGAACGGAGCCGTCGCTTTCTCTTCTTGACCCGCGCTCTGTGCGCAGGGTACACGCACAGGACGTCTGCGTCTCCGCGTAGGAGGCGCGATGTTGTGACGTCATTGCGCCGCCTGTGCTGATGACTGTGTTCTCGTTGTCATGTAAACCGCAGGCCTGAAGTGGCTTGCGGTTTACAAGACAGCAAGTGGCAGGAAGCGTTTTAACTAGATCGGTGTCTGCAGACACCTGCAAGTTCTCCCACTTAAAAAGGTGAGAGAAGCCTGAAATTGACATCATAGGTAGACCTCAACTATGAGAGACAAAATGAGAAAACAAATCCAGAAAATCACATTGTCTGATTTTTAAGAATTTATTTGCAAATTATGGTGGAAAATAAGTATTTGGTCAAAAAACAAAAGTTCATCTCAATACTTTGTTATATATCCTTTGTTGTCAATGACAGAGGTCAAACGTTTTCTGTAAGTCTTCACAAGGTTGGCACACACTGTTGCTGGTATGTTGGCCCATTCCTCCATGCAGATCTCCTCTAGAGCAGTGATGTTTTGGGGCTGTCGCTGGGCAACACGGACTTTCAACTCCCTCCAAAGTTTTCTATGGGGTTGAGATCTGGAGACTGGCTAGGCCACTCCAGGACCTTGAAATGCTTCTTATGAAGCCACTCCTTCGTTGCCCTGGCGGTGTGCTTGGGATCATTGTCATGCTGAAAGACCCAGCCATGTTTCATCTTCAATGCCCTTGCTGATGGAAGGAGGTTTGCACTCAAAATCTCACAATACATGGCCCCATTCATTATTTCATGTACACAGATCAGTCGTCCTGGTGCCTTTCCAGAGAAACAGCCCAAAAGCCTGATGTTGCCACCCCCATGCTTCACAGTAGGTATGGTGTTCTTTGAATGCAACTCAGCATTCACTCTCCTCCAAACACGACGAGTTGTGTTTCTACCAAACAGTTCTACTTTAGTTTCATCTGACCGTATGACATTCTCCCAATACTCTTCTGAAACATCCAAATGCTCTCTAGCAAACTTCAGACGGGCCCGGATATGTACTGGCTTAAGCAGGGGGACACGTCTGGCACTGCAGGATCTGAGTCCCTGGCGGCGTAAGTGTGTTACTGATGGTAGCCTTTGTTACGTTAGTCCCAGCTTTCTGCAGGTCATTTACTAGGTCTCCCTGTGTGGTTCAGGGATTTTTGCTCACCGTTCTTGTGATCATTTTGACCTCACGGGGTGAGATCTTGCGTGGAGCCCCTGATCGAGGGAGATTATCAATGGTCTTGTATGTCTTCCATTTTCTAATTATTGCTCCCACAGTTGATTTCTTCACACCAAGCTGCTTGCCTATTGCAGATTCAGTCTTCCCAGCCTGGTGCAGGTCTAAAATTTTGTTTCTGGTGTCCTTCCACAGCTCTTTGGTCTTCACCATGGTGGAGTTTGAAGCGTGACTGGTTGAGGTTGTGGACAGGTGTCTTTTATACTGATAACAATGTCAAACAGGTGCCATTACTACAGGTAATGAGTGGAGGACAGAGGAGCCTCTTAAAGAAGAAGTTGCAGGTCTGTGATAGCCAGAAATCTTGCTTTTTTGTAGGTGACCAAATACTTATTTTCCACCATAATTTGCAAATAGATTCTTAAAAAATCAGACAATGTGATTTTCTAGATATGTTTTCTCATTTTGTCTCTCCTAGTTGAGGTCTACCTATGATGTCAATTACAGGCCTCTCTCAACTTTTTAAGTTGGAGAATTTGCACAATTAGTGGCTGACTAAATACTTTTTTCCCCCACTGTATATTGCTTTAGCAATGCTGCTTTGCTTTTCTGCTATGTGAAATTATATCTCCCATTGTTTACACAGTGTTTCCATAACGCTGGACCTGTGTGATAAGCAGGACAAGTGACTTCACTCCCTGCTCTCACTGTTATCTGGAACTCTGCAGTTCTCTAATTGCAGTTTGCTGATAAAGTCCCTTCTCTAGAAGTATGTGCATATTATTTGATCTGCATTTATATTATATTTCTAGTAATCATAAGTATTGTGATACTTCATAGGGTCCTGTTCAGCAAGCTGGGGGTGGGGGGATATAGAAGTGAGAAGAAGAGACAGCAGGCAAAGCTGCTGAAACAAGGAAATGGGAAAACCCCTTTAATTCCTGCTCATTTTATGCTTAGGAGTCCATGAGTGGTCCAATTCACTGACTGATAGCTATTTCTGTTAGTGCTCTTAGGCTGAGACCACACATTGCAGAAAAGCTGCTTTTTTTGTTGCAGATTTTGTAGTGTGTGGTTTTTTTTTTTGTTTTGTTTTTGAGCCAGGAATGGATATAGCATAAGGGATAAGTATATATTTCCCATTTCATTTGAAGTTTTGTTGTATCTTTTTTCACAAAACTCTATCAATCTGCTGTGCTACTCCTACTTTGTAACATGCTGTCCACATATTGGACTACATGTTCAATATGATGGGTTCCCTTAAAATAAGAAAATGGGAGGGTAGTAATATCTCTAAGATAAAAAAAAAAAAACAGTTGTGGCTGCCTGAGGATCTGAGATTACTTATGCAATTCTAACATGTCTGTTTTGGTGCTCTGGCTATGTTGCACTCTCTCGATGCTGAAAATGGTGCCTTAAATAAGACACACAGACTAATATATAGGAATTTTGTTATACATCATATGAATTGGCTGTTTAGTTTTACAATTTATCACAGGGGAATTTGACAAACTTGACTAGGGGCTGAATGCTGACAAGGTATATAAGAGGGGGACTATCAGGATATTTTTCCTCTGGCAAATGAGGTTGCTCGAGGTGAGTAATGAGCTACTTGTCATGTTCTATCAATCAGTGGTAGTGGGTGCCTTGTTCTATGCAGCTTCAGTTTGGGGTGGCAATACTAGGATGGGTGACACAAAAAAGTTGAATAAGCTTATTAAAAGGACAGGTTTGATAGCAGGGTGTAAATTCGACAGCTGGGATTAGGATCAATTAATGACAATACTGTTCACCCCCTTAACCCTATTCTCAAGGGACATCACAGCTCATTCAGTGGGAGATTACTTCAACTTCACTTCAGCAGCAAAAGGTTCAGAAAGTCCTTCTTCCCGTCAGCCATCACATACTTCTACATTGAGAACTTAATGGGGAATGGCTGGTGCCCCTACTGCATGCGGTCTGCTGTCTCATTGCACTGTATAGTACTCAATCTGTATAGAAACTTCCTGTAGTGGTCCCTGTAAATGTTTGCATGTATTGTATCTGTATGTCCTAAATGATTACGGTACCAGTAAATGAGATGTAGTGTACTGCTTTGTGAGCTCTTACTGGAGCTGGTGTAAAACCGAGTTTTCCTACAGGGAACAATAAAGTTCTATTCTATTCTATAACTTGTTGAAAAAGACTGATGTATTTAACTGCTCATATGATGTGCATTATTAAATACAGTACATATTGGCTATAATATGACTTATAGTTGTCTCTAAAACTCATAACCACTGTGCTACTAGTTAGCTGTATCATAAAACATCTATAGTTAGGTCCAGAAATATTTGGACAGTGGCACAATCTTCATATTTTGGGCTCTGCATGCTACCTCATTGGATTTGAAATTAAACAACTAAGATGCAATTGAAGTGTATACTTTCAGGTTTAATGCAAGGGGTTGAACAAAAATATCTTGTTAAACGTTTAGGAATTTAGCAACTGTTTTTCTACAAAGCCTCCTCATTTTAGGGACTCAAAAATAATTGGAGAAATTAACATACCATAAATACAATGTTCATTTTTAATACTTTGTAGAAAATCCTTTGCAGGCAATGACTGCCTGAAGTCTGGAACCTGTGAACATCACCAAACTCTGGGTTTCCTTCTTTGTCAGGCCTTTACTGCAGCTGTCTTCAGTTGTTGCTTGTTTGTGGGTCTCTCTGCCTTAAGGTTTGTCAGAACCATATTAGGGCTTAATGTTTGCGGGACAAATTGTGCTGCATAGTGGTACCATTTATTATTCTGTACAATGTACTGGGAGGCTGGAAAAAAATTCAGAATGGGGTAGAATTGGAGAAAAAGTGCATTTGTGTGACTTTCTTACAGGCTTCATTTTTACGGCGTTCTCACTGCAGCCAAAATTACATGTGACCTGTATTCTATGTTTTGGTATGATTCTGGGGATGCCAAATTTATATACTTTTATTTACATTTTAACCCCTTAACAAAGATCTAAATCTTTGCAAAAAAATTTTTTGTTAGTCACCATATTCTGACACCCATAACTTTTTTATATTTCTGTGTAAGGGATTCATAAGGCGTCATTTTTTTGTGGGGTCAGGTGTACTTTTTATTTATAATATTTTGGGGAATGTCTTTTGCTTTGATCACTTTTTATTCAAATTTTTATCAGAGGCAAGACCTCAAAAAAACGTCGGTTCGGTACTTTTGATTTTTTTTTATTCTGCTACGGCGTTCGCCATATGGAAAAAATATTTTTATAGATTTGTAGACCAGAGCGTTTTCAGACACAGGGATACCTAATGTGTATGTGTTAGACAGTATTTAAGTACTTTTATATGTGTTCTAGGAAAAGGGGGATTGATTTAAATTTTTTATATTTTATGTTTCTCTTTTTTTTTTTTTTTAATTTGATTTGGTGTGCTATGGATCATGAACCATTCCAAGCCTTTTCCATACTGGATATATTGCCAGGTCATCCTGGATCACCCTGTACCCAAGTCTAAGAGATGCAAGGACATGAGTGACTATCATCCTATTGCTGTGACCTCAAAGGTCATGAAGGTGACCTCACAGGTCGTGAACGATTGCTGCTGGCGCACTAGTGGATGTGGGTGGCTCTGTTCCTGGATCGCCTTGCCACCTTGAGGATCACAGGATGAGTTTGCGCATCACCTTCTTTGACTTTAGCACTGCATTTAATACTATCAGACCTGGGCTGCCAGAGAGCAAACATTGACAGATGGAAGTGGCCGATTATCTAGTCAAGTGGCTAAGCGACTACCTCACTGAGAAACCTCAACAGTTCAAATTAGGATCCACCTTCTTGAGTGCCATTCCTTTTCTCTGTCTATACATATGACTTCCAGTACAACTCAGGCTTGTGCTTCTTGTAGAAATTCTCAGACGACTCAGCCACAGTCAGGTTTTACTGATGGTAACGACAAGGAATAGAGGGATGTGGTCGGGTTCTTCACTGTATGGAGTAAGAACAATGGACTAATTCTGTATATGTCCATAACCAGGGAAATGCTAGTGGATTTTGGGAACACTAGGACGGAGTTTACTCCATACACTAATAACACTGTTCACCCATCCAACTTGTTCTCAAGAGACAGCAAAGCTCATTCAATGACAGACTCCTTCAACTTTGCTGTGGTAGCGAAAGGTTTAAAAATTTGTTCTTCCCGACAGCCATCACATCCGTCAACAGCTGCTGATAGTACTTATGGGGTGAGCAAATCTACAAATGGCAGGTGCTTCTACGAACTGCGGTCTGTTGTCCCGTCGTACTAAGTCTCTATGTTGAAATTCTGTCAGTGTCTGTATGTACTGAATACTTACTGTATCCTGTTATTGTGGTGTAGTATACTGATTGGGTTTTCCACCAGCTCCAACCAGTAGAACACTAACAATTTCCCTACGGGGGTCAATAAAGTCTCTATTTAAATCAGGCATTGATCTATAGGAAGTTAGCATCCAAAAGGTGGTACTACAGCAAGTTCTCCTTTTCTATGAGGATGACTTTTTTGCATATTATTTTCCCAGAATTCTTAACGGGACACAAATGGTCTAATAAGTCTCTGTTAGGGCCGCTTTAACCATAGGGCCAATGGTGTACTTGCACCGGGCCCTATGGTAGCGGGGGCCCTGTTGGTATAGCAGGACAGTCCTGTGTATGTTTTCCCGCCGTTTCGGGCTGCTCCCTGCTTCATCATTCTTCCCCTCTATTCCCTGGGAGCTGCAGGCGCGATGTGATGACTTACTGACTTACACTTACATCACGCCTACAGCTTCTTGAAGACTCCGGACAGCAGGGGAGCAAGGAGAGGTGAGTGTTAGTGTTTTTTTTATTATTATTATTATTATTATTATTATTATTATGTGGTAGGAGAGGGAAATTGTACTGTGGGGATGACTGTAGGGCTATGAAGATCATCCTGGATTCATTTTAAAGATGAGAATCTCATCTTTTAAATGATACCAGGATCCTCATGATAGTCCTTACAAATCCGTTATGATGAAAACGATGTTTGGCATTGAGATCCCAATGCAGATCTCAATTCCTGACAGCATTTTAATAGCTTATCACTCCGAATCGGTAAGGACTATCATGATGATTCTCATCTTTAAAATGAATCCAGGGTGATCTTCATAGCCCTAACAGATCCTGAGAAATGGGGCTCTAAAGTGTCCTCCCCCTTCCTGCCTCAGGCAGCATCTTAAATGAATGTATAAATAAGGAGGGGGGAGGAGAGGAGCTGCAGACTGCATAGACAATGATAACTCATCATTGTCTGTGCATAACCTGGATGTGACCCCAGGGGGAGTAGCATGGACTTCTTTCCATGTTATCCCCTCTCCTATCAATCTGAGAGCATACTATACTTTTGCCCTCTGATTTTCACATAGAGGGATAATGTAATACCTCTCTGAGTTTAATCACAGGGGTATTCTTATGTAATACCCCTCTGAACATAACCAGGAAGTTTATTGGTGCTGTGACCCAGACGTTTCCCATCGTCCAGGTCACAGTGCCAAAAGAGTCGCACCAAACACTTACACAACATATACACAAAGTCATCAATAATTTATTTTTTTTTCTCTGTCCTGTCCAAACATGATATGCCAACCGCCTCTCTAGTGATATCCGTTACACGCTAAAATAATAGCAATAACGATTATCACTAGAGATGAACATATAAAGCATTTCTGATAGGCGGAAAGTTCCATCAGTCAGATAACACATTTTCACCCATTGAATGTCGCCATATAAAATCCCAGTTTTTGGCGGCTTTCAGATGGGTATAATAGCGGGTGGTGATGGGGGGGGGGGCAATTTATGAAACCTTTGCACTGGGCCTACCAATGTGTTAAAACGGCTCTGGTCCCTGTACACCATAAAGCGATGTCTTCTTGATGAGACATAGTATCCTGTATGAACCAAAAAACAGCTCTTCAGCAATTTTTGACTTCAATTTCCTGTTACCAGATCTACTATCTATTCTATATATGTTTTATAGCAAACAACATGCTTAAACTATAAAGTAGACTAGTTATTCATAAATTGTGAGGATGGGCCCCTATGATGAGGCATCCCCCATTTTTTTTTGACCCAGCTGGGGAGGCAATTTTGATAAAAGTGATTGTAGGTTTCACAGACCTTTCTATGGGTCTACCAATCGCTGGTCTAGCAACAAAAATGATACCTTTTGTGCTTATTTTAATGTTCCATTGGGTTCAGGAGACAAATTTTAACCACTTCCGTACCGCCCATAGACTATATACGTCCAAGTGGTGGTTGTCTAGTTCTGCAAGGACGTACCGGTATGTCCAGCAGAACTAGCTCTACTGCATCCCCCCCACTGTACTGAGCTCGGAGGTCCTTAAAGCTTTGCCCAGAGACCACTCTGTGTGGTCTCCAGGTCTGTGATCGCTGTGACACACCGTCACAGAGATCGCAATGACAGTCGGCACATGAGCTAATTGCTCTGCTGTGCCCCCACCCCCCTCCTGTACTTAGGTCTGAGGTCCCGCTGTTAACAGAGAACAGGGACCTCAGAGCTTTGCCCGGAGACCACTCTGTGTGGCTTCCGGGCATGAGATCGCTGCGATCACATTGACTGGCACATGAGCAGAATATGCTCCTCTGCGCCCCTCCCCCTTGCATACAGCTCCGAAATCTCTGCCATCAATAGACAGTAGGGATCTCAGAGTTTTGCCCGGAGACCACTCTGTATGGTCTCCGGGCCTGTGATTGCTGTGACAACCAGTCACAGAGATCACAAAGTTTGTCACATAGTGACAAACTTCATTGGCTGAGCACCAATCTCACTCTCCTTAGCCAAGCAGAGAGGGAGATCGGCACTTCTGCCTCCACCCTCAGCAATACTCCATGGTCAGCTGTCAGAAGACAGCTATGATCACGGAGTTATGCCCAGAGATCACCCTGATTGGGCATAATGGTCTCTGGGGCATGTGAGCACTGTGACAACCTGTCACAGTGCTCACATAAAGTAAGTAATAAAAAGATAAAGTGGCTACCAATTTCCCTCTCCTGACAGAGGGAGATTGGTAAGTAAAAATCACTACACACACACTCCCCCCCCCCCCTTGAGTACCCCCCACTCTCTTTTATCTATCTATCTATCTATCTATCTATCTATCTATCTATCTATCGTGCCTTGCAAAAGTATTCATACACCTTGAACTTTTTCACATTTTGTCACCTTACAACCACAAACTTAAATGTACTTTATTGAGATTTGAAGTGATAGACCAACATAAAGTAGCACATAATTGTAAAGTGGAAGGAAAATGATACATGGTTTTCCAAATTTTAATCAAATAAAAATCTCAATGTCAATTATTTAGTTCATAGGGTTCAGCTGTGTGTAATTTAGTCTCAGTATAAATACACCTGTTCTGTGAAGGCCTCAGTAGTTTGTTAGAGAACACTAGTGAACAAACAGCATCATGAAGACCAAGGAACTCACCAGACAGGTCAGAGATAAAGTTGTGGAGAAATTTAAAGCAGGGTTAGGTTCTAAAACATATCCCAAGCTTTGAACATCCCAAGGAGCACTGTTCAATCCATCATCCAAAAATGGTAAAAGTATTCTACAACTGCAAACCTAACAAGACATGGCTGTCCACTTTAACTGACAGATTGAGAAAGGAGAGCACTGGTCAGAGAAGCAGCCAAGAGGCCCATGGTAACTCTGGAGGAGCTGCAGAAATCCACAGCTCAGCTGGGAGAATCTGTCCACAGGACAACTATAATAGTGCACTCCACAAATCTAGCCTTTATGGAAGAGTGGCAAGAAGAAAAGCATTGTCGAAAGAAAGACTTAAGAAGTGCCGTTTGCAGTTTGCCACAAGCCATATAGAGGACACAGCATACGTGAAAGAAGGTGCTCTGGTCAGATGAGACCAAAGTTGAACTTGTTGGCCTAAGTGCAAAGCGCTATGTGTGGCGGAAAAGTAACACTGCTCATCACCCTGAACACACCATCCCAACTGTGAAACATGGTGGTGGCAGCATCATGCTGTGGGGATGTTTTACTTCAGCAGGGGCAGGGAAGCTGGTAAGAGTTGATGGGAAGATGGATTGAGCTAAATACAGGGCAATCCTGGAAGAAAACCTGTTGGAGGCTTCAAAAGACTTGAGACTGGGAAGGAGATTCACCTTCCAGCAAGACAGTGACCCTTAACATACAACCAGAGCTCCAGTGGAATGGTTTAGATCAAAGAATATTCATGTGTTAGAATGGCCTATTCAAAGTCCAGACCTAAATCCCATTGACCATCTGTGGCAAGACATGAAAATTACTCTTCACAGACTCTCTCCATCCAATCTGGCTGAACTTTAGCTATTTTGCAAAGAAGAATGGGCAAAATGCAAAGCTGGTAGAGACATACCCCAAAAGACTTGCAGCTGTAAGTGCAGCGAAAGGTGGCTCTATAAAGTATTGATATAGGGGGGCTTAATACTTTTGCACGTCACACTTTCAAGATTTTTATTTGACTAAAATTTTGAAAACCATGTATCATTTTCATTCCATTTCACAATTATCTGCTACTTTGCGTTGGTCTATCACTTAAAATCTCAATAAAATACATTTAAGTTTGTGGTTGTAAGGTGACAAAATGTGAAAAAGTTCAAGGGGTAGGAATACTTTTGCAAGGCACTGTATCTATCTCATATCTATCTAATATCTATCTATTTTTTATTTATTTTTTATCCATCTATCTACATAAATTCATATTTTTTGTGACCCATAAATAAATTCCACTTTTAGGATGCAGACATGCAGCGGTTCTGGCGGTACAAAATTTATTATCTACAACTTGTTACTGGCCGTCTGATGTGCGGTTAGAGCCGCTGCATGTTTCTGCAGCCTAAAATACTTTTGCCAATATAAAAGCAGATTTTTTTTGTGCTATATACATGAAGGTTATTGTCATACTTTTAGGGTGCAGACATGCAGTGGCTCTGGGCGAACATAGAATAGGGAAGGAATGTATTGATTATAGTCTACAACTTGTTACTGGTCATCTGGCGTGCGGTCAGAGCCGCTACATGTTTCTGCAGCCTAAAATACATTTGTCATATAAAGGCAGATTTTTTTGTGCTATATACATGAAGATTATTGTCATTATTGTTATTGTATGGTGTCAGCAAACCAGTTATGGAAAATTTGGCCTCCGGAAGCCAGTTTGCGCACCATTCATTGCAGGCTCTGCTGTAGGCCCAGCAAGTAAGGAATGCATCTACATTTGGTATCTATGAAAACAGCATAAGTTGCTAAATATATTATCAGGTGTGTTTCTCAAGTAGCACTCACCAGATTTTAAAAATAGTCACCTGAATTCACATATTTGGGAAAAAATGTCGTTTTCATTTTTTTTTCCACCAAATTCATTGAAAAGTCTGGAAAAAACCAGAGGTCCAATATCTTTTATATGTCCTTTATTGAATACCTTGGGGGGTCTAATTTATTGAGTGGAGTCATTTTGGGGGTGTTCATACTGTTTTGGGCCTTCACAGCAGCTGTAATGATAGTATGGTGTCAGCAAACCAGCTATGGAAAATTTGGCCTTCAAAAGCCAGTTTGCGCACCATTCATTGCAGGCTCTGCTGTAGGCCCACATAATGAAGAAAATACTCAAATGTGCTATCTATACAAACAGAAGAAATAAGAAAATATATTTTAGAACATATATATATATTTACTATAATTTATTTTTTTGAGGTTATCATGTGTTTAAATGTAGGAAAAAGCATTTTTTTTTAAACTTTTTTGCCCTTTTCCCTCTATATTTTTGTAAAAAGTAAAATGTATTGCTTATTTTGTTATAAAATATGAAAGCCCATTATGTTCCGAGAAAAAGGAGACCAAATACATGTAGGTTGGCACAGTAATAGAAAAGCAATTTTCAGTTAAACTGGAACATGGCTAAAACTTGAAAATGTGCCTGGTCTGGAAGGGGGGTAAAGCATCTGGTATGGAAGTGGTTAAGATAAGTTTTTTCTTGTTTTTAAACTTGTACATAGACTAGGAATTACAATGTGCTGGCTAGAGAGACCCCAGTGCTAAAAGTTTGGCCTGGTGTAAAATATGGTACATATTTATAAACGTACAGTGTGTTGACTAGTTTTTGGTGTAAACTATGCCAAAAATATGTCACAAATCATTAAGAAATATGATGAGTCAGTGTTAATAAATGTCGGCCTTTGTATTTAATACATGGAACAAAGAGCTTGCACTACGAGCTCACATGTTCCAGTGCTTCAGGCCAATTACTATATTATTTACACACTATCTTTATAATATAATTATTCATTTAATAAGATTAACTGATTCATTTTAATATTTATGTGCAAGGAGAATGAAGTTGTTAATCTCTGGATTAATAATTATTTCTCATTTTCTGCATTGCCAACAGATGGCAGTATTAGCAAAAATTCTCTTGGTAAAGCCAGTTGCATTGGTCACATAAGGACAAGTTTTCTCTTGGATAATCATGAGACTGTAAGTGGCATGAAATGTTATGTCTAGCAGGGCTGCCCTAGACACATTGTGATCCATCAGAGTATTGAAAGCTAAACCCTATTTTCCAGTGTATTGTGATTTTTACAGCAACATTCACATCCTAATAGTAGCTTTTATATTTGCCCAATGTTCAAGGCTTTAATTGTCAATTAAAGGGCAACTTCCAATGTGACATGTTTTGTGATTTTTCAGATACATAATGTGATGCAGTGATATACATTCAGGGTTATATACTTAAATGGGTTTACAGGGAACCATAAGTACACCCAGTATTCCTAAATTGAGCATAGTATGTGCTTACAATATACATTGCATCTCAGTGGCATAACTACTGTTGTAGCTGCCACAGCGGCTACAATGGGGCCCACGACCTTTGAGGGCCCGGTGGGCCTCTGCATCTTTCAATGTATATTAAAGAATTTTCAGTACAATACAAAATAAGAGGGAGGAGGAAAAGAAAAGAAACCAAGAGGCAATATAAACCAACAAAGGCGCAGAGTCGCACAGGCCTTGCCCAGACACAAAAGGCTAGAGGAGAACCCCGCCCACTGATTTGAAACACAATATACCAACAATGGGGCGAAGGCCCAGGTATTTGAGATCATATGAACAATATCTGCATAGAACCGAGGGACGGACAAAAAAGACAAGGGGAACACACAACGGGAACAACAATCGGGAAGACACATGAGGGAGATAAGGAGGGGGAAGCGGAGCATCAGTGGGGAGGTAGAACGACCAGTAGCCACTGAAGAGGAAAGGGAGAAGAGAATAATAAAGTAAAGTAATTCCGGATCATGAGAAGAAAGAGGAGAACTCGGACAATTCCTGAAACACCACCCAAGGCCGCCAAAGGGCATCAAATTTGGAGGGATCAGAAGAATCCTCCGCCACCAGGGCCTCCATTCTCCGTATTAGGAGAAGCTCCTGTAGGAATTCAACCAGGGAAGGCGCAGTAGTGCTTCGCCAGCGCCTGGGAATGATGGTTCTGGCGGACGTGAGGAAGTTTCGCAGGAGATCTTCTTCACTGCGGAAATCCTGCCAGGGATAACTGAAAGAAGAGCCAGTTGGGAAGTTGCTGCGACGGTGCGACCACACACCTTAGCATACAGGTTGAAAACAGCGTCCCAGAAGGGTCTAAGAACGTCACACTCCCACCAGATGTGATATAGGGTACTTTTCTCAGTGCCACAGCGCCAACATCGGTCAGTCACAGCAGGATAGATTCTGTGGAGGAAGTCAGGACACCTGTACCATCGAGACAGAATCTTGAAATTCTTTTCTTGCGCACTGCAAGACAACGGAAGCTTATGGGCAAACAGGAAAGACCTATCCCAGTCAGTGAGGGGGCAGACCCACACGGAGGTCCGACTCCCAGGGGCCAGTATATGAGGGGGACCCGGGAGTAGTGTCTCGGAGAAGAATGCTGTAAAGAGTCAAGAGTGCGCGTGGGGAAGACCCCTGCTGCTTTTTAAATTTTTTTTTTTAAATAGGCCATTACCTGCTGGAGTAGGTTGCTTACGATTCCCCTCCAGCCCTCCAGGGTCCCCTGTGCATCCCATATCATGTCGCTGACATTGAACAGCACCAGCACTTCACTGACAGGAATGGAATATGGAATGCACAGGGCCCCTGGAGAGCTGAAGGGGAAGTGATCAGCTCACCTAGGCCTCTGATCATTATACTCTGGGGTCTGAAGAAGGGGTCGCTATGGGACATATACTGTGTGGAGGAGTTGCTATGGGACATTATACTGTGTGAAGGAGCCTCTATGGGATATTGTACTGTGTGGAGGAGCCGCTATGGGACATTCTACTGCGTGAAGGGGCCACTATGGGACATTATACCTTGTGAAGGGTCCACTATGGGACATTATACTGTGTGAAGGGGACACTATGGGACATTATACTGTGTGGAGGAGCCACTATGGGACATTATACTGTGTGGAGGGGCTACTATGGGACATTATACTGCGTGGAGTAGCCGCTATGGGCAGTGGTGTAACGATTGCGGTCACAGGGTGCGAACGGGCCTGGAGGGTTCCCCAACCAGAGCTTTCACCAGGTCCCTTTCCAATAGATGCCAGCCCAGGGGAGGTGGCTAAAAATAAAAAAAATATGTGGTTTTATTAAATCATACATCCAGTTATAAACAACTTGTCATACATAAATAGTGCTTGTGAATATAAAAAAACTTTGTAATATATCTTATTAAGGAGATCTGTTTCCTTCTCCACTTGTTAAGCTGTTCTCCTTCTCCTTATCTTCAATCTTATTTACATAAGATTCATCTCCATATTCTGCCTCACACATTGAACTCTATGGAGAAGGAAAGGGTTGAGTAGTTGGTTGCTGCCAGCTAGTTAATTGATTTATTGCCTCATTCTGTGCACGGGTAGCTTCTTATCTGCAAGCCTAGCAGTGTTAAAAATGCACAGAGTAGCAGAGTGTAGCAGCAGCAATTTATTTGAATGTCTTTTCTGGCAGCGTCTTCATTCCCCCTTCCCTGTTCATAGACATATGTAGAAAGAAACTCAGCCTGAAAAATGGAAAAGAAAACATATTTCTTTAACTGGAGGTATGCTTTGTCTTAAAATGTGGGAAATTTTATTAGTTATGTGCACCAGTTTTCTAGTGCAAAGTAATGGTTTAACCCCTTCAGGTCTGAGCCCAAAAGTGCGTTAAAGACCAGGCCTCATTTTTCAAAACTGACACATGTCACTTTATATGGCAATAACTTTTAAGACGCTTTAACTTGCACAAGTGATTTTGAGACTGTTTGTTTTTTCTTGAGACATTGTACTTTATGTTAGTGGTAAACATTGATCAATATTTTTGTATTTATTTATAAAAAAAATAGGAAATTTGATGGAAATTTGGGGAAAAAAAAATCGCAATTTTCAAAATGTGAAATGCTCTGCTTTTCAAACAGATAGTCATACCACCCAAATAAGTTAATAAATATTATCTTTTTTTTATATGTCCCACTAGGACACCTGAACCAACGATACTCTAATCGCTGATTTAGCACTATAGACTGCAATACACGTGTATTGCAGTCTGTACAGGAATTCAGCCTATGTAGACATAGGCTGATTTCCAGAGGTCCCGGCAGGATCAACCAGGTACTGGGGGCTTCAGGCAGCCTGGGGTCACTGGCCAGACCCTGGGCTGCATATTATAGATATCGGCACCCCCCGATCTCTCCGCGGGGGATGCCGGGGGCGGCAACATGGCGGAACCCCTTGGATGCCGCGGTCATGTTTGACTGCGGCATCCAAGGGGTTAAAAACCCCGATCGGCGCTGAGCTGTCAGTTACAGCTAACACCCTCTCCCGATGCTGCCCGCGGCACTCAGTGCCGCTAGCAAACACTTAAAATGCCGCGGTCGCTATTGACCGCGGCATCTTAAGGGTTAAACAGCGGGGATCGGTGTTATCCTCGGTCCCCGCTGTTGCAGCGGGAGCCTGGCTGTCAAATACAGCCGGGCTCCCGCGGTGATCGCACAGGCTCTGCTTCTGAGCCCGCTCAATCACCGTCACGTACCTGTACGTGGGGATGCGGTAACTAACCACATTCTCCCACGTACATGTACGTGAGAATGCGTGAAGGGGTTAAAGTAAGACTAGGTTCACACCTGCACCCAGTCTCTGTTCGGGTATTCCATCCCTGAATCCGCTTGAAAAATGCGGAGCGAAAAGTCCTGCAAGCATTGCTTTTCTATCCACATTTTTTTGGGCAGAAACCCGGCGGACCCCATTATAGTCCGCAGGTAACCGCTTTTTAGGTGGATTGGGTTTTTGTTTGTCGGAGAATGGAAACCTGAACGTAGGTGTGAACCTAGCGTCAGCCAACGAAAAGTTGGCTTAAAAAGGGGAGAGTAATCTATCGCTCAGCTTGCTCTACTGTGAAGCTTGTGAATTTGGCGGTTACTATGGGATCTAAATCTACACTAAGGCTAAGGCCCCACATAGCAAAATGCAGCAAAAAAAAAACAAAAAACGCTGCAGAATAAAACGCGGTGGAAATGCATTTCAATTTTTTCTGCAGTGTTTTTCATTGGATTTTTGCAGAGTTTTCATCTGCCCAGTGGCTTCGTCAGGAGGCGACGAAACGTGCGTCGGGCATAGCGCATCTCTCCCCCCTTCTTCTTTGGCACACACTCCTAGGAGCATTCATTGTCTTCCAATATGGCGACTGGTATGTGGAGATAGTACAATTGATCTATTTTTTATGTGCATGGGATTGTAAGGTTATCATTTAGGCTTTTACTGTATATAGAAGCCAGGCTGGTTTATTTATAAATATATATATATAATGTCACATTTCTATATTTATCTTTTGAGTTGGTATATTTTATTTATATATGTGCCATATTTCTGAGATCTGATATACTGTGTCTATATTCTATACACATATTATATAATTGTACCCTGATAACATTTGTATTCAATACTGTTATCTTGTATAATTTCAGGGTATGCTATTCTCCTCAAATCCATGTCTCAGTATTGACTTTTTAGGATCAAGTTTGGTTATTTATATGACTTGTTGGCATTTCATTATTTATACTGTAGGAGTGTGTTTCTGAATTAGTTGGGGAGGGTGAGACTCCATTTAAATGTACACGCTGTTTTCCATCTGCGTGCTTGTTGGCACAATCTTATGATTATATTATATATGTATGTTTATGGTATTTTATTAATAAAATTTACTATTTTTCTATATATGATACTATCATAAGTCTTTTTATTTACAGTATATCTACATATTAAAAGTTACGTTTTAGCCTTTCCTGGTTCCCCTCTGTGATTAACTACTAGGCGTTTGGAACTTTTTCACTCTTTGATTTATGCAGTCATTTTTAGTTTTTTTCTCCCCATCTTCCAATAGTCATAATTTTTTTTTTTTTTTTTCATATTTTTCGTCCATAGAGTTGAATGAGGGCTTCTTTTTGTAGGACAAACTATACGTCATAATGGTACCATTTAATATCCCATAAGATATACTGGGAAACTGGAAAAAGATTTACAATGGGGTGGAATTAGGAAAAAAACTGCATTTGCGCCATTTTGTTATTGGTTTTGTCTTTACAACATTTACACTGCAAACAAAATTACATTGGCTATATTCTGTGGCTCGGTACCATTTAGATGTTACCAAATTTATCAAGTTTTTGTTAACACCTTAACAAAAATATAAAATTTTGAAAAATAAAAACAATTTCATTGAGTTGTCTTATTCCAACACCCATAACTTTTTAATTTTTCCGTGTAAGGAGCTGCGTAAGGCTGAGTCCCCAAGTTTCAGAAAAGCTGCTTTTTTTGCTGCAGTTTTTTGAACCAAAGTTAGCAGAGAACTGAGCAGAAGAAATAAGTATAAGGCTAAGGCCCCATGTAGTGGGCCGCAGTGAAAAAGAGCTGTGGAAACAAATGGCGGAAACACATTGCGGTTTTTCCTGCAGTGCTTTTCACAGAGTCTCCCCAGACTATAGTAAGTAGTCCGCAGAGGAAAACTCTGCAAATTTTCTGTCTAAAGCGCTGTAGGAAGAACAGCGATGCGATCCCACCGTGGTTTCTCCCGCAGAGCTTTTTTCCTGCTGGACACCACATGGGGCCTTAGCCTTAATGACTGCTGCAAAGAAAACTCCTAGAGAATTGGCCAAGTGTCAGTCTATTATTAGGCTTAGTGGCCAGAGTTAAAACTGCATAATTTAGTACTTTTAAATACATAAAAAATGACATGGAAAATTTAAAACATCACAAATTCTTAAAATACATTTAACATATAAACATGGTTTAAAGAATAGGTCATTTTTTGCAACCACATTCCGTGTAAATGCAATGTTATGCGTAAATAGGTTTATGGTGTATTTAGCTTTAAATGAGCCTTAGTTTTAGCTGACAAGAGTTGCTTGTACTATACGGTGTGAGTATATCTTATATTTCAGGCCAACCAAATTTGCCATGTTATTTACAAATTAAATAAAATGTACTCCGGATTTAGTCAAGAAGCTTCCAATTTATAATTTCCAAATCTTAACAAAGGAAATTCACTGATGACCCATGTGTTTTTTATTAAATGTTGAACCTTACAATATAACATTTCAGGATTTTGTTTTTAGACCTTTTGGAAAGATTGCTAAAAATCCATGATTCCTATTATTTTTACATACTTTTTTCCATGACCTATGGATATGTTAGGCTGAATTCATATTAGCATTCTATTCTAGTTGTTAGGACTTTGGTTTTGTAGGGCACATTTATATAGCACAGCTATCTAGGATCATTGGGACATGCCATAACTTTATAATCAGTAGTGTCCATTCTCTGTGGCTCCCACTGATCCATAGAATAAATAGACCCAAGTGCTGGGGTAGCTGTGATCTGTGTCCCTTTCACTGTTTATACCCAGGAAACAGCAGCCAACTCTATTCATTTAAATGGGCTGTTTTTAAGCTTCCTGCACAGCTTGGTGGTTGGGGTATTGCTGTGCTGGATGAATTTATAAGGGAATCCATTGCTAAAGTACAGGTGCATCTCAATAAATTGGAATATCTTTGAAACGTTCATTCATTTCAGTAATTCAATTCATAATCAGCGTCTTCCATGATTGTGTGTCCTACTGAACCAGACTGAGGGACCATTAGGAAAGGCTTAGGAAACCTTGGCAGGTGACACACTGAATTTACAATACTGAACTTTTTTACAATATTCTAATTTTCTTAGATTTTGGTTTTCATTACCTGTAATCCATAATCAACATTTACAGAAATAAAACACTTGAAATAGAACACTCTGTGTGTAAAGAATCTAGAAAATATAGGAGGTCACTTTTTTAATTTAATGACTGAAAGAAATAAACGTTTCAAAGATATTCAAATTTATTGAGATGCACCTGTAGGTAAAGGTCCCAGAGATCAGACCCCCACTGATTATAAAGTGATGGCATATCCTTGCAATATTACATCATCCTATGAGACCTATTAGGTAAATATCTATTTATAAAACAAAAAAAAAAATTATAATCATACTGTGTTTCTATTTATTGTCTATAGGATATATCAACTTACATTTCCATAAGGTTTTTCATTCAAAATTTAACGGAACCAGGCGTAGCTGGGGGGGGGGGGGGGATTGGCAGAGGGGGCGGCTACCCGGGCCCACTGACTTTTTGGGGCCACCCCGGGGCCGCCATTAATACATCCTTTATTTCTAACTGGATCTAGTTAAAAACGTATCCTGCAACTTCACAGTATTGTAAACCGCAAGCTACATGAGGCTTGCGGTTTACAAGTCCTCGAGAGCACAGACCAGTGTCTTCTTCTAACACAGGTGGCGCGATTACGTCACAACATCGCACTCAGACACAGACGTCCTGTGCGTGGACAGGGAGGAAGCGGCGGCGGCTCCATTCATCAGCATCGCAGGTAGGTGAGCATAACTCTTTTTTTTTTTCTTTTTTTAGCGCAGTTGTGGGTATTTTAATAGTATAAGGGGTGGATAGGAGGGGGAATTATAACTATAAAGAGAGGATTCATTAGGGGGCATTATGACAGTGGAGGTTCATTTATATAAGAGTTATTACAAGGTATTATGAATACAAGGGGGGAGGTTATTTATATAAGGAGCCATTAGGGGGCATCATTTATATTAGGAGGCATTATGAACATAAGGGGGTGGTCATTGATATAAGGGGTCATTAGAGATGCAGTAATTATGTCAGGGGGAATCAGGGGCATAATATGAGGGTCAATTAATTTAAGACTAATTTATTAAGACTAAGGCCCCACGTAGCGGGCTGCAGCAAAAAAAGCACTGCAGGAAACCATGGCGGTAGCATTGTGGTTTTTCCCGCAGCACTTTTCACAGAAGGTTCGCAAGGGTTTCCCCTGTGGACTTTCTGTTTTCAATACACCTATATGGAAATCGCCGGTGTTTCCACAGGTATAATTGACATGCTGCAATTTCCAAAACCGCAACGGTTTTGGAAATCACAGTGCGTCTGCTGCACGTATTTTTCCACAATGTGTGGATGGGATTTGCTAGAATGCCACGTTTTTTTTTCTGTGGGTTTTTCGCCACATGGGGCCCCATACCATCCCCACTTTGCAGTAAAATACACACAGCGGATACGCTGCGATTTCCAAAGCAGTTGCAGTTTTGGAAATCGCAGCATGTCAATTATACCTATGGAAACGCTAGCGGTTTCCCTATAGATATAATTGAAGCAGAAAGTCCACAGAGGAAACCTCTGCAAACATTCTGTGCAAAATGCTGCAGGAAGAACCGCGATGCGTCGCCGCCGCGGTTTTTCCCACAGCTGTTTTTTGCTGCGGGACGCCACATGGGGCCTTAGCCTTAAGGCGTTTTCCAGCTCATTTTTATTGAATGTCTATCCTCAGAATAAATCATCAATAAGAGATAAGTGATTCCCCACTGATCAGCTGTAAGAAGGGGCTATGGCGCCTGTTTATAACACACACTGTCTGTTTATAGTGACCGTGTGATGTCATTCCAGCCTTGTCACACAGACGTGTATAGGACAAGGCTGTAGTTACATTACATGGCCGGTATGAGATGACACTATGTAAACAGAGAAGGGATCACGGCGCTTACACAGGTACCACGGTTCATTCAAACAGCTGATCCTCGGGGTCCCGGGTATTGGAACCCCAATAATTTTTTTTTCCCTTGTGTGTTTTTTTTTTATTTTTAATTAGGAAACACCTGGGGTATTATTAATAAGGGGAACTATTTAAAGGTGTGCACAGGGAAGTTATTAATTTAAAGATGCACTTGGGGGTATTATTCATTATGGGGGGTATATTATATATTTTATATTTGGGGTAGCAGCAGGATGGGGGCTTTGTATAGGTGAGGACAATGTGGGTCAGGTGCCTGGAAAAGTGAGGAGCCAAAGATGTCTGTGTTGCAAACTTTACAGAGACTGGAAGAAGTGGTCATGGCCATCCAGATAAAAGAGAAGGGGAATGTGAACGATTAGTCAGAGACGTCACCGGTAAGTCACTAAATGTTACTGCACTGTATTCACCTAAATCGTCTGCAGAGCCCTGTGTAGAGCCGCTATATACTACTATATGCTCACTGTATACTCATAGTATCGGTATACGAACATGTCCAAGTGGGCCCCCAACTTGGACATGTTCGCCCCCCCCCCCGTGCTGAACCCCTAGCTACGCCTCTGGGAACCAGGAATTCCCAGTCAGTCTCCTGTTCTGGTACTTGCCAGGCCAGAAGCTATGTAGCAGAAGGGCAGACTTCAACAGTCATTCTAAGCGAATGTGCCTGGACTTCCTCAGCATGAGGCCCAGAGGGAGGAGTTGGCATGTTACTTGACTGGCACTTGTTGCCAATGATGGGACCATGGGCACTATGTCCATGATGTAAAAGTAAATGTATTATATTGTCATGCTGCGAGAGAGTAAATGTCCATTTTATGACCAAGGACCAAGAAATACAGTTCTATGGAACTAAACATCAAACCTTAAAACTTCATCTATATTGGATGAGGTCTTACAGCCCCACATGGCATAAACTGCGGAAAAATATGTGCAGTGAATATGCTGCGATTTCCAAAACCGTCACAGCTTGCCAAGTAAACCTACGGAAACTCCGGCGGTTTCCCTGTAGGTATAATGGAAGCAGAAAGTCCGCATCACTTTTTTGCTGTGGCCCACTATGTGGTGCCTTAGGCTGAGGCTGTAGAAAATCAAAGTCAAGAGTGGCTTGGAAAGGAATGGAAAATATAAAGGAAGCTCTTATACTAATCCCTTCCGTTAAATCTACTCCTGGCTTTGGCTCAAAAATCAGCAACAAAAAAAGCAGCGTTTATGCAAGTGCAGCCTTAAGCTAAGGCCCCACGTAGAATCCCGCAGCAAAAAAGTGCTGTGGGAAAAACATCGGCGGCAATGCATCATGGTTTTTCCTGCAGCAGTTTCTGCTTCAATTATACCTATAGGGAAACTTGCCAGTGTTTCCGGAGGTATAATTGACATGGTGTGATTTCCAAAACTGTGACGGTTTTGGAACTCATAGTGTGTCCACTGCACATACTTTTCCACAAAGTGGGGATGGGATTCACTAGAATCCCATCTACTTTGCTGTCCCTGTAAAACGCCGCGTTTTATTCCGCTGCATTTCCACCGACGTGGGGTCCCAGCCTTAGTCTCAACCTAAAAGCTGCATTTTAAAAAGTGTTTGAAAAACGCAAATGTTAATTTTAGCTGCGTGATTGAGAGAGTTTTTCCGCATAGATTTAATAGAAAAAAAAAAAAAAACTCCAGAGGAAAACACAGCGGACACTCCATGAAAAAAGCTGTTTTTTTTTAGGCTGAAGTCCTACTGTGTTTTACAGTACCTGCAAAGTGAATGGGATTCTGGCTAATCCTATCCACACATTGCAGAAAAAAATCTGCAGTGGAAAATCTGCGTTTTCAAAAATGCCTGCATGTCAATTATACCTGTGGAAATGGTGGTGTTTTCCCTATAGGTATAATATGGGCAGAAAGCCTGCAGAGAAAAACTCAGCAAGAACACAATGAAAAATTCTGCAGAAGAATCCACAATGTATTTCCGCTGCATTTTTTTCTTTTGGAGCCTTAGCTTTAGGATAAGGCACCACGTAGTGGGATGCAGCAAAATAGCGCTGCGGGAAAAACCGTGGTGGCAACAAATCGCGGTTTTTCCTAAAGCACTTTTCACAGAAAGTTTGGAAACCTCTGTGGATTTTCTGCTTCAATTATACCTATAGGGAAACCGCCAGCGTTCCATAGGTATAACTGACATGCTGCGATTTCCAAAATCGTGACGGTTTTGGAAATTGCAGTGTGTTCACAGCGCATATTTTTTCACAAGGTAGTGGATCCCATCCACCTTGCTGTAACTGTAAAACTCTGTGTTTTTTTCCCGTGGCGAAACCGTATCTTTTACGCCATGTGGGGACCCGGGTCTTAATAGCATTTTTAGCTGCATTACACTATGTGGGGCCATAGCCTTAAGCTATCTTCACACTACATCTTTCCTTGGTGTTTTTTTGAGTACCATTAAAAAGTCAGTATTGCTTAGTGTCTTTTTATGGCATTGTCTGGTGCTTTTTTATATTGGCATTTTTATATTCTTCGTAATTTTTGTACATGCAACACTTCTTAAGTTTTTGGTTCAGGGTTATTACTCATACACTGCAATGAAATCTATAGAAAACTGCCTGAAAAAAAGGCACTAAACTAAGATCATGCTTAGTATATTAAAAAAAAAAAAAAAAAAGCCATGAAATGTTAAAAAAGGAAATAGTTTAGGCTGTGTATTCTACATTTATAAAGCCTTTTAGTTGACATAAACACTTTAGGTATCCCCACACTCATAAATGCAGGAACTATTAAAATATAAAAATATTTATTCCATTTATAGCGGGGGAAAAAATCAAAATTGCCGAATTGTGATTTTTATTTTTTTTTTTTTTTAATTTTTTTCGAACACTTTGCCTCCTAAAAAAATTTAATAAAAAGTGATCAAACCTCAGACTTTCCCCCAAAATGGTATCAATAAAAACTGCATCTTGTCCCGCATAAAAAAAATGCCTTACCCAGATCCATACATGTAAATATGAGAAAGTTAGTGTCACAATATGGCGACACAAGAAGATGTTTCTATTTTGCAAAGTTTTAATTTTTTTTTTAAAGGTATCAAAACATTAAAAATACTATATAAATTTGGTATTGCCGTGATCGTACTGACCCACAGAATACAGGTAACATGTCATTTTTATCACATAGTGAATGCCATAAAAATTAAACCCATAAGAAATTGGAGCAAATGCATTTTTTTCCAATTCCACCTTATTCTGAATTTTTTTCCAGCTTCCCAGTACATTGCACAGGATATTGAATGGTGCCATTACAAAGTACAATTTGTTTTGCAAAAAATAACCTCTTGAAATGTGGGGAGGAAAAAACGGAAATGCAAAAATGAAAATTGGCTCGGTCCTGAAGGGGAGAATTTTAACTCAAACTAGATGTGCCAAGATGCACCACATTGATGTGCCGTATTTATGCCAGTGTCTATTTGTAACCAGAATAGTAAATATTGGCCTCTGTATGTAGGGCTCCTTCTGTTTTACTAACTTTTTACATCTGGCTATGGTGTTTTTAACTGTATTTGTTTTTTTAGGTAAAAATAGCAAGAAAAACTCCCAAAAATGCTGAAATAAACACTTGTTAAAACCACTGTTGCATTAAAACCATTCTCAGGGTAAGGAAAAAGCTGCTTTTTTGTTACAGATTTTGTTGGTGTGGCTATAAAAGAAATGGGAAATATATAGGAAGCTCTTATAATTCTCCCTTCTGCTCAATCCACACCTGGCTTTGGCTTAAAAAACCTGCTGCAAAATCTGCAACAAAAAAGCAGCTTTTCCACAATGTGGAGGCTTTGTCTCACACAGACTTTTTTCTGTGTTTATTTTGGCTTACAAAAATAGCATGAATTCCAAGTGTTATTCATTGCCTATAGAGAATCCTATAGGAAACCACCATACCTAAGTCATGTTGTCTTAAAGAAAAACACCACTGACTCAAGAACTGTAATAAAACTTAAGAAAGCCACAAACAAAAATATTTTTTTATAGTACATTTTATATTTTGATTTACTGTGAGATATAGAAATGTATTTGTGGTCAGTAATTTTTTGACAGCTAAAAACTTTGATGACCCCTTTTAATGCAAGGCTTGAAAGCTACAGAAGACCTATGACTCCAGCCAGGGTTTCCGTTGCAAAAAAAAAAAAATCACCCAATGTCAGGTGTTTTTTGTTACCGGGGCTTTGAGAGGAACATACTGCGACCACATGAACTTCCTCGCCCAAGGGCCCACACAAAGTCAATAAGAGGGCTGAAAATAAATACTAAATATTCTTGTAATTAATGTGATGGGATTTTGAGTTTGAGTTTCCCATGATGCATCTGCCTGCTCTCCCCTCTAATGAAATCACATTTAATAAATCACTCTTATATCTGAGGTCACATGATGCTGTGATGTTTCGTTTGGAATCTCCCTCCCCCTGTGAGCAGCAAACAAAGGGAGTTAGAGCAGGGAAATGTAGTTTCTTCACAGATTCACTGCATGTAAATAACAGTGATACAAGGAGTCTCAAGTAAAATAAAGCCAAAAAAGGGTGCACCAGGAAGCTAAGTATTTAGCACTGCTGTGGATGCATTTGCAGATCATTTTTGGAAGCTGGATAACGCCTTTAAATCAGCATGAAAAAAATGCCTAAAAAATGCAACTTGAAATATTGAAAAATGCCTGCTTTTCAGTGGCTGGCTGATCTTGAAATCTTATTTTCCAACTTCATTCATGGGCATAGTATAGGGGGTGCAGAGGTAGCAGTTGCTACTGTGTCCTGGACCAGGAAGGGATCCCAAAGGTTCCCAAGTAAAATTTAGTACTATTCTAAATGGCTCATTACAGATTTTGCACTTGGGACCAGGAGCTTCAAGTTATGCCTCTGACTGCTACTTATGCTTTGTAAACATACTTTAAGGGATTATTTACACGACTGTGTTCCACTCGTCAAACAGTCCATGTCTGGACTGTATTTCCCAGACTGAAAACGGATGTGTGAATGGAACTTCCTGTATCATACTGAGTTATGAAGCAATGAACTCCCAAATGACCTTCAGTACAATAGTGGCTTGGCCGTTCGGGAGCTCCCTGCATCATAACTCACTATAATGCTGGACTTTGTTGCAGGGTTGGAACACAGATGCATGAACTGCCCCTAACTTTACAGGTTACATTTATATTATGCTATATTGATAGGATACTAGCAATCCATGTCTCCATGTAGACCATTTTTCATACAGGACTCACAAAACAGCAGTACACAACAGGCCCAGAGAGAAAATGAACATTTCACATAAATTTCAGTGTTGGTAAAATGAAAAGTTTCTAGTTGTATTTCTTGAATTACCTGGCAGCATATACTGTAGGTTTAGCGCTTTGGATGCAAAGGATATAAAGATTGTAAGCTCCTCATGGCGGGGATTTCTGCCGTCTGTGCGCTCTGGGAATATACATGTGTCGGATATCGTTTTCATAAGGATGGACTCTACAGACTGTGCTGCTCTTTTTTGCTCAGCAGCATTAAGCTAAACCCACTCTTGTTTTTATGATCCAGATCTTGTCCTTATCTGTAGATCTGCTGTAGGCACTTTTGCTTCACAAGCTGCTCCTGACATTTCACTGTGCAGGCTTCTAGCTCCTGGCCTGGAGACCATCTGCTCCTTTTTCAGTGATACCAGAATGATTGACCTATGTTTTGCGTTGGAAAAAAAAAAACAACTTTTTGGGCTGATGCTTCGCAAAGTAGATTTACCTTCAATCACCATTTATTAAATCTCCATCCATTAAAAACCATAGCTTGCTAGAGCTGCGTGCATTAAGCCTGATTATAGAGGCTGTAGCAAGGGGGATGGGATGCAGCAGTCTGTACCCATGTGTTGCTCAGTTTTGTTCCCTCTCCATGATAGCTTATTCCCTCCTAGCTATGACTAGTAGAGCTTCTATACTTTGGGACTTTTCTATATAAATGTGATGTCTCATTTTGTAGTCTTATATGCTTTATTCCACTCTCCATAGTCTGTGGCTCAGACTATACGAATGAAAATAAAGTTCTCCTTAATGGCCTGGTGATGATATATTATACATGGAGGGGAAAGGACAAGGGGGTAAAAGACCTATTGGATCTAGAGGAGGGAAGCTCTCAGGTTCTTTAAGAAGGATGAGCGGGTCCTTCAAACGCACATCTTTAAAGGGCTCATCTTCTGGATCCCAAAAGGTATGTTCATCATTCATTAATTTAACCCATGCATCTCTGTGTTCTTAAGACCACCATAGATCATTGTGCATATATATGTACATATATGTCTGGGAGGAAATGGTATTTCCATTAAAAAAAAAAAGCTTGGAATCAATAATTGTTTTAAAAACTGACAAAGTTTGAGTTTTGATGTGATATGTACCATTTTATTACTATTTCTATATATTACTGTTTTATGTAGACATTTCTGTTATTTCAGAGTAACTGAAAAATATTCCATATATGGTACAGTAATTTTATGTATTTTATATAAAATTGAGTATATTGAGTTTTCTATTATGACTATACCGCCGTCATACAGTTTTAACTTAGTTTTAGAAAAATTAATTGCTGTTCAATATTCAGAATATTTTGGAAGCATATTTTCTCACTTACATAATTTTAGTTTATATTCATGACACAAGTAAATGTGAATTTTCAGTCATATCTAATCAGTTAACATTCTGTAAAATTTGCGAATTTAAGGTGTTATGAACTATGTTCCTCTAGATACTAAAGTAACATGATATATTAATAAAACAGGCCTGAATTGATGAAAATCAGATCTAGGCTAAGGCCCCATGTAGCAGGCCACAGCAAAAAAGAGCTTTGGGAAAAACTGTGTCAGCAATGTATCGCGGTTTTTCCCGCAGCGCTTTTCACAGAAAGTCTGCCGAGATTTCCTATGCGGACTTTCTGCTTAAATTATACCTATAAGGAAACCACTGGCATTTCCGTAGGTATAATTGACATGCTGCGAATTCCAAAACCGCAACGGTTTTGGAAATCGCACCGTGTCTTCTGTGCATATTTTTCCGCAATGGACTGTAAAACGCTGTGGTTTTTGCCTCAACCCTAAATAGGGTTGATTGGTCAGCAAGTACATGCATTTTTGAAACTGCCATTCAAATTTCTGCAACAAAATATGCCATATTTGAAGACACTCATACTGTAAGTGTAGCTGCAGTAGTGCATGTATGGATTTATGCAGTATGTAAACTAAAGAGTAGGTGTCAACAGTCACCTGTGTCTCTACTATTCTCCAGTAGCTTTCTAGCTGACATGAAAGAGTAATAATGTATACAACTATAGAAAGCCATGTAATAGCATTAATGGGAGGCAGACTTCCACCTCAAATTCCTTTGCACTTTCCGCCCCTCCATCTCCCTCTTTCCTCTGCGCCTTTCACTCACTGATTAGGTTCAGATGAAAAAGCCTAATCTGTGCAATGTCTCGCACCGTGGGCTCCACAGCTGAAATAGCAGCAGAATTAGCAGCAAGATCAAGCAGAATCCACCTCAAAATCAGCACCAAACTACATTATGTGAGCATAACTTTAAAGAGATTGTCTCATCAATACAATTAGCAATAGGTAAACTGAATATGCATTTTAGATATGTATCACCTTTCCAATTCACTTTTATATAAAAAAAATTAAAGCATTAAAATGAACATAAGGCTATGTTCACATGAGGATTACAACCTTCCTACCTTACTGCATTGCAGCACATAAAAATGTAGTTTTAGTACTAAAAAAAATAAAAAATAAAAATTTGTAGAAATATTGCAATTATCTGCTAGTGATAGCACCCCCTGGTGTTGAAAATGGTTAGGTCTGTGTATGTTATTATAGTGAGGCTATAGTCATGCGGTTCTAGTAGAATACAGTACAGCCTCTGCTGTATACTCAGTGAAATAAACAGGGATACATTTAGGCCTGCCGGACAAGCACAGGCTACACACGGAGGACACACGGATGTCCCCGTGTGCCACCCGTGCATGGGCCATGCTTCCACGGCTCCTTTCATTAAAGGAAAATCATGGTCGTGTATACGGGCCCATAGAAAAGAATGGGTCACCGTGCTCTCCATGAAACACACTCACTGACCCACAGAACGGTCATCTGCAACCGGCCTTAGTCTAGATATAGGTTTCCCTTCTGTGTTGAGGTGCTAATAGCTTTCCCCCTTACTGCTTGGAGTCTGTATCAGGGTTTCTACATTTTACTGTTATAAATGCTGCTGCCCATGTTGGGTTTTCTCTTTGAAAATCTGAGGTAAAAAAATGTATCTAGTCAGTTTTTTTCCTTAATTTCTTGCAAAATAAGTCAGAATGTTGGTGCATTTAGTTTGGTAAATCTCTCCCATTGTTTCTTTTTGTAAATAAATAAAGTGGTGATTTGTGGAGATCAGCCAGACACAGACACAGCTATGAGTCATATAATTGTCTAAAAGAGAAGCTCCTCCTCTGGTGGACTCAGCCCATACATACATTACTGTAATAACACACAGCTTTCCTCACTGATAGCTCTGAGGGACTGGAGGGCTCGGAGAGAAAACAGGAGCATGGCCTTTTTGAGATAATCCAATTAATGCTTTCTTAATTTATTATTCTTTATTTTTGGTCAAATTTATGTACCAAAATTGTTACCAAAAGTATCTTCCAATACTTTTTTTTTTAACAGAGAAATGTTGTAAATTAGTAAAAAATAGCCTCTGTATATTCACAGGATAGGCAATAAATGATCAGTGGGAGAACCTCAACTGGAACCCTCTCACTAGAAGTCTATGGTACAGTCAAATCCCTTGTGACTGACAGAGATAGCCACATTCTAACACGTGCTCAGGTACTGAGCAGGCACCATACCCGAGACATCTGATGGCATTGTCTGTGATTGAAGGCAACTGCGATCAAGGACAATAAAGCATTCAGATGCGGTGGCCAAATGTGACCATTGCATATGTAAGGTTAGTTTGAGGGAACTCCCTCCACAAACTGTACAGCCTGCTAGCAAGATTGTGCGAGCCGTTTGATTGTTATGACCGCCGGGAGCCTTGTGAAGCCTTCCATTGCTATGTTAGGAGATGTTCACACTACCATTGTGAACTTCCTTTGCCCTAATCTGCCATAGGGTGAGAGCAACGAACTTTAACAGTGATAGACAAAGACAGACAGAGCCCCCATTCACCCTAATGTAAACAACATGACAAACACTTTCTTCCATAATGTTTGTTTGCTTTTGTAAAGGCAAAAATAGTCCTGCATTCAGGGAATTATGAGGCCGGTGCTCCACGTGGTGTAAACGCTGCGGTTTGCGGCGTTTTACAGTCACAGCGAATCCCATCCCCACTTTGTGGTAAAAAATGCACTGCAGACACGCAATTTCCAAAACCGTTGTGGTTTTGGAAATCGCAGCATGTCAATTATACCTATGGAAACACTGGCAGTATAAATAGGAAACCTCTGCAAACTTTCTCTCGAAAGCACTGTGGGAAGAACTGTGATGCATTGCCACCACTGTTTTTCCTGCAGCACTTTTTTGCTGCGGGACGCCACGTGGGGCCTTAGACTAAGGCCGGTTGCAGATGACTGTGCTGTGGGTCAGTGTGCTCTCCATGTATTTCACGGAGAGCACACGGTCTCGTGTGCGGGATAGCAGTCCGGGCCGCATTTTTTTTTTTTTTTTTTTTTTTATCGAAGGTCTCAAGAACTGTGCCAACGAAAACACCAGTGCACGGCAAAAAAGTGACAGGTGCCACTGAAAAAAACGTGCAAAGGATGCTGTCTATCGCAAAACCCATCTCAAAAGAGAATGGGTCCTCCAAAACTATCCCCAAACTCAAAGCCAAAAGGCACAAGAGTAAGGGGGCTGAGCTAACCCAACTGCCGAGACAGGAGGGTCAGCAACTTACTTGGTTTCCTCCATGGGCTGCCACCACCAGGAGTACTACCAAGCCAGCTACTTGCGTCAGTCACCTCAAGGGCTGCCACCCCAAGAGTACGACTGAGCCTGCAACTGTTGTCTATCTCCACAAAAGCAGAGACAGACACTGGAGAGCAAAGAAGGAGGGAACCCGAGGGCCACACACTCCAACTCCTAGACTTCGGGTAGGACCCAAAAGGGTTTCCGCACCCCTACATCCACACAAAAACAGTGACAAACAGGTGACAAAACGTGATAAACAAAAAACAATAAATAAGTGAATAGAGTGCCAGTGTACTGGCCCGGTCTATCCGCCGGATCTATAAAAAATTACCCATGCTGGATAAACCAAGCAATAGGGTGAGTGCTCCTCAGATGTATCAGATTTTTTTTTTTTTTCGAAGGTCTCAAAGCTGTGCCAACGAAAACACCAGTGCACGACAAAAAAGTGACGGGTGCCACTGAAAAAAACGTGCATAGGATGCTGTCTATCGCAAAACCCATCTCAAAAGAGAATGGGTCCTCCGAAACTGTCCCCAAACTCAAAGCCAAAAGGCACAAGAGTAAGGGGGGCTGTACCAACCCAACTGCCTGGACAGGAGGATCAGTGACTTACTTGGTTTCCTCCATGGGCTGCCACCACCAGGAGTACCGCCAAGCCAGCTACTTGCATCAGTCCCCTCAAGGGCTGCCACCCCAAGAGTATGACTGAGCCTGCAACTGTTGTCCATCTCCACAAAAGCAGAGACAGACACTGGAGAGCAAAGAAGGAGGGAACCCGAAGGCCACACACTCCAACTCCTAGACTTCGGGTAGGACCCAAAAGAGTTTCTGCACCCCTACATCCACACAAAAACAGTGACAAAACAGGTGACAAGACGTGATAAACAAAAAGAATAAATAAGTGAATAGAGTGCCAATGTACTGGCCCGGTCTATCTGCCGGATCTATAAAAAATTACCCATGCTGGATAAACCAAGCAATAGGGTGAGTGCTCCTCAGATGTATCAGATAGGACATGTCCTATTCGTGTTCTATTCATTTAATGAAAGGAGCTGCAGAAGCACCGCCCGTGTCCCCTGTGTGCAGCCCGTTCTTTTAAATCACGGCAGGCCGGTTGCAGCACAGTCATCTGCAGTCGGCCTTAAAGGGAGTCTGTTAGAAGGGTGAAGCAAAAGAAACCACCTGAATGTAACACCTTTTTCACTATGAAAATTTGTGCCTCTGTTGCCGCGATATTAATTTAGTTCAAAATATGCAAATGAGCAGTCTGGAGCTCCAAGGGCTATAATGGCAAGAGTATAATGATAGCAGTGTTTGTGGGGATCGCGGGGCTGCGGCCTTACTTACTGATCCACCGTTCCTGCTCACAGCCTTCGCTTCCGCAGAATGGGGTGGAATTGAAGAAAAAGTGCATTTGTGCGACTTTCTTACTGGCTTTGTTTTTATGGCGTTCACTCTGCAGCCAAAAAGACATGTCACCTGTATTTTATGTTTCGATACAATTCCGGGGATACCAAATTTATATAGTTTTATTTACATTTTAGTCCTTTAACAAAGATCTAAAACTTTGCAAAAAAAAATAAAAATTTTCTTAAAGTCGCCATATTCTGACACTCGTAACTTTTTTATATTTCTGTGTACGGGGATGCATAGGGAGTCAGGTGTACTTATACCATTTTGGGACATGTCCATTACTTTGATCACTTTTTATTAATTTTTATCAGAGGCAAAACAGCGAAAAAACGGGGGTTCGGCACTTTTGATTTTTTTTTTTTTTTCCCGCTACAGCGTACACCATACGGGAAAAATATTTTTATAAGCTTGTAGACTGGGCGTCTGCGGCTGGATGAACACACACTCCCATTCTCTTTAATAGGAGTGCTGCAGATAGCCTATATTCAGGCTGACTGCAGCCAGGCTGAATTCCAAGTGGGGAAAAAAAAAACAAAACTATTTTCAAGCCCAGTGGGGGTCTTAGCAGACAGGCCTCCAGCTACCCCCCACCTACCTAACTACCTAGATCATCAATCAGGTATTTATCCGCTATCCTATGGATAGGGGATAAATATTTTAAAAGCAATATTTCATTAATTTAAAAACACTTACTTCAGCTACTTCAGCCAAGGGGCACAGACAGGAATCTGGATCCAGGAAGAAGTAGCAGCCAGGCCAGCAGTAGCGCTACAATCCTTCCTGAGAGTAGGGACAAGGAGACCGCGCAGGAGCCACACTGCGTATCATAGGAGTAGTTTGATCACGTCAGGTCAATATAATAGCAACGTGAGTCACCTCACGTGATGCATGCAGCCTAGCGTGGGCAGGAGTGGAGAGTAGAGTAATTGATGATCCAGGAGCAGGCCAAGTGAACGTCTGAGGGTGGACCGCTGGAGCAGCTCTGCTGACAATAGGTGAGTGCTAACGCAGTGCTGTCTCCACACTGCCGCCCCAAGCTACCTCTCTCCTCCCTTGCCTACATCTCTAAGCCAGCCCAGGACAGGTCCCGCTCAGCATGTTTTTTAAAGCGGACTGTCTTGGGCTGGTTTAGGTCAGTCAAAATGCCGCCTCCCTAACTGGCAAAGATAGTGCTGACTGAGGCGGCCGCCTCATTAAAGGTGTACCCCTGTTTGCACCATTTTGTGGTACATATAATTTTATTAATGTTTTTTTGGGGGGTCCATGTGTCATTTTTTTTTTTTTTGCTTGGTATTGACATTAACACATCTGCTCTTTTACTTATTACACTAGTTACTTGTTGTTCTCTACAGTTCTGCACCTTTATATTTCTACTTTTCTCTCAGTCTGCCAACCGATTTGTTGACTTCTTTCAGCAAGTCACCTGTGACTCTCATTTTCCCTTATTACATCCTCTACTTCTGTCTGCAGGACCTCTCCTGTACTGTATCCATTCTGAAAACCTCACTTCCACAGATCCTCAGACTTGAGCTTGTTTTTCACGGCTCGCACACTGACCCATTATATCCTAATGGCCCCATACACATGTCCTTGTGTTATTATGGGTCTGTATATGGAGCATTGAATCCAGGGCAAAACTCAGGACAGATCCAGTTCCATTTTGCAGCTTGGGATCACTGAAGAAAGTAAATGGGTGGCAACACGCGGGCATCACTCATATGCCGGTCGTATGAATGTAGTCTTGGTCTGAACATTCTCAGTTCTAAGCCTTGAATTTGGGGAATGGAGTAAAGTCCATGGCCTCTGCATGTTAAATCCATGTTGGCTGGTTGACTGTTTCATGCAGCTTTGTTCTTATTCCCTTGCTAACACAAGGGGCCAAAATTAGCACCATATTACCAATGTTACTAATTTTGTCTCTGATAAGAATTACCAACCTAATTGTTTTTCTCCCAAGCTACAATGCACATTGACTTTTCAGATCAAATTAATTAACCCCTTTTCTTTGCACTACAAATGTAATCTGTCTACAGACTTCTTTGGATGTGTAATGGATTCCCTTAATAGTATGTATATCTTTTTTAATTAGTGCATCGGGAGTCCCCTATCAGAGCAGAGAGCCACGGTATAGAGCAGCTCCTTCTCTGGAGGACTCATTGTGGCTATTTATTACACAGTCATCCATTTATATTATATTAGAGAACACATTAATTTGGGATTAGAGAACTAAATTGTGAGCAGTTTCTCATAAGCAATCCCTGTAGCCCATGACTATAAACTGTTCAGTCTGAATAACTGATTTATAAGCAGATGACATGAGGCCCAATAGTTGAGATAAAACTTTTATAACCTTTTCAGGAGCTGCTTGACACATGACATTACTAACCAACAGCACCAGTAAGTTCTGATGCTTCATCCCATTTTCATGATTCAGGTACACTTCCTACTTTATTAGTTGCTAACTTTGCAGCACCTGTGCAAATCCCATCCTTATACAGATTCTCAATGTAATAAAATAGGGGGCAAGACCATCTAGAAATGAGACTTTTCCCTCCGGAACGTCACTTTTTCTGGCTGTTCGGCACCTCCACTTCTTGACTTCTGCCGGCCGCCCATGCCCACGCAACAGAGCTGGAGTGCCGGCGCCCAGAAGACGTGATGTTCTGTGCCCAGAATATCCTGCCCGGAAGACAGGTAAGTATGATGGGGTGGGGTTAAGTTAGTTAGGAAGGGCTTGTAGTGGGCGGGCTAGCTAGTTAAACAGGGAAGCAGTGCGAGTGAGAAAGGGAAGGGAAGGGAGTGAGAGCGGAAGCAGGAGGGAGTCAGCTCTGAGTGGCCCAAGGCATCATGGTAGTTGTAGGAAAACAGAACAGGAAGATACCCATGTAAATAAATGCAGAAGATGCCAGGAGCTCAAAGAGAAACCCAGAAATCACTCAAAACACTGCCAAAGGTATTTGGGTGCACTTATTATTAACATATTAACACCCCTAACAGACCTTTTTTTAAAAAATTATTTTTTGCCCGAGAAAACCCCTTTAACCTCTTCCGGACTGTCCATAAACTATACACGTCTGGGTTGTCCCTCTCTTGTTCTGCAAGGAGGTAATGGTATGTCTTTGCAGTTTTAATCAGATGCACGAAATTGTACAGCTGCAGAAAGGGGAGCCGGCTTTTACTACAGCCGGAGCTCCCCTAGAGAAAGCAGGGAAAGCAGGGAAGGACTGGGGATCAGAGACTGCTAGAGCTGCTGGGTCCTAGAAGACCCAGATCAGCTCTGTAGTTATAGGCAGAAGGCTGTATTCCTACTTCAACTGAGGATAAGGTATCAGCCCCAGTTACAGGGGAAATCAGCCTCCCCCACCAAAAAATAGCATTCAGATGCCCCCAAAGGTCAATTATGACCTTATGGGGACACAATGTAAAAATAAATAAATAAAATGAATAGAAAAGTAAATAAATAATTTAAGTAAAATAATTTAAATAAATAAATTAATAATACGCCAATACCACGCCCTCACTACAGGTTCTAGCCCCACCCCTGATGACACAATACAAAATAAAAATTACTGTAACGGAGAGGAAAAACTATTTTATATATAAAGTTTTTTGGTAACACTTTGTGTTATTTAAATAAAAAAAAAATGAAAAGTGAAAAGCAGATGTTTTTCAGCCCTATGTGTCATCGAAAAAAGACGCAAAAATTAGTTGAATAACCCAAATGATAAAAAAGTTATAGCCCTCAAAACCGCACATACGAAAAAAAAAAACCAAAATGTGTCTAGTCCTGAACCAGAAATTGGCTTGGTACTGAAGTGGTTAAGCTCCCTGAGCAACCCTTTTAAAACAATGCAGACTTGTGAACTATAGTCTATGGTAAATTCAAGTTTATATAAATTTATATACAAATAAATATAGCCAAATGCAGGGTGGAGGATGATGGCGAGACAGTCGCCTCCATGCTGTGTTGTATAACCTGTATAATGTGGTTATGAGAGCTGAAGGTTCAGAAGTAGCTCAGAAAGATTTCAGCTGTATATTATGCAAAATGTTGATGTGTACTTAGAGGCAGCTCGAAAAAGACAGCCTAGCTGCCCAAAGATTAATCTCTGATAATGGCACAGCAAAAGAGCTAACAGCTGGTGTGGATTAATATAACTTAATATGTGCTTTCATGTGATTAATAGATACATGGCTAAAACCTTTACCTACAGCAAACAAGCAGAGTTAAGAGTGCTGCCAATGTTTTATAATAGGTTCTAGAGGTTGTTCTCTTATATTGGGTTATATGAGTTTATGAGTGGGATAATTATCACTTTTCTGGAACCAAATATGACAACATCTAATTATTACAGAGTAGCTTGAGCTTTGCCAGGTAATGTATTACATATTACATATTACTCTACAGTCTCCATGAAACTCTGACTGCAATTCAGAAAGATACAGTGGGGAAAAAAAAGTATTTAGTCAGCCACCAATTGTGCAAGTTCTCCCACTTAAAAGATGAGGCCGGCCTGTAATTGACATCATAGGTAGACCTCAACTATGAGACACAAAATGAGAAAACAAATCCAGAAAATCACATTGTCTGATTTTTTAAGAATTTATTTGCAAATTATGGTGGAAAATAAGTATTTGGTCAATAACAAAAGTTCATCTCAATACTTTGTTATATATCCTTTGTTGGCAATGACAGAGGTCAAACGTTTTCTGTAAGTCTTCACAAGGTTGGCACACACTGTTGCTGGTATGTTGGCCCATTCCTCCATGCAGATCTCTAGAGCAGTGATGTTTTGGGGCTGTCGCTGGGCAACACAGACTTTCAACTTCCTCCACAGGTTTTCTACGGGGTTGAGATCTGGAGACTGGATAGGCCACTCCAGGACTTTGAAATGCTTCTTACGAAGCCACTCTTTCGTTGCCCTGGCGGTGTGCTTGGGATCATTGTCATGCTGAAAGACCCAGCCAAGTTTCATCTATAATGCCCTTGGTGATGGAAGGAGGTTTGCACTCAAAATCTCACGATACACGGCCCCATTCATTCTTTCATGTACACGGATCCGTCGTCCTGGTCCCAATTGCAGAGAAACAGCCCCAAAGCATGATGTTGCCACCCCCATGCTTCACAGTAGGTATGGTGTTCTTTGGATGCAACTCAGCATTCACTCTCCTCCAAACACGACGAGTCGTGTTTCTACCAAACAGTTCTACTTTGGTTTCATCTGACCATATGACATTCTCCCAATACTCTTCTGGAACATCCAAATGCTCTCTAGCAAACTTCAGACGGGCCCGGATATGTACTGGCTTAAGCAGGGGGACACGTCTGGCACTGCAGGATCTGAGTCCCTGGCGGCGTAGTGTGTTACTGACGGTAGCCTTTGTTACGTTAGTCCCAGCTTTCTGCAGGTCATTCACTAGGTCCCCCCGTGTGGTTCTGGGATTTTTGCTCACCGTTCTTGTGATCATTTTGACCCCACGGGGTGAGATTTTGCGTGGAGCCCCTGATGGAGGGAGATTATCAGTGGTCATGTATGTCTTCCATTTTCTAATTATTGCTCCCACAGGTGATTTCTTCACACCAAGCTGCTTGCCTATTGCAGATTCAGTCTTCCCAGCCTGGAGCAGGTCTTCAATTTTGTTTCTGGTGTCCTTCCACAGCTCTTTGGTCTTCACCATAGTGGAGTTTGGAGTCTGACTGTTTGAGGTTGTGGACAGGTGTCTTTTATACTGATAACAATTTCAAATAGGAGCCATTACTACAGGTAATGAGTGGAGGACAGAGGAGCCTCTTAAAGAAGAAGTTACAGGTCTGTGAGAGCCAGAAATCTTGCTTGTTTGTAAGTGACCAAATACTTATTTTCCACCATAATTTGCAAACAAATTCTTAAAAAATCAGACTGTGATTTTCTGGATTTGTTTTCTCATTTTGTCTCTCATAGTTCAGGTCTACCTATGATGTCAATTACAGGCCTCTCTCATCTTTTTAAGTGGGAGAACTTGCACAATTGGTGGCTGACTAAATACTTTTTTTTCCCCACTGTATGTGCTCATACTACAAGTATTACCATCCAATACAGTGGTTGTCTCCTAGGAAAATCATGATGGCCTCCAATAGTTCATACAAGTAGCTGTATGACTGCCTGCAAACTGTAGAATAAAGAATTCAGATGTCCATCTATTCGGTGATTTATAGTGCGAGAGAACCTGAGGTGTGTGATATATAGGCTTATAAGGACTGGCGTTGATTTCAGGTATAACTCACACCAGTTTTCTGGCTTGAGTCATAGAAATCTACCAGGTGGAGATGTCCCACCCACCTGGCCCACCTTGATCCCCACCATACTCCCCACCCTGCTCCACTCACTTTTCTTAAAAATAGTGAGCAGGTTGAAAAATAGACAAAGTTGCATATTTTTGATGCATTGTTGTGCAAACAGCCATGCATCAAAAATACACCCCTTTTGTGCCAGAAAACACTGCAGAAATGCATTTTCCAAAAAATGCAGCATGTACATTTTACCTGCGGAAACGCAATAAATTTTCCTATAGATTTAAAAAGGGAAGAGAAACGCAGAGAAAAATGTAATTAAAAACACTGTGTAAAAAAAAAACACGATGCGTTTCTGCTGGGTTTTTTAGCTGTGGTTTGCTACGTGGGGCCTTAGCCTAACAATTTTGTTAAAAACCCTATTTACAGTGCTATTTACAGTTCACCAGTTATTGTAGTGTATGTCTGGGATGGGCAGATGACATTTTCAGTCATTGGGGGCAGAGTATTGTGACTGTTGACAAAATGATAATTTGTATACAGAGCGGTGAAATATGTTAGCACAGTATAACCCACTGTAGAGGCAATAACACGATCATACAATGTTGTGCACTGGTTACCAACCTACCAACTTTTAATACCCCGAGCAAGTTCATTTTTGCAGTTTTATACAGCTGAAGAGTCACAGATTGGAGACCACTACTTAAGAGGCTTTTAACCCTTGGACACTTTGTAAGAGAGGTATGGCAACAGCCTGATGCCAAATATTGTACACTGGCTCTATACCAATTAATAGGATCCTTGCATGATACTCGCTGCCGTTTCGACAGTTGCCTGAGGAATTATCCCAATACCTAACTGGGTAGGATACTATGCCTAAACAACCCCTTGAATCCAGCAGGGTTATTGAAACAGACCTTCCTAACCACTTATTTACTTTGCATGTATTCAGGAGTGTTGCTGTTCAGTATCTAGAGGTGTTCTATATTCTAATAGTTGATTTGATGTATATTTAAAGGGGTATTTCCATCTCAAGGATCCTATCTATACTGCTAGCATATGTAAATTCAAGAGTTTTCCTAAATACATTGCTTTAGCAATGCTTTTCCGTTTGCCTGCTATATGAAATTATTCCTCCCTTTTGTTTACACATCGTTGTCAAGGCTCCTGGCCAGTGTCTGATCTTATGTCTGATGAAGTGACTCACGCACTGCTTCCTGGAGCTGTTATTTACTGCTCTCCAGTTCAGACAATCAGTTCAGCTAATTTCAGTTTGTTGATCAAGGCTCGGACAGTGAAGTATCTCTCTATGTAAACACAAAGGTAACATTGAGTTTACTGCAAGTCCTTTATCACCATGGAATATGTAAATGTTCATCAACCCTGTGTAATGTAATATACAAGTACTGTGCATATTTGTGGCTCCTCCACGCAGTATAATGTCCCATAGCTGCCCTTTCACACAGTATAATGTCCCATAGTGGCCCCTCCACACTATATAATGTGCCATAGTGGCCCCTGAACACAGTATTATGTCCCATAGTGGTCCCTATGGTGTTCCTTGCAAACACTGCAAAAATTTTGGGTTCAAGAGAACCCGAAATTTTTGGGTGTTCACCATCCAAGAACTATTATTATTCTCAGGGGGTCTTTTTAGACCCTCAGAATATAATGATCAGAGGTCCAGGGGAGATGATCAAACATAAAAAAGTGTTACTCACCTCTCCTGGGCTCCAGCGCGACTTCCTGCTCAGCCTTCAGCCCTCTTCAATGACGTCACAGACGTGGGTTAGGCTAGCGTCATTATGCATGGTGACACTGGCCTAACCCACATGACATCAGTGACGTCACTAAAGAGGCCTAAAGACAGCAGGGAGTCGCCGGAGCCCAGGAGAGGTAAGTAACACTGGTTTTTATGTTTTCTCATCTCCCTGGGGTCACTGATCATTATACTGTGGGGTCTAAAGTGACCCTAGAGTATAATGATAGCAGTTTCACTTCGGACGTATGTGGTCCGAATGGAACCGCCAGGTTAACCTTGTGAGATGAATCTCGCTCGGTTCACCCAACAAATACTTGTGCCACGTGCCCTACTTACCCATCCCTGCTCCTGCTCACAGCTGTCTTCACCACGTCAGCCCTCCAGGTGGCCCCGTGCGTCCCAATCACGTCGCTGTCAGCAATATCCTCACGCTGTTCAGCGTCAGCCACGTGATATGGGATACACTGGACCTCCTGGAGGACTCAAGTGCAAGCGAAGGTGGCTGTGAGCAGGAACGGGTATCTGTAAGTACAGTGCTGGCCAAAAGTATTGGCACCCCTGCAATTCTGTCAGATAATACTCAATTTCTTCCAAAAAATGATTACAATCACAAATGCTTTGGTAATAATATCTTCATTTAATTTGTCGTCAATGGAAAACCACAAAACGAATTGTCAAAAAGCCAAATTGGATATAATTTCACATCAAACATAAAAAAGGGGGTGGACAAAAGTATTGGCAACCTTTCAAAAATCATGTGATGCTTCTCTAATTTGTGTAATTAACAGCACCTGTTACTTACCTGTGGCACATAACAGGTGGTGGCAATAACTAAATCACACTTGCAGCCAGTTGAAATGGATTAAAGTTGACTCGACCTCTGTCCTGTGTCCTTGTGTGTACCACATTGAGCATGGAGAAAAGAAAGAAGACCAAAGAACTGTCTGAGGACTTGAGAAGCAAAATTGTGAGGAAGCATGAGAAATCTCAAGGCTACAAGTCCATCTCCAAAGACCTGAATGTTCCTGTGTCTACCGTGCGCAGTGTCATCAAGAAGTTTAAAGCCCATGGCACTGTGGCTAACCTCCCTAGATGTGGACGGATAAGAAAAATTGACGAGAGATTTCAACGAAAGATTGTGCGGATGGTGGCTAAAGAACCTCGACTAACATCCAAACAAGTTCTAGCTGCCCTGCAGTCCGAGTGTACAACAGTGTCAACCCGTACTATCCGTCGGCGTCTGAATGAAAAGGGACTCTATGGTAGGATACCCAGGAAGACCCCACTTCTGACCCAGAGACATAAAAAAAGCCAGGCTGGAGTTTGCCAAAACTTACCTGAGAGAGCCAAAAACTTTTTGGAAGAATGTTCTCTGGTCAGATGAGACAAAAGTAGAGCTTTTTGGGAAAAGGCATCAACATAGAGTTTACAGGAAAAAAAAAGAGGCCTTCAAAGAAAAGAACACGGTCCCTACAGTCAAACATGGCAGAGGTTCCCTGATGTTTTGGGGTTGCTTTGCTGCCTCTGGCACTGGACTGCTTGACCGTGTGCATGGCATTATGAAGTCTGAAGACTACCAACAAATTTTGCAGCATAATGTAGGGCCCAGTGTGAGAAAGCTGGGTCTCCCTCAGAGGTCATGGGTCTTCCAGCAGGACAATGACCCAAAACACACTTCAAAAAGCACTAGAAAATGGTTTGAGAGAAAGCACTGGAGCCTTCTAAAGTGGCCAGCAATGAGTCCAGACCTGAATCCCATAGAACACCTGTGGAGAGATTTCAAAATGGCAGTTTGGAGAAGGCACCCTTCAAATCTCAGGGACCTGGAGAAATTTGCCAAAGAAGAATGGTCTAAAATTCCAGCAGAGCATTGTAAGAAACTCATTGATGGTTACCGGAAGCGGTTGTTCGCAGTTATTTTGCCTAAAGGTTGTGCTACCAAGTATTAGGCTGAGGGTGCCAATACTTTTGTCCGGCCCATTTTTGGAGTTTTGTGTAAAATGATCAATGATTTGACTTTTTTTTCATTCTCTTTTGTGTTTTTTCATTGCAAGCAAAATAAATGAAGATATTATTACCAAAGCATTTGTGATTGCAATCATTTTCTGCAAGAAATTGAGTATTATCTGACAGAATTGCAGGGGTGCCAATACTTTTGGCCAGCACTGTAAATAGGGCCTGTTACCTGCTAGGGTTATTGCAGCAGGTAACGGCCTATTAAAAAAAAAACAGCAGCCGCAGTCAGCACCCAGCAGCTGAATAGGCCCCCTCAAGAGCTTGGTGTTCCGGCACTTGCCCAAATAGGCCGGGTGTTGACACCATCCCTGATAATAAATAATCTCTCATGGTAAAAACAAGGTCTATATTTACTGAGGTACTTCATAGTGTCCTGCCCATCAAACAGTCAAAGTCCGCCAACCAGTTTGTTAAAGAATACAGGAAGTGAGAGAAAGCAGACAAAACTGATGAGAGAAGGAGATGGGAAGCCCCATTTACTAGCCAGTGGCTGAAGGTGCATTACTAGGAACTGATTATTATTTTATTTTTTTTTGCTATTGATTATGTTTATTTTGTTATGTATTTATTTATTCATTTAATACACTAAAGTCTCTGAGCCATTTAGGATCCGTAAGGCTAGACCATCCATTTTTACTCTAATTAGGAATTCAGCTGTTTTCCCGAAGCTGAAGTTAGAGTGTTCACTCGCCTTCTGTTTTATAGCAGTGGTTTAAGTTACTGCAGCAGTATTGAATTCAAGTGTATGGGATACTGCTGCAGCAACTCATACCCACCACTATAAAAGAGACAGTAAGTGAGCTCAGTAGCCCCCAGTAGGTAGACAATGCCAGTCATATAACAGCCAATCTGTGGGGGGCCAAACAGTTGGGAAGAAATAAATCTAAAATTGATGGCCTATCTTATCCTTTTCAAGTGGACCTGTCAAAGGTCCGCAAAGTCCAATTACATAGATAATCTGATATTTAGCACTGTCACCATTATCATGTTGTTGTTTTGTTTATCTAAATCTGTTCAGTCATTCCAAAGATATAAACCCTTTAAGTTTTGATGCAAACTGGGGTATTCTTGCCAAGTGCGAGGTAACATTGCATGATATGCAGCATATAGGCCACACACCCCCAGAGAAACCACAGACTAGTATACCTTAATTTGCATTAACACTAGAAGGACTTAAACCTTTGGAATGGCTGAATGGATTTTGATAAACAAAATAACCAAAATAATCAGGGTGATGGCGCCTATAAGATGATGTATGTTATTGGGCTTTTCAGACCTGGTGACAGGTCTTCTGCATTTGCATGTGTACCCAAAAAATGCTCCCCATCTAATCCTGTAATTGGTGCATTGCATATAAATTAGGGAGGAGGAGCTCTACCAATCAGGCACAAACAAGGGGCTCCTTTTGTCTGCCTATATATGGTCTCTATGGTGACATGCACTCTTTAAAGATATTTGAAAATGGATATATGTCTATTAGGGTGGCAGCCTGCATTCCCAGAGAAAATCATTTAATTTGCTGAATGTTAACTGGTTACATTTTCATACGTTCAGTTGAACCTCTGCATATGAGAAAAGAACATTACACTTTCTTCACAGTAGAAAAAGCAAAAGGCATTCTGTGTTAAATGGGATTATGTCAGGAAAAGGCTGGAAGCCAATGTAAGAATGATCTGATTCACGTTGGGAATATTTAAGCTTTTCATGGCCTGCGTGGATTACAGCTTCGCTGCTTGCTTCTAAAGTGCTGGATTTCATAGTACAAACCCCTTTACCAATGGGAATTTCCCTAAAATCCTCTCAAAATCTATTTTGCATACATAGTGGCTCAAAGCTTTTATGTGTTAAATGTAAGGGGTTCCCCATCATAGGGTATTTGGGGATTTTCACTGTGATGTGGTCTTTAGAAATCAATGAACCTGTCTTTTCATTTGCTGAGTTTATATGTGGTGGTTTGTTCTGCAATCACTAGTCTACAAACTGAATTAGAAATGCAGCATAGAACCAACCGTAAATCTTCTTTCTGCCTGAAATCCTGGGAGGACTATCCCTCCTTGTATTGGTCATCGTCTTTTAACATGCTTGCAACGTACAGTAATTTGAACAAATTAGGTAATGCAGGCAACAAATATAGAAAGCAGTGGTATACTTGTAAGACTCAAAATTGGAAGCATACCTAACAAACAGTATTGTCTATCCCCAACAGGAAGTAGTCAGATCCTGCTTTAAAGCATACCTGACCCTTTTAGTACGTTTGGATAAATCAATAGTAGATTGTATACTGTATCTTGAAGAGTAACACTATATCAGGCCAATTTATGAGTTATAGTATGCAGTTTTAGCAGTTTTTCCCCTCTGCATAATATTTCTGTAGTTTGCATTCCTCTCTGAGCTAGTGGGTGGAGACTAGATGCCATACACTGCTCACAGTAATTATCGGAGCGCCTGTTCCATAACTGTCTATCTAATTCAAAAAACAGCCCAAGGACCACGCAGGACATATATAGAAAAGTATGGACATGTTCTTTGGTTGTAATAGAAAGCCCCTATTAAGCTCCAGCATCAGACTAAGTCTGTCTTTTTTTCCTTATGTCCTGCACTTCCTGCTCACTGCTTCCCCTCTCATTTCTACAGAATTCTATAGATATGAGTAATCTAAGTCATGTGACTTGCAGTCTGTTTTGAGATACATATAACTGATTTTCAGAGTGAAAGGAAGGAGGAACATGAAAACAGTCTCCGTCTCAAAGGAACTTCAGGATGGCACAAACTTAAGTCGAAAGGTAACAAATTTGGATCAGGGCAGTTTGCACAAACATCTGGTTGACAATGGTGGCTTCACCTCTGATTGGCTTTCTTTATTCTGTGGGAAGTGGGGTTTCTCTTATACAAGTCCATCTTGTCTCTCTCAGATCCATTTTGTGCTGGATTCCCACCACAGCCAGTCTTACTTCTCACAGGCTGCATCCCAAATCTGAGAGTGATTCACTCAGTCTTAAAACATACCTCCATTTTAAAACAACTTTTCATAAATGAATAGTACAGTTGAAAAAAACTTTCTAATATATTTTATTAAAGAATAATGTTTCCTTCTCCACTTATCAGGCTGTATTTCTCACCCTTCCCTTCAGTCAGACTCTTATCTCTAATAGCACCCATATTGTATCTAGCCTCACACACAGAAGTCTATGGAGAGAGGGGAAGAGGAGGCAGATGTTGGCTAGCAAGTGAGATCTAGTGGCCATTACTTTTATTTCCTTTTTGATCCCACCCACTAGAACATCAAAGCACAGTGTGCCCACACCACAGAGCTCCCTTAGAGAGAAGGCCCTGCAAATTGAGATGGGCGAACCAATTAGTCACAAACTAAGGTCGACCGGAATATTCCAAATTGTTTGGTTTTTAACAAAACCAAATAAATGGCGATTCGTCTCGGACGAACTAAAATGGCTGCCACAACATGTACTATACAGTAAAAATGCAGAAGAGACATGTGCTTTGTGAGTCACTGTGACATCCTGACAGCTTCTCAGCCAATAGTCAGTGGTATTTGGACACCTTACAGTGTTGATTTCATATACAGATTCTGTGGGATGGAACACACAGCATATCTGTGATAGTAGAAGTAGGGGATGGATGTGTTATTCATCATTGCATGATATAGAACACTGAGTGCTACAAAGCTTGCAATACAGCTAGGAGTAGGAGAATTAGAACACAGTTTAGTCAGATGTAATCAATTAGTAATAGAAATCATAGATAGGAGTATGGGAGACTATATATGCTGTGTGAGCCTGACTGCTGCAGTAATACAGACAGACAAAGGATAGTTAACCCTTTCATTGCCAACAATCTAATTGTGTCTAAGTCTTTTTTTGCAATAGAGCAGTTTGATCCGTCCACAGATTGTTTAACATAGTTTTTTACTGACAAAGTAAGTCCTGTTAGTGAAAGATCTTTTCTTAAGGGTTTTTTTTTTTGGGGCAAGAGTTTAATTTTTATTTGTTAAATACATAGAAACTGCTGTTCTAACAGCAAAATGCTGATTCCGCCTGCGCTAATCTGAAAAAAATTTTCATTATTTAAGGGTTTTTTTTTTTTTTTTTTTGCTCACCCGATAAACAGTGTGACGGAGCCTACTAATCTGCAAAAATTCTTAAGATTTTTTTGTTGTTCACTCACTAAATAGTCTCGCAGCCTGCACTAATCTGAAAAAATCTTTTATTTAAGGGGGCCGTACTGCTATTCATGCTGCCACAGCTGCTGTACTACCACTGCCACCACTCAGCCTGACATGTCCTGTGGCCTGGTCCATCATATTATTGCATGCTGTACTACCATTGAAGTTGCCACAGCTACCACCACTCAGCCAGACATGATATCCAGCCATGTCAATCACATTCCACTATACCACATTGTTGGTGCCACAGCGTTCAAAAACCCAAAACCATTTTGATTTCATATTTGCTCCCATAAAGGGATTATTTTTTTTGTGGCTTTTTTTTTTTTGAAAACTCAATTCTTCATCACTTTTCAATGGGGTCGCACAGCCACAAATATATCTCCCACATGACAACAAGCCTGTAGCACTTACAGGTCATCAAAATGGGTTAATTTTTGTATAAAACCATTGTTTTTTGCAATATAAGCACCATGTGTGTCTAAAAAAAAACAAAAACAAACCACAGACAAGCACCTTTTCCCCAAAAAAAGAGTAATTTTGGAGCGTTTTAAATGTTAAAATACGCAAAAGTGAGTGGCAGTGCAGTGTATGGTTAAACGCAAGGTCTGTATCCACTGCTTACCATTAGTTATTCTATTGACATACATGTCACTTCACTTTGACATAACTATAAATATAACATAAATTCAGCTTTGTTTGCCTTAGAGAGCTAGAAATTTAATAGGTTCTTATGAGCTCTGAAAGTGTTCTACGCTATGCTTTAAGAGAATTTAAGGTATGATTCATACCAGACTTGTTTCGATCCAAAACAAATCTTGGACCCAAACCACTCAAACCTGAAATGAGATGGATCTTGACAGGTTCGACCATCTTTACCTGGCAAATAATCAACCTCCTTAGGGATGACACCTAAAGCCAAACATTACCCACTGTTCCCTGTTGTAAACCAGAGGCTATAAATCCATATATCAATAAATTTGCTTCTCGGCCTTTTGTCTAAGATCAACTATAGTATCTGTTCTTATCAGATCCAGTGAGTAATTGCCACGGCTGGTGGGATTGGTCACCCCACTGTAGGGAGGCAACAGAAAGCTGGTGATGAGAAACAGAGAACCACATGGTGGTGGGTACAGGCCACAGGATCGAGGCCATTAGGCTGCGAATGCTTTGAAGGCCCGAAATGCTGAAGTACCCCAGGGTATGTTGATTCCTGGGGTGCCTTAACTGGGGATGGGATCCCACTGAGTTTGGCATACTGCACTGCACTTCTCCTCCACTGCTTTGCGCACTCACGCTTATGTCCGGTCCCCTTAACCGGCATAGGGTAATTTTTATAGATCTGGGGGTTAGAACGGGATCTACTCAGGGAACTCTACTCACTTATTTATTATTTATTATAGTCTTTTCACCGTTTGTTTGTCACTGGATGAAGGGGTGTAGATGCCATTATGGGACCCTTCCGACATCTAGAGGAAAGAGTTGTGTGGCCCTTAGGCTCTTTCTTTCCCTGCTACCTGGCTCACCGTTGCTTATGTGGAGGTTGAGAGCCCATGTGGAGGCCAGAGCTAATGGTCTCTCTGTTCCAGCAGGGAAATGGTTGCGCCCTGACCTTCTTGTTGCCCTTTGGGCCAGGGGGCTGGGTTTGTTCGGGGACCCATTCCCTTTCGGGATGGGCTTGCGATAGATGCATCCCTGTGCACTTTTTTTTTTTTTTTTTTTTTTTTTTTTAGTGGCACTTCCCACTTTTTTCATGCACTTGAGTGGATGATGGCACAGTTTTGGCACCTTCAAAAAATAAAAAATAAAAAAATAAAAATATTGAAGTAATTTATAGGAAGCATATTAAGAGCCCGGTTGCTTAAGGCCTAGTAAAAAAAAAAAAAAAAAAAAAAGGCGCTATAAAAGGGCACTGTGTGGCCTAAAAGCCGCTGAATCATTCTTTGGAGTGATTGGCAAAAACATCAGACAAGAGGACAAGTACACCAGATATGGAGCGTGTCCCCATTCGCCTGATATTTATTTATTTATTTATTATGCCCACTTATATAGCCTGATAGCCTCTAAAGCAGGGGTCCACAACCACTGGTCCACGGACCGGGACCGGGCCATTGGGGGTCTTTTGCCGGTCTGCTGGGCGGCGGGCTGGCCTGGGTAAATGCGGCTCCCGGCACATTAGCCCTTGCTCCTAGCACAGCTAATGACGGGGACCTGGTCTACAGTGCTGTAAACCGTGGTCCCGCCAGCACGGCGTCGGTCTACAACGCTGTTTACATTATAACTCTGCCCCCATATGACCAAAGCCATGCCCATAAACCACCCTTCCCGCCCCCACTCCCTGCCCCCCCCCTTCCCGCCGGGCCATGGTTTCAAAAAGGTTGGGGACCGCTACTTTAAAGCACAAATGGGATTTCATAGGATGCATACAATGTAGTTTACCCAGGACCATGTAGGTCCTTTGGAGTATATTCAGGGAAGATTCATTTGCTAATAATTGTATAACATTCCTTCCATTGATCTAAAGTCATAGTGGTCCCCAGGTCAGACTTCCAGGCTGCCATAAAGTTCAGCTTGGTGGCTTGAAGGGGGTAATGGTGTGGAAGAATGAAGAGACAAGAGTAATTCTTCTAATAAAGTAGGCGTCACCAGGTTGATTCTAATGAAACCCACTGGGACGGTGTATAGAACAAATCTGCAATAGTCTAGCCGCAACACAGTATTTATAAAGATTAGAAATAGACAGACCTCCTGATCTTTTTTGGAAATACATTACATGTCTCGGTATCCAAGACCTTTTGTGTCCAGATATAGCAAAATATTTCTCTCTGTAGTCCAGCAAGAGGTAGTTGTTACTGAGTTGGTAAGGTACGGAAATAATGTAGTAGTCTAGGTAATATAACTGTTTTGACCGTATTAATCCTACCAAACCCAGGAGAAAGAAGGATAGTTCCATATCGCTAGATCCTTTGTCAGCTTTGAGGTGAGAATGGCATAATTCCATTGAAAATAACTGTCAAGTGAGTTGCATATTTTAATGTCAAAATAAGGAACATAACTTTAATTTAAGGCTATGAGCTGGCTAGCAGCAGGGGAGACATTACTGTGCAATATCTCCGACTTGGATGCATTGAGTTAAGACCCGAAAGTTGTGCAGAGTTTGTGAGAGTATTGATCAGATTTGGGAGAGAGATCAGTGGTTTGGTAACTGTGAGCAGCATATCGTCTGCGAAAAGATTACGGTTGGAACATATGGCTATAGCAAGAGGCTCAATTATGAAGGCAATAATAAGGGTCAAGGAGTCTGGCCTTTTCTATATAGCAGGCTAATTGCGAAATAGGCGTATGCTGTGTGTTAGCCTAATGAATAATGTTACACGGCTCTCGGACATTGTTTGAAGCCTGTTAGCCTGGGGTCATTTTCATCTGGTCAGAGTGAACCAAGGACTGGAGTAAGCAGTTCAGGTGGGAGGCTAGGATGAAGGAAAAGATTTTAATGTCTAAGGGTAGCAACCAGGGGCATAACTACCGGGGTAGGCCGTTACCTGCTGGAGTAACCCCAGCAGGTAACGGGTCCTATATACTTACCGATCCCCAGGGTCCCGCTCACGGCCGCCTGCGCTTCCGATTCTGCGGAGGCAGCTGTGAGCAGGAGCGGGGATCGGTATGTGAGGCCGCGGGCCAAACCCCACAATCTCTGCTATCATTATACTCCGGGGTCTTTTCAAAGACCCCGTAGTATAATAATCGAAGGGCTAGAGTTGGTGAGGGAACATAAATAACAATGTACTTACCTCTCCTACGCTTCTCCAGGCTTCGGGCCTGTTTGGTGACGTCCCAGACGTCAGCGGACGTCATTTTGCGTCGCGACGCCGGCCCGCATCACGTGACACCGGCCTGGTCCAACATTGCAGAAGGCCAAAGTAGCAGGGACTGGACCGGAGCGAGGAACAGGTAAGCAACGTAGTTTTTTTTTTTTTATGTTTCTATCCTCCACTGGGTCTCCGATCATTATACTCTGCGGTCTGAAAAGACCCCAGAGTATAATAATTGTTCATGGGTGGTCCACAATGGGACATATAATAGTGTGTGCAGGGGCCACTATGGGGAAAAATACTCAGTGCAGGGGCCACTATGGGGAATAATAATGTGTGCAGGGGCCACTATGGGACATGATACTGTGTACAGAGGCCACTATGGGACATGATACTGTGTGCAGGGGCCACTATGGGGCATGATACTGTGTGCAGGGGCCACTATGAGGCATGATACTGTGTGCAGGGGCTACTACGGGGCATGATACTGTGTGCAGGGGCCACTATGGGGCATGATACTGTGTGCAGGGGCCACTATGGGGCATGATACTGTGTGCAGGGGCCACTATGGGGCATGATACTGTGTGCAGGGGCCACTATGGGGCATGATACTGTGTGCAGGGGCCACTATGGGGCATGATACTGTGTGCAGGGGCCACTATGGGGCATGATACTGTGTGCAGGGGCCACTATGGAGCATGATACTGTGTGCAGGAGCCACTATGGCACATAATAGTGTGCACAGAAATACGTTTTTTTTTTTTTGGGGGGGGGGTATAAGGGGGCGGTCCGGGGGGGCGATTGGGGGCAGCGGTTCAGGGGGGGGGGGCAATGTCAAATGTTCACCTTGGGGCCCAGCCATTCCTAGTTACGCCACTGGTAGCAACACACAACCGCATTTCTCCAGGATAGGTTTAGCACACTAATAACTACACTACCGCCTCTAATTATATGCCAATATCGTTCTTTAACTTAGGGTTGCAGCACACCGTGTGTTAGTCAGATTTACCGGGCGGCAGCCTGAGCAGTCGTTATCGGAGGGATATTCGGGGACGGGGGGTTGACATTTTTAGCGTAGAGGTGACATTTGCTATTATAAGGATATGGATATTTAAAAAGAAAAAATACCATTTGCACAATGTTGCCAAAACTTTTGTGGTTTCCAACAACATGCCCAATCCTTCCACTGTAAATGTCTTTACCATTTTTTATTTCAATGCAAGAAAAATGTTTCTTAGGCTATGGCCTCACAATGCGGAAACACAGCTTTTCTTGTTGCAGGTTTAGCTGCGGTTTTTTGAGTCAAGGAGTAGATTGAGCAGAAGGTAGAAGAATAGTACTGCCTATATATTACCCATTCCTTTTGGAACCATTCTTGGCTTTGGTTAAAAAAAAAAACATGGCAAAATCTGCAACAAAAAAAGCTGCATTTCTGCAACGTGGGGCCTCAGCCTAAACTGCTTCTATAGAAAACTACTTTGCAATATTTCAATTCAATAAACATTAACTCTTTAAGGATGCAGAGTAGTTTGGACATTTTTTTTTATATTTTCCTTCCCTGACTTCCAAAATTCAGGACTTTTTTTTATTTTTCTGTCAACATAGTGAGTGTTTTGTTTATTTTTTTTCATGATGAGTCATGTTATTTGGCATCATTCTGGGGTACATATAATGTTTTGATTAGCTTTTATTAAAGTTTTTTGGGGGTCTATATTGGCTTTATTATGTTTTACAGCATTTACTAATAAAACATAACTTTTCAAAAATGATCGATTTTCCTGAGGTCATCGTATTCTGATGCCTATAACTTTTTTACTGTTTAGTTGATGGGAATCTGTAAGGGCTCTTTATTTATGAGGTCAGTTGTAGTTTTTATCGATATCAATTTTTGGTATGCATGAGTGAGTGAGGTGACCGAAATACATCAATTTGTGCATTGTGGTATTTTTTTTTTTTTTTTTTTTACAGTGTTCACCATACCAGATAAATTTGGAGAGTGCAGACTTATATGCACATGGGAATACCTAACCAGTTTGTTTACTTTATTTTAAATTATGCATTATTTTTTAATTAAAAAGTGTTGTTGTTTTTTTACTTATTTATTTATTATACTTTATTTTTAACTTTTTATTTTATACTTTTTTTCCTGTCCCACAAGGGGACTTGAATGTGGGATCTGATGATCCCCAGTGCAATGTACTGCAATACATTGCAATACATCACACATAGGCTCCATAGCAATAGGGATAGGCTGTTGCTCAGAAAGAAGAGGGCCATCTTTCCCCCGAACCCCCCATATTCTGTAATTGCTATTGATCACAGCATCTGAGTGTTTAGGCCAAGTACACAGTTCCTATAGACGCAACATGAAAACGAGATGGGTCTCCCTTTTGCCCTCAATTATCTGTACCAGTAATAGCAATCAATAGCTCTTCACGTAACCAACACCCCAAGGCCATTTTGTAGCAAACCCTGTTAGGGCATACCTGAACAGCTGTATATGCATTTTACATGCACAGGCAGTATTTAGTTGGAATTTATCAGTATTAGTATACATTAAAATACATCTTATAATGAAAGATAGACTTTAGTTTAATTTTCGCTTGAACTACATTGAAGGCTTCTTTGTAATAATTAGGGGAAAGAACCCTGAAACTGCTTTCTATAGATGGGTGTCTGTGGTATAGCTGGTATGACTTAATTTGCATGCTTGTTTTTCCATGGTGTATTGCCTGAAAAATAAGTCTCTATACACCTTAGTGCCCATTTAATGAGAAACGGGCAGCACGGTGGCTCAGCGGTTAGCACTGCAGCCTTGAAGCGCTGGAGTCCTGGGTTCGATGGTGTTTGCATGGGTTTCCTCCAGGTACTCTGGTTTCTTCCCACACTCCAAAGACATACTGATAAGGAATACAGATTGTGAGCGCTATATGGGACAGTGACTCTTAATGTCTTAATGTCTGTAAAGCGCTGCGGAATATGATGGCGCTATACAAGTAAGCGTAATAAATAAAAATAAATAATACATTCCACTACAACAAAAAAGTTATAGAACTGAAAAATAAGTTTATGCTCTGTTGGCATCATGTGTAAGCTTTGTGTTGGAGGTATCACACCTGTAGTACTGTGATCTCTCTGCACACAGCAGGAATGTAGGAATACAGAATAAGAAATAGCACTTTACAGCACCCAAAGCTACCACAAGGTCATTACTCCTGCTCCTACAGGCAATGCTCACAATCATGGACTAGGGCTAGGACAACGACTCTTCATGACACAGTGTGTGAAACTGCTTTCTGGGGTGAACAACTGAACAAACAAATTCTATTTGACATTACAAGACTTCATCAAAAAAGAGCAAAAGCTCCCCTCCTGAGTGTAATGCAAACATTACACCACAACTAATGCGGGGTCATACCAAAAGAACTGTCAAACAACAAACAAAATTTAAAATGGTTCAATTCCTCTTCATTTTCCACTATGTGAACAAACCCTAATAGTTCCCCCACAAAAAATTGGAAAATAGTGCTCCCCACAGGTAATAGTTCTCACCCTACATAACTACTAGTATTGATTGATTATGTGGGGAGCGCTATTACTGTAATAGTGCCCTAACAGAGTCCCCTCACAGAATCAATCCCGCTCCACATAAGTAATGCTATTAAAGTAATAGTTCCTCCCCACGGGTAATAACCCCCCACATAAGTAATACTCTTACCTGGGGGGGGGGCACTGTTACTGTAATAATGCCCTAATAGCGACCCCCACATAAATCATGTTATTAACTGTGGGGGCACTATTGCAGTAATAGTGCCCCCCCCCCCACATAAATAATGCTAGTACCTGTGGGGGGCACTATTACTGTAATAGTCCCCACTCCCCCCACATACTGTTCAGTGAGCTCTGTGTAATTATATTGTACTTGCACATCAGTGATACTGCGGGCAGGAGCTGTTGTGGCATACATTCTGTGTGCATTTTCTATTCTCCACCCGACTCCTGGCTTCTACTCTATGGTACCTCTGGGAGACAGGAGGAAAATAGAATATGCACACATCCTGTTTGCCAGAGTGTGTTCCCACCTGCCACATCACTGCTGTATGAACAAAATAAATGTACAGTTCAGAACAAATGGGAGAGGGCCACCCGAAGAAACCCCTAACAGAGTGTGGGTAGCAGGGGCACCAGAAAGATGTGCAGGCCACAGCTTGGGGTAAGACAGTATTGCAACTTGACACTCATTGTCTGTACCCAAACCACTTCCTGGTGCCGTGCCTTCAGGGACTGTGTGATCTGTCAACTGAGGCCAGATGCTCATCTCGCCTAATGGCAGATGCGGCCCTGGTAGGGACACTGTATATAGCCATCTATGGTCACCCACCTAAGGTTTCTAAGTGGAGAGGTTGGCCTTCGCACCTTTACATCTCCCCCTTATGCTCAGTTGTTGTTTCTGACAGTGGCAAGCTCAACACCAACGGCAGGGGAGTAACAAAACACTATTCTTACTACTGTCCATGGGTTATTTCACCCTGTGGAAGTCCATAAATTCTGTACAGGTTCCCACTGTTGGTTGCATATCAGCAGGGTTGCCCTGTCTGTCCTGAGACACAGGCAAGGCCACGGCTCTGAGATTCATATAACACATATCCTCAGATTTGTATCTGGCACACTCTCCTCTGTAACATAAACCGAGCAAGGATAATTCCCATCTCCTAACTGCTAGAATCACGCTGTACTGTTCTACCTGGACTGTCTCCAGTTTAGTTTGGGTTCTGGCTTAGTCTCCGCTTACACGCCACGCTACCTCTCTCTTCAGAACACAGACGAAGACACCCAACCTCCTCCTTCTTCACAGAAGTCTCTAGGTGGGTTGTACACCCAGTCAATTGTGGTTCAGCCCATTAAAGGAGCTAACATATTACATTACATTAGTCTCAGGTGAACTAAAAAGGTCATTGCATTATACGCTGGGGTCTCTTCAGACCCCAGAGTATAATAGAAGGAGGCCCAGGAGAGGTGAAAAAAATATAAAAAATCTTCATACTCACCTTCCCTTACCTCTTTTGGGCTTCCTTTCAGCTCCTGGCACTTTCCATGTGACATCATACACCTGTGCTTACCACTGAGGTCTGTGATTAGGCCACCAGTGGTGACATGGGCATGCCGAGCAGCCCATGTCACCTAAGCGGTGATTGCGGATGAATTACGTCACCGAGAAAGCCGTGAGAGCACACCAGACACTGCGAGGAGGCCCAAAAGAGGTAGGGGAAGATGAGCATGAATGTTTCTTTTTTATTTTTACACCTCCCTGGGCCTCTATCTATTATCCTCTGATGTCTTAAGAGAACACAGAGTATAATAATTTCACTATGACATAGCTGTGTTTGCCTTAGAGGGTTAGAAATTGGATAGATAGGCCCGAAAGTGATATACACTGTGTTTTAAGCCAATTTAAGGTATGGTTCATACCAAACTTGTTGAACCTGAAATGAATCTTGCACCTGAGCCACTTTAACTTGAAACAAATCCTTAGCGGTTTGCCCATCTTTAATTAATACATTACATTCTGTTTTTTTCCTGAAACATAACTATATTTAATTTTGTAGACAATTAAAAGTTTAAATATTTTTCCAATTATAAATAATCTAGAATTTTGCTGAGTTGTAACGATATTCTCTAACCATGTTAATGGTACAGTCTTTTGTCTTGATCATTTGCCAATGGATATGGCCATGAATACAAGAACTTTTTATAATGTGGCAACTTTCAGAAGCCCAGTCATGATTTCCTTGTTCCTCACACAAAAGCAGGCTGAGAAGATACATGAATGAGCTTGCATGTACAAATGCAGGGTATAAATGTGACACATCTTTATATGTACAGAAAAATTGTACCAAAACAAATACCCAAAATGTAAAATAAGACCTCACAAAGCAGGCTTGACAAAAAAAAAAAAATTAAGGCTGCTCGTACAGGACATCCTGAAGACCAAAATTAGATGCGTCCTTAAGGGGTTAGTATTTACAAGCCTTTTATTGCTAGCTGTTTTATAGGCAGATAAATGTTTTCCTTTCCTCCATGTCAGTTCCCACAGAGTGCACAGATGGCGGTGGATTTATGATATTTCATTGTTCTAAGCCCTGTAAAATGAGAATTAACGGTTATCGTAATGAATGCAAAAATTGATTTCATCAAGTGTTTAATTACAGAACTGATATCCATTTGATGCACTATAGCAGGTTCATATGAGTTCAAGAGACAATATGGTGCAGGCAAATGGCCAGCCAGCAATGATGAAGGAGGTTAAGAAGGGCCAATCGTAATGAAAGTGGTATGGGCAGTTTGGAGTCAAAAAATAAATCCATGCACTTGCAGTATCAGAGTTCTACATTCATACTTAGACTTATGTCTCTTCCTTCATGTGATCATAAAAAGACAAAAACTTTAAATAAAATTACTTATTTTATTTTAAATCGGAGCAGAGTATAGGTATGTTTTAGGCTAAGGCCCCACATAGCGAGCCGCAGCCAAAAAACGCTGCTCAAAAGACAGCTGCGGAAATGCATTGAGTTTCCTCCTCAATGTTTTTCACAGAAAGTTCGCAGAGTTTTTCTCTGTGGACTTTCTGCCCCTATTATACCTATACGGAAAACACCAGCGTTTCCGAAGGTATAATTGACATGCTGCAATTTACAAAAACGCAACAGTTTTTGAAATCGCAGCTTTTCCACTGCAAATTTTTTTCTTTAATGTGTGGATGGGATTAGCCAGAATCCCATCCACTTTGCAGGTACTGTAAACCAATGCATTTTTTTTGGCGCGGCATTTCCACCACTGCCAAAACACTGGGTTTTCGCAACTTGGGGCCCCAGCCTTAAGATGTTTTGAGCTATTGTATTTATTTTCATAAGTGTTGTTGTATGTGTAAATATAATTATATATTCCTTTTTTTTTTTAATTTCTAAAAAGCTTCTAACAGGGGTTCTTGAGAAAGACAAAGGTGTTGATCATCTGTTCAGAGGTACATTGGGTCTGTGTATTATACAGTGCATGGAGGCAGAAGCAGATGGCTCCATACCCTGTATAATAGCCGAGTGCCGATACTGAGCCACTCTCTGAACCAGCTCGCATCTGATCTACCTAAAGTCTGAACATGGCCCCTACATCTGCTGTAGGAAACCCAGAGGTGCACTTTCACATGTGGCACTGGCATTAACTCTCAGCCACCACTAACACAGTGACCCTGTTAATACACTCATTAGTCGTCACTACTCCTTCAGTTGTCTGACATCCAGGCAGCCATCATCTGTTTATGGATCTGGCCAACTAGTCACTTAACACAGGACCCTTGTGTCTTGGTACTCACAAATACAGCTCCCTCCTGCACAACAACACCACGCCAAGCGACCATTAATGTGGTAGGTAGTGATCGGCGAGCCATGCCAGATTTGTTTTATGAATGTTCACAAGGTTCGCCCACAAGTTTCATTTTGGACCAAACCAGAAGTTCTGTTACTATACTCTGAGGCTCTTCAAACCCCAGAGTATAATAATTGGAGGCCTGAGGGAGGTGTGGGGAAAAAACACTCATTCTCACCTTTCCTTACCTCTCCAGGGCTCTGCCATGATGTTCAGTTTTCTTATCAAGTGTTTTCCGGCTTCTTCCAGCCTCCTTGCAGTTTCCAGCATCAGAGGTCCCAGGTCACTGCTTAGCCCATGGCACATAGCCAATAATACTTTGTTACTTAGTGTATTGCAAGGATATGCCATCACTTACTAAGCAATGGGATCCAACTGCTGAAATAACACCAATTCCTAGAAAAAAAAAGGGATGTGATTTTCCCAACCAGGTTCTGTGCAGAAAACATATACAAAGTTACTGCTGTTGTATACTACACTTTTAGGGTTGACAGGCTCTCAGCAAACTGATCATTATTGATGGCATATTCCTGCTACATTCTCTTATTTGCCATGGTTAATCTGGTGTCATTTTTGAGTAGAAATAAACAATATAACCAGAAGGTGGCAGTATTAGTTAGTGATGCTGCCTCCTGCGCATTGACATTTGCAGGCAGGAAACTTGTACAGGTAGGAGGTGATTTTTCTGGCTATGGAGAAACGTGTGGTCATCACCATGTAAGCTGGTTGAGTGACTCCCTCTGGGTGTGCTCGAAACTTTTGCCATTAAATTACCTGTTTCTGAAGACCCTATTTATAGAGACCTACTATCTCTATTTCACTTCCTTCATAAAATGTAAACCTTTGTGAGCAGGGTCCTCTATCCCAGTTTACCAGTTGCTCACTAAGTCTATTGTACTTGTTTTTGTATTTGTGCATTTTATATATAAACCCCCTTCAAATACAAAGCATCATGGAATTAATGGTGCTCTAAGACTAAATAATAATAATTATTATTATTACTAGAGATGAGCGAATCGAAGCTGACGAAGTGGAATTCGATCCAAATTTCAGGAAATATTTGATTTGCATCGAATCTGGATTTCCTCATGCTTCGTGGTAATGAATCGCATTTTTTCCTAAAATGGCTGCTGCACATGTTAGGACATGGGGCAAGGAACTCTGGGAACGTGGGATCACCCACAATGCCATGCGTGCAGCCAATCAGCAGCCAGCCAGCCCTGTGATGTCACAACCCTATAAATACCCTCCACCATCTTGGATTCAGGCATTTTCCAGTGTAGTTAGTGCAGGGAGAGATGTCAGCAGGCTCTAGGGAAAGTGGTAGAAAAGACTTGGAAACTGATATTTTGCTCAATCGAAGTTCAGGGAAAGAGCATTAGAAGCGTAGGGAAAGGATAGGGAGGAATTTATACAGAACAGGGTTCTAAGGGCAACACATGTCATGTGCGTGTCATACTGACTCACAATATTGTTTGACTACCACAGCAGACTCCCTATGCATGTTACTGCAAGGCACAGTGTTCTACATCACTATACAGGCTCTCTGCAGCCAGAAAATAGCTGTTTTTTTTAACGCGATTCACCACAAATTAATTCGGATCGAATTGGTTTGGAAATTTCGGCGAAGCAGCCAAATTGAATTTTTCAAAAATTTGCTCATCTCTAATTATTACATGCAGAATTCTGTCTATCCTATTTTTTTCCAACTTGCCACAGTTTGATATCAGAAGGCAGGCAAGTTTTGGTAACTCTGGTAGTCCAGTTTGGGGTGCTAATGGGGAGGGAGGTACATCCCCAAGCACCATGATTGAGTGGGATGAGTTTCACCATGCTTAGATCCACTGACCATGAGAGTGTAGAATAGGCTTTGAGGCACCACACTGCTCATGTAGAATGAGAAAGTGATCTACCAGGGAATGAGAAAGACCACTTGTGACCAATTGGTTCAAGTCTTACAGATGAAACAAGACCATCACGAGGTGGAAAATGATCTCCCCACATGATCCTGAAAGAGGGTGGAAAAGAAGTGTCCCTGCAGATACTGACAGAGTCTGAGAAACAGCTGGAAGTTGAAGCCTTCCTGCAAGCAGTCTGACAGACTGCATATGGAGCCAGGGTAGATGCTAAAATGGAGTGGTTAAAAGTAGGTTCTCCCAGGACTGGAATGAAGCCAGTAGATGTTGCTGCCTTGGCTCAGTCTAGTAAAGCCTTTGTGATCTCATATTAGTATGACTAAAAGTAAGGTATTATTTCTTAGAAAGGTTTTAACCAGTGGTATATATACATATTGCACTTGACTTTGAGTTGCATAGGGGACCTATAGAATCTTGTGTTACAAAAGGGGGCAGTAGTACATGACATGATGAACCCCATCTGACTAGAAAAGTATAACCCTTACCTTTGTGCACACATGAACATATGTAAACACATTGCAATGCCTACTGAGATTGAATTATATATTTTTGTCTGTTGATGGTTTATCAATTTTCTCAGGAAAGAAAATTTAAGAGGAAAGTATTTGCCATCTGGACCATTTTGTTGCCATTAAAATACAGGACACAGTATATTTTAAAAAGGCCTTTCACCATCTCCACCAACTTTAATTCTTTTCATTCCGTAATAGGTGCTGCTTTACTAATTTTGGAACAGGTGGAATTTTTTTCTCTAACCCCCACCATACCTGCAATCATATGTTAGTTTCAGCACCCAGTATGCTAGTTAGGCCTCTACTGTCAGATGGGCAGTCCCAGGACCACCAACCTGAGAGAGAGTAAGTATGCAGTAAGCTAAGAGTACTCATTGCTCAGAAACAGAACGGCTACAGAAAAAATTTCAACTGTGCCAAAATCAGTGTCTATTGAAGGATCCAACCATTGAAGAACACCAGGTAAACTTAAAACCAAAACAACAAGCTTTAACACATGGTATGAAAGAGCTGCACTGTCCCTTACCATGTTAGCAATTGTCTTCCTGCAGAACTCCCCTCCATCTCTACCACCAGTGCACACTATCCATATCAGTCCTTCTCTTCTGCCTTTTCCCATGTACAGCTCTCACACACTTTTCACTCTCTTTAACCACTCCAATCCCTATACTGCTTTTAGCAGTGAAACCAAACATAAACATCCACATAAATCACTGAACCACCTTCTGTCTTTGTCCATTTTGCTCCTCCTAGCTGCTGGGGACATCTTTCCAAACCCTGGCTCTCCTTTCCCTAATTTTTCCTCTTCCTACACACACAGGAATCCTACAAACCTAATCTCTGGAACGCCCGCTCAGTGTGTAACAAACTAGAATATATTAATGACTTATTCCTCAGTAAATCTCTCAACATGCTTGCCCTTACTGAAACCTGGATCCAGCAGTCTGATACGGCCTCCCCTGCTGCTCTGTCTCATGGTGGCCTACAATCCTCACACATCTTTAGGCCTGACAACAGGAAGGGTGGAGGGGTAGGGTTACTTCTGTCACCGCAGTGCACTTTTCAGGCCATCTCACAGGTACCCTCACTCATTCCCCTCATTTGAAGTCCACGCTATCAGACTTTTCCGCCCACTCTCCTTACGTGTAGCTGTGATCTACCGTCCACCCGGCTCACCCTACCAATTTCTGGATCACTTCGCTTCTTGACTTCCCCTCTTTTTATCCAGTGAAATTTCAACCCTCATCATGGGTGACTTTAACATCCACACTGACATCCCTATCTCCCCAGATGCCTCACAGTTTCTCTCAATAGCCACTTCTTTTGGTCTTTCACAACTTTCCTCTTCCACCACACATGTAGATGGCAACACCACTGATCTTATCTTCCATCGACTCCTCACAGTTTCTAAATTTAGTAACTCTTCTCTGCCACTCTCTGATCATAACCTTCTGTCTCTCACCATCAGTGCTTTCTCTCCTTCTCAGGACACACCTACTCAATATACATATAGGAATTTACGTGCTATTAACACCCAGCACCTCTCAGATACTCTACAGTCCTCTCTGTCCCCCATCTCTTCACTCTCCTTCCCCAATCTGGCCACCAGTCACTATAATGAAACCCTTAAGAGTGCATTGGATGAGGTGGCTCCCCCCTCCACTCGAAAAGTTAGACGCAGGAGGCAGAAAACCTGGCACACGCCACAGACACGTTTTCTTCAGCGGTGCTCTAGGTGTGCTGAACGTCTGTGGAGAAAATCACGTTCACCTGCAGACTTCCTCCACTTTAAATTTATGCTTAAAACCTATAATTTTAGCCAAACAAGCCTATTTCACTGCTCTCCTCTCTTCTCTCTCCTGTAACCCTAAAAGGCTATTTGAAACTTTTCACTCCTTACTCACTCCCAAGGTACAGATGCCATTCACAGACCTTAGCACAGATAACCTGGCCACTTATTTCCATGATAAAATTGATAAGATCCGTCAGGAAATAACTGCTTAATCCCCAGGTGGCACTGACCCCCTCACCAGCCGCACTTCAGACTGTTCATTCTCATCTTTTGAAACTGTTACAGAGGAGGAAGTATCTCAGCTACTTTCTTCTTCTCGCCCTACAACCTGCAGTAGTGACCCTTTCCCCTCACAAATTCTCCAGTCTCTGTCGCCTGCCATCACGACTTACCTTACTAAAATATTTAACCTCTCTCTCTCTTCTGGAATTTTCCCATCCTCTTTCAAACATGCTGTCATAACTCCACAACTGAAGAAATCCTCCCTTGACCCGTCCTGTGCTGCTAACTATCGACCTGTCTCTAACCTCCCTTTCATCTCCAAAATCTTGGAACACTTAGTCTATTCTCGTTTAATCCGTTATCTTTCTTCTAACTCTCTTCTTGACCCCTTACAATCTGGCTTCCGCACTCTGCACTCTACTGAAACGGCCCTCACAAAAGTCTCCAATGATCTCCTGACGGCTAAATCCAAAGGTGACTACTCTCTTCTTATTCTTTTAGATCTCTCGGCAGCATTTGACACTGTTGACCATCAACTCCTTCTCACTATGCTGCGTTCTGTCAGCTTCACGGACACCGTTCTCTCCTGGTTCTTCTCTTATCTCTCTGACCACACTTTCTGTGTATCATTTGTGGGCTCTGTTTCTTCCCCCTCTTCCCCCTGCCTTGGGGTTCCTCAGGGCTCAGTCCTAGGTCCCCTGCTCTTCTCCCTCTACACAGCCCCCATTGGACAAACCATCACTAGATTTGGCTTCCGGTACCATCTTTAAGCTGATGACATCCAATTATATACGTCATCCCGTATAACCATAACCACACAGCTGGCTTTTTTGCATAAAAAAAATTACTTCCTATACGTATGCTGCCATCCATAAGATTGAATGCAAATTGACTCTAGGGCTGTTTTTACATTCTGCAATTTATGTGCGTGAAAAATGCCAAATGCATCCGTAAGCATTAATTACAATATATTTATTGAGACATCCATTTTATATAAGGACCGTGGGTCTGTGAAAAAATGCAGCATGTTTGGTTTTTTTCACCGATGCGGATGCTTCATGGATGCATCATTGCAAGTCAATGGGTCTGTGAAAAAAATAGCATCTGCTGTCATGTGTTTTTCACAGACCCAGAGACATTAAAAACATAAGAATTGCTAAAAAAAAAAAAAAAAAAAATGACCAACAAATAAGTAGGGTGTAGTGCTGATTACCACAGACATCACACACTCGCAAAATATCTTGTGAAATATCACAAGACTCTACCAAGTGCCAATTTATTTTACTTACAAGAAGCAAATTCATAAAAATGTGAAATAAAAATGTGCAGTTTATTGCTATAATAACTTTTGTAGTGACGCCTGATCTGCCACATATTTATCATATATTACATGGACCTGCCTGCACCCTGAACAGAATCTTAGTTTCGTCTGGCTTCAGGTAAATGTGGCCTTTTTCCAGTGATATGTTTTTTTATATTATGTCCTTTTTTAGAGGCCTGATCTCCCACATACCTGTAGAGCTGCACTCACCATTGGTACTTTGATATAGTAATTTAGTTGGATCACTACATGTAATTGTCATTCAGTATATGCATTTACCATACAACACCATTCATTGCAAAAGTTTCTGACTTTGCCTATTTTGTATAGTCTTAATTAAAGCATATACTACATAATTAAAATCATACACAAAAGGATCCGAAAATGCATTAAAAAAAAATTACAGTTCCGCTGATGAACAGAAGGAGGAGATGTAGAGATATTCTGAGAACTAGCAAAAAATGTGTAATATGTGTGAGATTATTTGTAAAGTGTACACTACATATTAAACTTAAAGGCTTCCAGTTCTTCTCATCCAAAATATTTTAATTCTCTACTCAATAATTATTATATAATACTGTAATGTAGTGAATATTGTGTATTATACTGAGATGTAATTAGTTAAAGGGGTTTTCCAGGCTTAATTGACGACCTATGCCAGTGATGGCGAACCTTTTAGAGACCGAGTGCCCAAACTGCAACCCAAAACCCACTAAATTATCGCAAAGTGCCAACACGGCAATTTAACCTTAAATTAAGCAGAATCTATTTTATAGTGACCGTGCAATGTTGTTACAGCCTGTAATAATATCACATGTCTGCTATAAAACAGATACCGTGTGATATAAATAGTTAAGGGCCCCAGACAGTACAATGTGCTCTGGTGGCCTCCAGACAATATTATATGCTCCAGAATGGCCCCCACACAGTATTATATGCTTCAGAGTGGCCCCCACTCAGTATTATATGCTCCACAGAGGCCCCCGCACAGTATTATATGCTCCACTTTGGGCCCCCACCCACATTATATGCTTCACAGTGGGCCCCCACACAGTAATATATGCTTCACAGTGGGGCCCCACACAGTAGTTTATGCTTCACGGTGTCCCCCATACAGTATTAGATGCTTCAGCGCCCCCCCCCCACACACAGTAGTATATGCTTCAGTGTCCCCCATACAGTATTAGATGCTTCAGTGTACCCCACACAGTATTAGATGCTTCAGTGTCCCCACCCCCACACAGTATTAGATGCTTCAGTGTCCCCCATACAGTATTAGATGCTTCAGTGTCCCCCATACAGTATTAGATGCTTCAGTGTCCCCCATACAGTATTAGATGCTTCAGTGTCCCCCATACAGTATTAGATGCTTCAGTGTCCCCCACACAGTATTAGATGCTTCAGTGTCCCCCACACAGTATTAGATGCTTCAGTATCCCCCACACACAGTATTAGATGCTTCAGTGTCCCCCATACAGTATTAGATGCTTCAGTGTCCCCCATACAGTATTAGATGCTTCAGTGTCCCCCATACAGTATTAGATGCTTCAGTGTCCCCCCCCACACACAGTATTAGATGCTTCAGTGTCCCCCCACACAGTAGTTTATGTTACTTACCTTGTGCCACGAAGAGCAGCAGTCCCACGAAGAGCGTCCTCCTCCTCCTTCTTCTGTTCACAGGCGCTGATGAATGACGTCATCGCACCTGCATCGGGGCAGAGGGCACACTCTGCAGTCAGTGTCAGCCGCGGTTCCGTGGACCGCGGCCTACAGTGACAGCTTTCAGCTGTATGTACATTTTCACATACAACTGAAAGAAGTGATCGCTCACCAACCGGGAATCCTAGACCGGATTCCCGGTTAGTGAGCGATCATGGTGACGGCGCGCGTGCCAACTCAGAGGGCTCTGCGTGCCCTCTCTGGCACGCGTGCCATAGGTTCGCCATCACGGACCTATGCTATCCTATGACCAGCTGTTTAAAGAGGCCTCAGTGTTCGGGTGAGCACTGTGGCCTCTTCACTACTTACCAAGCTACACATTTGTATAATGGATGTGCTTTGTGTCACTGTTCATACACTTAAAGGACTGAGATGTCCCTCATGGGAGGCACTGGAGCACCAGGAACAGGTGAGTATTGTTTTTTTTTTTGTTTGTTTTTTTTTTTCTTTACCTCCCCCGGTCTAATTAAAGAAAAATAATTTTAGCCTGGACAACTCTTTTAAGAAGTTCTGGAAAACCCCCTTAGGCTAAGGCTCACAACAAAAAAGCACTCGGGAAAAACCACGGCAGCAATTCATTGCTGTTATTCCTGCAACGCTTTAGGCAGAAAGTGCGCAGAGGTTTCCTCTGCGCACTTTCTGTTTCAATTATACCTATGGGGAAACTGCCGGCATTTCCGTAGGTATAATTGACATGCTGCGATTTCCAAAACCGCGACGGTTTTGGAAATCGACGTGTGTCCGCAGCACAAAGTGGGCATGGGATTTGCTAGAATCCCATCCACTTTGCTCTGACTGTAAATCGCCGTGATTTTTTCCACGGCGTTTACGCCACGTGGGGCCCCAGCCTAGGATAAGGCTCCACGTAGTAAGCCACAACCAAAAAGCTCTGTGGAAAACATTGCGGCAGAAATGCATCACATTTTTTTTTACCTATACGGAAAACACTAGCATTTCCGTAGGTATAATTGATATGCTGCGATTTACAAAAACACAGCGGTTTTTTTAAAATGACAGTGTTTCCACTGCAGATTTTTTTCTGCAATGTGTGGATGGAATGAATACCATTTTGCAGGTACTGTTACGAGGCAGCCAAAACGATGCGTATTCACAAAATGGGGCCCTGGCCTTAGGCTAATGCCCCCACGTTGTGGAAAAGCTGCTTTTTTTGTTGTGTGTGTTTTTTTTTGTATTTTAGACAAAGTTAGGAATGGATTGAGCAGAAGGGAGAAGTGTAAGTGCTTCCCATTCATTCTGTAACCACTACTCGGTTTGGCTAAAAAAAAAAAATGCAGCAAAATCTGCAGCGTGGGCCCTTAGCCTCAAAGAGAACTTTGAGATCCACTCCTAATTCTGGGCGGTTATGGCCTACAAATTTTCCTTCCTTCCTTCTCTTTCTTTCAATGGGTGGGCAGGTAGCGGAGCTGATGTACTGTACTCGCTTTAATGCTGTTTGGACGCTTATTGTATATTTTTGTAATTTTTTTTTCTTCTTCAATAAAAAAAGTTGCTTTGTAATATCATTAGTGGTGGTACATTTGCCATTTTATTATAAGATTATTTGGAATGGAGAGGTGTTTCCTCAGGGGAACACTCGGGGAAGGGTTTTTTCCTGGGCAACTCTCACTGCCGGTACCTACCTTGGAGTGTTGTGGTGTCCCTGGTTCAGTGGCTGTGACGTGTGTTGGCAGTAGGGAGAATAATCAGCAGGATGGGCTGAATGTTGGAGCAAGTGCACAGTCATGGCATTGGCACTGAGCAGACACTGGCTGCAATGGCAAAGGCTTTTCACAGTGGGTAGCAGAGGGCCTGGACAACAACAGTGATATATAAGGGGAAGAAAGTGATTTGTTGGCACGAAACAATGTTGCTGCACTAGAGGCAGAAAAAGAGGTCACAGGGAGGTGGGGAATAATTCTAGGCACAGCAGACTTAAAAATTTGAAGGCGATTTATAAAACTGTCTAAAAGAAAACTCTTGGCTTCTGTGGGTAACAAATATGGTTTTCTATTCATCTCTGAATTGTCTATTTTGTTGTGAGCTGTGTACGGCTTGTAATTGTAAGTGTGTTCACTGTCACATCTCCTCCTAGGATTCACTAACCTTTCTCAGGGCGAACATTGTCCTTTCTTGTAGGGACAGGTTCATGTGAAGCACTGTCCTTTCCAGGGTGTATACCCTGCTAGGAAATGTTTAAAATTTCACTTGTAGACTTAAGCTAGGTTAACACCTGCGTTGGGGTTTCCATTCTTCAGGGACCCAAAAAACAGAAACCCTATCTGCTTAAAAAGTGGTTAACCGCGGAAACCATAGGCTATAATGGGGTCCACCAGGTTTTCACCCATTTTCCCCCCCGAGAAATGCTTGCAGGATCTTTCTCTCTGCATTTTTCAAGCAGAATGGAGGACGGACTCCCAGAACGGTCACCAAACACAGGTGTGATCGTAGCCTTATTCTGCAATTTAGTTTAAAATTTGTCTTAAAAAGTATACATTTGGAAACCTTCCCCCCTTCCCGCCAGTGACATTTTTTGATTTCCGTTTTTCGTTTTTGACTCCCCCCCCCCCCCCTCCTCCTTTCCAAACCCAATAACTTTTTTATTTTTCCGTTCACAGAGCCATATGAGATCTTAATGTTTGCGGGACAAATTTTTTTTTCATGACACTACCATTTATTATTCTGTACAATGTACTGGAAAGCTGGGAAAAAATTCAGAATGGGGTGGATTTGAAGAAAAAGTGCATTTGTGTGACTTTCTTACGGGCTTCATTTTTACGCCGTTCGCGCTACAGCCAAAATTACATGTCATCTGTATGCTATGTTTCGGTACGATTCCGGGGATACCAAATTTATATGGTTTTATTTACATTTTACATTTTAACAAAAATCCATAACTGTGCAAAAATATATTTTTTTAAAAATCGCCATATTCTGACACCCGTAACTTTTTTATACTTCTGTGTACGGGGATGCATAGGGCGTCTTTTTTTGCGGGGCCAGGTGTACTTTTTAGTTATACCATTTTGGGGAATGTCTATTGCTTTGATCACTTTTTATTCAAATTTTTATCAGAGGCAAAACAGTGAAAAAAACGGCGGTTTGGCACTTTTGATTTTTTTTTCCCACTACAGAGTTTTCCGTACGGGAAAAATATTTTTATAGCTTTGTAGACCAGACATTTTCAGACACAGGGATAACTGATGTGTATGTGTTTCACAGTATTTAACTACTTTTATGTGTGTTCTAGGGAAAGGGGGGTGATTTGAACTTTTAATATTTTTATTTTTTTTTATATTTTTTTTTTTTGTTGTACTTTTTTTTTTTTATTTTTTATTTTGCATTTATTAGACCCCCTAGGGGTCTTGAACCCCAGGGGGTATGATCACTAATGCAATGCATTACAATGGTAATGCATTGCAAAAAAACGGCGCTTCTATTGTAGGCTACATAGAGTAGCCTGCAGTAGAAGTTAATGAAAGACAGGCCTGGGAGCCTCACAACCTTCACAAGGCTCCCAGCTGTCATAGCAATGGGACGCCGGACCTGGAGCTTGCTCCGTGCGCTGGCAATCCCTGGCAAAATGGCGGCTCCCATGCACTGCCGGTAAAATGGCGCCTCGGTCAGCTTTAGATTCATTATTTTTTTTATCACTAATGAATAGTGTTTGCAAATGTAATTGATATAGTGTGCTGAATATGTCCCTCGTAAGACAAAGTATATTATGTAGCCAATTACATTATTAGAACATAGAAAATATGACTAAAATATTTATAAAGTGTATAGAAATTTGGAATTTTATATTGCTGCTCATATAAATACATTTCTTGTATCACTGTAAGCCAGCCTAAGGCTAAGGCCCCTATTTACGGAAAAATAGCATTTTTGGCTGCTGCAGAAACAAGGAAAAAAATTTGCATTTTGCAGTACCAGCAAAGTGAAAGTGAGAAACAAAAGCCATGCAGAATCACAGCATGTTAATTTTACCTGCAGAATTGTTAGCATTTATAGAATAGGTGAAAAAAGGGCAAAAATGCAACAAAAACTCAGTGAAAAACACAGTGGAAAAGCAAGTGCTGATGTCATATACAGTATGTAAGGTTGTGTGGGCTGGAACACAAGGCATATCAGTGATGGTGAAAGTTGGGGATGGGTGTGGTGTTCATCACTGCATGAAACAGCTGCAAAGCTTGCAATACAGCTAGGAGTAGCAGAATTGGAACACAGTTTAGTCAGATTTAATCAACTACAGGCAGATTAGTGATAGAAATCATAGATAGGAGTGAGGGAAAATATCTGTGCTGTGTGACACTAGGTTCACACTAGCATTCAGGCAGCATTCGGGCACTCTGTCCCAGATTCCGCTTAAAATCAGAATCTCCTGCACAGACAACTTTTCTCTCCGCCAATTAGAGTATAAAATCGTCGGAAACCGGGCAGAAACCCGGCAGACCCCATTATAGTCTATGTAACTGCTTTTTAAGCAGATAGGGTTTCCATCCTTCGGGTCCCCGTTCGGAAAGCCGAACACTAGTGTGAAACTAGTCTGAGCATGACTGCAGCAGTAATACAGACAGACAAAGAAACTATTTCATTGCCAATAATATAATTTTGTCTAAGTCTGTTTTGCAATAGAGCAGTTTGATCTGTCCACTGATTGTTTAGCATAGTTTTTACTCATGCTGCAACAGCTACCACCACTGCCACTACTCAGCCAAACATGTCCTACAGCCTGGTTCATTACATTCCACTATACCACACTGTTGGTGCCACAGTGTTGGTATCAAATAACCAAAACCATTTTGATTTCACATCTGCTCCCATAAAGGGATAATTTTTTGTGGCCCTTTTTTTAAGAGAAGCCAATTCTTCATCACTTTTCAACTAGACTCACAGCCACAAATTTGTTTCCCAAATAACAATAAACCCCTGTAGCATTTACAAGTCATTAAAATTTTTCTATAAGCCATTGCTTTTTGCAATATAATCGCCATGTATGTCTTAAAAAAACATGGGAAAGCACCTTTTTCCGTAAAATTTTTTGGAGCTTTTCAAATGTTAAAATGCACAATTTCTGCTGTGTTTGCCTTAGAGAGTTAGAAATTGAAAAGTAGTGAAATGTCAGAGGCTTATGTAAAATGTTTACAAAACTGATGTAATAGCCTATTCTAAAGAAAAGTTTTCATAACTTCCTATTCAGTTCACATGACAGATTTGTTTAAAAAAGGACTGTTGGTAGATATGAGCAAGAATTTTGTCCTATGTCACATGACTCATTGACTGTTCTGATTAGCAATTATATGCAACTGAATCAGATTTTTTTTTTTTTTTTTAATTCTCAAAGTGACCAAAATGGCATCACAAATGTCACCTTTTCTGTCTGTGATACAGAGGCATGATGGAACTCTGTGGCTACCATATTACTGTGGCTGGCTGTTTTATGTGAGTGTTGTAGAATGGCTTTGTTATGGGGTCACTATTGCAGTGCCATAAATATTAATCTAAGGTGTAAATAATTTTATAATGTCCTAACTGCAGACAGCACTTATATTCTCTAACACTGTATGAGCCAGAAACTGTTCTACTCTGATAAGGGCTGTACTTGAACAAAATATAATTATACAAACTGGGGGTGATCTAATCCCTTTAATTACATTAGCCATCTCTTCGCCAATGAAAGGAGCCACTGTTACTTCAACCAGCTTTTGTATATTGTTATCAGAAGTATTGCATGACACAGATGAATGCAGATGTCAGGCATCACGTGTCTGCAGGAAACACATGTTCAAGGCTGCCTGTCACAAGACTGCATAGGCTTATAACCCAGTTGTATAGTGAGCTGGACACATAGCTTTCACATGCCCATCTCAGTGACTTTACAAACTCTGCTGCATCTCTAAATTGTAAAACAAGTGCGCTCATTGCTATTTTTAATTTTGTATATGAGTTATAGTTGTAATGGTGTGTGCTTGCACAATTTCTCTTGCTCCACTTTGTTTATACCACATTTCATGCTCTTGTAATATAAAAGTCAATTCAAATAGCGATATATGTCCCCCCTTTATATGTCTCTTCTATAGAACTTCATGCTTCTCATCTAGAAACATTAGAGACCTATGATTTTCAATTAATACCACCATTTAGAGTACAAAATGTAGTGGAACGGTGCCACTGAAGACCTGACAAAAGGATACATTAGTCATCAAAAGTAATTAGAGAGCATAACCTTAAATAAACAATCTGAAGATACACCCGATTTACCACAGTAATTTATGGTGAATAATAAATCTGGTGCATCTTTTTTTAGCAACTGTATTTTTATTAAAGATTTTTAATATATAAAGAAATAAAAATGGTATATATACATAGTAGAGAAACAATCAAGGCAACATGATATAATCAGCTTCAAGGCCTATTTCAAAGGTGCGAATGTGTGGCATGCAATACTTATACATACATACAATACAAACAAAGACGCACAACAATTGGTGGGGGTAGGTGGTCTAGCTGTTATGTTAGAGTTCCAGGAGCAAATATCAGAATATAGCAGGATCTGGCTGATAATAGAGAGCAGTAGAACTAGCTCTTTAAATCTTATACAGTGCTGAGAGATGGTTCCAGACACCCAAACACCTTCATGAGCGCCAGCCACAAAGCCAGATGGACTTTGCTGAATTTGTGGTCCAAGTTATCACCACTAGAAACGGTATGAGAAATAAACACTCCACTAAGTTAAACCAAAACCCACAATAAACTTACAGGGCAGATCTGAAACAAGATAATAAATGTCCAGGCAAATGGTCATTAACAATAGGTAACGTCAGAGGCAGAATCAGGCGACAAAACAGATATCCAATACAAAGCCCAGGTTCAGTTCCAAGAGGTCATGTCAGAGGCAAAATCAGGAGTCAAACGAATAACCAGAAACAAGCCAAGAGTCTGAATAAAGAAATCCAATACAGGGTTCAGAGCCTAAGTAAAGTACTAAATTAGCAGGGACCTGATTCAGGAGGAAAGGGTTTTTTTTGTATATGCCTCCTCATCTGCTAATTGGACAAGCCCAAGGAACTTCTGGTACTGCAGAAGCTTCTCAGGTTGGCACAGAAACCTTAAAGTTGTTATGGTTAGATGCAAGGCCACAATAAAAGCAATAGCAAGCAAGTGGTTGATAACTGCAAGCAGTAGACACAGCTATCTAAAACCAGCACACCTCTGCGAGCCAAGACAGACCCCCAGATGCCTTCACTAGAGCTGGTCGTGAGACAAGATGGACTTTGCTGGATCTGAGGATCTGTGGTGTGGACAGAAGAGAAGTCGTACAGCAGGGTCAAAACCAGGAGAGACGAATATGCAGAGATGGTTGACAGAAGCAAAATCCGAGAAACTAGCTAAAGGTCAAAAATTCAGCTTGGAACATCACAACAGAATCAGAGGCAAAAGGGAAGAGCAAGCCAGAAGTCACAAATTATTATGCTTTACTTTATTTATTATGCTTTACTTGTATAGCGCCATCATATTCTGCAGCGCTTTTACAGATAATACATCAATACTTGGTCATGGTGGAGATATCCCCTATAATGGAATACAACTCATGGCTAGCTGCCGGCTTTCTACCCAAATACAGTCGGGGAAAAAAGTATTTAGTCAGCCACCAATTGTGCAAGTTCTCCCACTTAAAAAGATGAGAAAGTCCTGTAATAGACATCATAGGTAGACCTTAACTATGAGAGACAAAATGAGAAAACATATCTAGAAAATCACATTGTCTGATTTTTTAAAGAATTTATTTGCAAATTATGGTGGAAAATAAGTATTTGGTCACCTACAAACAAGCAAGATTTCTGGTTCTCACAGACCTGTAACTTCTTCTTTAAGAGGCTCCTCTGTCCTTCACTCATTACCTGTAGTAATGGCTCCTGTTTGAAATTGTTATCATTATAAAAGACACCTGTCCACAACCTCAGTCACACTCCAAACTTCACTATGGTGAAGACCAAAGAGCTGTGGAAGGACACCAGAAACAAAATTGTAGACCTGCACCAGGCTGGGAAGACTGAATCTGCAATAGGCAAGCAGCTTGGTGTGAAGAAATCAACTGTGGGAGCAATAATTAGAAAATGGAAGACATACAAGACCACTGATGCTCTCCCTCGATCAGGGGCTCCACACAAGATCTCACCCGTGGGGTCAAAATGATCACAAGAACGGTGAGCAAAAATCCCAGAACCACACGGAGGGACCTAGTGAATAACCTGCAGAAAGCTGGGACTAACGTAACAAAGGCTACCATCAGTAACACACTATGCCGCCAGGGACTCAGATCCTGCAGTGCCAGACGTGTCCCCCTGCTTAAGCCAGTACATATCCGGGCCCGTTTGAAGTTTGCTAGAGAGCATTTGGATGTTCCAGAAGAGTAATGTCATATGGTCAGATGAAACCAAAGTAGAACTGTTTGGTAGAAACACAACTTGTCGTATTTGGAGGAGAGTGAATGCTGAGTTGCATCCAAAGAACACCATACCTACTGTGAAGCATGGGGGTGGCAACATCATGCTTTGGGGTTGTTTCTCTGCAAAGGGACAAGGACGACTGATCCGTGTACAAGAAAAAAATGAATGGGGCCATGTATCGTGAGATTTTGAGTGCAAACCTCTTTCCATCAGCAAGGGCATTGAAGATGAAATGCGGCTGGGTCTTTCAGCATGACAATGATCCCAAGCACACCACCAGAAAACGAAGGAGTGGCTTCGTAAGAAGCATTTCAAGGTCCTGGAGTGGCCTAGCCAGTCTCCAGATCTCAACCCCATAGAAAACCTTTGGAGGGAGTTGAAAGTCCATGTTGCCCAGCAACAGCCCCAAAACATCACTGCTCTAGAGGAGATCTGCATGGAGGAATGGGTCATTGTTTGAGCAGTAGATGTATTACCCCAGTTAATGAGCCAGGCAAAGAGGTACCTACACATTATAAATGTTGACAATGAATTTTGACTGTCAGCAAAAATCACAGAAACTAACTGCATAGTATGAATGAGTTTTAAGCCCTGTCTATTTGCACATGCTCATTACATATCAATACTTGGGTGTGGGGGAGTATAAACATAATATCTGTCCAGAGTGTGGATTAGGGGACCTCACACTCATTGGGGTTATTCATCCCTTTTTGTTCTTACATTATACATTTTTTTTTAATGATCAGCCTTTTTTTGGCATTTTAATGGATTAATAAAGGTTATGTATTTATATACTTTTTTTGTATTTGCCAGTGCTTTATGTTTTTTACCATTCTTCCCCACATCTCCACAATTGCGGACAGTTACAGACCTGCAATATACAGTCGTGTGAATGGGGCCTTACAGAGCTTTCATTGATACAAACAACTTTGTACTGAAAGGTAAAAGTTTGCATTTGGTTTATTTTTGAACAATTAATGTTCACTATTTACATCGCACAGGATCTGTTTTATGGTAACTGTGCCATGTTAATAATAATAACATAAATAGTGAAGGGCCCCCACCTGATATAATGTGCATCACAGTGGCTCCCAGACGGTATAATGTGCTCTACAGTGGCCTCCAGGCGGTACAATGTGCTCCACAGTGGCCTCCAGATGGTACAATGTGCTCCACAGTGGCCTCCAGACGATACAATGTGTGCCATTGTGGCCTCCAGACAGTACAGTGTACTCCACAAAGGTCTCCTGATGGTACAATGTGCTCCACAGTGGCCTCCAGACGATACAATGTGCTCAAATGTGGCCGCAAAACAGTAAATTTTGCTCCACAGTGGCCCCCACGCATTAAAATATGCCCGTTAGTGGGACCCCACAAAGTATTATATGCTCCACAGTAGGCCCCCACACAGTATAATATGCTACTTACCTGCACTCCTACAAAGAGCAGGTAAGTAGCGTCCTCTTTCTTCTATCACTGCAGGCTCTGATGAATTATGTCATTGCGCCTGCATCGGAGCAGAGGTCACGCTCTGCTGTCAGTGTAAGCCTGCGGCCTACACTGACAGTTTTCAGCTGTATGTGCATTTGCACATACAGCTGAAAGAAGCACTTGCTCACTAACGGGGAATCCTGTACAGGATCAGGGAGCCTGGATGGGGCGACGGCACACGTGGCAACAGAAAGGGCTCTCAGTGCCCCCTCTGGCACGCATGCACGCACGCATAGGTTCACCAACACGGCTTTAGATTAATGCTGGCCAATTCAGTCAATTTTACTGGGACCAGACAGCTCTGGATGGAAGATGTCAGGGCAATATAAGAATTTTACTGTTGGATTTCAACATGCTCAATCCTTTCTTTCACAGGGAAAATAAGCCACTATCAGAGTTTTCTAGCAGAGGCTTTCTCCCGTCTCTCCATTCACAACACATGCACACTCAGGATAGCTATTTATTATGTATGGCTAGCCTCAGATTAGGAGATCACTTGTTTTGAGCAAGGTATGTCCACATGGATGGATATTCTGTGGAGTGAATATTCTGTACCATTTATAGTAGCAACAAAGTCTCATCCACACACCACAAAAAACATCTGTGTGGTATCTGCGTGAAAATTGACATGTGGTGTAGACTTTAAGACATCTTCTCCACTTTTCCTTTGAGCCTTTTTCATGAATAAATCTCCTCAACAAAGCCAATATTAATGTGGAATTCAGAGGGTTTTACTGACAGGAAACCAATTACTTCAGTTCTTTGTCACAGTGCAGGGTTGTGTTATGAGTGTGGCCGGAGTACTCAGTGTCATAAAACACAGAAAATAATTTGTTTGCACCAGGGTTAGTCTATTAACTTGTTAATATACATGGAGCAGACAGGAAGCAGGCCCTACCTTAGGGGTGTGTGACTTGTGTGGTCCTACATGGCCCATTAGCTATCTTTGCTGAAAGGAGTACCTCTTGTGATTTGCAAACACTGAAAACTTTAATATTAATTGGAAATAGATACCATCAGGGCCGGTTTTAGACAAAGTGGGGACCTGGGCAAAATTAAAAGTGGGGCCCCAAATGCTGATATGCAAACAACACCATCGTCTTCCAGTGGCAACCCCTATAATAACGCCTCCTTTCTGCCAACAAAAAAGTAACAAGCCCCATTTTACCACACACAATTCAAATGAGCACCTTTGTACCCAGTCATCAGTTATTATAGCGCCTCCTTAAAAATAATAGTCTCTGCTTATAATATTACACCTTTATCAGTAATAGCGCCCTTATAAATGATAAATAGTGCCCTGTATAAGTAATATTCCCCCTTATCAGTAACAGACACCCCGTAAAAATAATACTGCTCCCTTATAAATAATAGCCCTCTCATAAATAATAGTTCCCCCCCAGTATAATATTCTGGGGGGCCCCTCTGGAGAGCATATTATACTGTGTGGGGAAACCGTGGCGCATTATACTGGGGGGGGGGGCTCTGGAGAGCATATTATACTATGTGGGGCCACCGTGGAGCATTATACTGGGGAGGGGGCCCTCTGGAGAACATTTTATATTCTGTGGGGCCTCTATGGAGTATTATAAAGTGGGAGGGCTCTGGAGAGCATGTTATATTCTGTGGGGCCACTTTGGAGCATTATACTGGGGGGCCCCTCTGGAGAGCATATTATACTGTGTGGGGCCACTGTGGAGCATTATACTGAGGGGCCCCTCTGGAGAGCATATTATACTGTGTGGGGCCACTGTGGAGCATTATACTGGGGGGCCCTCCTGGAGAGCATATTATACTGTGTGGGGCCACTGTGGAGCATTATACTGGGGGGCCCCTCTGGAGAGCATATTATACTGTGTGGGGCCACTGTGGAGCATTATACTGGGGGGCCCTCCTGGAGAGCATATTATACTGTGTGGGGCCACTGTGGAGCATTATAGAGGGGCCCCTCTGGAGAGCATATTATACTGTGTGGGGCCACTGTGGAGCATTATACTGGGGGGCCCCCCTGGAGAGCATATTATACTGTGTGGGGCCACTGTGGAGCATTATACTGGGGGGCCCCTCTGGAGAGCATAATGCTCCAAAGTGGCCCCACATAATATAACATTATCTCCAGAGCACCCCCCCACATTATAATTTTCCACAGAGGCCCCACAGAATTTAACATGCTATCCAGAGGGCCCCTTCCCCAGTATAATGCTCCACAGTGGCCCCACACAGTATAATATGCTATCCAGAGGGGCCCCCCAGTATAATGCTCCACAGGGGCCCTACAGTGCGGTGCTATTATTATATTATATTCTGGGGTCTCTTCAGACCCCAGAGTATAATAATCGAAGGCCCGGGGGAGGTAAGGGAAAATAACAAACAGTTATACTCACCTTGTCGTACCTCTCCTGGGCCTCCTCGTGCTGCTCCGCTATCCCCGCCGGCGCTGGCTTCTTCTTCTCTGCGGCTGACGTCACGCGTTGTGGACGTCACCGCTGAGGCCTGTGATTGGGCTGTCACGCCCCATGTGATCGCTAAGGCTGAGGCCTGGCCTCAGCGGTGATGTCCGGAACGCCAGAAGATGACGTCGGACGCAAGGACAGGTGAGTAAAAATGTTTGTTATTTTTACTCACCACGGAAAGGGGCCCTGTGGTCCCTTTCTGTTATTGATTTGTCCGGGCCTGACTCCGGGATCCGGAGTCATCAGCTTCCGGATCCCGGGGGCCCCTTTGGGAATGGGGCCCTGGGCAATTGCCCAGTTTGCCCCCCCCCCCCTAACGCCAGCCCTGGATACCATGTTTGCATTGTATGTATCACTGTGTGTTATAATTATTTGTCATTATAGTGGGGTTATTTACTTGTGTTATGTAGGCACTATTTTAATAGTATGTGATAACTGTGGCAACATATAATACTGTTATTTGGGCTATGTGGAAGTGTTATTTGATTAGTTTGTGCCACTGTTAGCTTCACTTTATCATCCCCTGTCCGTTTTTCTGATCTGTCAGAGGATAGTAAAGATACAAACATAAGACGTTCTACTTATATCTGTTCTGATTGACTTTAATGATAAAATACAAACAGGAAAAACAGCCAACTGTAAGGGAATTGCTAGAAGAGCAATTCCCTAGTAGCTGCTGGTGAACCATGGGAACGACAAGACAGTGAGTCCTAAGCTGAACCCATCCCCTGTCCCTGCCTACTTGCCTCACTGCCCTAGGTGGCAGAGGACAACTAGGTGGCAATCCCTTCTTATGATTTAGGTGATAACACAGAACTCAGACAAGACAAACAACAACAAACCAGAGGTCAGCTAGCCAAGGGTCGGAACCAGTTGAGCAGCGCAGTACAGAATCAAAATCCAACAGAGTAGTCACAAGAAAAGAAAAAGGTCAGAAACGTAAATACAAACAATAACAGTATAGAGCCAGCACGCACAGAAAAGCAATAGCAAGAACTAAGGTGAGGGTGGGAAAAACAATATATAGAAAGAAAGAACCCGCCCCAGACTTGATTGGAAGGAAAGATGTCAATCACACAAGTAAGGCTGAGAGTAACTATTTGAGGAGTAGAGGGAAACAAAGGTGTAAGAGATGGGTGTGGTGGAAAATCACTTGCAGAGGTGAGGGAATAGAACAGTGTACAGACAGAGTACAACAAGAACTTAAAGCAAGGAATCATAGCCGGACATGCCTCCTGCACCGAAACATGCGGCTGGAGGATGGCGCAGAGGTCCGAACAGGCAGGGATGTTACACCAACAGTAAGGACCTTCCATTTTTATTTTAACCTTTACTTCAGTGAGGACAGATACAAATCAGGCAAACTTTACTGTCCCTTGCTCTAATCCTCTTATGAATCAGAACAATGGATGTCTGTTGGTAGTATGAAGGTAACCTTATTTGGGGAATTAGCCATTGTGTAAGGTGTGGGAAACTGATCCATTTGAAATTGCCTTAAGTAGATGAACTATGATGTGCCAGAATGGCCTCTAACAGGAACCTCACTACTCATAATGGGTATTAATTGTAGATGACACGTTTTATTGTGTTTTGTATGTGTACGTATAGTTTGACTTGTTGCTCCTATAGGTGTTCTGGGGAGCAGCAAAACCTTTAGTTCCTTGCATTGCTGTGGTGTTCTAACACTGGGCACAGTTGCTCTGTAAATAGGAGTGCCCACACTTTAGGCCTTTTGCCTTAGGCACACAACATTTTGCACCACGGTCATGTGAATGTAGACTTACCCTGAATTCACAAGACTGTTTCACCCGTGAAACTCAGTCATTATGTAGGCTGGATTAATCGGCCTGAACAGTATGCTGGGAGAGGGAGTCCTTGTATAATAGCCATGTGATGTCTGCTTTTTTAACAGAAGTTGCATGGCAGCATTAAATTCAGTGCAAGTGAATGGGAGCTATTCACATGACCGTTATTTTGACAGTCCATTGTAATGAACCGTCAAAATTGTTCTATTTTTGTCCGTTTTCACGGATCCCTCCATGCACTGAAATGTATGGGGGATCCGGGAAACAGGTCCCCTTCGGGTGCAAGACACCTCAGTCGTGTGAATGAATCCAGAGACTGCTCAGCGAAAAAGTGTCAAGTTTGTTGTAGGATTGGAGATGGCCCAAGACAAATGCAGTGAATGGCTGATAGATATGACGGAAAAAAATACGTGTTATGAGACAGTGATTGGTGGAAGTTAAATAGGATTTGAGAAGTCATAGTATGGTTTTGACTGGTGAAAGAGTTTGGGTTTATTCAGAAGGATATGACAGGTGAGAGACTATTGTCCACTGCAGGTTACTCATGGTGCATGGAAAGCACTTCTAGAAGGAGGGGATGGTGACAAGAGAGAAGTTGGTGACTGCATTGTATACACTCAAGTCCATGGGCTGGGAGGGTGAAGGGCCAGAGCTGTTGAGAGCCTGATAGGCAGGTGGGGAGAGGTCAGCAGCTCCAATGCTTACATCAGGCTGTCTGCACAGCATGGTGGCACAAGACCCTATAAACTATAATTTAATACTTACGATATTCTAAAAAAAAAGACACAAGACAAAATAAAGTGGAATAAATAGGTCGTGATAATAAATAACTCAGTAAAATCCAGTCCTCCCAGAGACTATCACCCCACTAATAAAACTTTGCAGCAATCCATGGAAATAAAATTTTAAGGGAGGGGAGGCGGGCGCTGCCTTGTAACAGGATCTTCTTCAACTGCCCCATGGATATTTAAAGAAGAATTTTCCCGCCACTTCTGCCTGCTGACCAATCAGCTGTTTACTCCTGGTGCTAGGCAGATTTACAGAAACATCTGGAACCTGCATGCTGGGCACAGCTGACCTGGGCAGGACTCATTGTGAAGAGACCATAGAAACCATTACCTTATACATGCCCATTTTTATTATTAAAATTAATTCAATTAACTTAGGGCTGTGCCACCATGTGACCCCCATGTTAAAATAACATTTGGGGTCCCTTTCATGAGAGCTATTAGGGTCATCACGGCCAGAAGCCACTGTGAAAAGCCACGATTATAATGTGAGAGAGAATGGTCAGCAGCTGAGGGCAAGTTGCAGAGTAAGTCTGAGAAGGAGGAGATGGCCTCATGTCCTATCTGTTTGAGAAAAGATTTAGAGGGTCAGCACAAACTATCTCCAGTAGTGGTCCCTTCCCCACTGTTAGATGATTTGGAGTGCAAAACTCATCCTTTTCACCATATTCAGCAATGGGAACTGGATGAAACATTCCTCACTGAGTGCCCTGATGGGAAGGGTTGACTGATCAGTTTAAGGAATCCAACAAGTATCTGCCTGTTGTAGCATATGGACTTTGCCAAATCGACAGGTGTTAAATACATTTCTGGTGGACATATGCATGTGTTGAATTAAGAAGTGTCACTGTCTTATTGTCTTTTCTGTACTACTGAATTCTACTCCATTCATATACTCCATAATAATTCTACTTGCTGTTCTGCAAAAATAGTGTGTTTCCTTGGCCGACGCTGTATATGACTGCACACAGAAAAGTTGGGTGTTACTACTGTATGGTACATTTTTTATGTACAGTATGACAATACATTATTACATTTACTCACCTCCCCTGGGCCTCCACTTATTATACTCTGGGATCTCAACAGACCCTAGAGTATAATAATAGCTGTTCCAGTTCAGACTTCAGTATGAAAAATAAAGCAAACCTCACGAATATTTGAGAGACAGATCTTGCAAGGTTCGCCCAAAACTACTTGTAAAGCATGAATGTGCTAAATAAGATAAGATATAACTACATGAACCCTAAAAAGAGAAATTACAGTGTTGCTACAACAGCTCCACAGAATGTACAACACCAAAAAAAATACACTAATACAAACACTAAATATCACATGATTTATAAAAATATACACTAATGCTTATCATGATAACAGATATATCCATTAACCAATTAAAATAAGTAGAAGATGATTATGAACTAGCCAATTACTTTAGCCAAACTTTGCTTACATGTTTTTCTAATTTTAAAGGGAGTCTGTCTCGAGAACCCAGCATATCACAGATAGGATAGGGTCACCCGGATCACACTGTGCTTTCCCCTTCAGTTTCTCATCATGCAAATGAGCTCTTTGAATAACCAGGGTGTTGGTGTTTTCCTCTTTGGAGCAATGGCAACAATTGTGTTGCTCCAAAGTGATAATTTGCATAATGACAAAACAGTGATATCTTGGCAATGGAGGGTCACCTATATCAATCTATCTACTGGTCTGGGTTGGTAGGGTAAGCAGTGGTAACATTTCTCTAATCAGCCACAAAAATGAACAAAACATATCTCATATTTAGTGCATCCAGTTATGAATTAATAGTAAGACTCTGAAGCAAGCAGACAGTGCTTATATGATTAACATGTTACATGCTTCTAGATTATAGAAAATGGCCTGGGGAACCAATATTATTTCGGGAAAAGAATTACTGCAGTGTCATTGCACTCATTCTGGCCTGCATAACCATTATCTTGTGATTTTCATATGCCCACACTGCGGGCAGATTTAAAGTAAAATGCACTGTACTATTATGTGCTCTTTAAAAGTAATAGTGACAACATAAAAATTATGCATTGAATACTATACATCTATAAGTACACTGTAAATGAGATACAGTATGTATCCTATGTTACGCTAGGTTCACACTAGCGTTTGGTTCTCCGTCAGTTGGGTCTGCATGGGACCTGAAAGACGGAGACTCTGTCTGCTTAAAAAAGAGTTACCGCCTAGACTATAATGGGGTCCACTGGGTTTTTGCCCAGTTTCCCCAGTTTTAGACTGAACAGTCGGAGAGCAAAGTCCTCCTTGTAGGAAATTTCTCTCAGACGATTTTAAGCAGAATCTGTGGCGGAGTCTCACGGAGTTGTGAATCCAGCCTTAGACTTAAAAAAATTTTTTACCTCTGGCACTCATAAACCACTTAAATGCTGCTGTATGGGATATTTAATGGCATAAAGCAGTGATGGTGAACCTTTTAGAGACCGAGTGCCCAAACTGCAACCCAAAACCCACTAAATTATCGCAAAGTGCCAACACAGCAATTTAACCTTAAATTAACCAGGATCTATTTTATAGTGACCGTGCAATGTTATTACAGCCTGTAATAATATCACATCTGCTATAAAACAGATACTGTGTGATATAAATAGTGAAGGGCCCCCACACAGTACAATGCGCTCTGAAGTGGCCCCCAGACAGTTCATTTCGCTCTGAAGTGGCCTCCAGACAATATTATATGCTCCAGAGTGGCCCCCACTCAGTATTATATGCTCCACAGAGGCCCCCGCACAGTATTATATGCTCCACAGAGGCCCCCGCACAGTATTATATACTCCATTTTGGGCCCCCACCCACATTATATGCTTCACAATAAGCCCTCCCACACAGTAGTATATGCTTCATAGTGGGGCCCCACACAGTAGTATATGCTTCACAGTGGGGCCCCCCACAGTAGTATATGCTTCACAGTGGGGCCCCACACAGTAGTATATGCTTCACAGTGTCCCCCATACAGTAGTTTATGCTTCACAGTGTCCCCCATACAGTATTAGATGCTTCAGTGTCCCCCATACAGTAGTATATGCTTCAGTGTCCACCCATACAGTATTAGATGCTTCAGTGTCCCCCCACACAGTATTAGATGCTTCAGCGTCCCCCATGCAGTATAGATGCTTCACAGTGTCCCCCATACAGTATGTTGAAAACACACTCACATCCTTAAGAGGTTAAATGACTTAGTTTACAGTAACTTAATGCACTGAGAATAAAATGTTCACATGTTTGTTGAGAACAAGCGAACCTCTGTATAGCAGTATTGCAAGCCTTCCTTCATCCGTATTAATAGTCACAATTGAGATTCTTGTTCTTGACAGCAGAATTACCCTAAAAGTAACGTCCAAGTTCAAAGGGTTAATTCTTTCAAGCAGGCTTATCACCAGAAATAACTGTGTTCACTTTCTGTTAAAATCTTTCGTAAATGTCTTTACATTTGTCCTCTCACCAAGTTAAATGTCTTGACAGCATTAGGCAAAGAACATATTGAGATCATTGAAATTGTGAATTTAATGAAAAGTTTTATGCACTAAAGTGGTTTTATATGAGAAATACTCATTTTAATATACAGGTCCAAGAAATTATCCATGTATAGATGAGGATTGTGGCAGGGTTAATGATAATGATGAAAATAAGGGCACTGCTATAAAGGGGTGAAGGGGTAGAAATCGCTACTGGACCCTGGAGCCTCAGGGGACCAAAGGCCTGTTTTTAGAATTATTGACAGCACATGTTAAATGGCGGCCCCATTGCAAAATATGTATGTAGGGCCCACATTACCATGTGCTATCATGAGCTTATATGTATTTTACAACAGGTGCACACAACCAAGTGTGCCATTCGAGCGAGGCTCCGATGCTCCATTCTAATCCAATAATTATAAAGCAACTCTTTTCTTGCTCTGTGATATCAGATCGGAATGGGACAGAAATCCCCATAGGAATTAATGAATTATGAATGAGTGCTTTCCATTAAAAAAATCACCACCACCCCCCCCCCCCTGTCATGTGCATGAGGCCTTAGACAAAGTATGCTCACCGCACAGAGTCTGCCACAGTGTTCCCTCATAAAGTATTAATATGTCTGCAAAAGCTAACTAAAATTTACCCCGATATTGAACATTTTTTCCCCCAAATTGCTCCTACTGCCATTTGTAAAAGAAGTCATTGTTAGTTACCCCCCAGGCCCCCTTGTGTCCACCATAATGTTCCCCCCAACTAACTTTAATGCCCCCATGCCTAAACCACAATAGGATTGTGTAAGAAAAAGATAACCGTTTTTTAAATATGTGCCAACCCCTTGGTCAGCTGACATTTATGAGTCAAGCTTCTCTATCTTCTGGTTAGCTGTTATCTCCTGTGGAGGCCATCTTTGTATAATCAATTCTTGCATAAACAGCCATCCAATGCAGTGCATGGATGAGCAAGATCTTCTAGAGTGACTCCCCATTGTGGCACATACAGTAGAATGCACTCACCCTCTATGATGACAACCCTGTTAAAGGTGTATTCCCACAACAACTATAATATTTCATATAATTGACACTACACCATTGAAAATAATTGGACAACTTGCATTTGTCACTAGAAAAAGCTCAAAGAAATCCCTTTTCCCTACCTCTGTTGGAGTACTGTTGCCATGGGACACATCTGATAGTCCATCTTCATCCAGGAACAGAATGTTTAGTTTCTTTTTTTTTTTTTGGCAGTCACTATTTAATTGGTATGTGCTACATAACCATGCATGTGCCATTCTTACAGATGAAGTATATGCAGTGCATGAATAATTTCTGTTATGTAGTCATGTGCTGAACAGTACAGGACCACGTGCTCTGACTATGATAAGCTGAAAATCAAATGGAGCTCTGGGGGTGCAGATATTGAATGGGAGTTAGGCTAGATTCACACTGAAGAGGTACATATAACAGGCACGAAAAAAGTACATTTTTCACCACCTTGCACCCGAAGGGCACCCATTTTCACGGATTGCCAATACATTTCAGTGTATAGAGGGATCCATGAAAACGGAAAAAAATAGAACATAACCTATATTTTGAAAGACCATCAAAATAACAGCTAAGTGAATAGCCCACTTTCACTGACAATGAAAAAAAACGTACATCACAGCCATTATTCACTGTCTTAGGCCCCTTGCAGATGACCATCTGCTAGTTGCTGGCCGTGATTGAACGGCATAGGCAGCACATAGAAAAACCCAGATAGCACACTGAACTACGCCACGGTCGTCTGCAAGGGGCCTTAGGGAAACAGTTTAGCTCAAAGCTACACTGTTTCCATGCAGCCTTATCATACCTGAAAGTCTTCTCAGAGAGGTTGCAGCTGGGTAAGTAGTGGGAAATGGAGACTGGGGGTGCTCATTTTAGAAATTGATGCAAGGCCCCAGGGTGGCCTGTAGGACCTGCATCTATCAGGCATTTGTGGCAATCTTTAAGTTCCTGTAAGAACCATGACCAGGGTATTGCCAACTCATTCCTTCTCCTTTTCATACCCATTACCTGAAACAAAGACTCAACACCGCATTTGATTAAATTGGCCACAGCAGCCATTTTATTATTAAAATAAATAACCAAGTGCAAAATACAAACAACATTTCCAACAATAAATCCCTTAGACACCCAGTGTTTCTAACCCAGCCCTTTTATGTAAACCAGAACGACGACAGAGGTCCTTGAGGCCTGAAACCCATTTTATACTAATAGACCCCTGGAGCACCAGCTATGTTACCCCCAGCCATTCCACACCAGCTCGGGGGCACCAATTTATTTAAGCGACTTGGTGCTCCCTCTAGACAATTGGCCTAACCAGGCCAAAACCCTTTAACCCCCATTAAACCAGAACCCAATTCCAACCAGACCCTACCAATGGTCTGTGGAGTCCAACCCCTACCATGGGGCCTTCCCCACCCAAAGCATTACCAAATACCACCAGCCTCGAAGACCCTCCACTGCCAGGCTACTGTGACTATAGCCTCCCTTTTAACAAAACCCCCAAGGACCCATATCCACAAGGGCGGGTGGGGGCTTGCTCCTGCGCTGCCTCCAGAGAAAGTGGCGGGAATTTTCCTGCTCTTTCTTTAAATACGCCCCCCTCCCCCCCCCCTTAAAGTGTCCTCCTCTTACCCAAGATTCTCTTCACTCCACTGCAATGACCAAATCAACCGCTTTTCTTCTCTTTTATGTCAGTCTTCTTGTGGCATCCCCCTGTCATGCAGGCCTCCCCTTCTGTCCGGCCTCACTTTACTGTGAAGATAGAAAAGGACTGTATAATGATCTCTTTCCTTTCTCGACCCTGTGTATTTCTAGAATATGTGTGAACTGTGTTGGGGTTTATTGTTTAATGCATCTTCTTTTTTGCATGTCATTATACCTTTTTTGCATAATTCTGTTAGGTTATGTTTTCTTGACCAGCTAGCTACCACCAGTGATAAGACTACTTCTAATTATCCCTACAATTTTAATTATACTATACTGTAGTTCCATAGTTAAAGGGGTTGTCCAGTTTCAGACCAGTATAAACCCCTTCTCGATGCAGGCATTTTTCAATTTTTGTGGAGCATCAATAGCTATATTGCTATAAGAGGCCTGGGAACCTTCATTAGGCTCCTGGCTGTCATAGGAACTGTAGAGCTCCAGCGATTTCATCTCAACAGCAAAGATACCGGGCCGGTGGGTGGCTTATTTAACTTTGGGGGGGCATCACTGAATGCACTGCCCATGATTAGAGTGAACTCTAATCACGGCATTATCTTTGAGTCTCCACTGTGCAATGCAGTAGAGACTCTATGGCTACTGCAACCACTCAGAAGCAGAGCAGAGCCAAGCCATCTTTAAAGACCCGGTATCCCCTGCATTATTACAATGGATGTCAGAAAAGAGTTAACGGACAAATGTTATTGTTTGTATAATAAAAATTTATTCAAGTCTCCAATATACGTTCTGTATCAGTTCCCCATGGTTTTGTAGATCTCTGCTTGCTGTCATTCATTCTGCGTACCACTAGTGGATAAAAAATCAGTCCATGGTCATGTGATGAACACACAGGTGCACAGCTTATTGTAGTCACAGCACAGTAATCAGACATCTGCCTGGTAACGAACTGTGCACCTGTGTGCTCATCACATGACCATGGACTGTATATCACATGACCATGGACTGATTTTTATTCACTGGAAGTTGAAACTGTTTGCAAAGTTGCAGATTTTTTTTTATTCTATATGAATTGAGATATTTTATTTGAGGTGCAAAGGTTAATATGATGATATATTGTAACAATGTAAATACAAAATAATAAAATGTATGTTCAAGCTTCCATATACCAGAGATAGAAAGTATTATTTTAAAGATTTTGTATAACATAGCTTTTGTACCAAGTGACACCGGCAAGACCATATCTGACGGATAGGAACACGTAGCCCTTTCTTTTGGTCAGACCAATATTATGCCAAGTCATTTTCCTAAGCAAACTCAAACACAGCTGATCTTTCCCATAGTGTATGCCCATTCACCCATGAGATCATCCTTTGTATGAGTATATTATTTTTGCCCATCCTTTTTTTCAGTCATCTGTGTTATTCTTGAGAGCACTGAGTGTGCACTTTGGCTGGCTACTGCCAGCAGAATCACTGTGGTTAAACATTTTCCCACCATATTGTGCAGCCAGCTGTATGTGTCTTGTAAGTTTACTTTGAATAGGAGGCAAAGGAAACAAAATGCTGGTAGATCGTGTATAATTAATTTATTGAATGAAGCCCTTATACAGTATACTATATAGTAAGTTCATTCATGTGTGTGTATATTACAGATGTGCGGCTAAAACTTTGATATAATTGCCCTATATATGCAGAATATTGTATTTTTAGACTTTTCTATTGTAATTTTCCAGTTTTTGGATATACATTTTAACATTTATTTTTTTGTGAAAAATACAATAAAGAGAGATCTGCAGTACCCAAATAGAGTGGGGTTTTTTTTTCGCTGAACGCCACTGCAGTTTTTGACGAAAAGCTAGAAGTTGATCCAGGAAGGAGGAGAGTATAAATTCTTCCTTTATATTGCCAATACATTTTAACTCCTTACTGCCAAAAAATGGTGGTGTCTATCTGAAAAATGCTGTGTGTGTGAAACCAACCATAAAGAGTATGAATGGAGGTTTTCTTAATGGCACAATTCCATAAAAACACAGTAGAAAAAAATGCTGCATTTTACAGTACCAGCAAAGTGAATGAGATTCTGGCTAATCCCATCCACACAGTGCATAAAAAAAAAAAAAAAAAAACTATTTTGAAAGCTGCGTTTTCAGAAAATGCATGTCAATTTTACCTTTGGAAATGCTAATAAGAAAAACTGCAGAGTAACACAGAGCGAAAATGCAATGAAAAATGCTGCGGAAAAAAACGCGATGGGTTTCTGGATTTCAATGTCTTTTGAAAGGGTTTTAAAAAAAAATATTTAACTTAGCCAAAAGGGAAAAACGCCAAAAAACACCTAAAACTAAATAATGCAGTAGTTATTTTAGGAGACAGTGTTTTTTTCTTTCTAAAATTTCAATACTGCACAGGAAAGGTAGAAGTGATTGCAACTGAGATGAGACTGGTTGTGAGGCCAGGTTTTGGGTCATTTGAGTACCCAGACGTGCCTTTCTTTATTATGCTCTCATTTAGACACTCAGTAGCAGCTAGCATAGTGTGATGACACACAGGGATAAAACAGAAAGAGGAAGCAATCTCCTTCCATTAGGCATTCCATTGCCAGAACCCCAGTGACATAGAATATTAAGTCAAGAGTGTACTGCCTGCTATATCGCCTATTGATCTTCTCTACATTAATGCTTTACCACCATCTAATTGGTGTTACCTGGCAATGAACTCAACGCAATGAAGGGAAAACAAGAAACTACTGATTATAATGAAGGGTTGGCTATATATCAGCACACACTGGGTTGCAGCAATATGTCAGCACTATAGTGGACTATAAATCTATTGCCAAAAGCATCACATGGCTCTTAGAGTGTTCCTATAATAAATAGCATAGTATGCATTATCCACACTATTCTAAAATACTTGAAACATGGATACATTAGTTTTTACATTAGTCAATTTCCAAATTCACATTGAACATACCTCACAGGCAGTGTGTTATTGTTCATCCTAAGTGGGTGATGGAATTATTATATTCCATGCTGTGTGCTTAGGGTTGGTTCACACTTGCGCCCGGAGTCCGTCTGCCGTGAGTCCGACCTAAATATCAGAAAAAAGGATAGGGAAAGGTTTGCAAGCGGTTTGTTTAAAAACCCATTCACTTCAATGAGTTTTTAAAGCAACCTGCAGGTGTCCGATTGCAGCCTCTGCGCTGCGAAGCCTCTTTTTTGGTTGGAAACAAAGTCGGACATGCAGGACTTTGTCCGACGAAAAAAAAGCAGCTTCACGGACTCTGGGCGCAAGTGTGAACCAACCCTTAGTTGTACAGTTCAAATAGCATTGGCATTTTAACAGATTTTATTATATACTGACCTATATTTCTTTATATTTCAGCAGATTTATAAAATACTAGAGGAAGGACCCGGCTTCGCACGGGTATATTTCATTTTTTGTTTGTGTAGTGACCCCATAAGAATTCGCCAGTTTTGCACTTGACATCCAGTATGGCAGTCCAGTATAGGTATAGTCTATTTATGGCTGTGTTGCTATGGAAACCTGGTAAATGAAATGTGAACTTACATTGGCTAATACACATCATATGACTGAATATTTAAGGACCTGCGAACTGCTATTGACTCATACAGGACATAAATAGCTTGGTTGCTATGGAAACTTGGTGTAAAGCTGTGTGTATGTCAAGACTGAACCTGCAATTTTTCATTGGTCCATAAGTGTCATGTGATCATGTGCATCTCAGTTTGGATATCAGTGAAAAACCTGCGATCGGTTGTTATGGAAAACCTGGAGTAAAGCTGTGTGTATGTGACCTTGTGTAACAGTGTCATCCACAGCGCCCTGCCCCTTTAAAGCTGACCTACAGCAGTGAAGAAAAATGGCTGGGCTGTTATTGAAACCTGGAGTGCAGCTGTGTGCATGTGGCTGACAATGCTTTGTCAGATTGGAGACGGGCTTGGGTCTGCTGGGGAGTTTCAGCAGCTCGCTGTTGTCTGTAACATACCTTATCAGATTGGAGACAGGCTTGGGTCTGCTGAGAGTTTTCATTAGCTGGAGCAGCAGCCATGCGTTTTGCTGCAGGGGACATGAGTAGTTTAAAAAACATTTCAATTTATAAGAATGCTGAAATCCAGTATGGCAGTCCAGTCAGTGGCGTAAATACCGATTTAGCAGTGGTAGCAGCTGCCACAGGTCCCGGGACATTAGGGGACCCGGCGGGACTCTGATGTTTTTTGTTTTTTTTTAACACCAGCAGGTAACGGGCCCTATTTACTTACCGATCCCCACTCCTGCTCACGGCCGCCTGCACTTCACCTTCTGCAGAGGCGGCTGTGAGCAGGAGCGGGGATTGTTAAGTAAGGCCTGTGGGCCTTGAACCCCACAAACACTGCTATCATTATACTCTGGGGTCTTTTCAGCAGGCTTCGGGCCTCCTTGGTGGCGTCCCAGATGTCGGTGGGCCAGTCCGACGTCATTATGCGTTGCGATACATGCCTGGTCCAACATTGAAGAAGTAGCGGGAAATGCGCATAATACTATATGAAGGAGCCACTATGATACTGTGTGCAGGGGCCACTATGGGGCAGAATACTGTGTGCAAGGGCCACTATGGGGCCTAATAGTGTATGCAGGGGCCACTATGGGGCATAATAGTGTGTGCAGGAATGCAGTTTGTGCAGGGGGCGGGTTGCCGGGGGGGGGGGGGGTCCCATGTCAAATGTTCGCCTTGGGGCCCTGCCATTGCTAGTTACGACACTGAGTCCAGTATAGGTACAGTCTATTTATGGCTGTGTTGTTATGGAAACCTGGTAAATTAAATGTGAACTTATATTGGCTGATACACGTGATATGACTGAATATTTAAAGTCCTGTGAACTGCTATTCACTAATACAGGTCATATATAGCTTGGTTGCTATGGAAACCTGTGTGCCTGAGGAGAGGAAGCGCCTGCGAGCTGTTATTGGCTGATAAGGGACATGTGACCGTGTGTATGGCAGTTGGAATATGAGTGAAAGACTTGCAGGCTTGTATAGACTAATGCTGGTCATTTTTTGGGAATACTGTACCTCAGGAACGGTACGTCCAAGAGAGATGAGACCCAGTCTATAATATTCCCGGACACCTGATGTACATGTGTGCCAAATTTGGTGAGGATCGGTCCAGTCGTTTGGTCGCGCATAAAGAACAGACAGACAGACAGACAGTAACTCATTTTTATATATATAAGAGACAATTGAGCCTTGTCACCCTTCTAACTCTTCTATGGCTCTTGACTTCTTGACCATGAAACCGTGAACCTTCCCTGTTTTGTTGAAAAGAATAAATTACCAATCATTTTGAAATTCAAGCAAGGATATATGAAAGACTCAAATTTATCTGATACATTATATATATATATATATATATATATATATATATATATATATATATATATTTTTTTTTTTTTTTTGCTTTTGGTGTGCCTGAATCCAATGAACATAACTGGATTAACTTCATTTTTTTTAGTTAGTATTTATATATATTTTGGTGGTCAATCCAGATAATGGGATTTTGTTGTTGTTGCTGTTCTATTTTATCACATTATTCACTGATCACCAAAAATGGCAGGAGAAGTTTGATGACTGCAATAATTGTGAAGTTAACTCTGGCTATTGATTTGCTAGAGTTGGTAATAAAAAAATAAAAATGTGTAGTTATATAATAACATTATTTGTGGGAAATTCCTTTAGGCTAAGGGTCCACATAGTTGGCTGCAGCAAAAAAGTGCTGCGGGAAAAACCGCAGCAGCATAGCATCGCGGTTTTTCCCGAAGTGCTTTTCACAGAGAATCTTCATCTTTCTGCTTCCATTATACCTATAGGGAAACTGTCGGTGTTTCCCTAGGTATAACTGACATGCTGCGATTCTCAAGACCACAACGGTTTCCAGAGAGGTGGGGGTGAGATTCGCTAGATTTGTTCAGTTTTGGAAGTCACAGTGTTTCTGCTGTGCTTATTTTTATGCAATGTGTGGATGGGATTCGTTAGAATCCCAACCACCTTGCAGTGACTGTAAAACACTGCGTTTTTTTCCGCGCCATTTCTGCTGTGACCAAACCGCTGAGTTTACGCCACGTGGAGCCCCAGCTTTAAAGACATAAATAAACATTAAATTAAATTGTATTAAATCCTACAGTGAAGTCTTCTTTACCTACAATATTATTAAGAATTTTATTTGAAATGATCAAAAAACGGCTGCTTAGACTAACTCCATAACAACTTAGCATATTAGCTGTATGCAGCAGCAAATCGTGAAGCTCCTGGTTCCCAAGGCAAAATCTGTAATGGGGTCCCTACCAACTTGTGCCATTTAGAATAGTGGTATATTGTATGTGGCAGAGGGACCTTTCGGGCCTCTCAGGGTCCAGGGTCGAATAGCGACTGCTATTGCTGCACCCTCTACAGCTACATCCCAGGCTGTATGCATCAGGAATCAGGAGAATTTCATGGCATATACACCAAACTTGGTCTGAACCTAGTCTCACACTATTAACTTTAATAGAATTTATCGCCAAACCTATACCTATAATGTATCAACATTCAGTTATAGAGAATACAGTAAATATAGTACAGGATTAAAAAGGATATACTCATAGTTTCAGCACTATTAGCATTGCAGGGTATTCCTACTAATGTAACTGTAGGTATATTATATACAGTATATATAATATTGATACTGTAATGTTTTATGTGCTTGTTGCAGTATTCATTAAAATTGAATATTCAGATTTAACCTATAGAGCAGAATGTCCACATACCCAGATGTAGACGTGCCTGACGTGGACAGTCTTCGGTTTTTGATGGAGGTTTGTTGGACGATTTGAGTATTTCATGCAGAAATCTCACTGAAGTTTCAAATTAGTTTTTAGAAAGGATTAGCTGTAATTAATGCAGGGTGACCTCCTTTCTCAATGCTAAAAGAATGGGTAGATTAATGAGGACCCCTGAAAGGGCCTATTATGTCCAATTGTCTCAATTATGCAAATAAAGTTGAAATTTTTAAGCAGGGGGAGCAAAGTTTCAGATTAGAAGTTTCAGAGTTCCTTCTGCAAAGTAGGCATTTTTCCAGTTACTATAGTCACACAGAAGGTTTAACAAATTGGAGATTTGGGCATTATCAAAGTAGATTTGTTGTGCCTTGTTCCACCATGAGATGAAAATACCCTCTGGGCAGGGAGATGGATCATGGGACTGGTAAAGGATTACCTTCAAAGGCAGTCATGAGATTGGCTTGGACAAAGAGGCTGCTCACATGCTTATCATATGAGATTCTCTTCTTAAAGTGTCGGCACCCCTTCTCCTCAGGGATTCTCATCAACTTCCAGAAGGCAACCAGCATGGCAAGACACAACAGTCTGTCCTTCCAGGACTCTCGAGGTAGGACGATAGGAGCAGACCTTTGAAACCACATCAATAGCCTCCTATTACTGGGTTAACTTTTAGAAACTTTCTGGTGCATAGATGTTGATATAGCTGGAATAATGTTACAAAGTATTTTTAGAATGTAAAAATTCTGATTTATGAGTTCAGATATTTGCTTTTCTAAATTTTTGTGAGTGCTTTTTAGGAAAATTACAAATGTTCTTTAACTTTCACTAGTCACTGCAGAGTCAAACAGAAAAAAATACTAGTGTTATATGTAGGGTAAACCTTGTGATGTATGAAACAAAAGTATCACTAAGTAACTAACAATAATAGAAATTAGTTGATGTGTATACGGTTGTTGTTTTATCTGGTGCCATATAAAAACATGTACATTTTGAAAATGATTGTTATGATTATTAATATTGCTACAATAGTGATAGGAAAATCCAGGGAACATATTAGCACAAATAAGTCATTATATGAATAATAATCGCCATTGAAAAAACGTTCACACCATGTTTAGCACAGATGATACTGTATATGCACATTGTATTTTAATAATATATGAAGATATTTACATAGAATAATACATGCATAAATCTGACAAAATGACTAACAGTCATATATTTAATATTGTAATATTGTTTTATCTTACTTGATAAGGCTGTATTCACATCTGCATCGAAGGTTCTGTCCCAGATTCTGTCAAAAGTGCTGGAAAAAAAATACTTATTGCTTTTTACAGTAAAATGACAGACACCGCGATAGAAATTTAACAGACCCAAAGGTGTCAGTTGGGCACCATTGGTGCCCATCATATGATGGATCCGCCATGGCTTGAATTTCTTTTTTTTTCCTTGTTTCTATGCTAGGAAATAAAAACTTAATGTAAACACAGTCTGAAAACAAGTGAATAGCAGAAATTTGTTAACGTTGTTAATGTTTGGATATGGCATTCAAAGAATCGTTTTTTCTAGACAGTAACATGATTTTACATATATTATAAATTGTGCACATACCATGTGAAAATACAGTCATCAAAAAGATCAGGTTCAGAATATCAATATTACAGTTTGGTGCGCCAAAATAATAATAAACTAAAGTTCTGTATAAATCCTAAATATATAGTATAATGAGACTCAAATCATGTTTGGCTTACTTATTCTATACACCCAGCTATCCATATCTAATTATGGCTTACTGACACATGTTCTACAAGCCACCTACCACTAACATGTCATATGTTCTGCTGATGATGTCATTCAGTCTTTTCTTCAGTCACATGAATACTCATGTCCCATAAAAGCAGTCATATGATAGCTCTTTTCTATAGGATTGGTAAACACTATGTCTTTCATCAGTTTATGGTCTGAATGATCTCATAACCATCACTATTCTAAACTCTTCAGTGAACTGGATTATCTCCACCTCATAGTAGACTGTGTAGTGCTAGTTTTGTGGTGGAGTCCCTCTACCTTCAAAGAGGTAAGTATCTTCTGAAACAAGTATCCGTGAACCGTTTGTTAACCCTGGATGTTAGAATTTGCATGTATACTGAATATACCTGACTATATACCTGCATGGCACTATGGTGACCATATCTTTTTCAGGATTTAACACTACACATACCGTACATTCAGGCTTACATACACATAAAATGTTTTCATATTTGGTGTTCAGTTGTTCACATCTTATTCAGAAGTGACCATTCTGCATTTACATAGACCTACATATATCAACTATGAATATTTTTAGAAAGTGAATATATTAATATTGTGTATATTGTGTATAAAATCATTATATTATAATATTGAATCTATGGCATGTCAGTGTATGTTATGGGAATCCAGAAAAAACACTTTAGGGCAGATTTTTGAACGTTTCTACTAGAAATACTTATTTAAGTAACCTATATTAGTGAGGCTTTAATTTCCCCAGAATAGTATAAGAAATGAAAGCTACTGTGATGCTGTGGGCAACAGAGACAGCTTTTCCTCTAGACACTTTCATAAATCTGTCCATAAAAGTCTCTAATGCTAAGGCCCCGTGTAGCGAATCACTGCAAAAAAACGCTGTGGAACAGACCGTGCTGGAAACGCATCACATTTTTTTTCTGCGTTTTTCACCTATACGGAAAACGGCATTGTTTCCATAGGTATAATTGACATACTATGAAAGTGTTTTTCAAATCGCAGCATTTCCGCTGCAGATTTTTTTCTGCAATGTGTGCCTTGGATTACTCAGAATCTCATCCACTTTGCAGTTAATGTAAAAAGCTTCTTTTTTGCAACATGGGGCCTGGCATAAGGTGGTGTTTCCCAACCTTTTCAAACTCCGAGCACTCCTACCAAATAATATTTAACAAAACAGAAAAAAAAAATCCTAACATGCTGTTATCTTGCCAAGAAGAGGTTTAAGGCCACCTGGTGGGTTTCCAGGACACCCCTGGATGCCGTGGTATCCCTCTAGGGAATTGCTGCTCTAAGGAATATTAGTTATGAATTATTCCATATGTATTGATATTATATATGTCCCATATATAAGTGTAAAAAATACTGCAATGTTAAAAATTTTGCATTGTGATATTCTGAAGTATGGTGTATATGTATGTAGTATAATCCACTTGAAGTATGGGAAACATGTGGGTGCATGGATGGCTGCAACAAGCCCATCAGCATTCAGTACATTTATGTAATTTCTCAGACTCAGCAATTCACATCTCATGGATTAAAAGAAACAGTGATCTCTCATAGACCAATGTGATTAGTTGGGATAGATGGGATCACTGAGGAATTAACAGAACATTTTCTACAGACTTGATCTTACTGCTAATATGTGTTTTTCTCTACGCAAAATAGCTTTCCTGGCCTTAGGCCTAACCACTACATTTAATCTGTCATAATCATAGCAGATTCCACGCTTGGATTGGGAAAACCTATTCTATATCTGACATTGTTCTAATTATCATATATATATTAGTGTTTCAGTACTTAAAAAAAAAAACATAGAAAATCTACTTTCACACAATGTCCATTTTTCTCAAAGCATGTCTGTCTGCTTAAGTATTTGAACTGGATTATGATCAAACTGGTGGTAAAAGGATTAAATAGACAAGGACAGTGAAACTTCAGAAGCTGAGCATGTTTCTAGGGCTTGTAACAAGAAGACGTATGTATCTCTTCAATATGGTAAATCTGAAGGAAAAAGGGAGGGTTTTGTTATTGAGTAAAGCTGACCATGTTCAGAAAGTTGAGCCCTGATCAGACCTACGTTTCAGGTTTTTACTAAAGGGGACATGAAAGATATTTGATATGATACAAATCATTTTTCATTGTTACCAGAGTTGGGATTCTTCCATTGTAGCAGAAACAGCATCCATGGACTAAGTAACTGAGCCCTATTCACAAAACAATAGAGATAACCTGCAATACCAGAGACACCCCATGGATAAGAGCGGGCTATTTCTGGTTCAAAAAAAAGTCAATTTTTCAGATTTTTTTAACAATTCCTCTAATAATCATACTTTATGGTGAGATCCTTGGTAATAACTGTTCTATTTATGGTCAGTCATCTGTGATTGGCATAGTGTTGGATTATCATCACAAGGCACATGGGCTCAGAACAATGACTGCTGCTTTGTACAATCTTTAGCACAATTGCTCATGTCTTAAAATATTGTCTATATTGAATCTTCAACTTGTAAGTGAGCAACATGTCCAAATATCTTCTTTAGATGACTCATTCTGATGGTGGGAAAATGTCTTACAAAAGTCAGTGGCGCATCATACTTTGCCATTTTAACTGTCTTATTACACCCCTTTCCCTACTTTATTACAAAAACAGTTGAGGTTCTACTTGGTGAGACAGCTTGGTGTTCAGTATACAGTACAAGTTCTGGTTTCTAACATTCCAATGTTAATATAATATTCTGTTTTCCACCACCTATGTATGTGTTGGATTTGGACCTTACCATGTAATTCAGATAACAGTTTGTAAGAATAACTGGTGAAACATTTAAGATGATATTAGGGACGAGAATAGGAGAAAGAGCAGGACCCCTCATCTAAAGAAAGGGAAGTTGGAAGGAATGAGCAATATAGTTAAAACAGTGTTTTGCAGGAGTGGTTTCAGTTGTGCTTCTTTGTACTTTGGGAATGTACAGTCCAAATTTTTCTATCCACTACTTTTCTACTTTTCCAGCATATAGTGAATTTCTAAGAGAATAGAACACTATCGGGATATTATTTGTAGCACTGGATTATTTACTATATAGATGATTTACGCTAGGTACAGTATTAGTTATTCTAAAATATCATACTATCTCAGACCGCATAAAGACTAGCTGCAATATAAGGATGTCTGATAAATGTTAATTTTATTGGTAGATAGTAAAATATGGTCACACATTACTTACTAGTATTCTGCAGAGAGACAGCCCATATTCTCTGCTTACTACAAATATACTGGTGACAGTTGGCCATATTGTCCTACAAGAGTTGTCTCTGCCAGTCTAGATCAAAACAATATTTGCATTTTTGACAGTATTATTGAATAATAGCATGTGATGGTAAAATCTCCTACCTTATACAATGACTTTTTACTTAAAGTATACTTTAATGGCAATGGGAAATTTTAAAGGGGTTGTATCTCCTTAGGTTTTTTGTTTTTTTTCATGCTGGACCTGGGGGTTCTGAGCTGATTCCAACCCTGGGTCACATGATTGGAAACAGTTCTGGCTTTACTATAGTATTCCAGTACCCATTGCACCTGTGTGAAAATCGGAGAGGAGAGAGGAGGCAGAGCAAACTAGGGTTGGATGCTGGCTCCAATCACATGACCCAGATTCGGAACCAACTCAGAACCCCCAGATCCAGCAACAAAAAAACCTCAGTTGCTGTAAGCAAAATACAACTCCTGGATAACCCCTTTAAAATGTCTATAGAAGAAGTACTCATTTATATTTTCTTTATAATTTGAATTATAATCATGCATGCTGCCTGGAAAAATTAATGTACTGTGTTATACCTAGTTCAGGGCATGAGGGCTTGGGCTTAGCTGTGGATGGGCATCATGAGCATGTCCCCTGTGTGCTCAATACCTGAGGGGCACCAACAAGACACTTTTCCTTCATCAGAGTACTTAAATACAAGGCTAGGGCACATTTAACTACCCTGGGTCTAAAAAAGTCTTGCTTCAACGCTGCTGAGGGGGCTGTGCATGACACTGAGGTTCAGAGAGAAAATTATGTGTCATGCACACCCATCATTCATGACCTTGTGCTAGGCATTAGGCTGTCAGGATTTCTACTTTTCTGTTTTGCGGTAGGAACAGAAGAACAAAAATCCTGACATGGATGGATTCATCATATGACTATAATGGGTCTCTTTGGTATACATTATAATGTCTATCTTTTTGCCACAATGTGTGACAAATGTTCCTAATGGAACAGATTATGCAGTTGCACTAATAGCTGAAGGCTACATGCACACAACAGTGAAAAAAATCTGATGAAACTGTCAGTTTTTATCATCCATTTCCATCTGTGTGCCACTTATTTTTCATCATTTTTATAGCTGTCTGTTCATTTTTAATGTTCACTTCGCATCAGTTTGTCATCCATTTTTAACTGACAGTTAAAAAACAGATGAACTTCATTGGCCTATTTTTTGACCCAGCCCATTCAATTGTTTTTATGTTTTCATGGACGTTAAAAATGGACCTATTAACATGTATTGGTCTGACCGTGAAAACGGACAAAAATAGAACATGTTAAAAAAAATGGACACGTGTATGTCCTCATTTACTTCCATAGCGGGCCGCAGCGAAAAAGTGCTGCTGGAAAAACTGGTGGAAACACATCACAGTTTTTCCTGCAGCTCTTTTCACCGCTTCAGTTATACCTATACGGAAACCACCAGCATTTCTGTAGTTATAATTGACATGCTGCAATTTCCAAAACTGCAACGGTTTTGCAGGTATTTTTCTGCAAAGAGTGGATGGGATTCACTAGAATCCCATCCACTTTGCAGGTACTGTAAAATGCTGCGGTTTTTGCCACATGGGACTTCAGCCTAACACATCAGGTTTTTTTTGACATGTAAAAGCTGTTTTTGCAGCGTTTGTCACACGTCCGTTTTGAGAACACATTAAATTCAATGTGTCACATGTCTATTAAAAACTGATGGAAACCTGAAGACACTCAGCCATCAAAAATGGAAAAATAAAACAGAACTGATGCAAAACTGATGTTTAATGTCAGTTGTTACATCCAAAAAAAAAACGTCATTGTTGTGTGCAAGAGGCCTTAGGCTACATTCACATGACCAAAGGAAATATGTCGGTTTTCTCATGGCCGTCTTACACCTGATGGACACTCTTTTTCACGGATCCCCTATACATTACACAGTGTATGGAGAGATCCATTAAAATGGACAAAAATAGGACATGACCTATATTTTGACGCACCGTTACAACAGACCGTCAAAATAATGATCATGTGAATAGCCCCCATTCAATAACATTAAATTGAATGCAGCTCTGTGAAGTCTGTTAAAAAAATGGACGTCACACAGCCATTACATAGTGTATCAGTTTTGCATACAGTGCTTCTTTTAAGGTTTCCACCGTTTTCTATAGGTGAATAATACTGAACATTGGTTGTCTTGTGATAGTCCCTCCATACTCCAGTATTAACCTGCACGCTGAGGCTACACAAGACAATAGAGTAGATTGAATGTCTAGATTAATTCCAGCCATACTTGCCAGACAAATCAATAATATGATAAGTCAATATCATAACCAACAACTGAATCGAATCCACAATTTTTCTGAAACACATCTTGTGGGAAGAGAAAGTTAAAATTACTTTGCTTTGCGTGTGACATATTGTATCCCAAGATAGAGGACAGAAGTCACATTCCCATAACATATAATGTTTGCATTTCCTTTTCACAGGGTCAAAAGGCTTGGATAGAAAAGACATTTTTCAAGAGAGAATGCATCTACATAGTTGCCAACAGCAAAGACAGCAACAGGTACTAACCACTTTATATGTATCCAACTACAACTAATATACAACTACTTATATATAATAACTATATACAACTATAATAATAACTAATAACCATAATATAAAATTACAACTAGTACATACTATTAAATCATGATATTTGTAGTTCTTTATTTTGGTCTTTCCATTTGATCGTCTACCTGTCCATAAACTTTATACTATAAAATAAGTGAAACTGCAGACTGTAGTCTGCTCGTGCATTTGCAGTGTCAAGTTTGGGTTGCTAGCCCCCTCAAATTGTCATTTCTGTAACTCTATATTAGGTTATGGTTAGGTTAAGTTATTTATGCAATTTGTCATTATATATTCATGTAATGTATCCAAATGTCGCCACTGGAAGTTGAATCTTAAGTATCAGCAAGTGTTATAGTGATGCCTGCTATACCTGAACAGATGGAAGAAATCTGCTGTGTTATATGAAACATATATACATGTAATGGATCTGTCATAAAACTGTTGGTGCCCTGCTTTCAGATGTTGCTGTGGCCAGCTCATTACTCAGCACATCCCACCTCCCCAGAATGCAATCGCTAACAAGAATGGAGAAGACAACAAACAGCTGGAAGCTGTGCCTGAAAAATGGTCCATAGGTAAACACACACAGCTGAACCCCACTGATGCATTTGGAATACTGGAGTTTCAGGGAGGAGGACATTCAAATAAGGCCATGGTAAGTAAGATGGGGAAAATAGTTACATCAAATGGAGAAACTAAAGCTACACAGAGTTTACCAATGTATGAGTGATCTTTGCATTTATTAATAAGTTCTTCGTATCAAACTCAATAGCTGAAATAACAATTCCTAATATAGGATAATATTAGCAAACACATTATACATATTATACACATATAAAACAAAGCACACACAGCAATGGCAGGCACAGTGCCTAACCAGATGCATTGAATGACTGATACCACAGATGCCTGACATCCCCTTATAATGGGGTATGTTGAATTCCTTCGATGATTCTGTAGTTTTTACATGATGAATACAGGAACACAGGAATATTAATATCCATCGAATATAAAGTAGTTTGTGATGGCAGCCTTGACATAGATGGCATTACAGTCCTAAAAATGTAAATAATATTTTAATTGAAACATTCAGGGAGATTTATCAAAACTCTTAACAATGAATCCTATTCTAACTATTACGTTATGGACAACTGTACCAATTTATTTGCACCAGTTTTGCTACATCTTCCCCAATGTTTTTTTTTCTTATTTCTTTAATGTATATAGCAAGTAAAATACATTTTAGTTATATAAATGTTTCTTACTTAGTAAAATGTTATCAGGTCTGCAATAAAATATTTACATTAAATGAGAAAACTTAATATATTAAATGGCATTATCTATAATTCCTTTAATATATTCATTAGTATACAGTCTCCTACTGCTCTCACCCTACCAGTGCAGAGGCTGCAGAGATTACAGCTCAGGGCACTGTTTGACATCGGGGGATGGGGGGGGGTCACAATTCTGAATCTCCTTGAATCTCACACAATAGGTGCATTCATGTAAAAACTTTAACCTTGTCACAGTAAGTAGGACATATAAACCCTGACACAGACTAGTGCAGTAGAAGGTTAGGTGATACAAGGCTGTGCTTAGCAGACAGATTCTCCTGTGCTCTTTTGAATACATTTAAGTACTGGGATACAAACTGAAGGTTGGAGTTGAGTAGGCTCCTCATATTTATAGGAAATTCATGAATAGCAATTATACATAATATGTTTTCATTGAAAAACATCATTGTTATTATCGGGACATTACTAGCTAAACATTACGAGAATCCCAAATTGTGAATGACAAAGTTGAAACTTCACTTTACTAATTTATAATCTAGTCAGACTAGATAATGCCAAAGGGAAAAAAAACAGGAAATTGGTGTATAAATTTTGTTACCACAAGAGAAAGTCACTAAAGTTCAGAAAACCAGCAATTTATATATCATCACTTAGCAAATATACGGTAATGAAGCTATGTATGAAGACCAGGGAGTTTTCATTTCTACAGTCAGGGAATTACTGCTGTATCTTGCAGTAGAAGCAGGAAATGTACTATATTGTCCCCCAATCTTGTCTTTTACTATGGCAATTGTTTTCCTATAGTACATCCGGGTATCTTATGACACAAAGCCTGACTCTCTACTTCACCTCATGGTAAAAGAGTGGCAGCTAGAACTCCCTAAACTTCTGATCTCTGTCCATGGTGGACTCCAGAATTTTGAAATGCAGCCTAAACTAAAGCAAGTCTTTGGGAAAGGTTTAATCAAAGCTGCCATGACCACTGGGGCCTGGATATTCACTGGGGGTGTCAGTACAGGTAAATCACTGCCTATTATTTGCAATATTACAATACATTATGAATTTAACAGCAACTGTGATTGTGGCAATCCAGAAATATGTTCTGTAAATTCCATACAAACGTTACACATCATGAATGATGTTGGGTGTTATGTTCACCTCTTGTTTGGGTGGGGTTTTATTTTATGATACATTTCCAAATATAAATAAATACGTTGTATTCCCCCCCCCCCAAAAAAAAACAAAAAAACAAAAAAAAAACAGCACAACTATTTGCCTGTGTCTATACTCCATCTCAGTCTCATTTAAGGAACCGAATTTCAATACCAGACACAACCCATGGACTATATATATATATATATATATATATATATATATAGATTTGATAAAAGTATATGACATGTGGAATTCGACAAATATAATAACAAACGTTTCTCGTTTCTACATCAGTCATAGATATTGTAAGTATTTATGAGGGAAAAAAATCATAAAAATAATACTATTTATATAGCGCCAACATATTCCACAACACTTTGCAAATTGTAGGGTACAAGTACAGACAAAATGTTTAAGTTATTTTTGTATTAAATGATCATACACTTTGTATTGTGTTCTTTCTAATGAAGCAGATTAACATTACTTAATGCAGGTGTAATTCGTCATGTGGGAGATGCCTTGAAAGACCACTCTTCCAAGTCCAGAGGAAGAATTTGTGCCATAGGAATTGCACCTTGGGGTATTGTGGAAAACAAGGAGGACCTTATAGGGAAAGATGTAAGATATATGACTATGGTATAGAGTGTTGTGCGAGCCTAGAAAAAGTGTATTGGTTTCATAATATTATAGTATTGTATAGTATGAACAAATAATTTTATCAACTGTGAAATGGTTCTTAGAAATCACATCAAGTTGTTGCACGTAAGGTTGTGAGACAATATATAGTTTAATTGTGCAGGTTTATCAAAAGTCAATTGATTTTAAACCATTACTATAAATAATAATAATAATATAAATTAATAATAATAATAATAATAATAGTCCTTTAATAGTCCCACAATGGGGAAATTCAGTGTGTTACAGCAGCAAAGATAAGCAGATACAAATACAAATACAACATGTACAGGAATGTTCCAAGGTGAGAGGCATTACTTTGATAGCCGACAGACAGATAGGAAGTAGTGGGGGGGGGATTTACCAGGCAGAGAGATATTTCAGTTCTCTGTGTGTAATGATCTCCGCTTAGGTCGGTGTTGGTTGTATAGCCTAACCGCGGTGGGGGAGGAAAGACTTCCGATAGCGCTCCTTCTCACACCTAGGGTGGAGCAGTCGGTCACTGACAGTACTGCTCAGCGCGATCACAGTCTCATGCATGGGATGGGACTTCTTCTTCCGCATGGAGCTCACCACGGACAGTATCCTTTTGTCACCCACCACCTGCACTGGGTCCAGTGGGCTCCCCAGGACAGAGCTGGCCTTTCTACATTAAAGGAACACTAAACACAAAACAAACTTAAAAAACTTAGGCCTGTGCTATTTTGTCTCGTATTCCTATTAATATTGATAAATATATAAAGAAATTTGAGAGTGTTCCAGAAGCTTAGCCATGCCCCTCCTCCTCACCACTTTCACGTGCCTATTTTCTGTAAGATAACTGGCTAGAAGAAGAACCTTCCTGATTTGTCCTGTCTGCAGGAGGCCATAAAGATTAAGCTCCAACCCTTGACTAAGACCTACTTCCTCAGTCAGCCTCCAGCCTAACATGGAGCCAATGAGCAGGAAATTAACAATGCAGTTCTTGCAGGATTTCTACAAGACTATTATACAATTATGTAGAAACTGATAGAAAAACAGTAATGGCAACTGTATTTCTTTTTTACGTTTAGTATGCATGTGTTGCTACTGAAACTCCCTTCCTGAAATCTGCTGCACATGGTGGAAATTGTAAAAGGAAATATGGTACAGGTTTGGTAGCTGAGCCTGTGCCATATACAATGCCTGCTGATTATTCTACATTGCTGACATCTGACAGCAATTTCCAGGAATGTGAATGACACTGATCCCAGATATCATCTGTATATTTTTGACATATGGGAAAAAAACCGGAGAATGCTATAATTAAAATAATTCATAATGCCCAAGTTGCAGTTTTTTGATCATTTTGTCCCCACAAAGTGACCAAAAAATGATATGTACCCCGTAATGGTACCAATAAAAGCCAGATCCATCCATGGAACCAATAAAATGTTATGGTTCTCAGAATATGATAACAAAGAGCTTTTTTAATTTTTTTTAAATTAGTAAAGCATAACAACAATATGAATGTGTATGACTGTAATCATACAGATCAAACAGCATAAAGGTAACATGCCATTTTTACTGCACAGTCCATTCCATAAAAATGAAACCTAAAAAACAATGGCAGAATTGTAGTTTTGTTGTATTATACTGCACAAATACTTTTTTTTTATAGTTTATCAATAAATTATTGGAAACATTACCTTTAAAGTACAATTTGTTGCCACCAAAATCTAAGCTTTTGTGTTATTATGATGACAGAAAAATGAAGAAATCATGACTTTTAAATGACAGCAAGGAGAAAATAAAAGCAAAGAAATTAAAGATAACTGTAAGGAAGGGGTTAAGTAGCAAATTTATAAATATTGGATTATTATATAACACATTACAAAAGTAATATTACAATTTATTTCATTTTATAAACAGGTAAACAAACCATATCAAACAATGTCGAATCCTCTGAGTAAACTATCTGTGCTGAACAACACTCATACACATTTTATATTAGCGGATAATGGAACACTTGGAAAATATGGAGCAGAAGTGAAGTTAAGACGCCAGTTAGAAAAGCACATATCCCTTCAGAAGATCAATACAAGTAAGTGTGGACTTCATTCTTAATCTATTGTGTATAGTGTATCTCTGTCACAAGAATCTTTCTTCCTGCCACAAATGATTCTTTTTTGAGCCTACTTTTTCAACCCCAACAGTCAGTCAACAAGTGTGCAGGAAACACCATTATTATGTGTTGCAGATCATGTATAAACTTTAAGTGTCTTTATTCCCTCCTGTAAGGTATGGTGATAGCGCATTATGATATAAGAGAGCATATGAAAGTCAAGAAAAGCAGTGATGTCAGCATATATGACTGGGAGATGTGATGTCACCTCCAGTATTTCAAGGTTAATCTGTCACTGATGCTCACCTCATGGAAGCAAATTAATATATTATTATTTATGATAAGTGGAAATAAACCCCTTACTGTCTTAAAAAGATAACCAAAGGTCTCTGATAACTCCTTGACTTTTATTAAAAGATTGTCCCAGATTTTACAAAATAAATCAACTTTTTTACAGCAGTAGTGTTGTATCAAAGTTTCCTAAATGAGGGTAAATGGAAATACCAAACGCAGTCCATAGATAGGAGTGTTACTGCTAATGAAAAAGGTAGTGCTTTTTCATAAAAAATCATTTTCTTCTAATATCAGACAATCCCTTTAAGTTTTCCATGTCTTTAAGATTTATTTATTTAGAAATTGCAAAAAGTAAGTATTTTAATATGTATGTATTTCTGTATGCAATTACTCTGTAATCTAATAACACTGAATTTCTAGGGAATGATGATGTGACACATGGGTTTCCCTTTGTCATCCTATGCCTGGGAATAAACAGGAGGCAGGGACAGCAAAGGGATACTCAGCTGTCATCTCCTGCACCAGTGCGACCACTATGAGAATTTAACATTTATTCCATGTAGGGCTTGAGATCATGCAAACATGGATTTTATATTTATAATCGTATGTTTTTGTTATGTATTTGTTGTAGGACTAGGACAAGGTGTACCAGTGGTAGCCCTCATTGTGGAAGGAGGTCCTAATGTTATCTCCATTGTTCTTGAATGCCTGCGAGAAGAGCCGCCTATCCCTGTAGTTGTCTGTGATGGAAGTGGGCGAGCCTCTGACATACTGTCTTTTGCCCACAAATACTCAGAGGAAGCAGGGTAGGATTTGGTCATATGTGTAGTGTTTTTCTATAATACAAGAGTCATTTGTAATGGAGTGAAATTATCTTTACCTCCAATCTAGCTAAAGCTTCCTTCACACCACCATAGTTTTCATGCATAGTTCCAGATAAAAGTACGGACCCATTCATTTCTATAGGCCTATACACAAGAACGCAATACTTAAATTATTAAGCATGTTCTATTTTTTGCACCAATTTGCAGAACAAACCAGTGTAGGGATCATTATTTGCAGACAGTAGAAACCACTACAGTTGTGTGAAGAAGGCCTAAGGGATTATTCACATGGTCGTGCTGTTTTTCACAGACAAACTTCCATGAAAAGGGTTGTGTCCATCCATGCAAATCCATAGACAGAACTTAGTCACATGGCAGTGAATATTGGCCATACAATAGCCTTCTTTGAAATGGCTGTCACATGGCCATTATAGAATCCATGTATGTCAATGGGTCTATTCAAATTGGTTCCATCTATGTCCGTTTTGACAGACAAAGATAGAGCATATCAATTGTTTTGATGGCCATGAAAAATGGTAAAACAGTCCATCAAAAAACAGCCATGTGAATAGACACATTAAATTCTTTTAAGCATATTTATCAATACTGTAGAACTTTGCACTTAAACTATGAATCCCATTTGCAGTTTCAGACATTATTATGAATCTGTCATAAAGTCCTTCATAAATATGGAGTGTTTCTAGAAGTGACAAAATTCTGACTCAAATACCATCCAACTAACAGTGATCAGCTTCACCACAAGACAAATATTTGCGCTGACGTTTTTCACTGTTGTAGGAATAAGCCTTTAGTATAACAGAGAATACAACCAGGTCTATGAAACCATTACCTCGTAATCCATTTTATGAAAAGTTACAAAACACTCATGATGCAGATAAACACTCAGCACTATAATGACTTCCAGTCTACTCCATAAGAGTAGACAATGTCAGGCGCCATGAAATGTTCAATTTACAAGCAATGTAGTAGTAAAAAAAAACAGTTTTTGTATTTGCTAATTATAGTCTACTGAGTTTTTGACAAGTACAAAAAATTGCCAGCAAGCTCTCTAGGCCACTACTGACATCCACATGTTCTACTTTTTCATAATAACTTAACATTAATTTCTAAAACTTAAATTCAACCAAGTGGTGTTGTTGAAAGGTGTAAAAAGTTGTCTTTCAGTAATTTCCCTTAAAAAAAAAAATTATTGGTTGGTTTTAGAATAGTATTACACACTATGGATATGATTTTGTGAGCATGAAGTTTTATTGTCTAAGTAAGGAAGAAAGAACAAAATGTTTCTTGCTATGGCTATTTTTGTACTTTGTGGTGTGTTTTTTTTAGGATAATCAGTGAATCCCTTCGTGATCAGCTTCTTGTTACTATTCAGAAAACATTTAACTACAGTCGGAACCAGGCTCACCAGCTCTTCATTGTCTTGATGGAGTGTATGAAAAAAAAGGAACTGGTAAGGCCACCCTAGCTGTATGACTACGTATGCTAGATCCTAGTGCTGTCCTATTTAACAATAGCCAATAGTAGTCATACTCTAACTTTACTGACACTAACAGTAATGATTGTCCCTAAAAAGCAGGGATCATCATTTACTTTAACAGGATTAAAGGAAATATTTTACAGCACTCTATAATGGCGGTAAATGTCCTCACGTTTTTAGTGAAAGTGTGTTTCTTTATAGCATTGTAAGAGCTGTGAAAAAACCCTTGTGATAAAAAAACATTGGACACCTTATTATTAGCGAGGTTTAAGCAGTGTATGGGAAAGCTATAACTGAGATATTTATAGTCATTTACTGTAATTTGTTTTAGTGTTATAAGATGATTAGGTATGGATGAAATATAATTTCCTTGGATCTTCCATCAATAAAGATTTTTATGCTCCATCTGTCTTGTCTGTGTGACTAGTCACTGTGTCATCATTCATGCAGCATACAATGAGACTATTCCTCTTCCCTGCATACCATCAATGTCTAGCTGGTCATGGGGCCGTGTCTAATCTGCAAACAAGTGTGGATTTGCCAAAGCAGTCATACAGAAGGAATCATACAAAGAGGCAGCTGTATGTTGTTTTTACAATAAAAATGCTAATCATTCCTTCTATTTTAACCAGTTTATAGAAGTCATATGATTGTCCGATGACTCTGTAAGGAAGAATAGATTATAGTTTACGTCGCAAAGCAATATTTCTGTATAATCATAGCAACTAAAAACAATTTGTCATGTAATTGTATCACATGTTCATTACATGACCATGGACTGTATATCACATGACCATGGACTGATTTTTATCTACTGGAAGTAAGCGGAATTAAAGAAATCAAGCAAACATCTAGGAAACTGAAGAATTGATACAGAAAGTATATTGGAAAATTGTACAACTCTTTATTATACAAACAATAATATTGGTCTTTCAATATTGGTCTGAAAGTGGCCAACTCCTTTAAAGGGAGTCTATCACCACTAAGACCACTTATATACCACTTATAGGTTGTTGTAGGGATGTTTAGTAGCAGTATGAAAATGTAATTTTGCTGCTGACGCTAGGTTCACACTAGCATTCGGGTTTCCGTTCAGGGGGACTATAATGGGGCCCGCCAGGTTTCGCCCCGGTTTCTGTCCAAAAAGGGGGGAAAATGTGGAAAGAAGTCCTGCTTGCAGGACTTTTCTCTCCGCATTTTTAAAGCGGAATGGGGAATGAGACCGAGCGCTAGCGTGAACCTAGCATGAGAAATTCACCTTTGTTGAATTATCTAAATTTTTCAAACTGAGCTGTTTGATGTACTTAAGGCAAAGCCACTCTTGCCAGAGCATCCATTTTCTTATGTGGTCATCACCCAGTGCTGCCCCTAAAACAGAAGACTGACATGTTCCATGGACAGTGATCTGCAGTGGCCACAAAGGAAAATGGTGTTCTAGCAGGTGTGGCCCCACCCACAGTGCACCAAACAGCTAATTTGCATATGGAGTAAAATTACAATTTCTCAGAAGCAAGACTGCACTTTGACACAATTAAGGTATGTGCAGTATGTGAGTAACTGCTGCTACAGCAGCATATAACTGATTTAAAAGTGGTTTTGTATAGGAACCTTTTAGCGTTTTGTGAAGAAATCCAGAACACCCAGGAGAATCACACACGAAGGAAGAGATCAGAACTGGCCCACCATGAGTCTAATAATGCACATGACCATATTCAGAATCAGTTTGCAAAATCCTAGACAGCTACTAGTCTATAATAGATACATATTGTAGCCGATTTGCTTCAGTGCAAGCAATATTATGTAAGTGCTCTGCCCTAGAAAAAAATTATGCAGGGGGAAAATGATACCGCACAGAAGTACTATGCAACAGCACATGAAGTGCAATACACTTCACATGCCATATGCCTCAGTTTACAATGGACTGCCATGTGTATGAAACCTTAGAAGATTTAAGGAGATCATGTGCACTTAACAATTATAGAATTCTGACGAAACAATAAAATATTATAGAAAGTTTAATACCATAGTTAAAAGATTATTCCTATCGCAACAAATCATGGCCAAGATGGGAATGACTGGCTGTGAGTCCCAACCACCATGGCGAGACTTGCAGGTGAGCGACACTGTCTAAGCTGTTTTCATAATTCCAATAGAAGTGAAAGGGAGCTACAGAAACAGTGTAGCACATTTATATGTAGCACAATTATAACTGTCTAGTTATGTCTAGCTAGTGCAGCTTATCTGGGATATGCTATTTCTGTACCTCTCACTCACCTCTATGGGAGTTACGGACACAATATAGAGCATCACCACTCATATATTTCTGTGAATCTTGCCCTGTTGGGCTGTTATTCCAAACTTTGCCATGAAATGTTGAAATGAAAATATTCCTTAAACCCCTATTCAAATAGCAACATACAAGCATATGGTCAGAAGGAGTAGATGTGTATACAGTACATACAGTATATTATATTGTAGATTTTATAAGCTGTATATATACAGTATATTATATTATATAATATACAATATATGAAGATTATACACACACTACTATTTCTCTACAAAATGATTAAGACAAAAAAATGTTAAAAAAAACAAAACAAACTTTAGGCTGGGGCCCCCTCATGGCGTAAACGCCACGGTTTGACTGCGTCGGAAATGCGGCAAAAAAATGCGGCATTTAACAGTCTCTACAATCCCATCCACAGATTGCAGAAAAATACCCGCTGTATTTCCAAAAATGCTGTGTTTTCCAAGACTTTCACGTTTTTGGAAATTGTAGCATGTCAATTATACCTACGGAAACGCTGACGTTTCCCTATAGGTATAATCAAAGAGCTTTGTCTGTGAAAAGCGCTGCGGGTAAAACCATAATGCATATCCACCACAGTATTTCCTGCAGTGCTTTTTTGCTCGTTGCGCTAGAGGGGCCTTACACACATATGTGAACATAGAAATAAGTATGCTTGTATGCTTTTTTAAATTTTTTTAGAGAGGGGTGGAAACCACACAAGCAATACCAGTGGTCGTACATACAGAAATTTACATAGGTGAAGTTATCATGATAAGACTGAGATAATCAGGTGACATAGGACCACTGCCTCAACTTCATGCAGCAAAATATGCCTTATAATTCATGTAAACAGCTTGTTTTTGTGACTGTGTGCATTTCATAAGTAAAAATTACAAATAATTTGGATGAAAACAAGATTGTGTGAATTGGATCTGACACAGAATATATTCTTTCAAAGAATTGCTGGAACATTTTTACATAATTATGAATTGCACAATCTTCCAACAGAAAAGAATATGATGGAAGAAAGCATCTGTCATGCTTTTTTTTTTTACATTGGGGTGAATGCAGACAGACACCAGATGGAGGAGGCTCCATCTGCATCTGTTGCTGTCAGATGAGTGCAGCGGACATTAAATAGCGGTAGTGTGAACTTGGCTTCAAACGGAAGTTGAAGTTATTTCTGCAGCACATGCATGGATTTCTGCAGATTTCTGCTGTGTGTGTGTTTATAACCCTAGGATTCATGCACATAATCATAATAAGGCTTTCTGTGGCATGTTTTGTATGTACGGAATATCTCCAACGACACAGAGTTTGGCAGAGTTTATATGGCAGTGCCTATGCCCTAAGATTGAACTTTTAAGTATACAATTAATAATTAACGTAGCCACTTCCGCACCACCCATAGACTATATACGTCCAATGGGTGGTTGTCTAGTTCTTCCAGGATGTATCGGTACGTCCAAGCAGAACTCAATAGCTGCACCTTCCTGATAACTGTATATACAAAACTTAATGAGCGCTGTATACAGCGCTATGGGCGCCGCCATCTTGAGGCCGCCCTCTGACCCGGTGGTCATGTGATCTGCTGGTTGCAGTGTCTGCAAGAGCTGCTGGGTCCTACAGGACCCAGATCAGCCCTATAGTTATGTGTAAGTAACGTGCAGGAGGCTGTATTCCTCCTGCAACTGGGGCTAAATTTACCAGCCCCAGTTACAGGAGAAATCAGCCTCCTCCCAAAAAAAAAAAAAGTTATCAGATGTCCCCAGATGTCTATTATGACCTTATGGGGACACAATGTAAAAAAAAATAAAAAAACATTAAAAAAAAAAAAAAGAAAAAAAAAAGTAAAAAAAAGAAAAAAGTAAATAAAATAATAATAAAAAAAATAAAATAATACGCCAATAAAATGCCCTTATTACAGGTTATAGCCCCACCCCCGACGACACCATAAAAAATAAAAATTACTGTAACGGAGAGGAAAAACTATTATATAAAATTTTTTAGTAGCACTTTGTGATATTAAATTAAAAAAAATGAAAAGTGAAAAACAGACACGTTTTCCCTCCTCTTTTGTTTATATTTTCCTGGATAAAAAAAAAAAATATTAAAACACATGCAAAAATAAAAACAACATAAAAATAAAGCTTTATGTGTCACCGAAAAAGATGCAGAAATTAGTTGAATAATGCAAATGATAAAAATGTTACAGCCCTCAAAACTGCACATGCAAAAAAAAACAAAAATATGTCTGGTCCTGGACCAGAAATTGGCCCGGTACTGAAGTGGTTAAAGCAATGCAATCCATGATCTTTATGTTTGCATCACATCCTTGGAACTATATACTTAAGAGATGCTTCCGTTCACAATAAATGCATAATGCACATTTAAAATATCCGGTGCCCTCCTTTTCAATCTTTCTGGTATCTTCTGATTCCCAGTCCTAGCTGCTTTTGGTGGAAATCAGAGGATTGCCACCAGAAAGATAACAATAGGGCAACAGGTGTTTTATGTAAAGACCATGCCCCATAATGTAAAACAAAGTGAGAGTTTTGCACATAAACCATACCAGCAAAGCAGACCAGACATTGCCAGCAGCCTGACCCATAATCAATATTGTCCTACACAAAAAGTGCCAGACTATAAATTGTGCCAGACATATTGCCTCTCTTATAATGGCTACATAATAACCACAATCCTGTGTCTTCTACACTGTGTTCCAAATTATTATGCAAAAAGTGTTTAGGAGTGATAAGGTAAGAATTTTTTTTGTTTGTCAGTTAAACTCATTGATGGTGATGTGTGTCAGGGCTCTTTATATTACTGAAAGTAATTGCAGACACCTGTGCTAATTAGTTTGGCAGGTGTGTCCAATTAAAGGCAAGACTACTTAAGAAGGCTGTCCCACATTATTAAGCAGCCTACATTTTCAGCCAAAATGAGAAAGAAAAAGGATGTGTCGGCTGCTGAGAAGCAACAAATTGTGCAGTGTTTAGGTCAAGGCATGACTACAATCAACATTGCCAAGACACTTCATCGTGATCATCGCACAGTCAAGAAGTATGTAGCTGATTCACAGCACACACGTGTGCGTGCTGATAAGGGAAAATTGAGGACTCTTTCCAACAGGCAATTACGTCAGGTTAAAAGAGCAGCTTCAAAAATGCCTTGTCATAGCAGCAGACAAGTTTTTGAAGCTGCTGGTGCCTCCAACGTCCCCCCGAACAACAAGATGCAGGGTCCTTCAGAGGTTTGCAGCTGTGCGTAAGCCATCCTGTCGACCTCCTCTATCCACTGCACACAAGCAGAAACGGCTCCAGTGGGCCAAACAATACATGAAGACTGACTTCAAAACTGTTTTGTTCAGCGATGAGTGCCGTGCAACGCTCGATGGTCCAGATGGATGGAGTGGAGGATGGCTTGTTGATGGACACCCCATGCAAACACGGCTACGGCGCCAACAAGGAGGAGGTGGAGTAATGTTTTGGGCTGGAATCATGGGGAGAGAGATTGTCGGCCCCTTTAGGATCCCTGAAGGGGTAAAGATGAACTCCATTATGTATGTGGAGTTTCTCAAACAGCACTTCCTGCCATGGTTCAAGAAGAAGAACCATGCATTCCGCAGAAAGATCATTTTCATGCATGATAATGCACCGTCTCATGCTGCAAATAACACATCTGCATCTCTGGCTGCTATGGGCATAAAAGGGGACAAACTTATGGTGTGGCCCCCATGCTCCCCTGACCTCAACCCCATTGAGAACCTCTGGAGCATCATCAAAAGGAGTGTCTATGATGGCGGGAGGCAGTTCACATCTAACCAACAGCTCTGGGAGGGTATTCTGTCCTCATGCAAAACAATTGAAGCAGAAACCATCCAAAAACTGACAAATTCAATGGACGAGAGAGTTCAGAAGCTTCTTTCTAACAAGGGGTCCTATGTGCAAATGTAACATCACCTAGAATAAAGTTTTGGCTTGAAAATTGATTTCAGTTTGTAATAACCTGCTAATGCTTAGAATTTCACAATGACCATTTTTTTGTTCTTAATAAAAATGAAAAGGTTGCAAATTCTGCTGTGCATAATAATTTAAAACATGCATTTTGAGTGTTTATTTTTTTTTAAATATACTGTTATCATAGGCAGTTTGTTCAAAAACCTTTCAATTATACTCGAATAGTTGATGACTGGAAAATTACAATGACTGCAATTCATATAGGTAATTTTGGAAAATATGAGAAAATATTATTTGCATAATAATTTGGAACACAGTGTAAAGGCATATTGCTCTGACACCCTCATCATATATACCCCTATAAACTTTTCTGTACTTTTCCAGCTGTAAAACAGATACAACAGATAAGACATTGCACTCATCTATCAGTTCCCGAAGTCTCTAGTTCATCAGCTCAAATATACAGTACCTTAATGATTATCAAGAGTTAGGCTAAGGCCCCACGTGACATCCCTCAACAAAAAAACCCTGCGGGAAAAACCGCCGCGGCAACGCATGGCGGTTCTTCCCACAGATCTTTAGACAGAAAGTTCACAGAGGTTTCCTCTGCAGACTTTCTGCTTCAAATATACCTATAGGGAAACCGCCGGCATTTCTGTAGGTATAATTGACATTCTGTGATTTCCAAAACCGTGACAGTTTTGGAAATTGCCGCGTGTCCACAGCATTTTTTACCACAAAGTGGGGATGGGTTTTGGTAGAATCTCATCTACTTTGCTGTGACTGTAAAACGCCGTGTTTGTTTCCGCCACATTGGACCCCGGCCTTAAAGGGTTTTTCCAGCCCCAAATGGATTTTTCATGCTGATGACCTATCCGCACAGATAAGCTGTCCCAACAGCATCCAGGTGCCGGAATTTGCTGCAGGGGACAGGACTGCAGCCCCACTCCTATTACTTGAATAGGAGAAGCCTGCATGTGCTTCCTGTCTACTACAGTAGAATAGGTCAGCAGTATATAAAATCCATTTAGAGCCAGAAAACTCCTTTAGATTAGGGCCCCATGTAGCGTAAATGCCGCAATTATGTCATGGTTTTACAGTAACTGCAAAGTGGATGGGATTCTGGCTAATCCCACCCACAAATTGCAGAAAAATATCCACAGCGGACATGCTGCGATTTCAAAAAAGGTATATAGGTATAATTGAAGCAGAAAGTCCGCAGAGGAAACTCTGCAGAATTTCTGTGAAAAGCACTGCGGGAAAATCCGCAATGCATTTCTGCCAAGTTTTTTTTCCGCAGCGCTTTTTGGCTGCAGCCCACTACATGGGGCCCTTGTCTAAGCCCTGTTGCAGATGACCGTGCTGCAACCGGCCTACCATGAATTAAAAGCATGGGCTGCACACTGGGGACATGGGGATGTCCCCGTGTGCCGCCCATGCATGCGCTGTGCTTCTGCGGCTTCTTTCATTAAATGAATCAGAGCCACGGAAGCACAGGCCACAAAATAGGACAGGAATAGGACCTGTTCTATCTGATGCGGCCCGGACTGTCGGCCAGCACACGGGACCGTGAAATTCACGATCGTCTGTACGGGCCCATAGAAAGAATGGTTCAGTGTGCTATCCGTGAAATACACGGATAGCACACTGACTCACACCACGGTCATCTGCAAGAGACCTTAGGCTGAAGCCCCATGTTGTGAAAACACAGCATTTTATAGTACCTACAAAGTGGATGGGATTCTGCGTTTTTTTCCTGCGTTTCGTTATGTGGGGTCTAAGGCTAAGGCTGCACATTGCATAAAATCTGAATTTTTGTTGCAGATTTTGACGCATTTTATTAACGAAAGCCAGGACTGGATTGAGCAGAAGGGAGAAGTATAAATGTTCCTTTTATATTTCCAGTTCCCTTTAAAGGCTAAGGCCCCACGTGGCGTCCGGAAGCAAAAATGCGCTGCGGGAAAAACCGTGGCGGGAACGCATTGCGGTTCTTCCCGCAGCACTTTAGACAGAAAGTTCACAGAGGTTTCCTCTGCAGACTTTCTGTTTCAGTTATACCTATGGGGAAGCTGCCGGCGTTTCTGTAGGTATAATTGACATGCTGTGATTTCCAAAACCGCCCCGGTTTTGGAAATCGCCGCTTGTCCGCAGCATGGTTTTTACCGCAAAGTGGGCATGGGATTCGCTAGAATCCCATCCACTTTGCTCTGACTGTTTTTTTTCCCCGTTTACGCCACATGGGGCCCTGGCCAAAGTCACTCTTGACTTTGTCTTAAAAAGACGCAGCAAAATCTGCAACTAAAAAAACAGCTTTTCTGCAACGTGTGGCCTCAGTCTAAAACCTTCAGTCTTATGTGAAGCTGGTGCTATCAGGGTTGCCAATCATTCATTTCTTCATACATAGAAAGTTCACACAAATAGTGAATTTTTGTCTAGTGTCTGTAATCTCCATGTTTTTGTGTTTTTTTTTAAAGCTGTAGATTCTTGTGTAGTTTACTGTGATGGTAATTGATATAATATGTGCCTATAATTCTGCTAGGCTATAGCCATAGAAAGAAGGTTATTAAAAGTCTTCTGAATAGACATTAACTGAACTGGCTGTAAAATCTGCATTTTTATTGACTCTGTCTACCATGTTCTGTGTTATAAGGCTGTGTTAGCTAGTATTTTCACCTGAGACCTCAATGCCTCTTAACCCTTTGATGATGCAAACTCTGTAATGGGACCCCCACCTACATTGTATCATTTAAAATACTGGTAGCCACACCCCTGCTGGATTTACTCCCTTTCAGTCTACAACATGACCAAATTGTGAATAGATTAGCGCACTGTGCATTTTGGGGAAATTGTATTCATTACTTGACATATTCTTTTCATCTACAAACAGATAACTGTTTTCCGAATGGGATCAGAAGGCCAACAGGACATTGAAATGGCTATCCTAACAGCACTTCTAAAAGGTATATAAAATATGTAGTCGTTCAGCAAATTTTAGGCATCCAGATAAGCTTACACTACTATTATGGCAATTTCTAATTATCAATTCAGAAACATGTCGCTGTAGATATATTCTTGAGCACAAAAAGAACTTGTTTGGATACTGTATATAAGAAGGTAAGACACTATACACTAATTTATGTCTGGCAGGAATCATAAAATGTACTTTTGTGTCAAAAAACCAAAAGTATTGTAGGTATGATACTTTTATTGGCTAACCAGAATTACATTTGCAAGCTTTCAGAGCACAGAGTTTCCTTCTTCAGACATTTATAAAAGAGTGACTGAGAACACAGCTCAACTGTTAGGGTCTTGCCAAACGTAGCAATACCCTGACGCTACTGCAGGGGTCTGGGAGGAAGGACAGAGACAAGTGAGCCCTAATCTCACCCAAGCCACTGTCCCTTCCTATTGCCTCAGTTACCCTAAACGGTAAAAGGACAACCTGAAGACGAGCCCTATACTGAGTAAGTGACACACAGAACAGGACAAGACAAAGACAACACAGAAGCAGAGTGAGCAAGACAAGGGGTCGGTAACAAACGAGCAATGCAGTACAAAATCAAAATCCAAGAGAATAGTCAAAAGGCAAGAATCAGGTAGCAAAGTAGCAAGGCATATAATAAAGAGAGCAGGCAAAGACAGTGCAATAACCGGCGACCATGTGAGGGCTGACAACCTGTTTATAGAAAGTCTGTGACCAGCCCCAGACCTGATAGGTACACAGGCTGTCAATCACACAGGCCAGGAAGAGATTAACTCTATGCAGTCCAGAGAGAAATGCTCAGAGCACGGGTGTGGCCGGAAATCCATTACCTTGTCTAGGACCATGTTCAGACTGAGCAACAAGGAACCAAACTGAACACGCCTCCTTCGCCACAGCGTGCGAGCGGAGGGTGGCGCAGAGACCCGAATAGGCAGAGACGTTACATCAACACTGGCAAGATGCTATACAAAGGCAGTTAGTTAATAATGTGATAGGTTACCAAGATAAGGCAAGGCAATAAAAGTGAGGTTACAGGGGTGAGAACATAGTAATTAAGGGGTCTGGAGTCAGTCTGATGGAGGGGGCCAAAGTGTCTATGTACGGGCTCATAAATCCAGATATTAGATTGAATTCTTTTGTCAATGACCGGAATCTTATCATAAACTTGAAATCCCAAATTTTTCACTGTGTCATTATGAAGGCCTATTCACATCTGCATTTGGGATTCCGTTTGGGGAGTCAATTTGGGGACCCCCTGAACAGAAACCTATACGCATAGAAAAGCGGTTTACCTAAGGAAACCTGCGGACCCCATAGACTATAATGGGGTCCATGTGGTTGCCACTCAGTTTCCGCACGAAACATGCGGAAACATGCGAAGAGAAAAGTGCTAGGTGACATCTAATTATATCCCTAGCTTGTCCGCGAAAACAGATGGCACACTGATGACACACTGAGTATATCTATGTGCTGTCCTAGGTTTTTAGACTTCTATGGGCGATTTCGTTCCGTAAAAACTGAACAGAATAGGACATGTTCTATCTGACGCGGTGTGGAATCACGGCTCGCACACTGATCAGTGAAAAATATGGTTGTTTGCATGTACCCATAGAAATGAATGGGTCAGTGTGCAATCCGTGAAAAACAAGGATAGCACACAGATCTTGCCCACGGTCGTCTGCAGCTGGCCTTAAAGAGACCATTTAGAATGAGCACTTTTAAGTCTGACAATCTATGGTCTGGCCCAGAAAAGTGCAAATATAATTTTTCTAGTTAGCCAATAAAGGTATCATTATACCTTTTATAGCATGATTTTTTTTTTCTGGCTAATACAGTACTACATTATTTTTCCCTAAACTTAGTAAAAATCACTGGTAAGAAGAGGGACTGGAAGTAAATTTACATCTCATGAGGTAGAAGAGAGAACACGATATAGGCACATTAGGCACATCTGACTGCCCCTTTTGTGGTCATTTCATACATCTACTCCTTTTTTCTGGGACAGAGCATAACATTCTGGGACAGATCATAACATGCAAAAATTGCATGCTGCTGCAACTACTATATAAGCTAAACTTGCAAATTATTTTCTGAAGGTAGTTTGTTCATATATGTCCTGTGGGGGCTTCCACTTATAGTCAGTCCAAGGATATTCCATGCCATACATTTATTTTGCTGTACCATGCCTTCCAGTTATTGACTAATATGAATTCTTGGAGACCATAATGATATTACATTATTTGTGTGTGACAATAACCTGTTGTATTGCTTATTGACTACTGACAATAATACTTCAACATTATTTTCAGGTACAAATGCCTCTGCTCCCGATCAGCTGAGTTTAGCATTAGCATGGAACCGAGTTGACATTGCACGCAGCCAAATTTTTGTATTTGGGCACCAATGGCCGGTAAGATCTTCTTTATAGATCTGGAGAAAGTTTGAGAAAAATGTAGTAATGGTATATGGTATTGATTATTTCATCACACACTTTATTACTTCTGACAATTATTTATAAAAGCAGTTATGTATATGATGTACCATGATGTCTGCCAAAAATGCCCATTATAACATAATATCCATTAGATTATATTTATTTCAACCAGTTTTCACTATGATTTAACAGCTGATCATCAAGGGTTGTCATAATAACATATTCACAATAATTTTCCAAATGACTGGCAGAAATCAAGTCCCTCCATATTTAGTTTGCAATATTTATCAATATTTGCTACTTTTTATTAAAACATGAAGCCTTTAGGAAGCCTTACCACAGCTGATGGGACCAATCAGGAGAAAGAAAAGCGATCACCTGCTGCACAAGCTAAGGCCCCCAGAGGAAAGGGTAAAGGCAAAAAGAAAGGAAAAGGCAAAGAGGAACCAGAAGAAGAGACAGATCCCAGGAAGATTGAGCTTCTGAACTGGGTGAAGTTTTTTTTAATTCTTATATGTATTAAGCTATATTCATACAATAATGGATATTCAACATCTGTTTTTTTAATGGAAGTCACACGGCAGCATTAATTTCAGTGTGTGTGAATAGGGGTTAATTCACATGACTGTTATTTTGACGGTCCATTGTAATGTCTTTAATGTATTGTCATGTTTTATTTTTGTCCATTTTCACAGATCCCTCCATACACTGTAATGTATGGGGGATCTGTGAAAATGACGACCCCTTGGGTGCCATATGGCCATTTACAATGGACGTTTTTCACAGCTATTCTGCACCTTGGTAGTGTGAATGCAACTTTACAGTCTTTTTATATACCATCCCAGATTTCCAAATCTTACTGAGGAATTTAAAGTACACAAAAAAGTCCTGTTACAAAAAATGTTCTCTTACATGATATTTAGTTACTGTGTTTTAGGACCAATGACATTTTATAGGGGAAATTTATTACGTCTGGGGTTTCATATGCCAGTCATGAACTGATGTGTGTTGAAGTAAGATTCATCAAATTTGCCATGTATATTGTGTTCATTTCTGCTAAAATTAATAATGAATCTGTCAAACTAATGTTGGTCCTACCATCTCCCTTTTTAACTCCACCACTTATCTCATTAATGCTGAGGCCCCACATTGTGTAAACGCAGCTTTTTTGTTGCAGATTTTACTGCTTTTTTTGAGCCAAAGCCAAGAATGGCTACAAAAGGAATGGAAAATAAATAGGAAGTACTTATAATTCTACCTTCTGCTCAATTCTCTCCAGGCTTTGGCTCAAAAAACCGCAGGAAAATCTGCAACAAAAAAAAGTTGTGTTTATGCAACATGGGGCCTTAGCTCTTATTTAGAACAGATATATCTTGTTTTACCAAGGAAAAAGAAAGGACTTGCTTTTATTGTTTTTTTTTCCAGACGTATGGTCCACAAAAAAAAACAAAACACTGATGTCTGAATTAACACATTAAAATGAATGCCTACATAGGCAAAAAATGAGGATGCCATATGTATGTGAAATGTGGACGTGTGAATTACGCCTAACAATGTTAGTGCAACAATGTGATTATTCTTAACTCTGATGAGTATTCCCTCTACCCTTCCCCCTACCCTCCTCAATGGTAATTTATTCACTGCTACCACTCTACAGAAGTCCTGATCCAGGAAAGTGGCAGAGTCAGAGTTTGATGTCTCTGCTCACCTGCATCCAGAGTGGTGGCATAAATCAAGAAGAGCAGGTTATCTGTGTTTACGCCTACATTCACACAACTGCACTGCAACACAGATGTCCATTTTTCACAGCCGTTTTGCACCCGAGGAGCAGCTTTTTTTCAGATCCCTCATACATGCAATATATGAAGGGATACGTGAAAACAGACAAAAACAGAGCATATACCTCTATGTGTTTCCTCAAAACAAATGTTTTAGACCTCTCTATAGCAGCCATATAAAATATGTTACGTTTTTAGAAATATGTTTAAATTGTTATTAAGCTCAAAATTGCCTTTTTAAACTATTTTCCAACTATTGAAGTGAATAAAAGTCAATAAAAACCAAAATAGTCACAAAAATGGGTTATTAAAACAAGTTACCCCAGTTTGAAATTAGAGCTGGGGGTCTCTGGTGAATTGGTATATGATATTTTTGTGTAGCAGGAGAGAGTCGTAGTGGTAAAATGAATGAAACAACTACATTGATTTAGAAACAAACACAATGATGAGGTATGTCTTATTATAGTAAGGCATATAACTGCACCTTCAGGACTGGCTAGGAGTGAAATGAGCTACATCAAAGGTATACTGTAGGTTTAAATGGTGCAGAACAACTACAGTGCAGAAAGAAAGAAAGAAAGAAAGAAAGAAAGAAAGAAAGAAAGAGTATTTAGTCAGCTACCAATTGTGTAAGTTCTCCCACTTAAAAAGATGAGAGAGGCCTGTAATTGACATCAAAGGTAGACCTTAACTATGAGAGACAAAATGAGAAAACATATCTAGAAAATCACATTGTCTGATTTGTTTAAGAATTTATTTGCAAATTATGATGGAAAATAAGTATTTGGTCACCTACAAACAAGCAAGATTTCTGGCTCTCACAGACCTGTAACTTCTTCTTTAAGAGGCTCCTCTGTCCTCCACTCATTACCTGTAGTAATGGCACCTGTTTGAAATTGTTATCCGTATAAAAGACACCTGTCCACAACCTCAAACAGTCACACGGCAAACTCCACTATGGTGAAGACTAAAGAGCTGTGGAAGGACACCAGAAACAAAATTGTAGACCTGCACCAGGTTGGGAAGACTGAATCTGCAATAGGCAAGCAGCTTGGTGTGAAGAAATCAACTGTGGGAGCAATAAATAGAAAATGGAAGACATACAAGACCACTGATAATCTCCCTCCATCAGGGGCTCTACACAAGATCTCACCCCGTGGGGTCAAAATGATCACAAGAACGGTGAGCAAAAATCCCAGAACCACACAGGGGGACCTAGTGAATGACCTGCAGAAAGCTGGGACTAATGTAACAAAGGCTACCATCAGTAACACACTACGCCGCCAGGGACTCAGATCCTGCAGTGCCAGACGTGTCCCCCTGCTTAAGCCAGTACATATCCAGGCCCGTCTGAAGTTTGCTAGAGAGCATTTGGATGTTCCAGAAGAGTATTGGGAGAATGTCATATGGTCAGATGAAACCAAAGTAGAACTGTTTGGTAGAAACACAACATGAAGAGAATGAATGGGGCCATGTATCCGCGGGCGGAGATTTTTGAGTGGTTTTGAGATTTGAGTGCAAACCTCCTTCCATCAGCAAGGGCATTGAAGATGAAATGCGGCTGGGTCTTTCAGCATGACAACGATCCCAAGCAAACCACCAGGGCAACGAAGGAGTGGCTTCATAAGAAGCATTTCAAGGTCCTGGAGTGGCCTAGCCAGTCTCCAGATCTCAACCCCATAGAAAACCTTTGGAGGGAGTTGAAAGTCCGTGTTGCCCAGCGACAGCCCCAAAACATCACTGCTCTAGAGGAGATCTGCATGGAGGAATGGGCCAACATACCAGTAACAGTGTGTGCCAACCTTGTGAAGACTTACAGAAAACGTTTGACCTCTGTCATTGCCAACAAAGGATATATAACAAAGTATTGAGATGAACTTTTGTTATTGACCAAATACTTATTTTCCACCATAATTTGCAAATAAATTCTTTAAAAATCAGACAATGTGATTTTCTAGATATGTTTTCTCATTTTGTCTCTCATAGTTGAGGTCTACCTATGATGTCAATTACAGGCCAGCCTCATCTTTTAAGTGGGAGAACTTGCAGAATTGGTGGCTGACTAAATACTATTTTTCCCCACTGTACATTAATCAGATCCTCAATAATAAAGAGAACCAATACAAGAACCAGAAAAGAGGGCAGAGAAAAACACACCTTTTTTTTTCCATTGTGTTTCCGCATCAGACAAAAATGCTGCTTTTCCCCCGCTTGTGATTTAGTCTAGTGAATGACTTAGATTCATGGACATGTTCAGTGTGTTTTATGAATAAACACCTGCAAAAAGGACAGTTGGCCAATAACTGCCATGATATAAAAACCCCATGGTACACCACTAGCAATAAACACCTACACCCCATAGAGCACAGGTGTCAAACACAAGGCCCGCGGGCCGAATCCGGCCCGCTGCCTTCTGTTATCCGGCCCGGCACTTATCTGGCCCCGGGCGGCATTTTTTATTGCCTATGTAATGTAAACCAGCCCAGGACAGGCCGCTTAAAAAAAAAAAACAAAGCTGCGCGATACCTGTCCTGGGCTGGTTTACAAGACCTCTGCATGTCAGCGCAGGCGGCGATACAGTGACGTCATCGCGCATCCTACGCTGACACGCAGACGTCGGGGACAAGAAGAGGAGGAGGCCGCGGCTGCATCAAGACATCGGAGGTAGGTAAGGATAAGTTTTTTTTATATATATAAATAGGCCGTTGCCTGCTGGAGTATCCCCGGCACGTAACGGCCTATTTACTTATCGATCCCCGTTGCTGGTCGTGGCCGCCCCCGCTTCCCCTTCTTCTATGGGACGCAGAAGCGGCTGTGTGCAGGAGCGGGGATGGTAAGTGAGGCCGCGGCCGGCGAATCCCATCAAATACTACTATTATTATACTCCGGGGGCTTTTCAGACCCTGGAGTATAATAATCGGAGACCCAGGGGAGGTGATAAACATAAAAACCAGAGTTACTCACCTCTCCGGCGATCCGATGTTGCTCCCAGCCGGCTTCGGCCTTCTTTGGTGACGTCCCAGGCGTCACGTGAGCCAGGCCAACGTCATTATGTCGCGACGCCGGTCTGTGCGACATTGAAGAAGGCCGAACGCAGGGAGCGCAACGGAGCCCATGTAAGTAACACTAGTTTTATGTTTGTCACCACCTGGGTCTCCGATCATTATACTCTGGGGTCTGAAAAGACCCCAGAGTATAATAATAGTTCATGGGTGGGGGGGCCACTATGGGGCATAATACCAATGCAGGGGCCACTAAGGAGCATAATACCGATTGCAGGGGCCACTATGGAGCATAATAACTTGTGCAGGGTCCACTATTGAGCATAATACCGTGTGCAGTGGCCACTATGGAGCATAATACAGTGTGCAGGGGCCACTATGGAGCATAATACCGTGTGCAGGGGCAACTATTGAGCATAATACCGTGTGCAGGGGCAACTATTGAGCATAATACCGTGTGCAGGGGCAACTATTGAGCATAATACCGTGTGCAGGGGCAACTATGGAGCATAATACCGTGTGCAGGGGCAACTATGGAGCATAATACCATGTGCAGGGGCCGCTGTGGGGCGTAATACCGTGTGCAGAGGCAACTATAGAGCATAATACCGTTTGCAGGGGTAAACAGTATTTGTATAGTGCTTAATTTTTGATATATTCAGAAAAGGATGAGGATAGTATGTAACATGCCAATGTCTTAGGTTTTAACAATATATTATGTTCTTCCTGGTTGCCCTCAAAGGGCTGATTTTAACAGTAGTAATGTACAAATGTAACTACTCCTTAATAGCTCGCTTATCTGTTAAGGAGAAGTTACTTTTATACATGTGTAAAATAATCTTGGCCCTTCAAGGTACCCTGTGAGGCTGAAGTGGTCCCCGGAGAAAATGAGTTTGACACCCCTGCCATAGAGCAATAAAATAACCACTGGGTAAACTACAAATTCATAAATTTTATTGAAACCAATACATATCATAGACTAAAAAACACAGAGACAACCTCACATTTCATAGATAAATTCAAAACCATCTGGTTGGGAAAGCACATAGACTGGTGGAATAATAAATATAAACCATAAACAGTCAATTCATCATTACACACCAATATGATAGACTAGAAAAGTGAATACAATATATATTAAAGGATAGTACCAAGACAAGTGATTTATTGTTATGACAGTATTTTATGAATTTAGATACTTTGTACGATATGTTTTTTTAGATATACACATATGTAATGCTGTTTACAATGCACTGTATTTTTATATATTTACATAATCACTGTGTAATTTTATTTGCACTTTGTATTTAACAATGTAATTGTTCAGCACCAGATAAATTTCTGATTCAAATATTTCACTATGTTTGAAAAAAGCTCCATTGTGGGCGTGAAAAATTGCATTGATATGGGGTAACAAAGTTTCATTTATTTTTCAAATTTTTTGAAATTGTCTAAAGTGCGGCAAGTTTTCTCATTTACTTGAAGTATAAATATATATATACAGTCATGGTTGTAAGTGTTGGCACCTCTGAAAATTTTCAAGAAAATTAGGTATTTCTCCCAGAAAATTATTGCAACTACACGTTTTGTTATTCACATGTTTATTTAATCTGTGTGTATTGGAACAACACAAAAAAACTATAAAAAAATTATATAATTTCATTCAAAAATGGGCTGGACAAAATTACCTTCAACTTAATATTTGGCTGAACACCCTTTGGAAAATATAACTGAAATCAATCACTTATAATCAAAAAGCTTCTTACATCTCTCACCTGGAATTTTGGACGACTCTTCTTTTGCAAACTGCTCCAGGTCTCTCATATTTCAAGGGTGCCTTCTCCCAACAGCAACTTTAAGATCTCTCTACAGGTGTTCAGTGGGATTTAGATCCGGACTCATTGCTGGTCACTTCAGATCTCTACGGTTCTTTGTTTCCATCCATTTCTGGGTGCTTTTTGAAGTATGTTTGGGGTCATTGTCCTGCTGGAAGACCCATGACCTAGAACATAAACCCAGCTTTCTGACACTGGGCCCACATTGAGACACAAAATCCTTTGGTAATCTTCAGATTTCATGATGACTTGCACACAGTCAAGGCACCCAGTGCCAGAGGCAGCAAAACAACTCCAAAACATCTTTGAATCTCCACCATATTTGATGCTGGTACTGTGTTCTGTTCTTTGTAGGCCTCATTCTGTTTTCGGTAAACAGTAGAATGATGTTAACAAAATGCTATATCTTGGTCTGATCTGTCCACAACATATTTTCCCAGAAGGATTTTGGCTTACTCACATACATTTTGGCAAACTGCAGTCTAGCTTTATTATGTCTCTGTGTCAGTGAGGTCCTCCTGGGTCTCCTGCCATAGTGTTTCATTCCATTTAAATGTCGACAGATATTTCGCGCTGACACTGATGCACCCTGAGCCTGCAGGACAGCTTGAATTTCTTTGGAACATGATTGGGGCTGCTTATCCACTATCCAAACTATCCTGCGCTGCAACATTTCCTAAATTTTTCTCCTCTGTCCATGTCCAGGGACATTCGCTACAGTGCCATGGGTTGTAAACTTCTTGATTATGTTGCGCACCATGGACAAAAGAACATCAAGATCTCTGGAGATGGATTTAATATTTTTCCACAATTTTGGTTTTCAAATCCTCAGAGTTCTCTTCAACTCTTTCTGCTCTCCATGCTTAGTGTGGCACACACAGACGCAAGCTGCAAAGATTATGTCAACTTCTCTCCTTTTTATCTGGTTTCAGTTATGATTTTTACATTGTCCACACCTGTTACTTGCCACAGGTAAGTTTGAACGAGCATTACATACTTGAAAAAAAGTTTTACCTACAATTTTGAAAAGGTGGCAACAATTTTGTCTGGCCCAGTTTTTTGAGTTTGTGTGAAATTATGTCCAATTTGCTTTTTTTTATCAGTTTTTGTGTGTTGTTCCAATACACACAAAGGAAATAAACACGTGTATAACAAAACATGTGTAATTGCAATAATTTTATGGGAGAAATACTTTATTTTCTGGAAAAATGTCAAAGGTGCCAACACTTACGTCTATGACTAAACATACTGTGTATATATATATATATATATATATATATATATATATATATACATATTTAGTAAGTATCAGTCTGACATCTATCTGAAGAATGAACCATAGGTTAATAGTAAAGGATACACATAATGTACATTTTCCCCTGTTTATTCTATTTTGGCCTGATACATGTTTGGCCATGTTTTTGGTCACCTAAAATTTTATGATAAATTTCATAAATCAGTAGTGCAAATGAAAATCGTAAAGTTTGTAATATGTGCAAAATGAATAAAATGCTTCTTTCTCCGTACTTTGTTCCCCTTCCCCTGCATTGATCATTTTTCTGTACTCTGGAGCCCATATACAGCTTTCAGCTGAAGTTGATTTAAGTGTCTGGAGAGGGAAGGGGTGAGGAGGAAGATGAGCTGGCAGAAGCAGTTCTAGTGACAGTTTTATCTAATCACAGAGCTGAATTATATTTCACACTCTCTTAACCCTTTATTTGTAAAATAAATAGGTTTAACTGAGATTATTCGTAACATGTTTTTAAAGGTTAACTCACTAGAACAAGCTATGATGGATGCCCTAGTTCTAGATCGAGTGGATTTTGTAAAGCTTCTCATTGAGAATGGAGTTAACATGCAAAGGTTTCTCACTATTCCTCGTTTAGAAGAGCTATACAATACTGTAAGTACCACATAAAGGTAATGGGTGATACTGATGTTTTGCTGGCATTTGTTCTACATCTACCATCTAATTATTGTACAGTATGTGCAGAAACTGCAGTTATTGCAAGAATAGGCAATTGGTACCAGACAGCCTGGATTTCATATTAGGCATTTGCATGCATATGAAAGAACATAGAACCAAATGATTTTTCATAGATATATTGTCTGCATGGTATGTATAGTGCAGGGCCAATCTATAAGAAGAAAAGAGAAGTGTAAGTCTGTCATGTTACGGTATTGTACGTGAATGCATATAAGCTTGTCTTAACTGGTAATTAATTTCTGTTTCAGAGATTGGGTCCTCCAAATACTCTACATTACCTTGTAAGAGATGTAAAGAAGGTAAACTATATTACAACCAAGGGTGAAATATTGATGAGGCTTGTATTTACAAACTACATGTACATCATATGTATATATTTAAACAGTATATCATCATTATTACACATTTGGTTATTTGTAAACAGTACAGATATAGCCAAGTTTAACATGACTTTTAATGTATTACATAAACAATTGCTAATATATTTAACTCAACTGATTTCCCTTGCTTTTCATGGCTTCTGTTGGTCATAAGGGCTACTATGTCTCATTAAGTAGACATCAGTTCTATGAGACAACTGTGAGGTGTACAGAGACTTTTTAGATGATGCATGGCCTGCTAAGAATTCTCGGAAAAGAATATACAAATAAGTCTTCCTTGGTGGAAAAAGAAAACTTGTTCTAGTGCCACCTTTTGGAACGTAGCTCCCTATAAATCAATGTCTGGTTTTCCTGAAACCTAATAGCATAATCTGAGAATAAAGCCTAGCTAGAATAAGGAAGAAGGACCATCTATAGACAGATGTTTCAAGGTTATTGCCTCTTATCAGTGCAAAGAAGGGTACTGACTGGCTGGTTGAAAGGTCCTACACTTGGCTCTATGAAATCACCTTGAAGTGCTACTAGGTTTCAGGAAAACTGGGCATTGATCTATAGGGAGCTACCTTCCAAAAGGTGGCACTAGAACGTTTTATTTTTCCACCAAGGAAGACTTATTTGTATATATAAGTTCTACATTCCCACCATGAAGGACTTATTTTCACATTTCTTTTCCAATGGCTTTATTATGAGTTTTAAGGGTGTAGCAGGTTATCAGATTCAAGTTGAAGAAGGCTATATTTGTACCTATAATACAGAAGTGGGGAATTGGATATATTGAATCACATCATAATTTAGCACATACAACAGTGGGCATTTTGCATGTTAAACCATAAAAAGGTTGAAACTTCCCCAACTGGGCGGTTGGCGGTTAGCAAATGCAAGCAATAGGCGGTGATTTCTTCATGTTGCCTGTGACTTGTGGAGTATGAACAAACATGTAGATAGAGGAACGTGTTGGTATGTATATGTGTTTGCAGGTTACATGTGTTCATTTACCATCATGTTGTTTATACATTGTATTTTTCTCATTAATCCTATGTTTTTCATTGTCCATGGACCAAATATTTTCCATCATCCATCTCCATCGCTTCATTGACAAGCAGAGAATAACTAGGGGATTCGGATGGGTTAACATGGAGGTGAATCTCTTTTTAGTCTAACTCATGATATCTTTTAGCTTTAGCAGTACATACAGTAGCTGTCAGTGTCTATGAGAGATAGATATAAGGGATGTATAAGTGATACAATAAATCTTATCTGCATTTAAATGCAATCTCTATAAGCGGCAACTTCAGATGAATGTTTCTCAATGGGAACACTGACAGGAAGTACCAAAAAATTTCTTTCTATGATAACCACTGCAGTTTTCCACATATACAGTATGCAGTTCTGGAAATCTTCTAAACCCTTTATATACTTTGGATAAGTGGCTTTTTTATATATACTTTGCTTTAAAAAAAAACAAAAACATTTCTAGTTTCTTTGTTCTTTCAATGGGAATGAGTATTACACATAGTGCTATTTTCAATGTACAATTAAATATTTTGGAAATGTCCTGAAAAATTGAAGAAATTCCAATGCTGTATTAATTCAACCCACTACGCTATTTAAGAAAGGAGGGAAAATTCTTACTTTAGCACTTTGACCTGGCTCTACACTGCCTCTCTGTGACAGCAAGGATTGGAAGTGCTGCTGGGGTACATGATTGTGTGGAGAGAACAGCAATATAATAAAAACTAAGGTTATTGTTAGCTGCATTTCCTCCTATAGGATAACACATATCATATCTTATAAATTAGGTCCGGTTCACATCTGCGTTTCGTTTGGGAAACCCCCGAACGGAAACCTATACACATAAAAAAGTGGTTTACCTGGGAAACCCCGCAGACCCCATAGACTATAATGGGGTCCATGTGATTTATGCTCGGTTTCCGCACAAAACATGCAGAGGAAATTGCTGCTTGCAAGCGGACTTCCCGAACGGAAACCCGAACACAGATGTGAACCGGGCCTTACATGTTTAACTTTCTATTAAAGAAGCTAGCTTGAACAGCAAAAATAATTTTCATGTATTATTTTCAAACTGTTGTAATCAATTTTCAACAGTTGTAATGATCTTTGTAAATAACTTTAAATATTTTTGATTTCTTTTTTCATTTCTTTTTTCTGTACAGGGTAACCTTCCACCAGATTATCATGTCAGTTTGATTGACATTGGCCTTGTGCTGGAGTATCTCATGGGTGGGGCTTATCGCTGTCATTACACCAGAAAGACCTTTAGAACCCTCTACAATAACTTATTTGGACCAAAGAGGGTAATATTGAACTCTGTTTAAAAATTTCAAATCACCCATTACAAATTTTAACTGTAACATCACTGGCATTTGGAAAAGATTGTCTACAAATCTAAATCTGATCATATATAACATGGTTGAATAAATCAATATGCCTGTTTTATTATATTTGACATTTGCTTAACAAGAAGAATTAATGATTAATCTCTATTGTTCTCTGCAGCCAAAAGCACTGAAACTTTTAGGAATGGAGGTAAGTGTATATTTGCTTGTTTTAATTGATATGTTGACAATTTTATTTTTCTTGCTTTAACTGTTTGTAGCTTACAATTATTCTAGCCTTTATATAAAGAAAACAAGCTCTTCATTCTGTTTGGATTGTACTAATACATTACAGCACATTTGAACAAGCAAAGCTGCAGTAAAAAGCATGGGGACAGAACACAATAGCTGCCTAATGTTTTTATTAAAAAAAAATAAGGAAAGAGCTAGAGTTTTTCCTGATATGGATCAAATACTAGTTTACTTATAGGCACAGTAGTAGTATGAGTACACTGCACAGTGTTTTCATATGTAAATTTATTGCATTTATAAGTTAAAGGATTATTATAGGATATGCCAAGCACTTGATCGATTCAGGTGCCACCCCTTGGATCCACATCTGTCTCTGCCTGTTCCTGAATGTGAAATGCTTGGCTTTTCCATAACTCCAGTCCAAGTGAATGGAGACATGTGCGCATGTGCAGCCCTCTCCATTCACTTTTGAGAAATGACAGAGCCATCATTCAGATGGAACCTGCCTCTATCAGGTATTTACTTAAAATCCTATGGATATCGCTAAAAATACTGAGATGGCAATACCCCTTTAACTAGACTCTGACAGTCCTGTAGAAGTGAGAAGTTGAAACCTAGGAAAGGACAGGACTGTTCTGAGGAATTAGTCTTTTCTGCAACCTGCTCTCTCCTGCTACTGAATAGCCCTTACGTGTAAATAGAGATAGCTTGGTAATACTTTATATAGATACTGTATAGTGAGGACCAAGAGGTTTTACCTTGACATTGGTCTAAAATGATTCGAGTCTTTGCATAATTATCCTAAAATACATTAATTATAATGTAATTCATAATATTGCACAGTGTTTTATCAAGAATAAATATATGCTGTCCCAGACATTTGATGCACTATTTATACATGTTTGACTTAACCTCGTGTTCAGTGACTTAGAACCTTCCTCAATGTTTTCCCTTAGGATAATCCATCCCTGACATCATCCCCTGCCTCTCATCCCTTTACTGGTTCCTATAAAGAACTCTCCTATCTATCCCTTTCCAAGTGATCCTATAACTGTGCAACATCTGTATGTCCAGCAGTCAAAAGAAGATTCTGTCTTTATTGAGGTGATCATTCCCTTTAATGTCCCAATTTTTTGTGTTGAGTAAAAGAGACAGTATTAGCTATACATTTTTCTTGTATATTCTTAGTTTTAGGAACACCTAAAAGATGAATTTTTTTGGCATAACTGCATTGAAAAAATGGCAGATACAATATATATATATACAGCTGCAACAATTTTCATAAGGAAGAAAGTGTACATAGTATAATTACATTTTCTGACAGGAAAGTGGAGTTATTGTATGAGAAATGCGGATTATGTTAGAGAATATGGTTCAACATAAAATTTTACACTGACATACCACTGAACAGTATACTAATGTTAATAAAGATGGCTTGCTAATCGTAAATGGAACATTAAAAACAGACAAGTTAGCAAATTGTAATCCTTTCACCCAAGGTTGGACAACTTAAACGAAAAAATATATATATATACAATAAAATAAGAAATGATCCTGCCCCCACTGTTTTTCATTCTGCAGGAAAAAAAAAAAAAAGTCTTGTAGAAATTCTGCAATAAACAAAGAGGTTGATCTCCTGCTGGTCCGCTCCATTTTCAGGTCGGAGACTGATAAGGGGTTGTGTAACAATTGTTTTGCTCTACTGAAGGGTGCACATGAGGGAGGTTTTGCTGCAACCAGTTGTCTTACAGAAAGACACAACACAGTGAGATAGAGAAAAGGAGACATGGCTGATCCCCTAGGAATTGTAGAGAAGATTTTTTATATATGTCTATATAAGTTTTAATTGTTAATAGGATCAAATGAATTGACGACATTACTGGAATAAGTGCTGGAATATTTGTTTTTTGTCCATTTTCTAAGTTTAGTGTCCTTTTAATAAGTTGGTTCTAAATCACAGCATATAGGGAGGATAGCATTCAGTCATAAGTTAACTGTAATATAGGTTACCCAAAAATTGCATAATCTTGATCAATAGCTTGTAAAAACAAGAATCGGCAGTTATGTTTTTTGGGAGTGTTACTATAGCGTGTAATATGTAAGAACAAGGTTTATTTTGCTTGTAACCTTGCTTCTCTTTGCTTCTGCAATGTTATGCCTGTCCTAGTGGTTAACTATACATTGAAAACTTTAGGATGATGAGCCTCCAACTAAAGGGAAAAAAAAAGAAAAAGAAAAAGGAGGAAGAAATTGACATAGATGTGGATGATCCAGAGGTTAGCCGATTTCAATATCCTTTCCATGAACTGATGGTCTGGGCTGTACTTATGAAAAGGCAAAAGATGGCGCTCTTTCTGTGGCAGCGTGGAGAAGAAACCATGGCAAAGGCATTGGTAGCATGCAAATTATACAAGTCAATGGCTCATGAGTCCTCTGAAAGTGATCTTGTAGATGACATTTCCCAAGACCTGGACAACAATTCAAAGTTAGTTTCTCATATTAGTACAGTCTTTTTTATGTTTCATAAGCTTTCATTTGAGTTTTCTATTGTTAATGGTCCACCTAGATGATGAGCAGTTTAATGATTTCCAACATTGTATTCTGCTCTGTAGGAATCAGAAAAAAAGATCTGTTATAACTAGCCATCAAGATAAACTGAAATGCTGCCCACTATTCTATGAATACAGAGAAAGATAGATAAGCTATGGACAAAATAGTACATGTAGTATTTTGTAGACAAGCTATATTGTCTTTGTGAATACGTGAACACTAAACTCACATAGTATTGCATATATTGTAAGTCTCAAAGCCACACAAAAGGAAATGTTTTATTAAATCCAAACCTGTAAGTAAAGCTATTCCTAACTTAATTTAATGGGTTGCCCAGGATTTAAAAGAACTGACTCAGTACCTGCAATATTACAGGAAAACATTGCAGAAAAAACACACAGCGGAAACGCTTGCGTTTTTGAAAATCGCAGCATGTCAATTATACCTACGGAAACACTGGCATTTTCAGTTTAGGTATTGTAGGGGCAGAAAGTCCACAGAGGAAAATTCTGCAGACTTTCTGTGAAGAATGCTGCAGAAAAAAAAGACGATGCATTACCACCGCAGTCTTCTCCACCTCGTTTTTTGGCTGTGGCTCATTACGTGGGGCCTTAACCTAAGAGCATAAAATGGCTTAAAGGGGTTTTCCCCACAAACTTAACTATATTTAAATTTGTAGACATTAATGGCTATTAATAAAAATAGGCAATAATAAAAATTTTCTCAAACCATCTTAGTGGTGATAATCATTTGTCTTGATCAATTGCCAATGGATATGACCATTAATGCAGGAACTTCCTATGGTCTGGCAGAAACGCAGCCAAGATTTTCTGTTCCTTACAGAGATACAGGCAGGGACAGCGCATGTATGAGATGATAACCATGCCACAATAATGAAATCATGGCTGGGTGTCAGAGCATAGAAAGCTCTTGCATTCATGGTCGTATCCATTGACAACCGATAAAGACAAAAGACTGTCACCATCTAGATGGTTACAAAAAAAAACTTTAAAACTCTAATTTTTAATTATTTATATTTTCAAAAATTTTTACAATTGCCTATAAATGTAAATATGGTATGTTCATGGAAAAATCCTATTAACATAAATAAAATATCCTACTACATACTCCACCACTCCAGGGTTGCTTCTCCTGTGGTTCCCCCAGTACTGTAGTGATGGCGTCATATACAATATTTACATACTACTGTAGCCTTTGAAGCCAATACTGGCCTAAGTGGTCAAGTGCCATGCATTCAAGCATCACCACAGAGTTGGGCTACAAAGGTCATGACTCAACTGAATGATATATGTGATGTCAGAACTACAGGACCATCAGAGACCACTGGAGTGGTAACATTATAGCAGCAGTGGAATTTAATGGGTGAGTACTGTGCATAGGTTATTTTTTCATGTTATACCATTTGCTGCTATTAGTTAATTTTATTAAAATCCTAGACAAACTCTTTAATCTTTATTTAAGTTGAATTAAAAACATTACTAACTTTCCTAAAATGAATAAATTTAGGAATATTTTTACTTAAAGAACATTTTTTCCTTTTTGTCTTTCATACATTGGAGCAGATTTTTTAACACATGCGTATTGTACACCCATCTTATTAAAAGGCCCAACTGGTCCAAGGCACACCTGATTTATCAAAAGTCTCTGGGCTCTTAATAAATCAAGAGCATGCCTGTGTGCAGAAATGGAAATCTACGCCAGTCAGGAAGTGGCATGGATATCCTGTATAACTGATGCCAGAAAACTGCCGTGAGTTATAATAAATATTTTGGGCTATGCTGTCCCCTCCCTGGCCCACCCCGCTCTCTGCTCCACCCCGCTCTCTGCCCCACCCTGCCCTCTGCCCCACTCCATCCACATTCACGGAATATGGTGAGCAAGGTGCAGAACTGTGAATGTGTCATACATTTGGAGAAAAGAAAGGGCTTTGCACCAAATGTGCACCACATTGTCACCCATCTATGCCAGAAAACTAGAATAATAAATTCCCCCCATTATGTTATTGGGTGTCTAGCACCTTGATAGAGAGTACTGCAAACATTACTCAATCAGTTTTTGGACATAGCTTGATAAATATTACCTCTGATAATATCCATGTATTTCAATGTTAGAATTGTTTTCTCATTAGGGATTTTGGTCAACTGGCTGTGGAGCTTTTGGATCAGTCCTACAAACATGATGAGCAGGTTGCTATGAAACTGTTGACTTATGAACTTAAGAATTGGAGTAATTCTACTTGTCTGAAACTAGCTGTGGCTGCCAAACATAGGGACTTTATAGCACACACATGCAGCCAGATGTTATTGACAGATATGTGGATGGGGCGTCTGCGCATGAGAAAGAATCCAGGTCTAAAGGTACTGTGCTAGTCTTATATAACCTCAATATAACATTTATTTATGTTCTACTGATTATATTGCCCTTTCATATTATACAGCGCTGTACAGAAATTGTCACCCTTCACAATTTCCTTATCTCAGACACCCAAACATTAAAGGCCAGTTTCATAGGAAGCCAATCAATCTATCAATATGTATTTTTTTTTAGTAGTAAGGAAGGAAACCAGAGTACAGTACCTGGAGGAAACACAGGCAAATATAAAGAGACTATACAAACTTCAGGGAAAATTCACACTAGGTTTACAATGCAGGGGCAAGGTTAATGCAGCAAATGCTCCAGATGTAACATTTCTAAGCTCTTCAGCTCTCTGAAGAATCCAGAGTTATACACTTTTCAAAACCTCCCAATCCTACTTAGGAGTGTTGCATGGACCACAAAGGGCATTCCGGATGGTTTTTGTCTACTGCACAGCTTGAAACAATTGCAGCCGTGGCACCCAAGCATGCTGTTGGCGCTATCGATTTCACCTGTGGAACCTCTAAACTATATGTTTGCAGTGTACATTGGAGGTATAAATTAGGAAAAATTCCTGGCGCATGCTTTGGGGGGTATATATATGTCTTCTATACAGACATACAGTGGCATTCATTGCCCATAGGTTCCCATATTTAAAAATGTCTACTGTGCAGAACACTTTTTAAGGCTTCCACACTGTATAGAAAACATTGTTGCTCTATACTGGCCCAAGGAAACTCATATGACCTCCACTGGTACCATTTTGTGTTAATGCATCTGTAAAGTTTCTAATAGGATAGATTCACATAAGAACTTTTCATGCAGTTGTATATGCAGTTTTTTACATAAAATCAGAAATACAAAAGGAAAGAAAATAAAAAAGCTAAGATTACAGATCAGAACTTCCCAAACCTGAAATTACTTACCTATATTATCTCTAGCATTATTTTTTCTTTGCTTTTAGGTAATATTAGGAATTCTTTTTCCACCAACCATTTTGTTTCTGGAATTCCGGTCCCTGGATGACCTTTCATTTCATACCTCAAAAGAATATGAAGAAGGAAAAGAAAAAGAAGAGGATAACATGGTAAAAACCTAGTCAGATCTCCATATGTGAATAATGGCAAATGTGTTCTGTGTAATTTTACCTGTACAAAAACTATTTATAGCAGACCTCGTGCAACTGTTGGGGTCAATAGATTTTAAAGTAATAAGAAAGATATTTTGTAAGGTTGATATTGTGCTTGCTCTTGGGTTGCCATGGTAGGATCAACATACTGTGCAGTGATATCATGTCACCAGATCTTTACCCATAAAAAATTTCACAAAATGTCCATAAAGAATCAATTTGTTGATTCTGTCAGGGCAGCCGCAGCACCAATGAGAGCAGATGTATAATTATGATCATTTGTTGTTATTTTATATTTATTATGTTATTATTATTTATTTATTTTATGTTTATTTATATTTTTATATTTATTAAAATTTATACAACTACATTATTTAAATTACAGAACTCATTTAAGTCTATCTATCTATCTATCTATCTATCTATCTATCTATCTATCTATCTATCTATCTATCTATCATCTGTCTCATAAAATGTGAAATGGTTTTCTGCACTCATATCATATTATTATGTACATCTTTGTCTGTAAATGCCTCCATTCCATTCTCTTCTTTGAATTTTTAGCAAATGTATTTGTGTGATAAAATTATTATTAGGATGGAAATGCTGATGCCAATTCTCGGAAAGGAGATGAAGAGAATGGACATAGAAAACAAAGGAGTATTCCTATTGGCACAAAGATCTATGAGTTCTACAATGCCCCAATAGTCAAATTCTGGTTTTATACAGTAAGTAAAATGGACTCCCATGCATATATCATCTAGAATAATATCAGGTAACCTAAAGTGGTTTTTGTTTGAGCTACTGACCACAAGCATATGATATCGGGATACAGATGCAAAGAGCAGTTTATTGAATGGAAATGGGAGTGTTATCCAGGTTTGGCATTTCAGAGGGAGCAAGCAAAGCTATGTCTGGGTTCCCTCCTAATAAAAATGTTTTACGTCACACCCCCTCTTTACAGGAACTGCCTCCTATTTACAGATCACAAAAGTTGGACAAAATAGTGCAACATTCTGCCTTATATTGCCACATAAAAAATGCTCATCTCCCTATGCTACACCCCTCAAAATATTACACATAACTATTCCACACAGTATAATGCCCCCTTTATTGACCCCCAAACAGTATAATGCCCCTTCACTGGCTCCCACTCAGTATAATGTCCCCTTGCACTGGCTTCCAAACAGTATATAGCCCCCTTTACTGGACCCCACACAGTCACACAATAGGCCGCTACCTATTGGATTATTGGTAACAGCATCTACTGTACAGTACTCACTGCTCCTGTCCAGGCCTGCCTGTCTCTTTGGCTTCGATACTGAACAATGTGTGGATGTTGTTCAGAAACAGGACATAATATGTCCCCTGAAGCTGAAGTTGAGGTGAGCCTGGGCAGGAGCAGGGTTTGGTGAGTAAAATATTAGCCATCACCTGTTGGAATAATCCAATACATTATGTCTGATTAAAAAAAAAAAAAACACCATAACCTACCATTGATAATCCCCCTGATCTCTGGGGCCCTACACAAGTGGGTGAGCTGCATTAGAGCCAAATCCTCCCCTGGATTTACCAAAAGTAAAAAAAAATCAGAGATGTTTCCCATACTAACCAAATAAGCTGCATTTGTTTAAAAAAATATCTCATTAGGCCAGCACCATATTAAGCAAAACCGTTGCAGGGAAATTGCGCAGTGGGTTCCTCTGCAAATCTTTGTGGCAAAAATAACTCCAGATTAGATTTTTTTTCTCCTATGGGTCCCCAGTCTGCAGACATAAAACCCACAGAGCAAGTCTCTTTGTGCTATGGATTTTAGTCACAGCTTGTGGATGAAATTTGTTCAAATCACACCCACAATGCTGCTACTCTAGATCACAGTGGGTTAGCCGCTGATGATTTTGCAGTGTTTTTTGCCGCAGTGTTACTGTGTTTTTGTTGCAGATTTTGCTGCGTTTTTTTGAGCCAAAGTCAGGAGTGGCTTGAAAAGGAATGGAAAATATAAAGGAAGCTCTTAGACGTTTCCCTTCTGTTAAATACACTCCTGACTTTGGCTCAAAAAACTGCAGCAAAATCTGCAACAAAAAATGCTGCGTTTCCGCAACGTGGAGCTTTAGCCTACGGTTTGCCCATTTTAGGAACATATCCCCATCCGTAGGATAGAAGATAAGTTGCAAATTTGTGGAGGTCTAACCACTGGAGCCCTCGCTGTCATGACAATGGGGTGTTTAGCTTTAGTACAGCACTCAAGTGCATTCAAGTTATGTCAAGTTTTCCCAGTGAAATGGGATTTGGGTGGGTTTGTCCAACCCATGCTCCATTCAGAATGGGGAGATAAATACCCTTTTTCTCATGATTGGTGGAGGTCTGACCCGACCAATCTTCAACTTATATTTGCCCCTTTAGGCTAAAGCCCCACATTGAAAGAAACCGCTGTGTTTTACAGTACCTGCAAAGTGAATGAGATTCTGGATAATCGCATCTACAAATTGGAGAAAAAAAATGCAGTGGAAAAGCTGCGTTTTCAAAAATGCCAGCGTTTTTAAAAATCGAATCAAGTGAATTATACCTGCAGAAACGCTTGCGTTTTCCCTTTAGGTTTAATAAGGGAAGAAAATACACAGAGAAAAACTCAGCAAAAATGCTGCGGAAAAAACGAGTTGCATTTCCAATACGTTTTTAGCTGTGTTTCGCAAAAAAGCTGCTTTTTTTGTTGCAGATTTTACTGTGTTTTTTTTTTTTTTTTTTAGCCAAATCCAAGAATGGATTGAGCAGAAGGGAGAAGTACTTTCTTTATATTTGCCATTCCTTCTTTTCTTTATATTAACCACTTCTGGCTTTATCTCAGAAAACTGCAGCAAAATCTGAAACAAAAAAAGAAGCTTTTCCGCACCGTGGGGCTTTAGCTTTAAGTAAATCTGATTCCAAACATGGTGCAAATCTAGTGTAGCCCTATTTGGGGGGGGGGTATGAGTATTATCCCTCCCGCAACAGACTCTGGCGCTGACCTGTGTGTATAATGGGACCTGAAGCCTTCGCTGAAGGGAAGAGTGGGAACATATATGAAATATATCAGTGCCTCCACCCAGGATAGAGCCTCTGTATTACAGGGAGGATCTCTTCCTGGGACTTACCCATGAAGTACAGTTAGTAGCCTTAACAAGGATCACTGTACTAATCTCACAGTCTGAAGAATACATACAGATACCACATAAGGTTATAACAGTAGCTTTATAAGAATCAACAGGGTAATAATACATACATACAATATACTCAGAACACAGCAATACTACAACAACCAGCAAGTCCTCAACCGTCTTAGGTTATATACCCGGGTATATATATAGATATATAGCAAGAGTCCAGTGCACAATACCTCCAGGCATCAGAAGAGATGCAGGGGCCCCTGTGGATGACTGTGGATCCTCGGATTCTTCCAGGAGATGACAGACAGCCGATCAGGAGATGATGATGGTGAGATTCTTCACAGGCAGCAAACAGGGCGACGGTGACGGCAGTAGATACAGGCCTGACTACCCTAACACTGAGTCCTTAACCTGCCAGCTAAACTACTAGTGCCACCGGGCCTCTAACTAGCTAGTTGGCCTTCGGAAGCCTAACCTATCACTGCCCTGAACTGTATATATATATATGGATCCCTAACTACGGTTACTAGCTAGGTCCTGTGAGTATATAGGGGGTAACACATACCTAACTATATACTGTGAAGTAAAGAGGAACAAGTGGCTCTTAGACTCCCCCAGACATAACATGTCTGTCTCAGCAGCTCTGCTCACATCTCTCCCCCCAGCAGCTCTGCCTCACATGTGTCTGACTCACTGTATTTACAAAACAAAACTTGCACTAAATGCCTGGGGTCTCTGAAGCCAAACTGCAGGGGCAAAGAAGCCAGATACATTATATACTAGTAGAAATGGCAGTTCCCTACACTCTCCCTCTGGTGAAATCTTTACGTCACATCAAAGACATACAAAGTCATAGTATACAGTCAACATTACCAATGACAATATCAGTATGGTTGCTTTTGCATTTACAGAGTCACAACAGGTTAATAGGTATATTTGCCAGCAGGAGCGAAAATTGGTAACATATTGACCAAAGTGGACACTGCACCCACCCAAGCATGGTATAAATGAGGCTGAGTAGTAAATCTGGGGTCCCCCAAACTATCATATGTCAGCATAGGTGGAGGGTGTCTAATTCTCTCTCCTCTCCGTACCTCTCTCTGAGGTAAACTAGCATGTCCAGGCCCTAAACTAGGGTTGTCTGCCATGGGAGGGGATGGTGCTGGTGGCGTAGGAGAGCTAGATCCCTGCTCATCTGTAGACACAGATCTAGGTACGAATTCTGGAGTTTGAGGGTTCATAGGTCTCCCTGAAGGAGAAGATACTGGTGATCTAGGAACTTCAGGAGCCACAGTCCAATCACTCTCAGGAGTTTCAGGAAGGTCAGGTGGAATATCGGCTAAGGACTGTGGAGAATCGCAGGCCGAGCCATCATTGGAGATATCCATACCATCAATCTGAGGTACAGGCAACAAATGATTTCTATGCCAAGTCCTGATCCTCCCGTCCCGTCCTTTTATCTTGTAGACTGGTATTCCAGGCAACCGATCTACCACTGTAAAGAGTTCACTCCGCCATCGATCAGCCAGCTTATGTTTTGCAGATGCTCCCAAATTCCGTAGCAGAACATGGTCCCCAGGGTTCAATTCTCGGTATCTTACTCGAAGATCAAATCTCCTTTTATTTCCTTCATTCACTTTGGCCGCATTTTCCTCAGCCAGCTGATAAGCACTCTTAAGCGTTTCTTTCAAACGTGCCACGTATCGGTAATGATCTCGATGACTGATACCATCGGTAGAGACTCCCAACAAGATGTCAATAGGTAGCCTAGGCTCTCTTCCAAACATCAGAAAGTATGGTGAATATCCTGTGCTCTCGTGCCTTGTACTATTATAGGCATGCACCATAGCCTCCACTTTTCGACTCCAGGATCGCTTATCCTCAATTCGTAAGGTACCAAGCATATCAAGTAAAGTCCTGTTAAATCTTTCAGGAAGGGCATCTCCCTCTGGATGGTAAGGCGTCGTCCGACTTTTGCGGATGTTCAACAACTGAAGTAACTCTTTGATCAGGTTACTCTCAAAATCCCGGCCTTGATCAGAATGCAACCGGTGTGGTAAGCCATAATGGATAAAATACTTTTCCCAAAGCACTCTTGCAACAGTGACTGCTTTTTGATCCTTAGTCGGAAAGGCTTGAGCATATCGTGTGAAGTGATCAGTCACCACCAATACATTTCCAAATCCTCTGGAGTCGTTGTCAATACAAAGGAAGTCTATGCAGACAAGATCCATGGGGCCCGAACTCTTCAAGTGTCCCATGAAGGCCGCTCGAACCGGGACAGTCTTCCTCTGCAAACATCTGCGACAGCACCTACACAGACGAGTCACGGTATCTCTCATTTTGGGCCAGTAGAATCGGTCTTGTATTAGGCCATAAGTCTTCTCAGGTCCCAAATGACCATGATAATCATGCAGACTTCGGAAAATCATCTTCTGAAAGCAGCTTGGAATAACTAGTTGGCGCCTTCCAGGGTGATCATGATACAGCACCACACGATAAAGTAGGCCATTGTCTATTTCAAACTTCTCCCAATCTCGTAGAAGTTGACTGCATTCAGAGGGTAGGGATGTCTTTAACATTTCTCTGTCTTGAGAACTCACTGCTTGATAAAGAGGTCCAATTAAAGGATCAGTCTTTTGACTCCAGATCATTCGCTTTGAAGATATAGAACAACTCTCAAAGGATCCTAAAGCGGCAGGGTAGGCAAACATGTCTGGTACAGCTTCGGGACCTCCCCCAATAGAGTCAATAAGCCGAGTTTCAGAAAAGGCTACTCGGTCTTCAACTACAGCAGCCATGGCACACAAAGCTCCTACTCCAGGACTTGGCACTTCTTCCCATTCATCCACTACTTCCGGACTAGGTAATCCAGGCCGTCTTGATAGAGCATCTGCCCCAATGTTCTTAGGCCCCGATTTATACTTGAGTGTGAATTGGTAGTTGGATAAAGCTGCCAACCAGCGATGTCCTGTAGCATCGAGTTTAGCGGTTGACAAAACGTATGTCAGTGGATTGTTGTCTGTTCTTACTTCAAACGTGGCTCCGTATAAATAGTCATGTAATTTATCAACAATGGCCCACTTGAGCGCCAAAAACTCCAATTTATGTACTGGATAATTTTTCTCGCTGGGAGAAAGACTTCGACTTATGAAAGCTATGGGCCGTAACCCGGCCGGGTATTCTTGGTGCAGCACGCCACCTAATCCTTCAAAGCTGGCATCTACATGTAGCACATATGGCTTATGTGCATCAGCATAAGCCAGAACGGGAGCTTCTGTCAATTTCTTCTTCAACAACTTAAATGCTTCTTCACAATCCGCAGTCCACCTATCGCCAAAAAGGCTTTTGGAAGACCCTTTCTTCTTTCCCGGATCTCCTGCATCACTCTTCAACAGGTCGAGGAGGGCTCGAGCAATTTTTGAATATCCTTCCACAAATCGTCGATAGAATCCACAAAACCCCAAGAAAGATTGCAACTCCGTAATATTTTGCGGTCGGGGCCAATTCACCACAGCTTCAATCTTACCAGGATCGGTAGCAACTCCTTCAGCAGAAACAATATGACCTACATAAGTGACCGAAGATCTACAAAATTTGCATTTGTCAGCCGACAACTTCAGCCCCTCTTCTTTTAAGCGATGGAGTACTCTCATGAGTCGTTCTTCATGTTCTTCCAGCGTCTTTCCAAACACAATAATGTCATCAAGATATACAAGGCATTCCCGGGGCACTAAATCACCTAACACTCTTTCCATCAACCTTTGGAACGTTGCTGGCGCACCTTTTGTACCTTGCGGCATACGAGTGAACTGAAAGAAACCCAAGGGGCATATGAAGGCTGTCTTTTCCTGATCCTCAGGTGCCATTGGGACTTGATAGTATCCCGATCTTAGGTCCAGCACTGTGAACCAACAGTTTCCATTCAGAGCTTCCAGAGCTTCTTCAATTCTCGGCAGTGTATACTGATCAGGTAAGGTTCTCCGGTTCAGAGTTCTGTAATCCACACATAGGCGAATTGCTCCAGATTTTTTTCTTACCACCACAATAGGTGAGGCATAGGGGCTCTTACTGTCCACAATGATCCCCTGACCTTTCATTTGCTGTAGAGTCTGTCTTAACTCATCAACATCCTTTGGAGCAACTCTCCGTGGTCGCTCCCGGAAGGGAGTAGAATCGGTCAATCGGAAAGTGTGTTGAGCACTTTTAGCACAACCTACATCCATATCATCCATGGAGAACACTTCCGATAATTCAGACAACTTCTGTGTCAGTCGCTGATTCCAGGCCTCTGGTAAATGTGGATCACTCAAGTCAAGATTGAGATTAGGGATTGCATCTCGGATTTGAATCCTGCACACTTCAGCGTATTGATTTACTCCAAGCACAGGGTAGCAGTGGGCCACATTCTGGTATGGTCCAATTACAATCGGATGCGGTGAACAGTTCCTCACTGTCACACAGGTAGATAACTCCACTTTATTTCTCCAGTCCTTTCTCTCTGGGATCACCATCCAGCCATTCTGGTTAATCATTTCTTCAGGGGTTTCCATAAGGACATAACTCCCCCCTTCAAGCAAATCGGGAGCAATGCTGGAGGCTACTCTCAGAACTCTCTCCCCGCTGGCAGGAACTTCCACGGTTCTCTCACCGATATGATATACCATTCCATGTCGATAGCCAGTAGACAGGGCATCACAGAGTTCTCTAAGATCAGAAGATATATTCACCGGCTGAGCTGCAGGGTTCCAATCTCTTCCAAGAAACTTCTGAAAAGCATAATGCACTGCGGGACAATTAGTGCCAAGTATCACAGGAGCTGCACAAGAATCCCCTGTATCAGGGCAGACAAGAGCCGTAATCGTCATGGGAGCGACACTCTGATCTTCTAATTCAGGGACAGCTATAACTACTTGTAGGCTGCCATCTACAGGATATGATCCTGAATTAAGCCCCCACAATTTCATTTGTCCTGTAGACTGAAGAGGTATATCCCTCAGATACTTTTGGTAGAACGAGCGATAAATCAGGGTCACTTGAGATCCTGTATCAAACAGGGCAGGAGCGGCATGACCATTGACAGTGACTTTGACAACGGACCTGGAGCCCGCGATAGCGCCTCTGGTATTTACTCGGCCCGCCTTCCTTCGGTGTCTTTGATTCTGAATAGAGAAGACAGCACTGTGTCCCAATCCCTCACTGTCCTCCGTACACTGTCTGGCAGTATGGCCCGTCTGACCACATTTATAACAGGTTCTAGCATCCTTCCTCCATTGAGTGGCAGTGGGTGGAGTGGCGGACTGTCTAAGTTCTGACCGCTCCGCTGGTTTGTCCTTGTTTGAATTAGGAACAACATCTTCTTTAGAGATGCTTTTCGCTTTCTTAGGGGTACTAAAACTAATGTCAGCTTCTTGTTTCTTCACTAACTTCATTAAGTCAGGAAATGGAAGGACTCTATCAGATAGTAAGACCTTGAGTACTTGAGCAAGAGGATGATGAGGTTGTAACCCTCTCACCAACTGACTGGTTCTCAGAGCGTCTACCTCTGAAGTAGATATAGCTGCGTGGTACACCAGACGTGAAAGAAGTAGCTGTAAACGGTTAATAAAAGTAGAGACATTTTCCCCTTCTTTTTGACGAACCATTCGGTAATCAGCAACCATCTGGGCAAGGTCATAGTATGGCTCAAAGTGATCAGACAGTACTTGTATATAGTCCAATGCACTCACTCCTTCATGAGAGTCTCTGTACAAGCGGATCAATTCTGCAGCAGGAGACCGCAAACTTTCACTGATACGCTGCCGCTTGCCTTCTTCAGAGCAAGACCATTCCTTCAGGCATTGGAGAGTATGTTCTTTCCATATCTCAAAGTTTTCCTCCCCTTGTGGTACTGGGACATTACCAGAGAATACTTTTAGTTTCTTGTAGTGAGTGGCCTGCAGGCCCTGAGCTAACATTTCAGTCAGCCTGGCTAAAGTGCTAATAGCACTGTCACTAGAGGAACTGCTAGCGACGGCCATACTGGGGGGGTAACTGGCTGAGCGGGGTTCTTCCTTTACCTGAACCAGGGGAGGAACAGGCGGTCGGTAATCCCATGTAGTAGCTAGTGGGAGGTTCCCCTCTGAGCTATATCGCTTCTCCATATCAATGACTATTCCCACTTCTAAATCTCAGCAGTGCCTCCAAATGTAGCCCTATTTGGGGGGGGGGTATGAGTATTATCCCTCCCGCAACAGACTCTGGCGCTGACCTGTGTGTATAATGGGACCTGAAGCCTTCGCTGAAGGGAAGAGTGGGAACATATATGAAATATATCAGTGCCTCCACCCAGGATAGAGCCTCTGTATTACAGGGAGGATCTCTTCCTGGGACTTACCCATGAAGTACAGTTAGTAGCCTTAACAAGGATCACTGTACTAATCTCACAGTCTGAAGAATACATACAGATACCACATAAGGTTATAACAGTAGCTTTATAAGAATCAACAGGGTAATAATACATACATACAATATACTCAGAACACAGCAATACTACAACAACCAGCAAGTCCTCAACCGTCTTAGGTTATATACCCGGGTATATATATAGATATATAGCAAGAGTCCAGTGCACAATACCTCCAGGCATCAGAAGAGATGCAGGGGCCCCTGTGGATGACTGTGGATCCTCGGATTCTTCCAGGAGATGACAGACAGCCGATCAGGAGATGATGATGGTGAGATTCTTCACAGGCAGCAAACAGGGCGACGGTGACGGCAGTAGATACAGGCCTGACTACCCTAACACTGAGTCCTTAACCTGCCAGCTAAACTACTAGTGCCACCGGGCCTCTAACTAGCTAGTTGGCCTTCGGAAGCCTAACCTATCACTGCCCTGAACTGTATATATATATATGGATCCCTAACTACGGTTACTAGCTAGGTCCTGTGAGTATATAGGGGGTAACACATACCTAACTATATACTGTGAAGTAAAGAGGAACAAGTGGCTCTTAGACTCCCCCAGACATAACATGTCTGTCTCAGCAGCTCTGCTCACATCTCTCCCCCCAGCAGCTCTGCCTCACATGTGTCTGACTCACTGTATTTACAAAACAAAACTTGCACTAAATGCCTGGGGTCTCTGAAGCCAAACTGCAGGGGCAAAGAAGCCAGATACATTATATACTAGTAGAAATGGCAGTTCCCTACACTAGCCTTACTCATTTTAGCCCTTTCAGAAATAGGATCAGGGATGGTAATAATTTCATAACATCAAAATAAACATACATATATGTGAGATGAAAATTTTTTTTTCAGTATTGCTGCTAACCCAAGCATATAATGTATTAATGCATCCATTTCTTCCAATGCACGTGATGTTTTAATTGTCTGTCTGTGAACATTTTCTTAGGTCAAATTATGTTTACTTCAGAGGTGATCTTTGTGTTAAACCCTTTGACCTTTTCAGTAATGCTTTGCAAATCATCTTAAAGTGGAATTACACATCTACAGATCAAGTACAATACAAATAACTTTATGGTTCTCCACTGAACCACAAAGTTTTATTTCTTGTTATACTTGTTTCATTATATTTTATTATTCCTCTCTATATAAAACATTTGCATTTAAAATTCAAGTTTAAATTTTGTTGGAAAAAAATTGAATGCATAGTTTTTACTATATTTTAGAGGGTTTGCGTTTTCAGTGGGGTTTTTTGATAGCATTTTCTATCATTTTTCAAACCCTATAGAGAAGCCCATGGAAAAACAACACTACATAAAAAAAAAACCCTAAAAGCTGAAACTCAGTTTAAAAATTCTTTTAGGTTAAGGCCCAACGTAGTGAGCCGCAGCAAAAAAAAAAAAAAAAAAAAAAAACACAGCAGAAACGCATTGCGTTTTTTTTTTTTTTGCAGCGTTTTTCACAGAAAGTCCACAGAGTTTTCTTCTGAGGACTTTCTGTCCCTATTATACCTATACAGAAAATGGCAGCATTTCTATAAGTATAATTAACATGCTGTGATTTTCAAAAACGTGAGCATTTTTGAAAACACAGTTTTTCCGCTGCAGATTTTTTTTCTGCAGTGTGTGCATTGGATTAGCCAGAATCCAATTTGCAGACACTGTAAAATGCCTCATTTTTTTACTGCGGCTTTGCGCCATGGACAAAACTCTGCTTTTTGCGCAAAGTGGGGCCCCAGCCTTAAATTATCACCTGGTCTCATTAAAAAATTCTAAAAAGCACAGTTGAAATTGTTGCAGAAAAAAAAATCTGTAATAGTTCATAGCAAGAGCATGCAGCAGTTTGGAAAAAAAAATGCAAAAACATTATAAACATCCAAACACAATGCAAAGCCTTTTGTAGAATGGGAAAAACACTCAAAAATTGCTTTTTTTGTTGCAGATTTTTCTGTGTTTTTTTGAGCCAAACTCAAAAGTGGCTACAAAGAAATGGGAAATACAAAGGGAACAGTTTGAAGAGAATATTTCTCCATTCTGCTCAAACCACACCTGGCTGTGGCTCACAAACCCACAGCAAAATCTGCAACATAAAAAGCAGCTTTTCTGCAAAGTGGGAACTCAGCCTCAGCCTTACTGTCTCCATTAAATTTGGCTATTCAATTAATAAAGCTTTAAAATCCATGTACAGTAATCTACCCAATATGTCAAAACTTATACAATTTGTACCACAATGACTTTCAATTAAATGTGTGAGATAATAAATATATTTTTTCTTCACAGATTTCCTACTTAGCATATTTAATGTTATTTAATTATATTATTTTGGTGAAGATGGAGCGATGGCCTTCAATTCAGGAGTGGATTGTCATTTCATATATCGTAACACTTGCACTTGAGAAAGTGAGACAGGTGAGACTTTTTGAACAATTTACATGTTACAAAGACAATGGGCAAATTTATCATTAGGGAATTTTTAAAGTTAGTTTTGCTGGAGTCTGCGTTGGCATAATTTTCACCAAATTTATCAAATGTCAAGCATTGCTTGACAATCTAGATGCATCTATAAGTCTGACATGTATGTCCTTAAAGAGGTTGTCCACTTTCAGACACTTTCACATACTTCTATCCTAATAAAAATAGGATCAATTAAAATAGAGATTTTTTTATACCCACTTCATTCCCCCAAACCAGTAATAACAACCATCTTTTTGCTCACACACAAAAGACCACCTTTGTATCGCCTTATCAGTTATTACAGTATAGTGCTCTCTTATTAGTAATAGTTCCCCCTTATAATTAATTGTCCTCTCTTATAAATAATATCCCTCCTTATCAATAAAAGTAATTCTTATAAATAATAGTCCTGCTTATAAATAATACCCCTCCATATCTATAATGGTCCCTCCTTATCAATAATAGTTCCAGCTTACAAATAATAGTGCTCCCTTATAAATAACAGTCCCTGCTTATAATTAATAGTGTTCCCTTATAAATAACAGTCCCTGCTTATAAATAATAGTGCTCCCTTATAAATAATAGTGCCCGCTTATAAATAATAGTGCTCCCTTATAAATAACAGTCCCTGCTTATAAATAATAGTGCTCCCTTATAAATAATAGTCCCTGCTTATAAATAATAGTGTTCCCTTATAAATAATAGTCCCTGCTTATAAATAATAGTGCTTCCTTATAAATAATAATCCACGCTTATAAATAATAGTCCCCACATATACATAATAGTCCCACCCTTATAAATCAATCCCACAAATTAATAATAGCCCCCCCTTATAAATAATAGTCCACACTTATAAATGATAGATCACACTTATAAATACTCCCAGCTTATAGTTCCAGCTTATAAATAACTCAAGAACGTACCCGGCGTTGCCTTAGTATAAAGTGTGGGTCTAAATGATCCAACCAAAGTCGGGAAGGTCATATGGCTGTTGCTGCCCCTCTTCATGTCTAAAAAGCATAAGCTGCAGTTGGGGATGATTTATCTGGTGTAACCTGTCATCTGTCAGAAAATGAAAGTACTAATCTGATTGGTTTTTATGAACCACTTGCTATGCGCAGATAAAAGTGTAAACAATAAAACCAGGCAAATTCCAGACTGTGTCGGACAAAGGCCAGATTTATTCTGATATAGTACAGGCCATGTCTGATGTGAACCTCCAATAATGGTGTATTTCAGTGAAGCTAAGAGTATTTTTTTCTGGAGCATGATCCTTGTGAGTTGATCCTATTTTAAATGCAGCCCTAACCCACCTGGATGACTGTGGACACAGCGGGTGGCACCTAATGCTAACAGTCACCGTAGGAGGCATAGACATAGGAGGTGATGCCCAAGAAAAAGTCTTTATGAACAAGGCATAATTTGAAGCTCCAGGACCCCAATGCAAAATTTGCAATGAGCCCCTACCTACTTTGTTTCATTTAGAATATATTTGTTAGGGCAGTGGGAGATTTGTGGGTCCTCAGGGTTCAGGTCCCCATAGCGACCACTATCTCTGCACCCCCTATAGCTATATCCCTGCTTATGGAGTATAGTATTTAGCTGCTAGTGTGCTGTAGTCCTCTGATAATGGTGTATGTCAGTGAGGCTATTAAGCATGATGGACCTGCAAACTTCTATTGGCTATGTTTCATGTGATGTGATATGAGGAAGGTCCTTGATGCGGAAGCCAGTGATGTTATAATTCTGTTTGTGAATATGTTGATAATGGTAGGTCCTAGATGGTAGGTCCTAAATCTTCGGAGGCACCATTTATCTATGTGCCAAATTTGGTGCAGATTGGTCCCGTTATTTTGCCATGCATTAAGAACAAACATTAGACATTGCACACAGTCGGGTTACTACAAGTACAATTAAAGTGAATTGGGGCTGAACTGCAGTAACCCAGCTAGTACTCTATAATGTATATGGAGCTGTCTGCTTCTGGCTCTCTGAATATAGAAGGTCATCAGTTTCAAAATCCTGCAATGATTATAGAATGTGGTGACCATATTCCAGGAAGAAGCTTAATGCATCAAAATAGTATGCACCTAACAGTTAACGACATTTAACCTAGAATTACTCATGGCCATAACAAAATTCCTATTAAACTGTAACTACTGCAGTTGTACAATTTGTCATTATATTTTTGCTATCCTTAACATTTTTCTGCAGATTCTAATGTCTGAACCAGGAAAACTGAGCCAAAAAATAAAAGTCTGGTTACAAGAGTATTGGAACATAACTGATCTTGTGGCCATTTCAGTGTTTATAATTGGAGCAATTCTTCGACTACAAAATCAACCTTATATGGGTTATGGAAGAGTCATATACTGTGTGGATATTATCTTTTGGTATATTCGAGTTTTGGATATTTTTGGAGTCAACAAATACCTTGGGCCCTATGTTATGATGATTGGAAAAATGGTAAGTCAACAAAGACTGACAATTAAAGAGGACCTTTTACCACCTCCATCAAGTCCATTTTTTTTTGCATCATTTAATAGGTGCCCTTCCACTGCTTTTTTCTCTAGCCCTCACCATTCCTGAGCAATCAATGCAGTTAATTTAGTCTCTCTACTGTTAGGAGGGTGGTGTCAGGTAGGAGCAGGCAAGTGGTGTGATTCTGAGCTCTGACACTGTCTGCCTCTAATTGGAGCACTGAATCACACCTTCTTGTCTGCTCCTGCCTGATGTTGCCTACATGACTGTACAGAGCCTAAGTAGCATATCAGGCACCAAAACTAACACTGATTGCTCTGGTGAAGAATTTAGAAAATATTCCAACTGCATTGGAATCAGTGAAAGCTATTAGCAGATGATAAGAACTGGGTTTGGTGGATGTGGTAAAAGGTCCTCTTTAAAAAGTATTTTAAAATATAAAAAAAAACATACATAATAAATTAGTGTTTAATTGTTTTATATTTATTATTTACATTAATTTGTTTTACTTCCTATTTTGTAGATGATTGACATGCTCTATTTTGTGATCATAATGCTGGTTGTCTTGATGAGTTTTGGCGTGGCAAGGCAGGCTATTCTGCACCCAGATGAAGAGCCGTCATGGAGGCTAGCCCGCAACATCTTTTACATGCCATACTGGATGATCTACGGAGAGGTGTTTGCAGACCAGATTGACCGTAAGACTAGAGTTCATAGTAAGACTCTGCTTGCTGTTTCCCAGGCAGATGATCAGTCCAAATTAACAGATTATCTGCTTTAATTTGGAATGTAAAAATTCAATTTGCACATGTTGTTTGTAGGCTTCTCCATTATCTCCATATCCTTATCTTAAAACGCTTATATTGACATAACACATGACTGCACTAACTTATAGTCAACATCAGGACTTTTACATCTCACATTTCACTCATTAGGACTTGGGACTCTTTTTCTATTATCTAAATAAGCATTTAACACAATTTTTGTCTATGTATCAAGGCCATATGTAAGTGATATGGGGCACCTGGAAATAGGATCTGCAGTTTAGCTACATCTGCAGGTTAGCTACATCCCTTTTCTTTATAGTTTGTGAAACCCCTTAGGCCCTACACAAGGGTATAGAAAATTAGCCCAGGGTTCATGGAAAAAAGATGAGAACACCCAGGTAGGTATGGCTAGCACTAACCTGCATCAGAAGGGGGAGCCCTTCCATCTTTCTATATACCTCTGCTTTGGAGGACTGCAGGCATTAAAATGACTGGGAGGTTTGTTAAACTGTCAAAAAAACTGGTTGCTATTGGCAACTAAAACAGTTTTAATTTTACAGTAATTTTAACAAATCTGCCCCATTGAAAACCCATTATTTTTCTGTTCGTTGTGGTATCTCATTCATAATTCTGATAGCCTGCACTGTGAAAGGAGATGAACAACCTCAAAACCAGTCAGTTTTAAGGCCATACATACCATTTATATTCATGGAGATCTTTTACAGACAGTTGTAGCCATGATTGTTTTTTTTGGTACTTTTTTATTTATTACAAAATGCTTGAATGGTAATGGCGTAAAGGGTAAAGGTGAATGTGCTGATGTAGCCAAGTTTAGCCTGACTTTTAACATGTTAAACAAACATTTGTTAATCACGTTATTGTCTTAAGGATACAGAGTAGTTTGGGCATTAACGCTTAGTGACTTTTTTCATATTTTCCATCTCATTCTTACAAAATGCATAACTTCTTTATTTTTCTGTCAACATAGTCATATGAGGGCTTATTCCTTGCGGGACACCATTGGCACCATTTTGGAGTACACACAGTATTTTGATTAGTTTTTAATAACACTTTTAGTTTCTCCATGTGAAAAAATTTACAATTCTGTCATTATTATTTCATTATTTTTTATATAAGTTTTGTCATGTATAATCACTTTTAACAAATAAATGCCATTTTGCAAAAATAAATGATTTTCTAGATGGTCACTGTATTTTGACGTTTTGAACATTTTCAGTTTTTTGTTGATGGAGCTATATAAGGGAATTTTTTTAGTGGGGCAAATTGTATTTTTTCTTGGCACCATTTTCTGGCAAGTACAAGTTTTTGATCACTCTTGCTTTTTTGGGGGCGAGGCAAGGTGACACATTGGGCGAGATTTACTAAGCAAAATGTGCCTGGTGTAATTTGTGTCAAAAATTTGACATGCCTTTTTATATTGCTGCAATTTTTTGTGAGTTACCATTGGTCAGTGAGTTGTCAGATTTAAAAAATTATCTTTAATTTTAATTTCATTAAAGGAGTTAAGTAGGAATTGCTGGCCTTTTGAATCGGCCACCAATCACCACAGCTTTTTTCATTACGTTTTTGCTGTGCCTTTATCTGTTTTTTCTTCCAATATTAAATATATAGGGAAAACGCTTGTGAATCTGTAGTAAAAATTAACATACTGAAAACTCTGCTTTTCCATAGCTCTTTATTTCTGTAATATGTGAATGAGATCAATTAACTCTCATTCAGTTTGCTGGTACTGTACAAGCATCCAAAAACACAGCATTTCCACAACGTGGGGCCTTAGCCTTATATTGAAAGCCTGTTCTAGAAATAAGCCATAACTGTTAAAGTCCAAGTTAACCCCAATAATTCAGTGCAAGTACATAGAAAAATCATAATAGGTCTGATTCGTCATGGCTTGTGCACCAGAAAACTGGCATACAAGCCATTAAAAAATTTCCAGTTTACACAAAAATTGTAACTTTTAAAGTTTTGTGCACCACATGCAAAGGGCATGGAGTATGGTGGGGCAGGGTTGTCAGCACCATCAGGTTTATCATCATTTATGCCAGTTAAATAGCATGAATAGAAAAGTAGAAAAATATGAAAAATGGTGTTAAACGCTGTGGGTAAATCTAGCCTTAAGATCTATACACATGACCATGTTCTTTGTCAGTGTGCTAGCCATGTCTTTCACAGCTAGCACACTGACCTATTCATCTCCATGATCCCATACACACGTCCTTGTATTATCATGGAACTGTATATGTAGCAGTGAGCCTGGGGAAAAACTCATGACAGGTCCTATACCTGTCTGTTTTGTGGACCAGGCTAAGAGAAGTGAATGGGGCCATAGAGGCATACATGTGCTGTCTGTGCACATGGTCGTGTGCATAATAATAATAATAATAGTCCTTTAATAGTCCCACAATGGGGAAATTCAGTGTGTTACAGCAGCAAAGATAAGCAGATACAAATACAAATACAACATGTACAGGAATGTTCCAAGGTAAGAGGCATTACTTTGATAGCAGACAGACAGATAGGAAGTAGCGGGGGGCGGGATTTAACAGGCAGAGAGATATTTCAGTTCTCTGTGTGTAATGATCTCCGCTTAGGTCGGTGTTGGTTGTACAGCCTAACCGCGGTGGGGAGGAAAGACTTCCGATAGCGCTCCTTCTTAAGCTTGATCATCTGCCAGTAATATTTTACATACAATATCTTCTCTATACACCTATTATCCGAGTCCCTAGTAATCTTATGCATCAATTAATTTTTAAAGCAGAAAAGGAAGTGAATAAGAATCAAATTGTGTTTCTCCAACCTTAATAAAGAGAATCTTCAGTTTTCTAAGGCAGGGTTCACACTACCGTTGGATATCTGTTATGATAATGTCCGTTAAAAAAAAATAAAAAAAAATGGGCACTTATCATAACAGACATTAACGGACACTAATTGATGTTAATGTGTCCTGTTTTTTAACTGATCCATTTAATGGCATATTCATATGATTGTGTGCAGTGCAACAGATAATGCAAAGCTGAATTTGTCTTGTAAAAGTTTCTCTTCTCTATTATATCTGACATGAATAAGGCCTAAAGCTGTATTCACACGGCTGCATTTTTTGCCTGTGCGTCTGCATATTTTTGACAATAGCAGATCCCAGAAAAGTACAGAAAACACATTGTGATACCACATTGAATTGTGACAGATGGCAAACTCAGTTGTGCTACATCTTTATACAGTGTAAAAACAATGTAGTTGCATTTGGATTATTTGCATATAACAGAAAGAACAGACTAAGGCTATGTTCACATCTACACCTGAGTCTCCGTTGAAGATTCAGTCACAATGTCCTCCTGAAATTGCAAGACGAAAAAGTCCTGCACACACAGCTTTTTTGTCTGCCAGAAAAATGGAAAAGCAATGCTAGTGTGAACCTAGTGAAAGGCCTTATTCACACATTAGTGCATACCTACCAATTTTCAAAGGACAGAAAGAGGGACAAAATATGCGGCTCGCTATGCTCGCTATGGCAAATTTGGCTCCACCCACTTCTACGTTGACTCCACCCATTCTCATCTATTTTTCCATGTGCTCCCACACAGTATAATGCTCCTTAGTCACCCTAGCATTGTATGCCCCCACATTATAATGTTCCCCTCCAATTGCCCCACAGTATTAAGTTCCTCTCCTCGTGCCCGAGTTTAAACTGGCGGAAACTAGAAGGGGACATTTAAACTGGGGCAGCTGGAGGGTGACATTAAACAATGGGGGTAGTTGGAGGGGGAGAGTAATCTATGGGGCAGCTGGAGGGTGACATTAAACAGTGCGGGTAGTTGGAGGGGGACATTAAACTGGGGGCAACTAGAGGCAGACATGTCTCCCTCCAGCTACTCCCACGGTTTAATGTCCTCCTCCATCTGCCCCCAGTTTAATGCCCCCTTTATCTGCCACCATCTTAATGTCCCCCTTCATCTGCTACCATCTTAATGTCCCCCTTTATCTGCCACCATCTTAATGTCCTCCTTCATCTGCCCCCAGTTTAATGTCCCCCTTCATCTGCCACCAATTTAATGTCCCCCTTCATCTGCCTTCAATTTAACTGCCCCCTACCCTCAGTTCCCCCCTCTTGCTCACACATGCTGTCTCTTCTCTACTAACCTTCAGTAACCGTTCGTTCCCATCTTTCTGTGTAACATCACATTGTCCTGCAGTATCCAGAACAGCTCCACTCACACAAGAGTCTGATTACATGGTCATGACGTCATCAAAGGTCCTTTACCCACTAGAATTTAGCATCTACCATTTAGCCTTTACCCTACACTAATAAAGTTTGTTAACAGCAAAACACTTCAGGGGCATAGCGAGACAAACTGTAAGCTATCTGGGACCGTGGGACAGCAGTGTAAAATCGGGACTGTCCCGCCAGATGCGGGACGGTTGGGAGCTATGTTAGTGGGTAGGATATAAAAAAAAAAGAGAGGGGCGCTCTCTAGTGCAGAAATCACAGGAACACATACAAATATGGACGGACATCAACATGACAGGTTTGGTCTCACCTCGTGGGAGTTGTGCAATGGCAGTCACAAAACTGATAATGAGCCTCAGTTAACCCTCCTGGGTAGTCTCAGTCTAGTTCCTGTGTGAAAGTGACTGCTGCTCGTGATCCACGGTTAATTAACCAAAGGAAAATATACCGTAATATATATAAAAATGAAGAAAAAAATTGTATTTTAAAAATAAATTGTATTTTGGCAGAACTTGTCTTAAGGTCCTTTTTTTCTTCATTTCGATACACATTAGTGTGCAGTTAGTGATTTGCATCAGTGACTGTGAGCCAAAACTAGGAATGGCTTGAAGACACAAATCATTCCATCATTCCAACATATTGCATTTTTTCTGTAGCGCTTTTCACAGAAAGTCCGCAAAGTTTTCATCTGCGAACTTTCTGTCTCTGTTATACCTACAGTGGGTACGGAAAGTATTCAGACCCCTTAAAATTTTTCAATCTTTGTTTCATTGTAGCCATTTGCTAAAAGCAAAAAAGTTCATTTTATTTCTCATTAATGTACACTCAGCACCCCACCTTCACAGAAAAAAAAAAACAGAAATGTAGATATTTTTTGCAAATTTATTAAAAAAGAAAAACTGAAATATCACATGGTCATAAGTATTCAGACCTTTTGCTGTGACACTCATAGCATATTTAACTCACATGCTGTCCATTTCCTTCTGATCCTCCTTGAGATGGTTCTACTCCTTCATTGGAGTCCAGCTGTGTTTAATTAAACTGATTGGACTTGATTAGGAAAGGCACACACCTGTCTATATAAGACCTCACAGCTCACAGTGCATGTCAGAGCAAATGAGAATCATGAGGTCAAAGGAACTGCCTAAGGAGCTCAGAGACAGAATTGTGACAAGACACAGATCTGGCCAAGGTTACAAAAGAATTTCTGCAGCACTCAAGATTCCTAAGAGCACAGTGGCCTCCATAATCCTTAAATGGAAGAAGTTTGGGACGACCAGAACTCTTCCTAGACCTGGCCGTCCAGCCAAAGTGAGCAATCGTGGGAGAAGAACCTTGGTGAGAGAGGTAAAGAAGAACACAAAGATCACTGTGGCTGAGCTCCAGAGATGCAGTAGGGAGATGGGAGAAAGTTCCACAAAGTCAACTATCACTGCAGCCCTCCACCAGTCGGGGCTTTATGGCAGAGTGGTCCGAAGGAAGCCTCTCCTCAGTGCAAGACATGAAAGCTTGCATAGAGTTTGCCAAAAAACACATGAAGGACTCCCAGACTATGAGAAATAAGATTCTCTGGTCTGATGAGACGAAAGCTGAACTTTGTGGCGTTAATTCTAAGTGGTATGTGTGGAGAAAACCAGGCACTGCTCATCACCTGCCTAATACAATCCCAACAGTGAAACATGGTGGCCGCAGCATCATGCTATAGGGTTATTTTTCAGCTGCAGGGACAGGACACTGGTTGCAATTGAAGGAAAGATGAATGCGGCCAAGTACAGAGATATCCTGGAAGAAAACCTCGTCCAGAGTGCTCTGGACCTCAGACTGGGCAGAAGGTTCACCTTCCAACAAGACAATGACCCTAAGCACATAGCTAAAATAACAAAGGAGTGGCTTCGGAACAACTCTGTGACCATTCTTGACTGGCCCAGTCAGAGCCCTGACCTCAACCCAATTGAGCATCTCTGGAGAGAACTGAAAATGGCTGTCCACCAATGTTAACCATCCAACCTGACGGAACTGGAGAGGATCTGCAAGGAAGAATGGCAGAGGATCCCCAAATCCAGATGTGAAAAACTTGTTGCATCATTCCCAAGAAGACTCGTGGCTGTACTAGCTCAAAAGGGTGCTTCTACTCAGTACTGAGTAAAGGGAACTTTTTTGCTTTTCATTGCAAATGGCTGCAATGAAACAAAAGGTGAAAAATTTAAAGGTGTCTAAATACTTTCCGTACCCACTGTACGGAATTTTTTTTTTTCAATTGTGACTGCAATCACACCCATAAGGATCGTATCAGAAACCTCTTTCTGAGGCTGGTTGTACACAGTTTTTTATGGATTTTTTGTGTCATTTTTCACAGCATTTTTTGTTGTTGATGTTGAAAAGATCCAGATGCTATGAGTTAGCCAATAGTCATTTATGAAAAGCACATTATTACATTTTTTTTTCTTGCCATTTTTATGTTTTTTTAATTTAGGGTATTTGAAAATGCAGCATTCTCTGCATCTGGCTTTTTTTTCATTTCCTTTCTTATAGACTTTTTCATAGGAAAAAAACTGAAAAAAAAACCCCCACTGTAAAGCAATGTGTGCACAAAAAAGTGACAAAACAAACAAAATGCCCAGAAGTGCCAAGAAAACAAAGAAATATTTGCGTTTTAAAAGCTATTTTTATGCAAGAAAACGGCCTACAGTGAGCACATATCCTGACTATCCTTAACCCTATTCTCCCTACAATTTTTATGAAAATAAATGTATTCTACCTAACACAAACATTTTTATCTATTGTAAAATCCTTTTCCATACATCTTATAGTCACCAAAAACAGAAAAACAGATAAAAGTGATCAAAGTGTTATAGACATGCTGTAGTATAATGGTTATTGGTGTACATCACACATTTTTTTTTTAATTTTGTTCTTTTTTACTATGTATGTTTTGTATTATTATTATTTTTGTTTCTTACGTATTGTATCTTTTTTTTTCTGAACAGTGTATGCAATGGAGATAAACCGTAAGTATTTTTCAAGTATGGTTTTTGTTCAAGTTTTAGTAACTAGGAAAGAATAACAATGGATAACTACAGATCTAGATTTCTTGTACGTTAAACTTATCTAGTGCTTTTACATGTAAAATAATCCTTCTGTTTGTTACTATTTTACAGTGCTTGGTTCTGTGCAGACAGCGTAGGACATTAGATTAATGTATAATAATTGATGTATGTACTGTAAATCAGAACACAGCTGTTCATGAAAAGTGGACGATGATCTTTCCCCAGGCACAGAACAGTCCTCCTAGAGTTAAAGATCCCAAATGACGTCTAATGTTTTTAGCTTTGTTATGTAGAATATTTTATATTTATACTCATGACTGCATATAAGAAAAACCATGGCCACTGTAACAAAGTGATCCAATGACAATTCTGAAAATTGGCACTCCTATGGAAATTTGTATTGTTCATGGCTTCAGATGTAAAAGTGTAGTGGCAAATGACAAACTGAGCTCTAAATCTGCAGAAAATCTAATTTCAAAAAACAGATATCCATAGAAGTACAATCTTCCAGCTAACTATATATCTATTATTATTATGGTTTTATTAACATAGAGACATTTCTGGATTCCAGTGGTAGCATGCTAAAAGAGAGTGTGTCTACTTTTTATCTTTATGTCATTTTAAGGTCCAAAATTAATTTATTTATGTATTTTATTGTGACCTGGCTCCATTTTATTTTCTAAATCACCTGCATAGACATACACACGTGGACAAAATTGTTGGTACCCCTCGATTAATGAAAGAAAAACCCACAATGGTCACAGAAATAACTTGAATCTGAAAAAAGTAATAATATGTAAAAATTCTATGAAAATTAACAAATGAAAGTCAGACATTGCTTTTCAACCATGCTTCAACAGAATTTTTTTAAAACAAAAACTCATGAAACAGGCCTGGACAGAAATGATGGTACCCCTGAAAATAATGTGACCGAAGGGACATGTTAAATCAAGGTGTGTCCAATAGCATCACAGGTGTCTACAATCTTGTAATCAGTCAGTGGGCCTGTATATAGGCCTACAGATACTCACTGTGATGTTTGGTGACATGGTGAATACCACACTCAACATGAACTAGAGGAAGTGAAGGAGAGAGTTGTCTCAGGAGCTTAGAAAGAAAATTATAGACAATCATGTTAAAGGTAAAGGTTATAAGACCATCTCCAAGCAGCTTGATGTTCCTGTGACTACAGCTGCACATATTATTCAGAAAGTTAAGATCCATGGGACTGTAGCCAACCTCCCTGAACGTGGCCGCAGGAGGAAAATTGATAACAAATCAAAGAGAAGGATAATACGAATGGTAACAAAAGAGCCCAGAAAAACTTCTAAAGAGATTAAAGGTGAACTTCAAGCTCAAGGAACATCAGTTTCAGATCTCACCATCCATTGTTGTTTGAGACAAAATGGACTTCATGGGAGAAGACCAAGGAGGAAACCATTGTTGAAAACTAATCATAAAAAAGCCAGATTGGAATTTGCCAAACTACATGTTGAGAAGCCACAAAGCTTCTGGGAGAATGTCCTATGTACAAATGAGACAAAAATCAAAATTTTTGGCAAGGCACATCAGTTCTATGTTCACAGATGGAAAAATGAAGCATATCTTGAAAAGAACACTGTCCCTACTGTGAAACATGTTCTGGGGCTGCTTTGCTGCATTTGGCACAGGGTACAATGAAATCTCAAGACTATCAAGGGATTCTAGAGAGAAATGTGTTTCCCAGTGTTAGAAAGCTTGGTCTCAGTCGCAGGTCATGAGTCTTACAACAGGATAATGACCCAAAACACACAGCTAAAAACACCCAAGAATGGCTAAGAGGAAAACATTGGACTATTCTGAAGTGGCCTTCTATGAGCCCTGACCTAAATCCTATTGAGCATCTTTGGAAGGAGCTGAAACATGCCGTCTGGAAAAGGCACCCTTCAAACCCGAGACAACTGGAGCAGTTTGCTGATGAGGAGTGGGCCAAAATACCTGTTGAGAGGTGCAGAAGTCTCATTGACAGTTACAGGAATTGTTTGATTGCAGTGATTGCCTCAAAAGGTTGTGCAGCAAAATATTAAGTTAAGGGAACCATCATTTCTGTCCAGGCCTGTTTTATGAGTTTTGTTTTTTTTAAATTCTGTTGAATTCTGGTTGAAAAGCAATGTCTGACTTTCATTTGTTCATTTTCATAGAATTTTTATATATTATTACTTTTGTCAGATTCAAGTTATTTCTGTGACCATTGTGGGTTTTTCTTTCATTAAATGAGGGGTACCAACAATTTTGTCCACGTGTGTATATTATTACAGCATGCTGCCTGCCATTGAGTGTTTCAAATTATTATTATTAAAGGGCAGGCTTGGAGTGGCCAACAGGGGAGCAGGTGAATCTCCTGGTGGGCCCCTGACTCAGGGGGGCTAGTGGGCAACTACACCGCCAACCCCTGCAAGAGTAGTATGGCACAGTACATTCATTGCACTACATACAGATAGGCAGCGTACAGCAGCTCATGCTCCCATGTAATAAACTGAATAAAATAACAACCCAGTTTAATATACTGTATATACCGTACATCCATTGGGCAGGTAAGATGACATTTAGGCAAAGAAACAGCTAATACTGAAAAAATGTGTTTTTATGAATTTGCGATTGGAAGGCAGGTAATATGTCTATTTAGCTGTATAAAATATTCAGAATGAATTCTACTGGTGGGCCATAAGCACTATAGTCCAACACTGTTAAAGGGTATCTCCCATTTCATCAAACTTGTAACATGTAATAGTGACATGTCAGAAGTTTTCATCCGTGGAGATACGGATGCTGAGACTCCCACCATTGGCTGAAATGAAGCACCAGAAACGCTCAGAAGAGCACTACTTCCCCTGCTCAGCGGTGACTGATTCTGCTTGGGTAGAGAAGGTTAGAGGTGTACATGTTCGTAGGCTTTATCTTCATTCTGAACTATTAAAGCCTATGTCCATGTATTATAACAGTGAACAATTAATGTTGAGTGGTCTTTTTACTGGCACAATAAAGAGAACAGTTTGTAAAACATATAACTAAATGATCTAGCAGTTGTTTCATTATTAAAACTATGCTGTAAGAATAATACCGTAGTTATAATTATACTGTACTGATAATTATAGCTTTATGTCACAGCTCCCTGTGGTGACAACCTGTATGATGATGATGGAAAGCGTCTTCCTCCTTGCATTCCTGGCGCCTGGCTCACTCCAGCTATCATGGCATGTTACTTGTTGGTGGCAAACATCCTTTTAGTAAACTTGCTAATAGCAGTGTTCAAGTAAGTTTTCCACAACACTGTCAGCATAATAATTAAAATGTAATATTGCTATTTAATTGATAGGATGAAATATTGGAGGTTACAGTCTATAACATGGGACTGCGGAAATGTGATGTCAGCAGCTCTCAGCATTATAGGTGCTGTGAGGGGCAATACACATAATGTGGGAGATTAATGAAGATTGGTGTTTTCAAGGCCAGCCATCATATCTTCTGCAGAGGCAGAGGGTGCATGTCATTTATGATGAGGCACACGCCTCCCAATTAATCAAGCGTACCTTCCAAAGGGACATGCGCCTGCACTAAAATCTACGGAAGCTCATAGCCGGTAACAGGCATAAATTATCATATATCCACATCATGCCCTCGTCTTTCTTATGCAAAAACCTGCCTTGCGCAAAAGATTGCGACTTTTTCATGTCTTGTATACCGGAAACAAGGCATTAAAAATGGCATAATAAGTCTACTCCTTGAATCTGGAGATGAAACACCTATTTGTGTAATAGACATATTCCCTGAAAAGACCTTTCTTTAAAAAAAAAAAAGCAGTCACACAACGTTTGTGAAGATTCCACCTCTGAGGCCTGCGATTCGTCGCAGGAGGCCTGTAAACAGAAGACTGGACCTGCCGCCACCATTAAGAAATGGAGGACCAAAGAGAGGTGAGTATAATTTTTTTTTTTAAGTTATTGGACTCCTCAGCAGTGCTGTTACACCTGGAACAAATATTTAAGACAACTCCTTCCCACCAAAAGCATTTTTTGATTTTTGTTTTTGACTCCTCGCCTTCCATATCTCTTAAATTTTTTTACTTTTCCATTCACAGAGTCATTTTCTTTACGAGCTTTGTTATTACGGTGTTCATTCTGCAGCAAAAATGACATGTAAGCTGTATTCTATGTTTTGGTACGATTCTGGGGATACTAAATTTATATAGTTTTATTTACATTTTAGCCCCTTAACGAAAATCCCAAAATTTTTTCTTAAAGTCACTCTGACACCCATACCTTTTTTATATTTTCGTGTACAGGAATGCATTTTTTGTGGGACTAGGTGTACTTTTTATTTATACCATTTTGGGGAATATCTATTGCTTTGATCATTTTTTATTCACATTTTTATCAGAGGCGAAACAGCAAAAAAACTGTGATTTTTTTTTTCCCGCTACAGCGTTCACCATGCGGGAAAAATATTTTTATAAGTTTGTAGACCAGACGTTTTTGGGCACATACCTAATGTGTATGTATTTAACAGTAATTTTCTACTTTTATATGTATTTGAATTTTTAATTATTTTTAAATATATATATATATATATATATATATATATAAATAGGGTCTATTACAGGCTGGAAAAAAAGATTTGAAAAAGACAGATTTGAGAAAAAAAAACATTGAAGACTTAAACTAATGAGTTGGTGCATTGGGGGCGGTCATCCTGCTTCCTGGAGCACTGCTCTTGCCCCTACCATCTTCTTCCTGCACTATCCTATGCAGTGAGAGTTGATCTTCCCATTGTCATGACATCACCCATCCTGTATGGAAAGAGAAGTGCTCCCAAGGCTGAAGGCCCACTCGTAATGCACTATCTGCCTCATTTGCATAATACTTCAGACCCATTTCCCTCCAAATCTACAAAAGTGATATACATAGCAAAGGTATGTTGTTTATCACTGTAATGTGTTCTGTAATGCAGTGATAGCAGTTGAATATGCTTGGGGAAGATGGTAGACTCTCTTTACTGAGGCAAATCGGTTGTCAATCTGTAGCAGGTCAAAATGTCAAACTGTATCGGAAGTCTTGAATTTTTGCATCCAGATTTATGTGAGCTTTTCCAACATATTTTTTCCGGGATCCACTGTAAATCAATAGGATCCATCAGGATTTGTTTGATTGGTCTGTTTGAAAACAGATTTGGCAGAGCTGTTTTGAGTTTTGTATTGAAACCATGATGCCAATGTGAACCCTTCTAAGGCTAGGTTCACATCTGTGCTCAGCACTTTTCTCTCCACATTTTTCGGGCAGAAACCATGCGAAAAATGGACAGACCCCATTATAGTCTATGGGGTTCGTGGATTTCCACGGGTAACCACTTTTTAAGCGGATTGGGTTTCCGTTTTTTTGGGTCCCCAGGTGGACCCAAAGAACGGAAACCCAAGTGCAGATATGAAGCAAGAGTAAATGAAAAGAAACCTAAGAAACAAGGCTATTCTTTTTTTGTCAACACTGATAAATTGTGGAAAATATATTCAATAGTTTTAATTGCAATGCAGCAGCTTTGGGTAAACATAAGGCTGAATGCACATGCTGCGGATTTGCAATTTGGACATTGCACCGCAAATCCTAAGTAAATTACTGTAAAATATAAAAATTCTGCCATGTGTGGACTTGGCCATAAATCAACAAGAATTATTTTGGTTTTCTTTAAAATGCCTTACTGCCAGGGGCGTAACTACCGGGGTAGCAGTGTTAGCGACTGCCACAGGGCCCAGAACATTATGGGGCCCGGAGCCCTGTGGCAGTCGCTACCGCGAACCCCACAATCACTGTTATCATTATACTCCGGGGTCTTTTGAGACCCCGGAGTATAACGATCGGGGGCCCAGGGGAGGTTAGCGAACATAAAAAACACTGTAAGTCACCTATCCGCCGCTCCGCAGGCTTCGGGCCTGTTTGGTGACGTCCCAGACGTCAGCCGACGTCATTACGCGTCGCGACGCCGGCCTGGATCGCGCGAGATCCGGTCCAACATTGAAGTAGCGCACGGGAGTGCACCGGAGCGAGGAAGAGGTAAGTTGCAGTGTTTTCTGTTTCTCTCCTCCCCTGGGTCTCCGATCATTATACTCTGGGGTCTGAAAAGACCCCAGAGTATAATAATCGTTCATGGGTGGTCCACTATGGGGCATAATACTGTGTGTAGGGGCCACTATGGGGCAAACTACTGTGTGCAGGGGCCACTATGGGGCAAACTACTGTGTGCAGGGGCCACTATGGGGCAAACTACTGTGTGCAGGGGCCACTATGGGGCAAACTACTGTGTGCAGGAGCCACTATGGGGCATAATATTGTGTGCAGGGGCCACTATGCTGCATAATACCGTGTCCAGGGGCCACTATGGGGCATAATACCGTGTGCAGGGGCCACTATGGGGCATAATACCGTGTGCAGGGGCCACTATGGGACATAATACCGTGTGCAGGGGCCACTATGGGGCATAATAGTGTGCGCAGGAATGCGGTTTGTGTGTGTGGGGGGGTTGGGGGCGGCGGCTTGGGGGGGTTGGGGGCGGCGGCTTTGGGGGGTTGGGGGCGGCGGCTTGGGGGGGGCCCCATGTCAAATGTTCGCCTTGGGGCCCAGCCATTCCTAGTTACGCCACTGCTTACTGCCATTAAATTTCTAAACAAGATAATCTCTTTTGATGGCTGATACTCATTCCCTTAATTTCACAGCAGAGCCAAATGTCAAACGAAATAGTTTTTCCTAGAATTTACTTGGCGATCTATAGAAAACAGACAGTTACTGTTTAAGAGAAAGCAGATGGCAACATAAGCTTATTAAGAAAGCACAGCCTGGCTAAACCTAATGATTCTAATGGAGCCATATCAGGAGGCAGGAAACATTGTATTCATGTCAAATTGTGCCATCTGCTGTTTGTTTCCATGTAAAGACAGTTACTTGCTAAATCTGTACACAACCCACATTATAACCTTTTGATATTGATATCATTGTTATATATTGTCCTGCCTCCTGAAATATTTTGGGCAAGGACTAGGGATGGACTGAGTCATTTGGGCCCTAGAGTGTTTAAGGTCATTAGCTCTTTACTAACTGCTAAAACTATGATACAGTGGAGGAATTTATTAAGACTGGCTTTCTGTATGCCAGTCTTAAAGGGAATCTGTCAGGGCAATTTGGGACACTAAACCACCCACACGTCCATATGGACCTGGGGTTTAGGGTCCCAAATCACCCTGTTATAACTCAATCCATGGCCGCATTAAAAATAGCAAAGCTTTATACTCACCCTGCCACTGTACTCCCTGCGCCTGTGCAGTTCTTCAATGAAGCCAGAGCAATACACCTCGGCTTCAGTGCGCATGCCCTGCAATTACGCACCTGCGGATTGCATTACAACAGGGCGATCTGGGACACTAAACCCCAGGTCTATAAGGTCCTGTGGGTGGTTTAGTGTCCCAGATTGACCTGACATTTTCCCTTTAATCAATGCATCGGCTGGCAGGAGGTATGCCCCAAATTATTAAGAGGCTCCAGCCTCTTAATAATTCAGGCTTATTCCATTATGCCAGAATTTAACTGTATTTCAGTCCGAGCTTGGCATAGATTTCAGGTGTAACTCATGCCAGCTTTCTGTTATAATAAATTTGTCTTTTGTCTCTCCCGGTCCTTTCCTAAAAAATGGCGAGCAGGGGGCAAAAGACAAAATGTGGCGCATCTTTAGTGCAAGAAAGAGCCATGTGCCACATTTACACCCATATACTTCAAAAAACGTGTGTAGATGGGTTAGTAAAACTGGGCTAGAAAACTGCTGTAAATGGGTTAGTAATTTCCCCCCAAAGTATATAGGTTAATAAAATATATTAGAGGAATGTTTTTGCATTTCTTATCATTTGCCTTCTCTAAGGGATTATGGGTTTTCCTAGTCACCGGCCATTTCGTATTGCCCTAATGCATGAATAGTCATTTTTTTCTAAAACAATCTTCCAACCTGTCACTCTTTGATGTTCAAGGATGGGATCCAGTCCACCAAACACACACAGAAATAGATTTGTAAATTCTCCAATGAATGTTTTCAAATAATATATATAATGGCAGCTATAATATGTTATGTAAGAATTATATATTTTTTTATTTATTTTCAGCAATACATTTTTTGAAGTGAAATCAATTTCAAACCAGGTGTGGAAGTTCCAGCGTTATCAGCTTATCATGACATTTCATGACCGACCCGTTTTGCCACCTCCAATGATTATCTTTAGCCACCTGTACATCATTCTAAAGCGCCTTTGTTGCCGCTGCAAAAAGATACAAGAAGGAGAACAAGATGAGCGAGACAGAGGACTGAGTAAGTTAGAAAGTCTTCCAGATGTCTTTTCTGTATCAATTCCAGGCTGTAGTTATTCTCTGCATGCTGTCATTATTTACTATAAGTGAATACAAATCTGTCCTGGTCATATGAGGGACATAAACATTTATTTGCTGAAACTGTAAGACACCTTTCAGCAGCATCTGTAGACTTTTCACTGTGCTAAAGTCACAGACATCTCAATGCCATGTTCTCCTCAACTCCCCTTGTCGAATTACTCTACACTTTGTGTGAGATCGGGCCGTGCTGGGAGGACACCGGTGCATCGGGGACAGGTGAATATGTTTTTTTTTTTTATAGGCTGAACAACCTCTTTAAGAACTGCTAAAGGTAGTTGAATGGAATGACTTCCCCCCCCCCCCACTAAAACCAGGTGGAGATTAATTTATCATGTATGCTATCCTCCCAGCTAGTTAATTCCTCCTTACCTCTGCCATCCACATAGTAATAGATGGGGTGATCCTTTGATTGACAGCTTGAGGGGATAAGGAGTTTAGCTGCAGTAGGTGGGTAGCAAGATCAATTTTGCTTGGAAGGAACACAAGAGAAGGCGACCACAGGAGAATTGTTGTTTTTGTGTCACTAATGGGGATTTCGTAGATTAGATGAACCTGCTTAGCTATTTCATTCCAGATGGATTTGGTTTTTGCACAAGAGCACCAGATATGGGTCTGGCAATCTATATCAGAATGTGAAATTCTGTATTATTGCACATTATGAGAATCTACCGGAGAGTTTTATAATGAAGGTGGCTTCTTGGATAGAGAAGATGGTTCCTAACTCATTTTCCTATTTAGATGGCACTTAAGTCTCAATTTTTTATATTAGATTGGAGCCCATCACAGATTCTGGACTGGGGTTCTTTAGACACTTTGGTTTTCTAAGGTTAAGAATTTTTTTTCTTTAAGCCTATAACATGAGAATATCCTGTGGAGGTACAGTAGAGGAAAAGTCACAGATAGGAAGAGGATGCATACTGAAGTGATGGTGTTTGAGCATTAGGCAGTGGCGAGGTCTTTCTTTATGATGCTTTTCACAGATATGTAGACCATTTGCATCCAAGGTTGTGTTGGGTTGATATTACAATAGTTAAAGGGAATGTCTCACCAGAAAATAATGAAGTTTTAAATGAAACATATTTTTTAAGGATTTTTGTTAATACATTTCCATGTTTTTATCTATATTTAATGCTAAAAATGCAGCATCCCAGCGTGCTCCTGCTTTTGTGTTTGTCTTTGTGTCTCTGGGTATGTTTGTATGTCCTGTCTATATGTTCTATGTGTCATTGTTTTGCAGCTTTCTCCTTTGTAACACCCTGTTTAGTTTCCCTACTGTTTGCTCCCTCACACTTGGTACGGCCCTGGCCTATCACAGGCCACTGGACCAGGTCTGAGGAGACTTTTGTTTCCAGGAAACCGTTGGGGCCTCAGTTCAAGTCTAGTAGTTTGCAGTTAAGACAGAGCAAGTCAGCTCTGCATGCTAAGATCCTGCAGTTTTCTACACAGCCCCTGAGGGAAGAGATTCAGCCCAAGGCTCATCTAGAGACAGCCCTGAGACAGGGACACTGTGCCAGGAGGAGAGAAGGAGTCCTATGCTAAGAGGTGTTATCCTGGACCTGCTATCACAAGGCAACCAGATCCCAGGGAAGGACTGCTTTGAAGTACAGCTCCCAGTATCTTCTGCTGGAGGTGGCTGAAATGTGGAGATAGACTTGTTGGAGTGGAGTATGGCACTAGAGCCTTATCCTAACTGGGCAGCCCTTGAGACCAAGGCTGAGAGAACTATACAGTGGGAGACTACTACACCCATTTGGAAGCTGCATAGTTCACAGTTTACAGTTTGCTGAGTAAAGGTGAACCTGTTTCAACTGCACTGCTGCCTCCTGAGTCATTCCTGCATTAACATTAAGACCCTTCCAAATACCATCACACCAAAGGTGTTTTCATTTTTTATTCCTTTGGTGAGTAGGATCATTTTGGTGGCAGTGGAGCATATGTTCAGTTTCTATAGCTTTCTCAAATCCGGGAAAAGTATAGCTAATTTATTCTATGTGGCATAAAATTGGGTATCTTTTGAAAAGCCAGATTTAGATTGTCCATCATTTTCTCTCATTGTTTGTAGAATATGCTATACAGATAGATAGATAGATATGATTTATATAAGTATGGTATGTTTTATTTATATATGGTGCTATTAAATGATGTTATATTAGTACTACTTTTATTAGGTGGTCTAAACAAATAATATTTGACATTAGGAAGAATATGGAAATTTTATTTAGAAGAAAGCTGATCAAGTCAATTGCAATATGTATTGTACAAGTCTGGATTGCCCTTGTGATGAAGAAATTATTTTATTGATTTAAGAATGTGCTAGGCTTTTTATAGGAGTACTCCAATCTTAGACATTTTTTTTGCATATCCAAAGGACATGCCATAAATTTTTGATAGATGCAGGTCCCACCTCTGGAGAAGTGGCCCTGTGGCTTTCTGCATTGACTTCTATGGGAGTCAGCCAAGCAGGCATGCTTGATTGCTTCTGTGATTCCCATGGAAGTAAATGGAAAAAGTCACCCACATGCCTGGCCACCACTCGATTCATTGTCCACCTGGATGTGCCTGCCAGCAGCTGCTTCACCAGGTGAGTCTGAGTATAGGGGAACCTCCTTCTGGAAATAAGTGTAAGACCCTGATACAGATAGATATGTTATAAATGTCAAAATGGGTAAACCTCTCCCATTTTTTCTCAGCCATGCATCACCAGAAGCCAATGATATGAGTGACAATGTGTATGTATCAAAGAGAGGTGACCCACACAGGTGGCAGGTTAATAATATATAACCAATTTTTTTTCTTTTGTCTATTTCCCACCAATGTGTAAGGTAAAACTTAACTTTTATTTGTACCCTAATAGTCACAGTATATAACTTAAAATAAGCATATTATACCCCATGATATATCCTGGAGCTATATCTTTCAATTCTATTAGAGCCAGTTTGCTCAATATATGTCTAATAAAAATGACTATGCCAGGAAGAGGATCCCTTTAAAACAAATTCCTCAATAGGTCAGCTATATATCGTGTCTGCAGTATGCATCAGTAACTGATACTCAGTTTTAGGCTATAACATAGTGGTAGACACAAATTAAAAATCATTGATGCTCCCCACCCCCTCGACATATTTCGGTAGACTTGGAATTGCCCTGCTACCCCTGAAGTTGCCAAGTATAGAATCTATTAGACATAACACTCTTATTTTAAATTATACTCTGTGACTATTTAAGTACAAAAAATTAAGTTTTAGCTTACACATAGGTGGAAATATTTTTTTTTTTCATGCCAAGAGTCCAAAAAAATTTGGTGATGAGTGACAATGTTACTTATAAATTCTCAGTAAATCAAATGAATATCTGCAGGCACTCATAGAAGTTTGATAGTCATGTAAGCATTAAAGGGGTTAGCCACCTTTTCACAGCAGATCTGCAGGGTTCACGACAGTCAGACCCCACCAATCTATATTTGATGGCCTATCTTAAAGAAAGGCCATCAATTTTCAAATGGTGGATCACCCCTTTAAACATCAAATACTTTGATGACTGATATAGTGAATGTTCTCTTAATCATACAGAACTGTTTCTAAATGAGGAAGAACTGAAGAAACTCTATGAGTTTGAAGAACAATGTGTAGAGGAATATTTTCAAGAGAAGGAAGATGAGCAGCAGTCCTCAAATGATGAGCGGATTCGGGTTACCTCAGAAAGGTATTTTATAATCTCTTATTTCTGTTGATATATGGTTCCTGGAGTTACAAGCTACATTATTATTATTATTATTATTATTATTATTATTATTATTATCAATTGTTATAGAAAAAGTTATGCTGGTATATGTGGAGACAATGGGGCAATATAATATGCCAGACTTAGTAATCAGGTGTGCTGGCACGAAATAGCCAAATCATTTGGCACATCTCAGGTGGTTAATGCTCCCAAAACAGCAAGGGTAACAGCAAGGATAACTTACCCCATTCATGACATTTCGCTGTTTCATACACAATTAAGGCCTCGCATAGCGAAACACAGCTAAAAAATGTTGAGGAAAGGAATGCAGCAAAAACGCATCACATTTTTCCCGCAGTGCTTTTCATTGAGGCAGCTCTCACATTCAAGAATGTCCTCACCTCTGCAAAGCAGATCTACTTCACCACACTAATATCTGCCCTATCCCGCAACCCCAAGCAGCTATTCTCTACCTTCAACTCCCTTCTCCATCCTCCTGCGCCCCCTCTGACATCACTTATCACAGCTGATGACTTTGCCTCCTATTTCCAAAGCAAAATTGACACCATCAGAGACAGTCTCACCCTACACCCCCAACAACGACCCCACCCAACTGTCCAGTGCTCTTCATCTTTAACCTGTTTCTCCACAGTCACTGATGTAAAGCTCTCCACCCTAATCTCTAAATCCCACCTCACCTCCTGCACGCTTGACCCTATCCAGTCACATGTCATCCCCAAACTCTCTGAAGTCATTACTCCTGCCCTAACCCATCTCTTCAACCTATCCCTAACCAATGGATCCTTCCCTTCCACCTTCAAACATGCTACCATCACACGTATACTTAAGAAACCCTCCCTCAACCCGTCCTCTCCATCCAACTACCGCCACTCTCACTGCTCCCATACCCCTCTAAACTGCTGGAGAAACACGCCCACTCCAAACTATCCTCCTATCTCTCATCCAATGTGCTCTTTGACAGACTACAGTCAGGCTTCAGACCCCATCACCTCCTGCCGCTTCCAACTCAAGAACATCCATCGAATCTGCTCCTTCCTCACCCCTGAAACTACAAAGATGTTAGTCCACGCCCTCATAATCTCCCGCCTAGACTACTGTAACACCCTTCTCTATGGCCTCCCAGCTAACACCCTCACCCCCCTCCAGTCCACCCTAAACTGTGCTACTCGCTTAATATACCTCTCCCCCATTCTTCATCGGCCGCTCCCCTCTGCCAATCCCTCCACTTTCTACCCGTTGCCCAGAGAATAGAGTTCAAACTACTAACTCTGACATACAAAGCCATCCACAACCTGTCCCCTCCATATATCTCCGACCTAATCTCCTGCTACCTGCCCACACGTAACCTCCGATCCTCCAAAGACCTGCTTCTTCGCTCTGCTCTTATCCACTTCTCACACAACTGTCTCCAAGACTTCTCCCGTGCATTCCCCATACTCTGGAACTCATTACCAAGACACATAAGACTGTCCCCCACCCTCACAAGTTTCAAGAAGACCCTGAACACTCACCTATTCAGGAAGGCCTACAACCTCCAATAACGCTACTGTCAACACACCACCACCTGAACAGTCTCTCCTGTCACCTTCTGTCTCTATCCCTCTTCCCTCATAGATTGTAAGCCCTTGCAGGCAGGGTCCTGTATCCCACTGTGCCAGTTCTTCACTGTTAGTATTATATTTATTTGTATATCTTGTGTACCGTATGTAAACCCTCAAATGTAAAGTACCATGGAATTAATGGTGCTATATAAATAAACAATAATAATAATAATAATTTTTTGCTGTATTTTTCTCTGCATTTTTAATTCCCCTTTTAAATACAGTATGTGTGTATATGTGTTTCGGTACATATCAACTGGTGGTACTAGTTTATTGTGTGTCGATTAATACTCATTGTGATGATTCTGCTGAAATATGGTTATAACTCAAAGCTGTATTTCGGTCTCTGGGTAGCGTATCTCTACTCATAAGGTGCGCAGCTATAATCCCAGGTGTATATTGGCAATAGTGGCCAGGCTGGAACAATAGCGCTTTGTATCCATCCCAGCAGGGCTCCATTGTATTCATACCCAGCCCTGAGTGATCCAAAAAACATGCATTGATCAGTCTGCACGGTAGATTAGATATGGCTGATAACATTGTATCATTTCACTTGGTCTCAGTTCTTTGCAAAGAATCTGGACTTGAGTGCATTATTCAATCAGACTTGCTGCCGCCGATGACCTCATTCTGGGAGGTGGCATAAAGGATATAAAAGATGAGGTAAGAGGTCTGAGGGAGGAGATTATGCTATGGAGATTGGGCTGAGACTACAAGAGACTATTACTGAGAGACTATGACTGAAAGACTGTGATGAGAGCATGCAGGCTGGATTATTGTATTAATGCCACATGCTAGGAGTTAATGCCACATGCCAAGAAGCCTCCACTAGTGAACTCCACATGCTATGTGTGAGTGTTGGACTATAGAGCCACATCCAGGAGATGTGTGGTAAAGTAATCATTTCACCTTTATCCCTTTTATTTTATTTGTACTGTTCTTGTAACTAGTAACTGTTAATGCTTGCATATATCTGCATATCTGTTCTGAACTGCATGTGTTAGATGTTAATACCGACCCATTTAGGGGTTAATAAATATATAAAATTTAGAAGGCTTGTCTTGTATTTATCTTGTGGACCCGACACTCACTGGCGGCGAGTGTGGTTTTTATATGAAAGAAGACTCAGGTGGGGCCACAGCGGTGTTGGCGCACTGAGGATCTTTCACACTCATATTTATGTGACTTTTGGGTGAGTTGTTTTGATGGTTGGAGCAATTGGCCCATAATGTGGACTATTTATCCTACCACTGGGGAGCTCATCCATTTTTGTGGATCTTCCTTGTCCCTATATAATGTATGTTATATATTTTTCATGTATTTATTTAATGAAGATGTTTGGTATTACTTTTATATTTTCTGGGTGCTTTCCTTCATGGTATGCTCAGTATTTGTGTAGCCCACAGTTTTTGTATGTATTTAGTATTGTTAGCCATCATTAGATAGTTTTAGAAGACAATATATGTAAAGATTTTTATGTTTCATATTGCAGAGTTGAAAATATGTCCATGAGGTTAGAAGAAGTCAATGAACGGGAACATTTCATGAAGGCTTCTCTTCAAACTGTTGATCTTCGTCTTTCTCAGTTGGAAGAACTTTCAGGCAGAATGGTAAATGCACTTGAAAAACTTGTTGGAATAGACAAGTCTGAATTGGTTCACATACGATCACGAGCTTCCTCAGAATGTGATGCAGCTTATCTTCTAAGACAAGGCAGCGTGAACAGCTCTGATGGCAACAGCATATATAAATACCATGTAGAGGGTGATGAATTAGCATGTGAAGACAGCACAGGATCAATGTCACCTGCATTAGGTTTACGAAGAAAGGCCTATTCCTTTGGCATGAAAATGGGTGAAGATGATCAAAAAACCCAGTTAGTGCCACGACAGGCCAGTCTACGTTATGTTGCAAGCGCCAATGCAGTTGCCTCTAAAGACTTGAGTAAATTGACTTTAGGAATTGTGTCACAAACAACAAGACCGCTTTCTTGTATTGATACGTGGACTCCGGAAAGTGATGAACAACAAATAAGCAAGGAAGACACTGGAGAAGCCACAATTGTATCAAATGATGTCATAATAAATGGCCAGTCACTTGCAAATGTTCCCATTTCAGACTTCTCAAATTCTGATTTAACAGTTGAAAGGACAAAACTAGAAGCTACAATATCATACCCATTAGAGAAATCAAAAGCTGCAAGATATTATCCTGGCCAGTCATATAACACTTGTCAAACAACTATGACAAAATCTAGAAGTTTTATATTTACCCAATCTGGTAAACTAGTTGGTGGTGTTAATAACTGGACAACTGAGTATAGCACAATTATGGACCAAATGTGTCCAACTTCAGTAGAAGATTGGGCCAACCAGTTCAGCTACCAAGATGATTCTCAAAAAGAAACTCCAGATCTTCCCAACATTGATTCAGAAGCTGAGGTCCAGGCTGAGCTCAAACCATTGCTGGCAGATACAGAAGATGAAAGCGATAATGGAGAAATAGTAAACAGTGCCTCCTTCCCCTGTACACCTTTTCCTGAGAGGACAGAGACAGAAAACTTACTCTCTGTAAAGTCAGAAAGGAATTTTGACTTTGCTTCTCCTAGATCAAAAAGTTTATACAGTCATTCTAGAAAGGCTCGATCTTTAATGGATAAACTAGAAAGACCTGGGCATGCCAGTAGTGTCATGAACATTGTGGTGGCTTGTGGAAGTGCTGCAGAGGACACAAGGAAAAAGAAAGAAAGTACATCAACGGAAACAGAGTGTTAAAGTGAATGTGTATAGTAAAGTGATTAGTAAACTGAGGGGAGCTAAGTAATGTAGGGGACCCAATAGTGTAATGATTTACTACAATTTACACTTTTCTTCATAAAAATCACAGTTTAGAATCCATATTCTTAAATATAATATTTTTGACCACAATTTAACCAATCATATCACTGAAGACAAGTGAATAGTCATGTTATCATTCTCTGTTTTTCAATGAATGAATGAATTTCAACAGTTATCACCTCTTATTTACTAGACATTTTAGATATAGTTGGTACTTATAAATATACTAGTTATTGTTTATCCCAACAGTTTCTTGTAGTTAGCCAAAAGTACCATGTAGATTACATTATTTTTCTGATTAGATACATAACATTTAATATCTATAGTAACAGGGTATTCAGCAACCATGATGATGAAATGTAGAGGAGAAGTTTGTAATAAGGGCACACAAAATAATTGAAATAGTTGTGCTTTCTGATAATCCCACACCATGTTACATACTTGGCATGAAAAAATACTTGTTAACACAACTTGAATGGCCCCTTTCTATTGCCATTAAATGGGTCCACGTTGATTTGAAGGAATGTGAACACATTTTTCCTTGACTGTCCATTTCACCATTGTTTGGGGCTCTAGTGAAAGATCTCAATTTAAGCAAAACAAAAACCATAAGGCATTGATTTAATGCTGCCTTAAACCCTAGACATTCTAGGGAACTGTGCTGCTGGCCCTTTTGGCACTCACTAGCTAAATATGGTATATGGCAAATTGAAAGCCATTCTATAGTACAGTTTTAGGGCTAGAACCTCGTATCTTTGAAGCATATATAAAAGTTACACATACAGTACTGTCAGCAAAAGCAGAGTAACAAAATTGACTTGCTTTGAATGGACATTATTAAACGGAAATAATAAAATGAATGCTCATTTTTGTGATTTTTGATAAAAGATATTTGCACACTTCCTACTGTTTGTTTTCATTTTTCAATATAGAATTTAGATAATGTGTACCTACAATTCTACAATGTGTACCAAACAATGTTTCATTAATAAATAGTACAGGTGAATGTAAGAGACGTTGTAATATATCTTATTAAAAAAATGCTTTTATCTCCATTTATGAGACTGCTTTGCTTTCCCCTTGCTTTACTCAGCATGTTATTACTAATAGAACCTGTCTCTGGAAAGCAGATACAGACTGTATGGGCAGAAATGTGTGGAGAAGGGAATGACAAGGAGGAGGCTGCTGCTGGCTAGTAAGGGGTTTATTGTTGATCTTTCTACAGAGTTATCTTACTATGCATAGTAGTCCTAACAGTAGCCTCATCCTGGCCCCTTCCCTCTTCATTTCTCATTTTTAAGATATAGTACAAAGTTTCTTATATTCACTATTAATTACATTCATTATGTACTGTAGGTACACTTTTTAAAATGGTGTACAATTTTCTGGTCTCAAAAAGATGCAAGATATATATATATATATATATATATATATATATATATATATATATATACATTTCTTCTGGAAAAAAGCAAAGAACACTCTGAAGTATCACAGCTCATTTGTGCCTTATGTTACATGCATTATGTTTTACCTGTTTATTAATATTATAAAAGCAAATGTCTGTTTGTCTGTCCTCTATAAGCATCCAAACACCTGGAACAGTTGACGCCAACTTGACCCCCATATAGGTAAATCAGGTGTCCAGGAAGGTTTTTATTAAGGGCATTATCTCCATCCACAGTGTGATGAAAGAAGCCACTTCTGTATATATCATTATAGAATTTTATTTTTCATGTATATATCATTATTGAATATAGTGATTATGCATGTGTTATCAGTATATTACATTGGTATGTGTGTTATGGATAATGTCTGGAACGAGTCAGGGGGGTCGAGGGTAAGACTGTTCTCTTGCTGTGATCACAGGACCAGGTGCCCTGCCATTTTTTATTACTCTGGACAAGCCAGGTTTATTGCTTTGCAATTAGTTATCCCTATCAAAATCAGTAAGTCACAAGAGAAGGGGATTCTGACTGGACTGTCCTCAGTCACTGGGCACAGATGGAACATATCATTCCTCAGCTTTCCAAGATGAAGAAAGTGGGAGGATATGGAAAAATTCATTTTGCAACTTTTCAAGATGAGGAAAGGGGGAGGAGGGGGGCACCCTGGCGGGGGGGGGGGGGGAGGCTAAGCACAAGCTATGAGCTTGACATTACAAATGACTGTAAATTGCATGGGTACTTTGTTACGCCTTTGTGGAGCAGGAACAAGCTGGGTATTGACCATCCCATCTGAGAAACCCTCCAAGCTTAATGGAAACTAAAAGACTAAGTTTTTTCCCTTTTATTTTAAAAACTGTTTTGCTTGTCATCTTGTCTCTTTCTCTCTCTCTCTCTCTATAAAATATATATATATATATATATATATATATATATATATATATATATCAGTACTGAACCCCTTGGGTATTAAATAATTAAATTTAATGGTACTTTATGTATGCTCTATGAACCCATTACCTTATTAAAGTGTGTTTGCATCTGACTGTTTCAGAGAACTGTGCATATGTGAGTGGGATTGCTACTCAGTCTAGTCCCAATTCAGTAGTGGTGGAAGCGTGTATTTGGGGTGCGTAGACTAACTCTTGCAGTGTGATTTACGTTCAATATGCAGCTTGAGTGAAGGGTGAGTGCAAGATTGAGTAAGTGAATTAACCCCTGAAAGCCGCACCCACATCGTATGCTAGGACAGTCCGTACATGACAAATTGTTGGCAAGTGGTGGGATAATTTTATTTTTTATTAATAGAGCATTAAGTGTCAATTGCGCTCAGGGACTGGTTTGACCCTTGCAAGAAGTACACCAGAGCTACACAAACTACCACAGTGCTTGTTTTTGAAGCACACTTGCAAACAGTTTCCCTTTCCCGTTTTTCTTTCCTGTCTTTTATTTGGCAAATGCTGCTATCAGATATGGAAACCTTACACAGAAGGCAGAGCAAGGAGGCTCTCATCCATCTCTGTGAGCAGAGAAGCATTGAAACAGCTGACAAGACCAAGGACTAATTGACCGCCACACTGGTGGAGCAGAACTTGGTGCAATATCCTGAAGCACTGGGAAAATAAATCATCGCCACTCCAGAAAGTCCAGCAGTTGACCCTGTCCCAGAGTTAATGTTTCCTGGGGGATGAGCAGTTCTAGCTCTCTGGGGAGAGTGGACTTGTCTTTGCAAATGACCTTACAACAGCTGGGCCCCAGTGACTCTAGCATGCACCTAAAACTGATCCTCCAGTATCAACAGGCTGAGAGAGAGGCTGCACAATGTCAGGCTGAGAGAGAAGGTGCACAATATCAGGCTGAGAGAGAGAGGCTACAAAGCGTCAGGCTGAGAGAGAGGCTGCACAATGTCAGGCTGAGAGAGAAGGTGCACAATATCAGGCTGAGAGAGAGAGGCTACAAAGCGTCAGGCTGAGAGAGAGGCTGCAGAATGCCAGGCTGAGAGAGAGGATACAGAGCATTATTATCTGTCCTGTCAGCAGTGGGCACAGTATTTAACTCCAGGGTTAAAGGGCAAAGCCCTGGAAGTTTTTGTTGATCTGCCACCTGAGCTGGATGAGGACTATGATGCTATTAAGTGGACAGTGACACAATCTACATGATTTGGGATGAGATTGAGATGCAATTGAAGTGTATACTTAATGTAAGGCGTTTAACTAAAATATTCTGTGAGACATTTAGGAATTGCAACCTAAATTTCTACCAAGCCTCCTCGTTTCAGGGATTCAAAAGTAATTGGACAAATTAACATCACCATAAATAAAATGTTCATTTGTAATACTTTGTAGAGAATCCATTGCAGGTTAAGTCTGGAACACATGGACATCAGCAAATGCTGGGTTTCCTCCTTTGTGATGCTTTTCTAGGCCTTTACTACAGCTGTCTTCAGTTGTTGCTGGTTTGTGAGTCTTTCCATCTTGAGTTTTGTATTAAGCAAGTGAAAGGCATGTCCAATTGGGTTAATATCTGGTGATTGATTCAGTAACTGCAGAATTCCACCTCTTTGCCTTAAAAAACTCCTGGGTTGAATTTGCAGTATGTTTTGGGTCATTGTCCATCTGTACTGTGAAGCGCATTCCAATAAAGCTTGCTGCATTTGGTTGAATCTGAGCAGAAAGTATATCCCTTTACACTTCAAAATTCTATCTTCTGTCACATCATCATTAAACACTAGTGACCCAGTGCCATTGGAACCCTTGCATGTCCATGCCATCACACTGCCTACACCATGTTTTAGAGAGGATGTTGTGTGCTTTTGATCATGAGCTATTCCAAGCCTTCAACATAGTTTCTTCTTCCAATCATTCTGGTTCAGATTGATCTTAGTTTCATCTGTCCAAAGAATTCTGTTCCAGAACATGGCTTGCTTCTTTAGATGTTTAGATGTTAGCTTCTAAATGCAAATGCAACACATAAAATCAACTCCACACCTTTTACCTGCTTAATTGATGATGGATTAACAAGGGAATAGCCCATGCACATCATTAAATAGTTTTTGAGATAATAGTATCCAGCTCACATGCACAACTCTATGGAAAAGGGAGGGAGGAGTTGGACACTGCTGGCTAGTTCATTTATTTATATCCTCATTCTGTAGCCTGTTGGCTACAAACATAGCAGTGTTAAAAAAGTTACCTCACTTTTTATTATATGCCGCTGTGAACATACACAGCTGTTTCATGTTTTGGTACCTCAACTTGTTATAGTCATTTTGTTCTTATATTCTGCCTATTTTTTTCTTTTCATTCCCTTCTTTCATTTCCTTCCTTCCCCTCCCCTTGTCATCTCTCACAGGACAATATGTTGTTGTCATATTACGATGATACATCTCAGCCCCCTTCAGCACCATGGCTCTTAAAATTACCCATAATGTGCAGGGATTTAATTCTCCCCAGAAACACTCCAAAGCCTTTCGTTATTAGGAAAGTGTCCACACTAATTTATTTTCCGAGCTGTCCAGGTTTAGATCAGTTTCAGGTCTGACCTTTAACAACTCCAAATCTAAAGCATTCAATATCACCTTTCCACCTGAGACTATCCTACTGATTAGGTCTAACTATTTTTTCAAGGACTCATGGTATTTGGACTATTTAGGTTAATTTAACCTATTTCTATGTGACTCTTTACTCCTGTAATTACCTGCCACATCTCTGTAAATCTAGACTCCTCCTGGAGAGCTGGAGCCACTATCATATTTCTTGAATTAGGAGGGTTAATTTGCTTAAAATGTCCTTTTTATATAAAGTTCTATATTTTATCAGAGCCCTCCCGGTTAAGGTCCCAGGACATATCTTTGCTTTCTTTGGAAGGACTATATTCTGGGAATAGAGCGCTCCCGCTCCACTCTCTACAGATAAAAATTTAATGAAAGACTAGTGGCACCTAAAATAGGGAAGTATAGTGAAATTGCTCAACAAGCTCATTTCCACTCAACAAAGGACACCCTATGTGGCTTACCCTGGTGGCCGTGGACATAATCCCATTCTCTAAATTCACTTTTATAGATTCCCCTGAATTCTCAACCAGTAATTCACAGCCCAATTACTAAATACTACCTTAGGATTATGTATTTTATAATATACTTAGCTCAATTAATGTCTTCTCACTTACCTTTACTATCGCTCACAAGAAACCCAATGTTCCTTCCTGGACATGAAGCCCCTCTTGCTTTCATCAACTGGACTGATAAATGCCTAACTAAAATATATAATCTATTCTCCTTTACAGATGTTTCTCCCTTCAACCCTTTACAACGCTGTTATAATTTTCCTCCTCTAAAACAATATCGCTAAAACTAACTTCTCACTCAGACTCACTTACGAAAATTATTGTTTGAGATACCCACATGCTAGAGGAGTGATATCACAAATATACCCTAATCTCATTCACATGTCCTACTGAAGTCAACTATTTTATGTTTCTAAGGAGGCAGATTTGGGCTCCATACTTTCAGATGAGCAGTGGTCCCAGATCTGGGAGGCAACCTGTAAGAGTGCCCAAAACACCCTTGTGTTAGAGACCTCCTTTAAGGTACTATTTAGATGTTATACTACTAGTATAGCTCATGCTGTACCTACCTACTCAAGTAATTGTTATAGGGGGTGTCTTTCTCCAGGAGATATGCTCTTCAAATGGTGGTCTTGTCCTAAAGTAAAGAGGCTCTGGATAAGAGTTTTCCATCTTATAAAGTCCATGGCTGAAATTAATATTCAAAAAGACCTCTGGGAGACATTTTTAAACAAATGTATTAAAAATATCTCCTCAAAGTCCTACCAATTGATCTAATTCTTTTTCTTAGTAAGGGAACAAACAATAAACCAACCCCCCCTTGGAAGTAGCCCACTCTAGACTTCTCAGAAGTGAAGAGACAACTGAATTGGTACATGATTAATGAGAAACCTTCATCTATTCTGTCAGAAATACATACAAAATTCCTACTAATTTGGTCCCCGTGGGTGGAACATACTATCCCATCTGCCTCAAATAGGTTCCTGCTTTCCATTTAATCACAACTTTCTTTTCTTGTCGGGGAGGACCCTGCATGTCTCGTGCAGAAGACAAGCTTATCCACCCTTCCTTCCCCCCTTTTCACCTTGTGTCATTATTTGTTATTTCCTCTTCTTTCTGTTCTCTTCTCATTACTAGATCCCAATATTATTATTATATTGTTATTTTTTTCCTCCTATGGGCTGGTTCCTGGAGGGTTGTCCCCAATGGTTTGAGATCATTCTTGATATGCACAATTTTACTCATTTGTTACCAGTTTTTAGGGCATATATGTACTTGCTCTGTTACGTGCAACTGTTTTGTATGATGTTTGTTCTCTGTTTCTTTGATAAAATTGAATATAAAAAAAAAACTATTGTAAGGAAAAGAAAGACAGGCACTCTAATGGCTAAGCCACAGACTTACCTATTATCAAGCTAAAATATTTTTCTTTCCGTGCATAATGTATATCTCTATATGCCAGAATATTATGCATGGATAAACAAAGTGGAGTGAAGTGGAGTTAAACTAAAGGTTCTTGAGTTTTATTTCTTACCAGCTTGCATCACGACCATAGAGAAGCTGAGTGTAAGTTGGCTGAGCACTGCTAAGGTCTTAAAAGGACTACCCACTTTTTTTTTCAGACCACAGATCAGACACCGTCACAGGCAAAATACACAACAATTACATCTTGCTACTCAAGGTGATATCTTCTCTGGTTGTTGGAATCAATCTCTTTCCTCATCTTCTCTATTTGGCCAAGACCACCATGACACCTCTTCTAGCTATGGCTTGTCTCTGTAATTTGCTATATGTCGGTCTTCATAAATCACACCCATGGTTTCTATGTGATTCACCTGTACAAGCTGTGTGGCTAAAACAGTATGTAAAAATCAAGCCTGAGCGACAAAAAACTGCTGTTGCAGTTGACAGGTGATGAATTAGTTTGATTTGGAAGAGTGAAGAAATCAGGCGATACCTTTTAGAGGCTAACTGAGTATATTTGATAAGTATTCGAGAGTGCTAGCTCTCTTCTTCAGACATGGAGTAATACTAGAAACTGAAAATTCACACTATTTATACACACACAAGACATGGATCTTCCAAAGGATCTTGGAATAACAAAATGCAAGAAGTTATTTACAACAGGTCAGGGAATAAACAGTCTGGAAATTTTGTGGTGCGTGACAGAGGGATCTGTTATCTGTTTGTACTCAGGTGGTGATTTGTGACCCTCACAGTTCATACATAGTGTGACATGAAACTGGCATGAATATTAAGTCCAAATTGCAGAGTTTGAAATTTTTGCATTAACTTGTATTCCCATTCTTTTCTCTCCCTCTGCGTCTTAAAATGGCCCATTAAAACCACAACCCACAAATCTTCAATAGAGTGGTCTTCTCCAGAGAAATGTGTGGCCACTGGGAGATCTGTTCTGTTGTTATTAATGGTGGATCTGTGTGAGTTCATGTGCTGAATAAGTCTCTGGCCTGTTTCCCCCACATAGAGGCCTGTGGTGGGACATTACACACACATTATGAGATACACCACATTGGAAGACCTGCAGGAAAATGTCCCCCTAATTCTGTGCACCTGTTGTGACTATGGGATAGGTACACTGTCAGCGGTGTGGATGTGCCTGCAGGTCATGCACCTTTTATGTAGGCAAGGTGAGGTGCCATTTTCAGTTGGGGCCTTCAGGGCACTCCGGACAATAATACGCCTCAGGTTTGGTGGTTGTCGAAAGGAAAGGAGAGGGGGGACTGGAAATATGTCCTTGAGTCTGTTATCCCTATGTAGCAATGGTTGGAGCTCCTTGGCAATCCTTCGAAAGATCTTCAGCTGTGGGTTGTAGGTGACAACTAGGGACACTCGGGCTTCTTTCTGGGTCTCTTTATATGTGAGAAGACTGTCTCTGTTAATGGCTGCTGCTTTGTTTAATTGGTTGTCCGTCACTTTTGGTTTGTATCCCAATCGGAGAAATTTCGTCCTCAGATCCTGGAGGTGCTTGTCCAGGTCTGCTTTGTTGGAGCAAATACGATTGTATCATATAGCCTGGCTGTAAATAATAGATTGTCTTGTGTGCTTGGGGTGGAAGCTGTTGTTTCTCAGGTAGGCCGTTCTGTCTGTGGGTTTGTGGTATATCAATGTAAGTAGCCGGTGGTCTTTAATGTATATTGTGGTGTCCAGAAAGTGGATTTCATTCTCTGAATAGCTAAGTTGAAGGTTGATGGTAGGGTGAAAGTCATTATGGAATTGTGTGTGTGCAATGTCCCACCACAGGCCTCTATGTGGGGGAAACAGGCCAGAGACTTAGTCAGCACATAAACTCACACAGATCCACCATTAGTAACAGCAGAACAGATCTCCCAGTGGCCACACATTTCTCCGGAGAAGACCACTCTATTGAAGATTTGCGGGTTGTGGTTTTAATGGGACATTTTAGGACGCAGAAAGAGAGAAAGAAATGGGAATACAAGTTAATGCAAACATTTCAAACTTTGCAATTTGGACTTAGTATGCATGCCAGTTTCATGTCACACTATGTATGAACTGTGAGGGTCACAAATCACCACCTGATTACAAACAGATAACAGATCCCTCTGTCACGCACCACAAATTTTCCAGACTGTTTATTTCCTGACCTGTTGTAAATAACTTCTCTACGTATATTGCATTTTGTTATTGCAAGATCCTTTGGAAGATCTATGTCTTGTGTGTGTATAAATAGTGTGAATTTTCAGTTTCTAGTATTACACCATGTCTGAAGAAGAGAGCTAGACTCTCGAAAGCTTACTTATCAAATATACTCAGTTAGCCTCTAAAAGGTATCGCCTGATTTCTTCACTCTTCCACTACTTTCTATGGCTAACACGGTACAACATTATACTACTTAGTTTGATTTGGACATTTGGGATCCATATACCCTCAACATCAATATGTCCCCATTCAGCAGGATAAGTAATAACATGGTGGCACTATTTATGGGAATACTCTAACTGACACCATATAAAGCAACACTCTAGGCTTACTAAAGGCCCTATTGCACAGTCTAATTATCAGGCCAATGATCGGGAACAAGAATTTCTAGGAATGCTAATTTCCCAATAATTGCTATGCTTAAAGGGATGTAAATAAAGCGAGAAAAGAAGGATATATGGCAGGCACAGAAGACCAAAATATTTATTTATTTATTTTATTTATTGTTTATTTATATAGCACCATTAATTCCATGGTGCTTTACATATGAGGATTTGCATACGGTACACAAGATATACAAAACAGATAATACAAACATTGACCAACTGGCACAGTGGGATAGAGGGCCCTGCCCCCAAGGGCTTGCAATCTATAAGAGAAGAGGGCTAGAGACAGAAGGTGGGGGTAGAGACTGTACAGGTGGTGGTGTGGTGACAGTAGCGTTATTGGAGGTTGTAGGCCTTCCTGAATAGGTCTTCAGGGCCTTCTTGAAGCTTGTGAGGGTGGGGGACAGTCTTATGTGTCTAGGTAGTGAGTTCCAGAGTATGGGGGATGCACGGGAGAAGTCTTGGAGACTATTGTGTGAAGAGCAGATAAGAGCAGAGCGCAGTAGCAGGTCTTTAGAAGATCAGAGGTTACGTGTGGGCAGGTAGCAGGAGATTAGGTCAGAGATATATGGAGGGGACAGGATGTGGATGGCTTTGTATGTCAGCGTTAGTAGTTTGAACTCTATTCGCTGGGCAATGGGTAGCCAGTGAAGGGATTGGCAGAGGGGGGCAGCTGATGAAGAACGGGGGGGAGAGGTGTATTAGGCGAGCAGCACAGTTTAAGGTGGACTGAAGGGGGGCGAGAGTGTTTGCTGGGAGGCCATGGAGAAGAGTGTTACAGTAGTCTAAGCGGGAGATTATGAGGGCGTGAACTAGCATCTTTGTAGTTTCAGGGGTGAGGAAGGAGCGGATTCGGTGGATGTTCTTGAGTTGGAGGCGGCAGGAGGTGTTGAGGGTTTGAATGTGCGGCTTGAAGGATAGGTCAGAGTCTAAGGTTATCCCAAGGCAGCGGGCTTGTGGGACTGGGATGAGAGTGGTTACATTAATTTTGATAGATGGGTCAGGTAAGGGGGTCGTGCGTGGAGGGGTGAAGATTATGAACTCCGTTTTCTCCATGTTGAGTTTGAGAAAGCAGGAGGAGAGAAAGGAGGCTACGGCTGCTAGACATTCTGGGACTCTGGACAACAGGGAGGTAATGTCTGGTCCAGAGAGATATATTTGAGTGTTGTCAGCATAGCAATGGTAATGGAAGCCATGGGATTCTATGAGTTTGCCAAGGCCTAAGATGTAGATGGAGAAAGGAGGGGTCCTAGGACGGAGCCTTGGGGGACACCGACAGAAAGATGGTGTGGCGGGGAGGTGGTGTGCAAGTGGGAGACGCTGAATGTGCGGTTGGTAAGGTATGAGGAGATCCAGGAAAGGGCCAGGTCAGAGATGCCAAGGGATGAAAGTGCTTCTAACAGGAGGGAATGGTCGACTGTGTCAAAGGCAGAGGAGGGGTCGAGGAGAAGGACAGAATAGTGACGTTTGGCTTTGGCAGTTAGGAGGTCATTAGTGACTTTGGTTAGAGCAGTTTCTGTGGAGTGATGGGGTCTGAAGCCTGATTGTAGTCTGTTACAGAGCACATTGGACAAGAGATAGGAGGACAGTTCGGAGTGGACGTGTTGCTCCAGCAGTTTAGAGGCGTACGGGAGCAGTGAGATGGGGCGATAGTTGGCTGGAGAGGACAGGTCGAGGGAGGGTTTCTTAAGTATAGGGGTGACAGTAGCATGTTTGAAGGCGGAAGGGAAGGATCCATTGGTTAGGGATAGGTTGAAGAGATGGGTTAGGGCTGGAGTAATGACTTCAGAGAGTTCGGGGATGAGATGTGACTGGATGAGGTCAAGCGCGCAGGAGGTGAGGTGGGATTTAGATATTAGAGTGGAGAGCTTTTCATCAGTGACGGCGGAGAAGCAGGTTAAAGATGAAAAGCACAGGACAGTTGGGTAGAGTGGTTGACAGGGGTGTAGGGTGAGACTGTCTCTGATGGTGTCGATTTTGCTTTTGAAATAAGAGGTAAAGTCATCAGCTGTGATAAGTGATGTCGGAGGGGGCACAGGAGGACGGAGAAGGGAGTTGAAGGTAGTGAATAGCTGTTTGGGGTTGTGGGATAGGGCAGATATTAGTGTGGTGAAGTAGACCTGCTTTGCAGAGGTGAGTGCGTTCTTGAATGTGAGTACTGCCTCTTTGTACCTAAGGAAGTCCTCCTGGGAGTGGCTTTTCTTCCAGAGGTGTTCTGCAACCCGTGAGGCACATCTCAGTTTTTTAGTCAGGTCAGTGTGCCAGGGTTGCCTATTGATCGGTCGGGCTCTGGTGTTAGTAAAGGGGGCTACAGGGTCAAGGGCTGAGGTAATGGTGGCATTGTAGAATTCAGTGGCGGTATCTATATCCTGGAGTGAGGTTATGTCACCGAGTGGTAGGAGAGAGTCTGAGAGCGTGTGGATGTCCAGGCGATTAAGGTTTTTGCGGGGGCGTGTTGGTTTAGGGGTTGGAGGGTCTATTACAGAGGAGAGGGCCGAGAATGTCAGCAGGTCGTGGTCAGAGAGCGTGGACGGAGAGTTAGAGAGGTTGACTAGAGAGCAGAGGCGGGTGAATATGAGGTCCAGTGTGTGTCCCTTTGTGTGGGTGGCAGAGGAGGACCATTGAGAGAGACCAAAGGGAGTAGTGAGGGACAAGAGACTGGAAGCGGGGGGGGGGGGGGTGGTTTGTGTTAATGGGGATGTTGAAATCCCCCATGATGATGGTGGGGGTGTCTGTGGATAGAAAGTGCATTAGCCAGGTGGTGAAGTGGTCTATAAAGGCAGCAGTAGGTCCTGGCGGTCGATATATGACGGCCAGTTGGATGTTGGAGGGTGAGTAAATGCGAACAGAGTGCACTTCAAAGGAGGGGAGGGTGAGAGCAGGTAGCGGTTGGATTGGGGCAAAGGAGCAATTGTCAGACAGGAGTACGCCTACGCCTCCACCAGGTTTATTGTTAGGGCGGGGAGTGTACGAGAATTGCAGACCTCTATAGGAGGTGGCAGCAGGGGAGGTGGTGTCTGAGGGTGTTAGCCATGTTTCTGTGATACCGAGAAATGATAATTTATGAGAAATGAAGAGGTCGTGGATGTAGTCAAGTTTGTTGCGTACAGAGCGAGCATTCCATAGCGCACTGGGGAGGGTATGGGGAAGGGCAGGAGCGGGTGAGATAGAGGTAAGATTTAGGGGGTTTCGTGCGCTGTTGCCGGTTGTGTGGAAAGATCCTACAGCAGGGGAGTGCTGGGGAGGTCCAGGATTGGGAGATATGTCGCCAGAAGTGAGGAGTCGCAGGGAGAGGGATAGCAGGTGTAAATAGGAGAGAGTGTGGGGAGGTTGTGTGTGTCTGGGGCGGAAAGCTTGCAGGTGTGTGAGTAGCTGTGCAGAGAAGGTCAGATGGTAGGGTAGAATAGATGAAGAGATAAAGATATTCTTAGTGACACGGCTGATTTGGGGTGGTAGAGTGGTTTTAACAAGTATGGGAAGGACAACAGTGATTATAGTGAGAAGCATTATGTGGCTAATTGTTTGGTTTTCATTTAGTGGGTTGTTGTTACCTTCAGTTCCCTTCAGTTCCAATTCTGGCCTAATTCTGGTCTATACACTTAAAATCAGCACTTGCAAGCAGCCAAATGGCCAATACACTTACATTTATACTAGCTAGCAATACATTTGTTTCATTATGATCAGGTGTGAAAAAGGAGGGTGGGAATACTGAGATAGAATTAGAGAGTCTAAGAAAGGCTCAGGTGAGAAAAAAAAGGGGGAGGAACCAACAGGGAATGGAAACAGTGGCCACAAAGCTCAAATAGTTAAATCAGAGTGCATAACTATTGGATAGCATAACAAATACAGATAACAGATAACCATATGTGTAACAGATGTAACTGTAAATATGTAACTGTATGTTTCACCAAGTGACTCGGCTTCTTCTAGGGGAAGTAATTTTTTGCTATACAGTGGGGAAAAAAAGTATTTAGTCAGCCACCCTATGTACAAGTTCTCCCACTTAAAAATATGAGACAGGCCTGTAATTGACATCATAGGTAGACCTCAATTATGAGAGACAAAATGTGAAAACAAATCCAGAAAATCACATTTTCTGATTTTTAAAGAATTTATTTTCAAATTATGGTGGTAAATAAGTATTTGGTCAATAACAAAAGTTCATCTCAATACTTTGTTATATATCCTTTGTTGGCAATGACAGAGGTCAAACATTTTCTGTAAGTCTTCACAAGGTTGGCACACACTGTTACTGGTATGTTGGCCCATTCCTCCATGCAGATCTCCTCTAGAGCAGTGATGTTTTGGGGCTGTCGCTGGACAACACGGACTTTCAACTCCCTCCAAAGGTTTTCTATGGGGTTGAGATCTGGAGACTGGCTAGGCCACTCCAGGACCTTGAAATGCTTCTTATGAAGCCACTCCTTCATTGCCCTGGTGGTGTGCTTGGGATCGTTGTCATGCTGAAAGACCCAGCCGCATTTCATCTTCAATGTCCTTGCTGATGGAAGGAGGTTTGCACTCAAAATCTCACGATACATGGCCCCATTCATTCTTTCATGTACACAGATCAGTCGTCCTTGTCCCTTTGCAGAGATACAGCCCCAAAGCATGATGTTGCCACCCCCATGCTTCACAGTAGGTATGGTGTTCTTTGGATGCAACTCAGCATTCACTCTCCTCCAAATACGACGAGTTGTGTTTCTACCAAACAGTTCTACTTTGGTTTCATCTGACCATATGACATTCTCCCAATACTCTTCTGGAACATCCAAATGCTCTCTAGCAAACTTCAAATGGGCCCGGATATGTACTGGCTTAAGCAGGGGGACACGTCTGGCACTGCAGGATCTGAGTCCCTGGTGGTGTACTGTGTTACTGGCGGTAGCCTTTGTTACGTTAGTCCCAGCTTTCTGCAGGTCATTCACTAGGTCCCCCCGTGTGGTTCTGGGATTTTTGCTCACCGTTCTTGTGATCATTTTGAACCCACAGGGTGAGATCTTGCGTGGAGCTCCTGATCGAGGGAGATTATCAATGGTCTTGTATGTCTTCCATCTTCTAATTATTGCTCCCACAGGTGATTTCTTCACACCAAGCTATTGCAGATTCAGTCTTCCCAGCCTGGTGCAGGTCTACAATTTTGTTTCTGGTGTCCTTCCACAGCTCTTTGGTCTTCATCATAGTGGAGTTTGGAGTGTGACTGTTTGAGGTTGTGGACAGGTGTCTTTTATACTGATAACAATTTCAAACAGGTGCCATTACTACAGGTAATGAGTGGAGGACAGAGAGGAGCCTCTTAAAGAAGACGTTACAGGTCTGTGAGAGCCAGAAATCTTGCTTGTTTGTAGGTGACCAAATACTTATTTTCCATCATAATTTGCAAATAAATTCTTAAAAAATCAGACAATGTGATTTTCTAGATATGTTTTCTCATTTTGTCTCTCATAGTTGAGGCCTACCTATGATGTCAATTACAGGCCTCTCTCATATTTTTAAGTGGGAGAACTTGCACAATTGGTAGCTAACTACATACATTTTTTCCCCACTGTATATATATATATATTTTTTTTTTCACTACCTTTATGTATATTGACGACTTAATGGTATACACTTAGCCATCGTCTTTATCCTGTTTACGACACTATTCAGACTATTCTGACGTTATTTATTCTATGTTTAAAGGGAATGTGTCACAAAAGTAATTTTTTATTTATTTTTTTACTTTTTTTTTTTTTTTAAATAGTTAAAATTAAATAATAATTTATAATGTTTCCCTAGTTTGAACACCAGGGGAAACATGTCCCATAACTGCAGCAAGGTAAACCAGGTAAAAATAACCTGATTTACTGCTGCTGTAAATGTGGGATGGACACTCTCCCTACCAGTGACCACACTTAACATCCCTCCCATTTCCTGGCTATGTGTATGCGAAAATGTCTACTAATTACCTCCCACTGCACAGCACCATTTTGTCCATTTTTGACTGTCACCTATCTGTCACATATAATATTTCTTAATTTATTTTACTTATATAGCACTAACATATTCCAGTGCAATTTACAGGCATTGTCAGTCACTGTCCCATATAGAGCTCGCAATCAAAATTCCCTATGGGTATGTCTTTGGAGTGTGGAAGGAAATTCTGAGAATTATAAAAGACAGATAGCAGAGTTACATTATGGGGAAAAACAGTTGTTCATTATGTAACTCTGCTACCTGTCAACAAAAATATAATCCACCAGAAGTAAAAAGTCTCCCCATGGTAGAGTAAAGGGATCCTCACTGAGGAATCATACATGATAGATAGCAGAGTTACATTATCGGGAATTGGCTAATATTTAAGGTGCACATAAACAAAGCCCCATCAGTGGCCTCCACATGGTATAATGTTCCATTGGTGTCTCAACACAATGTAACAGAGCATTATACTATGTGGGGAACATTAATGTGGCATTGTACTGTGTGGAAGACACTAACATTGCATTATACTGTATGGGGGCATTAAGGCACATTATACTGTGTGGGGGCACTAATGTCATTATATTGTAAGGGGGGAACTAACGACAAATCATATTGTATGTGGGGTATTAAAGAGCATTAAACTGTGTAAGGGGCACTAATGAAGCATTATACTGTGTGGGGGCACTAATGGTCCTGACTGTCTCCCCAAACAGTATAATGGTATTGTTTGTCCCTCACACAGTATAATGGTCCTTATTGCCCCCGACCCCACACACACAGACTCTGACAGCGGAGCTTGGCTGTCCTTGAGTTTTCTGGAAGGAGAGCAGAGGAAAACAGTGACCCTGCAGCCAACTGACCGCAGGGATGCCTTTGAACAGATAAATGCCCTGATAGGGAATTCTATGGTGATGTATTGTCACAGGTGGCTGTACAAATAAAGCAGGATAAGATAAGATAAGATAAGATAATCCTTTAATAGTCCCACCATGGGGAAATTCAGTTTGTTACAGCAGCATAGATAATACAACCACAAAAAACAATATATACAGAAGCTCCAAGGTAGAGGCATTACAGTGACAGTAGGTACAGACAGAAAGGTACAGATAAAAAAGTAGTAGAAGGGATACCACAACTTAAAGATCTTTCAGTTCTCTGTATGGAATGATCTCTGCTTAGTTCGGTGTTGGTTGTACAGCCTAACCGCAGCGGGGAGGAAAGACTTCCGATAACGCTCCTTCTCACACTTAGGGTGGAGCAGTCGTCACTGACAGTACTGCCCAGCGCTATCACGGTCTTATGCATGGGATGAGAGTTATTCTCCCGCATGGAGCTCACCACGGACAGTATCCTTCTGTCACCCACCATCTGCACTGGGTCCAGGGGGCTCCCCAGGACAGAGCTGGCCCTTCTAATCAGCTTGTCGAGCCTATTCCTATCCCTGGTTGATATGCTACTCCCCCAGCAGGCCACTCTGAAGAAGATGGCTAATGCTTTCTATTGTATCTTTTTTGTCAGTACTTGAACCCTACAAATTGTACAGTTCTGCGAAATATGTTGGCGCTATATAAATAAAATTTATTATTATTATTATTACCGAGTTGAAGAAAGTCCTAAGAAGTGCCCCCGGGTCTCCAAAGGCTCTCAGCCTCCTAAGCAGGTAGAGCCTGCTGTGGCCCTTCCTGTACAGTGCATCCAGGTGATCTGCCCAGTCCAGCTTATTATTGAGGAGCATACCCAGGTACTTATAGGTGTTGACAATCTCAATGTCTGTCCCCTGGATGTCCACTGGTTGAGGAGGGTATCTTCACTTACGAAAGTCCACCACCGTCTCCTTGGTCTTCCCAGCGTTAATCTTCAGGTGGTTCCGCTGGCACCAGTCCACAAAATCCCAGTTCAGTTCCCTGCACTCCATGTCATCATCGTCTGTGATGAGGCCTACAATTGCAGAGTCATCAGAATAATTCTGTAGGTAGCAGCTAGATGAGTTGCTTCTAAAATCTGCAGTGTACAGTGTAAAGAGGAAAGGGGCAAGAACTGTACCTTGAGGTGCCCCCGTATTACAGATCACGGTGTCTGACACACAGTCCCGGGCTCTCATACTGAGGTCAGTTTGTGAGGTAGTCTAGGATCCAGTTGGAGAGGTGGTGATCCACTCCAGTATAATCGTTTTCAAACTAATGACAGTACCTTGTAGGGTGGCTTCTACACTTTCCAAAGTTGCCTTTCTTGTTCTGCATTGCACCTCCATTTTCATGAAATCAGCATTTTATTCTTATGTAAATTAGCTGAAAGGGGCATTTCTTCTCCTGTTAGGACTTCACTTTTCACTCTAGATAACCACCCCTAATAGCAGACAAAGTGTGAGATGTCACTCAAGCAATGGGAGCGGAGCTGGTCATCATCTAGAGGCAATTATGTAAAGTGGTGAAGGAAGCCCCAGCAGGAGAAGAAATACCCCTAAAGCCCTGTTCAACTAATTTGCATAAGAATAAAATTCCATTTTTCATATAAATAGAGCTGAAATGCAGAATAATAAAAACATCCTTGGAAAGTGTAGAAGCCACTCTACAATGTACTGTCATTAGTTTGATACCAATTGTCCTCCTGATAGACTCCCTTTAATAGACTCCTTTTAATGGACTCCAAGTACTCCTGGTCATTATAGAGGAGACAATTGATCCTGATGGTGTGATAATGATGATAATTATTATGATAATACTAGGCATGAATGTGCTGAAAGAGACTAATGCTGGACAAAAGCTGGACTTAGACCAAAAGCTGGTATTAAACCAAGATCCCTAACTGGAGTTTTCAGAGCAGGCCCTGCAGAGAATGCTAAAGTTGTGCTGTTTGCAGAATGTACTCTCCCACCTACCTGGAAAAGAAGGTTTGGTGGAAAACAAGACACTGATACCCTTGTCGGTGGGCACCAGCATATGGTTGCAAGGCACTACTGTGATAGTGAAACCAGCGCTGAAGCAAAAAGGGGTGCAGATTATAAAGGCTGTGTATGAATGATAATAAACCTCAATGGGCACAGTATAACCTTTGTATTGTGCAACTTGGTGGCTGAGGTATACCCAGTTCAGGCAGAGGCTCCAGGGCGCCAATGCAAAATCTGTAATGGGATCCCTACCTACCTTGTGCCATTTAGAATAGAAATATATTTTATGTCGCAGAGAGTCCTTTGGGGTCCAGGTCCTGACAGTAACTGCTATCTCTGCACACCCTACACCTACTCCCCTGTGTGAGTGCAGGGGAATCAGGCTCCATAGCAATGCCAGTGGTGTGTGGAACTGACTGATGTGGTCATGACAACTGTTATAGTGAGACCCTGGGGGCAGAAGAACTAGAATCAACAGGGGACGAGTTGTTGCATGAGGTTACTGTGGACCGTAAATGACTGACAATGTGAGAAAGAATATGTTGCCCTGATCTTGGGGAAACATGTTAGTGCAGTAACGCCCTGCCCAGAAGGCAGCTATATCAGCAGATCCGCTGGTTCTGTATCAACAAATTGATCCATGTGATCTAGCCTTGAAAGAGCCTGTGGGTGTCAACCATTGTGCTGGTTAAAAAGAAGGATGTGTCCTTGAGGTTCTGTGTAGCTTATACCTGTATACTTGCACATACCTCACTGGCCATCCTCAACAGGACCTGATTTGTGTACAATGGACTTGGTCAGTAGGTTTTGGCATGTGCCTGTAGCTGAGAAGAATCAAGAGAAAACATCTTCTCAATGGGGCTGTAAGAGTTCCTCCACATGTCACTTGGGCTCAACAATGACCCTGCGACTGATGGAGTTATGTTTGGAGAAATTCAATCATGCCTGCATGTTTATTTGTCCACCACTGCATCCAGCTTTTCTTTTATCTTTTTAACATGGGTGGTACTCTGTGGCAACCATTTTTTTCTAACAGTTTGACACATCCAATGGGAATTTCCCCGATGCATACCTTAAACTGCTACAAATACTGTTTTGTGAACACAGCCTTACCAGAGTTTTTGAGGGCAGACGCAGTTATAAAAAAAATCTCAAACTTGCAACAACAATATCCCTGAGTAATAGATAACTACAATATAACCAAAGCAGAACAATAACAATTCCCTTTACTGTCAATTCTCCTAAATGATCAATATCAAACATGAATAAATAATTCTCCCATCACTATCATTAATAATCCTAATAGATGATATAATAATAACTAAATATTTGACTGCACACAATATACAGCAGCACAAGGGAGCACCAAATAAAATAGCAGTATGACTAAGGCGAGTTGACGTCTAACTGCGTTACCCGACATTGACACTAGATGGCAGTGCAGAGCGGCAGAGCAGCGTTCCTGAATGGGTTTTCTGCACATGTGCACAGACTGAAAAGAAAGGGACAGACTCACAGGAAATCAGTGAGAATGCAAATACAAAGTGCGTGTGGGAGTGAGACACACTGAGGGAGAGGGACATGTCTGGCCTGAGCTACAACAAAAGCCAGAAGATTCCAGCCATGGAGCAGGCTGCACAGGTCCAGGGAGGATAAGTGCAGTCCCAGCAGGGATTAGAAGGGAAGCGCCGGTCCTTCGGCACAGCTGCAGACGGGAGCTGGCTTCTTACACACCTTCTGCCAGCAACACTTGTCTGGACATCCACAATGTTCTCCATTAAACAGCCCAAGCCTACGTTCCGGTCTTATCTGCTGCCACCTCAGGTATGTGAAGGGATCTAACACATATGCTATTGAGAGACCTGGGTACTGAGCATGGCACTCACGATATACCTATAACTATAGGGGGGCTTCTCAAGTAATGAGGGGAGGGGGGATGTGGGTTCTTACAGCAAGTCAGGTATTCTGGACTAAAATTCCCTTGTCAGACTACAACTTCCAGCAGACCCTCTGCCTTGGCCTGTTGGGGATTGCAGTCATACAACTACTGGAGACCCCCACCCACCCCATTTCAGCCCCACTGATCTAGACTGTGCATTGAGAATATGCATTGCACATGTGCTGCAGATGTCTACATGAATGCCGCCTGTCCATATGCTGCTCATATATTTCTCCCATATTTTCCAGCATGAAGACAAACTCAGCCCAGAAACCAAAATTAAAAAGCTGAAAGCAGTGCTGCTGCCAGGTAAGAGGGGAGCTTGTGCAAGGGGCACAGGGCATGTTTGCCAGCTCTGCTTATTTCCCTGCCGCTCACTGTGTCAAGTGTAATGTTGGATTTCGTCATGACAAGCTAGGAATCTTTCCACATTTTAGGATAAATGTCAAATAGCTGGAATCGCAGACACAGCTGGAGCCTGGAAGTTGTCACTGTACATCACTGAATATGTCTATTACCCCCAACAGAGTTAAAGGGGTTCTCCTGCACTCACACAGGTGTTCACTAAAATAAGAGTGGTCAGAGGAGACTTTACATTAACACGTCCCACCTTTTGGTACCTCGCCTGTTTGGAGGAGATCTCCAGTGACCCTCATTCGGTGACTTCTTGTTACCACACACTCCATACAGTTCAGTAGAAGGGTGGCCTTGCTTGCACTTGACCCTATCCATTAAGTGTTATAGGAGTTACAGAAGAAGCCAAGAAGGCAGTGTTTTTCTGGGAGAGGGATTTTTTTTTTTTAAATTTTATTTATTCTAATAGATGATGAAGGTTTTTAGACACCATTGTAAAGTTATTACAGATTTTTTTTCCCACATTGTTGGAGAAGCTGTGACTTGCGGCTAAGTTCAGCTAAAATGTGTGCTGTAGATTTAGGCATGTTGCAACCACTGTTTGATTTTTTTTTTTTTTTTTTTTTTTGCCACACTTTTCCAAAAACCATTGCAGCCGTTTGCTATGATTTAGTGAAAATTGGCAAAATACACGTCACAGCTGCAACGTGTGAACAGAGCCTTAGTCAAATGCTGCATTTTAGTACCAATCTACACCTGCTAGACTTTATTCTTGACGACAGTCCATTCCAGAAGTCTAAATGATTGCCTTTACTTCTTTATGTATTTCTGTTATATTTTCCAGTTTAGCTAGCGCAGATGTATTGACATAGGGTCACTTATTTCCAACTGCTTGGGTATAAGCCATTCTACTTTCTAAACGGCATCCACTGACTTTAGACCAGCCAGTGAGAACCGTGTTACTCTTTATCTAATCCAAACAATTTTTTATTTTTTTTTTAATAATTATTATATAAAAAAAATGGTGCCCAAAAAGTCTATGTAAAACCAGCTACATTCACGTTCCTGTTTTCTACCTGGTGTAATAAAAGGGCCCAGTTGTTAAGGGGATGTCTCTACCATGGAAGTACATTCATCAATGATAAAGTGGTGAAGGGTACATTTCTTTAGTCCGCTGCGATAGTATATAAAATTGGTTGGTCTGTACAGGACCCGGCGGTACATGGCATGGACTTGTGTGGCAGGTGTGGGCATGCACTGAGATGGACTGTGTGTTAATGGAAGTAGCTGCAATACCTGCCAAAGGTTACAGCTGGCTACAACTATGTTAGTTGGAAATACATTTAAGCCATGCCACGCTGTTTTTTGCCAAGCATAGCACAGTATATTGTGCAGAGTAGTCTGGGTGTGTCTGTGGTTGGAAACCACAGGTCTACCAAAAAGCTTCTTAAGGCTGGGGCTCCTTGTACCGTAAATGCCTCGGTTTGGCTGCAGAAAAATACACAGTATTTTACAGTCACTACAAGTTCTAGCGAATCCCATCCACACCTTGCGGAAAAATACCGTTGCGGTTTTGGAAATTGCAATGTGTTAATTATACCTACGGAAACGCTGTAGGTATAATGGAAGCAGAAAGTCAGCGAATCCCATCTACACATTGTAGAAAAATACCATCGCGTTTGTGGAAATTGCAGCATGGTTATTATACCTACGGAAACGCTGGCGGTTTCCCTATAGGTATAATTCAAGCAGAATTACTATATGAATAAAATTCTTAGTTACCTTTTTGCTTAGGAACACACAAGAGTGACAACATGTCCACTTTATGACAGCTGCATATGACACATTTTTGATGTTATCATGGCTTCTAGCGAATCCCATCCACACATTGCGGAAAGAAACGCACAGCGGACACACTGCGATTTTGGAAATCGCATGTCAATTATACCTACGGAAATGGTGGCGGTTTCCCTAAAGATATAATGGTAGCAGAAAGTCCGAAGAGGAAACCTTTGCAGACTTTGTGTGAAAAGAGATGCGGGAAAAACCGCAGTGCGTTTCCCACATCGCCTTTTCCCTTTTTTTTCACTGTGGCCCACTACGTGGGGCCTTAGCCTAAGGGGGCGATTAACCGACTCTTACAAGTCTAGCTTTTTGTATCATTTAATAGGTTTGCTCCACTGATTTTTGGTGCAGTTGGAATTTTTTCTGTAGCCCCCTCCATTCCTGAGCATTTTGTGCTGGTGCCTCATATGCTATTTAGCCTTTGTACTGTCAGGAGGGTGTTGAGAGACTGAAGCAGGCAAGGGGGTGTGATTCTGAGCTTCGACACTGCCCATCTCTGATTTGAGCTCTGAATCATACTGCTCCTACCTGACAATGTCCACTTGACCATACAGAGCCTAAGCAGAATATAAGGCACCAAACGTAACTGCATTGATTGCTCAGGAACGGCAGTGGCCAGCAGATCTGCACATACATTAGCCGCAGTGTAGTCTAATGGGGCTAATATGCAGTTTTTCCATATGGAATCTGCAGCATTAGTGAACATACCATTGATTTTAATATCTACAGGACATTTATTGTTCCATGAGGATTTTGTCCTGATCAAGTGAATGGGGTGTAAAATACCCAATTAACTTGAATTAGCTGTTTTTTATAAGCTGCATCTTGACTGACTCTGGCAGTTTTTTGTTTGTGTGTTTTTTTTTGTTTTTTTTTTAAATTTTCCTTCCAGCCTCTTGTTCGACCACAATTGGATACCATTCTAGTGAACTGTGAAGTGGTCAATCAGTCGTCGGACAGTCATTGACATTGGGCAGTGGAGACAACCTGCTTCACTGTTCACTAGTGTTGTGCATTGCACATAAACAGTAGACAATAAAAGTAAAGGAGGATAGTGCCAGGTTCTGTCAAACTGGGACTGTAAATGTATGAAGCAAGTTGAGGTGCGTGAGGATATGACAAGTCATCTTTAAGATGTCATCATGTACTGTCAGTCTTGTGATTGCACAGCCCTAATAATAAGCAGTCCTTTTAGCAGCTATGTGTTCTGTAGCAGGCTAGGTATTATGTGCTGTAGTCATGAGGTCCGAGGTGTTCTCATAACTTATGGCTCTAAATCTGGGTTGAGCAACATGATATGTTTCAGATGCTGTAATATGGATGCTTGGTATAGGAAGGGGTTGAAGACATCACTATTCAGTTCGGTTTCACAAGGTACTGTAAATAAATGTATTATTGTGAATAAAGAAACACTCCAACTTTTTTTTTTTTTTGTGTCTGGCCCCTCTGATTTTTGCTGCATTTCAGTGAACTGGAAATCACACGTGACATGTGAATGATAATGGCCGCTATTTGCTAATGGTTAGACAGGATAAACTTAGGCAGTCAATTCGTCAGATTTGTCATGGTGGCTGTTGCTGGATGATAAATCTGGAGAATCTTTACGCTGTATAGTCTTAAGTTTATACCACCTTTCAGCAGACTGACTTTCATCTAGAATTTTATGACACGATCTTGACACGTTGTGGCACATTTAAGCCACTCCCCCCTTTTTATGAGCATCCACAACCACATGTCTACCAAGTCAGAAAATTGTAGCCCAAACAATATGCGCCGCATTGCACCAAAGATGCACCATGTTTACGCCAGTGTTTAGTTGTAACTACAATTGTGAATCTGGGCCAATATTTTTTAAAAAAAGGCTATCTTGCCTTATTTTTTCCTGAGCTGATACACCATGCACATTGAATGTGTATTGTCCTCCACCAGAGACTAATTCCTCTCAGGTAAGTTACAAGCTGTTAGGCTAAGACCCACGTAGTGGACCGCAGCAAAAAAGCACTGCGGGAAGAACCACGGCAGCAAAGCATCACTGTTTTTCTCACATTACCTTTCACAGAGATTCCGCAGAGGTTTCCTCTTCGAACTTTCTGCTTCCATTATATCATTAGGGAACCACCGATGTTTCCGTGGGTATAATTGACATTCTGCGATTTCCAAAACTGCAACGGTTTCTGAAATCGCAGTGTGTTTGTGTATTTTTCTGCAATGTGTGGATGGGACTGTAAAACGCTGCGGTTTATGCCACAGTGTTTACGCCACATGGGGCCCTGGCCTTATAAGGGTTTTCCAGACTAACTAATGACCTATCTTATAAGAAGGGGAAGTCTGTCAATGCTGCTGATGCCCATCATGTGACAGATTTGGCACAGTGTTGTGCTTTTTATAACTGAAACCATGATAACCTCAAAATGTGAACAGAACTTTGTGTCATGTGTAGCTGTCATATAGTGGACATGTTGTCACTCTTGTGTGTTCGTAAGCAAAAAGGTAACTAAGAATTTTATTTATGTAGTAAAAACTAACATTTTTTCTTTAATGTTGAAATGACTGAATTCTGAAATAGAGGTAGTGTTGTATCTGTTCAGTGACACATATGGCTACTCAGTAGCAGAGACTTTACGGTGAGACAGAAAAACTAATTATAAACTAAGTGTGCATATACTGTAGCAGCGCATGTGCCAAAGCAGACATTGAAAAAGGGTTTAACTGTCTGTTATATGATCTATTAAAAACCTCCTGTTATGTGATGAGAATAAGGACAAAATATCATTGACTTATTGCAGCAGTTTTATTGAAATAAAATTCACCTTAAATATTATGGGGCAGATTTACTATTATGGTTATGACTTGACCCTGGCATACAATATGGCAATGTTTTGAACATTTTGTTGCATGTCTGTGCTTTTGGCACATCTAGGGTAAGATTTTTTTTTTTTCTAACGCTAGGTTCACGCCTGCGTTCGGGTTCCCGAACAGAAAACTAATCTGCTTAAAAAAAGCAATTACCTTCAGAAACCCACAGACCCCATAGACTATAATGGGGTCTGCAGGGTTTCTGCCTGAAAAGGGCAGAAAATGTGGAGAGAAAAGCGCTGCTTGCAGGACTTTTCGCTCTGCATTTTTAAAGCAGAATGGGGAACGGAATCCTCAGGCGGAGACCGGGCGCAGGTATGAACATGGCCTTACTCGCTCAAAAAGTGTATGTAGCGTTCCAGGGAAATGGGGTGTGACTAAAATGTGCCAAACTGCAACAAAATTTTGACTTTATATTGTGGCCCAAAATAAGCTAACTAATAGGTGGAATAAGCTTAGCCTACAGTCAAAGGTGCATTAAATTTATTGCTAAGAATTAGCCACTGTAATAAATCTGGCACAACTGAAGTTTACATTGTCTAGCTATTAGTAAATGTCATTATGTAAACTTCTGATAAGTGGACCTGTCAGATTTATTAGGCTGTCCTTCTTGAGGGCAGCAGAACATAGAGGTGGGAGTGCTAAATTTGAGTAATGCACCCTAAGCATAAGTTCACACAAAACTGTAAGAATATGCTGCACAGAAAAGATGCGCTACCTGGTTTTCATAGCAGATGAAAGCCACAGCTTTCACCCTTAGCGTTGCCAAATGTAAAATCCATAATGAAGCTTGGCAGCAAATAACTGACATGCTTGCAGTTTACGGTCTGTACCACACAATATTCTTGTTTTTATTTTTCCGCAGCATGTGGATGCATCTTACTGTAGTAAATGTGGATGACAATACATGGCCGTGTTTGAGCCAGAATGAGCAGTCTGTCTATTGGCTGGATTTACCAAACACGGATCTGGCTGAATTGAACTCATGTCTTTGTATCCAGTTGATACAGACTTTTTTTCTTTTTTTTTTGTTTCCTAGCTGTACATGGCTCCAAAGATACTTCTAGTGCACAAAACTTCACCCATGACAATTTTTTTATTTTTATTTTGGCCAAGTTCAGTTCCACTATTCCTGTTCCTGTTATACGGCACTTGTTGTGGACAGAATATCTGATATAATTACAGCTCTCCTTTATCGTGTGAGTGAGTAGACATGCTTAGAAGTCAGATGTGACTTTGCTTTCTTTTTTTGTTGGCAGACTGAGTTAAAAAGGAAAAAAAAAATTCTCATGACATTGGATTGCCAGGCAGCATTACCTCCCATGGCTGTTACCAAGGTAGAATGCAAGCATGCTGAATAGATGGAGAGTTTGCAGAGGAAGGCAATGTGTGCTTTGAATGGTTAATATCATGATGATGTCATGCTTCTGCTGCACAAGCAGCTACTATATACCGGTGTGTGTGCATAGAGGTTTTAGAAAAGTAACCATGCCCAAATTAACAAATACAAAAGGGCTCCCATCAGTTTGGCATAAAAACTGTAATATTTGTTAGGCCATAGTCACGCTAAACTGTTCAAAACTGAAGTGCTGTTTTTTTTGCAGTGGTAATCTTTTTAATTTTTATTTTTTTTTTTCCTTAGAGGAGAGCTAGATGGCAAAACTGCTTAAAACTAATTTTAACTGTCTGTGAGAAGGCGCTGTGTTTCTGATGGGTATACGAGTATAGCATGTAACACACAGGCTAATTTAGTTACGTGGCATCTACAGGTGAAAATTTTATTTTATTTTTTTTGAGTAATGGCCTCTTTATTTTTATCACACAAGGGTTTATTCATGCACTTCTTAGATCTACACAATGAAGAGAATAGCAGATGTGTAAATCAGGTCCCATCTGGCATTCACCGCTCTACTGAGCATATTGCTTGTGGAAGTAATTGTAAAAACCAATAGAAAGCCTTTCTTCCCCAAGTGCGCAGTTCATGACTGTATTTATATCTGTAAATAGGCATAACTAATCAGATATGTGACTGTATATGCATTCTGACTATTGCAGAACTATGAGGTTGTCTTGGGGGGGGGGGAGATAGATTCTCTATTAAAAGTCAGGCTATTTAAAACCATAGGCAAGCAAATGAACCAGTTTTTAATGTGTACAACCCACTGTGTGCAAAATCGCTTCTAAACCACATATATGCTGCTGTAGAGCCAATTATTGTATTAGTGAACATACATGTTTTGCCAAATGAAAACAGATTCTTTGGATTCCGTATAATAGAATAAAGTTATAGAATAAAACACCTGACTATTAACAATAGTTTAACAATTTATTAAGAATAGTATAAGAAGATAGCAAAAGTTAACATTTCACTAAGAAGAGTATAGCAAAAGGTCAAAAGGTCTTACAAAAAGGAAAAGCATAACAGATATTAGACAGTATAATCAAAACCTTGCAATACAGCAGGTATTTGCAAGGTACAATCAAATATCACAGTCAATTAAACTGTGATATTATCCAAGCCTGCAATACAGCAGGTATTGTAGGGTACAATCAAATATCAAAGTTGATTAAACTATGATATTATCCAAGCTTACCATACAGCAGGTATGGCAAGGTACAATCAAACGTAATCAAAGTGTGATATAATTAACACTTACAACACTACCCAGCTCCTTTCCCATAATGCCTTGTGATATGTAGATGCTAAGTAGAGGGCAAAAGGCAATTAAAATCTCTACACACCTTTACTGGTGCTCTCCTCAATGTGAGAGATTCTTGTCCCTAACACTACCCAGCTTCATTGATGAATTCCGATCAAGGTATCTTCAGGAAAATATCATCAAGCCATTTGTGACAGGTCATCAAGCAGCACCAGGCGTCCCCAATCACTGCTGTCCAGATTGCAACATATGGCTGGGGGATATTATCCGTCTTTATATACCCTTTGTGTGTGTCATAGAGTGGGCGGGTTACAGAGGTGTATACACCTCTGTAAGGCTTTTCTCATCTCCAAGCTCACATTCTTGCGAAATAGGCCAGGTTTCACCAGAATATGTCTTGTGACACTATGCTTCCTACAAGGTTAATCGTTAAGCTGGCGTTTATGGACATGTAAACACAAAGTCAAACAGAGCTGAACCTTTGAAACCTAAAGTCAAGCAGGGCTGAGCCTTAGAACTGGTTTCATGTCTATCTAGACATTATCTAGTTAAACTTTAAGCTCGCTTAATATGCATGTAAATATCACATAGAATAGAACTGAACTCTTTTCTGTCTTTTCTGAACTTGCTTTTCTGTCTAACTAGACACTATACAGAGTTGAAACTAAGGTTACATGACTTGGCTTGTCAGCCATTTTATCAAGGGCACTCATTTTGATTTTTAGCATTACAATACACTCTTCATGTCAAAGTGCAGTCTTGCTGCTGAGAAAATTGGCTTAGATACCGTATACAAGTGAGTTGCTCAGTACATGGTCTCACCTGTGTTCACCATGCCCTAACATAATGATTGACAAGTCTTGATGTGCAGCATCCACAGATATAATGGGTGCTCTGGCAGGTGCAACCACACCCTGGGCTCCCCAAACCGTTCATTAAGGCTAGGACTACATGGAGATTATGCCCATGACTCCCATCGTGTGACCAAAGATCGCGGTGTTGTCTTCCGACTTCTTCACTCCTGTTAATAAATGGAATCTTAGTGCAACCCTGAGGGTGCCATGAGTGCTACTTCCAACATTTGACTTTTGCAAGGGTCTAAATGAGACTCCATTCACTAACGGGACTGAAGGAGTCTCAGTGAGACATGGCAATCTTTGCTACATTCTTAACGTCTTCTTACAAGGAAAAAATATTCAGATAACCATTGAGAATGTAAAATTGATTACATTACTTATTACAGTTACCTGAATAATAGTTTTCCTTTGGTTGCTACCCATGGACTAGTGGAATGTTCTAAGACATTTACTTGGTCCAAGTGTGGTGTGAACAATTACTTGCTTAGATTGCTCACCTAGACCTAGATTTTCAGACAAGTGTGTAACATTTTCATTGGTCTGAAATGATCTTTTATCACACTTTGACATGGGTGAACTATTTCACAAGACCATTTGGGACTGTTGAAAATGACTTTCAGGTTTTCGAGCATCGGAAATATAAGATTCTGCGGGTGTGGTAGCAGTTTTGACATTTCTGAATAATGGATGAATTATAGCTGTGTTTGTATAGAAGTACATTGGCCTGAGGCATTTGATTCATGTGAATATTTGCAAAAAGGTTCAGTAAGGCATTTTTCTTCATGTTGCAGAAATGAATGGACATTAAATTTCATTGTGCTTGAACCTATGTGTAAAGCTACCCACACACTTTATAAATATATTGGCTTAACCCACTGATTTTGATGGGTTTGGATGACATCTGATATGTATGAGGGCCACCCAATTCTCCCCTGATGGCAGATGTAATGGGTTGGGAAGTTGAATTTGTTGACTCTTCCTTTTGTACTCTGGCAGATACTGGCAGCATTTTTCCCCTTTTCCCAGGTCAATGATCATGCACTTGACTTAGTGTGCATCTGTATGGGAGAGTTCAGCAAGGTAACTGTCAGTCGACGGTGGGTGGTTTATTGTCCCAGATTGACCTGACAGATTCCCTTTAATTAGAGATTTGATACCTGGGGCTGGGCAAATCCGATGATGATTCTGTAATGCCTAGAAATTTATGACTGGCATCAGGGCTGTAGATTGGGGTCCAATTTTGGCTAGAGTTGGGGGGAGGGGGGGTCCAACTCTTCAAAATAAAATGGTTATTTTTAATCAGATTATGCAATTATTGGTATTGTCTAATTAGATGCCTATTTGCATATTTTCATAGGAATTCACTCATTAACTTTTTAATTAATTAGATGATCTTTACTCCTTCTGACTGATCATGGCTGTCAGCCATTTGTGAAGGAGTGAGCTTGGCCTACTGACTCCATAGCCCTGACTGGTATCTAACTTTTCGGTTTGTGTTCAGGTATTGCCAGGCCTCAATACAGTGACAGATCAGCCTCTGGAATGCAGTCGATGTTTTTTCTATTCCTGAGTAGGGTCAGAAATCTAAAAGTACATTTTAATAAGTCTTTTTTACATAATTTTCCTGTTTTAGTTTCATGATTTATTCCCTTTTTTTTTTTTTTTGTTTAGACGCTGAAAACGTATAGACTGAATATAGGTTCTGGGAAAATTCATCCACTGGCTGTATGCATTGCAGAACTATGCCAGTCTCCAGCAGAGAAGCCCTGTGTTATATCTCATCCTGGCACTGTACAGAAAAATTCAGTGGATGCCATGGCGCCTTAACCAGCTTTCCTATCTATATAAAGGGCAGATTGTCTGTGCTATATTTGGCATCCTGTAGGATTCCCTGCTGGTAGCTGCTAATCTCCTTCATTAATTGCCTTTAAGTGGATATGATTTATTAGAGGGTTTGTACGTGCAGAAAACCCAAAATATATATAACTCACAACATTTCTTGGTCTGGCAGGTCACTTTATAAGACGTTTGAATTGTCACAGCAGATAAGACACAAAAGTCTTTTGTACAAACTTTTTCTAAAGTATATGGCCAATGTTCGGGTCACGACCCAATTATAATTCATGCAGTTGGTGTTGGAGCAGTATTAGCTATTGGACACCTGTGATGTAAGTGCTGTTTTAAGAACTGTTACAAATAACATGCTATACCTGACTTTTTTATAATGCATTGCCTTAAATGGTCACTACCTTTTCAGGTAACTTAGTCTCATTTAATACAGTATATGATTCTGGACCAAAACAAAAAGTACTTTATATAAAATTGTTGCTGTTTCTGCCCGAAAAAACCCTCTAAAGTTGCTGCCGTTAAGGGGTCTTCTATGTAGCTAATTTGCTGTTCACTACTTTTTACTAGGGAAGTTTTCTCCATAGATATCTTCAGACTTATGATGGGAACACAGTGAGTGGAGAGGGGCCTATTCTCTCTTCATACATTGAATGAAGAGGGGAGGAGCTAGTTCTCTACAAGCCTGCACTCTGTTTCCTCTGTGCACTACAGGCACTGAGAGAATTCTTCAGGTTGTACAATGTAAGCAAAGTATACTCTGTATGTCTATATATACTTGTGACTAGTATGTGTTATTACTAATGGGATATTTAGTCATAGATAGCAGCTTACTTTATTGTGCTCTGATTTCTCTGTTGCTGTGTCAAGGATTTGTTTAGCTGCGTCATGACCTGGATTTTGGGTCCAGTGTGTCTGGATCTCTTATATTGTGTTCTTATGGGCTTACTATTTTACATGTAAAGAAATCAGTAGACGTAGTAGTAATGGATAGGGCAGACTGCTCCTTATTGTACACAGCCCTGCCTTAGGGAAAAGTAAAATGTGCTGCAGCCATAATGGGACTATTAGCAGCAGAAAAAACTGACAGGACACCATTTATGAAGGCTTATACAGTCAAGGAACAGACTGACCAGCAAGACCCTGCAGGTTTTTCAACTTTCATGAAAACTCTTGTACTCTTTAAAGGTCTATAGTAACATAAATTTTTCAAAGAAATAAAGTGCCACAGGCGTAAATATTTTCTCTAGGCCTCATTCACATGTCAGGGCCAATGAGGCGTTATGCATGTAATCTATTATTAGGCAAATAACTGAAATGTTGACTATAACAATATAGTTTATGCCATTTCACCCTTCACAAAAATCCTCCTACTTACAGTTCACAGCTGGTGTTTAGTTGACCATTTTTGTTCTATGGATTGTTACACATGTATGCAGTGTACAGCTGGCACCCACAGTCTGCCCAAGTGTAATGGAATGGGCAAACTGTATACGTTTGCCATTTCTCTGTAGAAATCTGTACCTTGATCTAGGGGGTACGGTATAAATTCTACACATGCCCTCATTTACATGCCTGACGCATCTCATTAATATTTCACTGATCTAAAATTAGAGGAATTTGGCTTATGGTTCGGGGTCTTGTATGCTGCTGTTTATGCCGTGCTCTTGAAAGTGTCGCTGGCTCTTGAGCTGTACACTAGTTTGTCTGTGCACTGCATGATCTGGTAGTAATCGCTTGTTCCACTGTGATAAGTTAGAATGTGTGAAGATAAACTGTCAGCGATGCCTTAGTGAGTCTGATGCATGAACTATCCAGCCTGTCTTTGTTAGCATAATTCTAGTTCATTTTATGAAAATCTGGAGTTTCCCATTGGAATTATTTAGTTCAACTTTCTGACCTTTAATGATTTACTTTCTGGCCCTGTCGCCCTCTAACTGCAGCCTAAAGCCAGTTATACAAAGTAAATGTCTACTGACTCCATAAACATCTGTTGGAAGCTTTGTTTGGCTTTTGTCTCATGTACAGATATGGCAGTTAACCCACAGTTCTGCAATTGGTTAAATTGTTGCAGAGTGATCTCTTATTACAGAAGACAAAAAAAAAAAAGAACCTTATTGGAAAAACAGTTTTCAATGACATTGTTTTTTGTTGTCTTCTGTGGTAAGATATGCTGAGGAAGTTTAACCCATTGTAGGAGTTTGGGTTAACTCTGTTACATCTGTAAATGGCAGCTTAAGACGTTATTCACACAGGCGTATTTTACCTATGTTTTCCATATTAAGATGTAATTCCCAAATCGGGGATAGAGACACTTAGAGACTTTTACCTCCTCTACCAACTCCAAGTCTTTGCATCCTTACAAAGGTGCCACTCCTCTAATTCCAGTGAAGTTGGAATTTTTTTTCTTCTAGTGCCCACTGTTCTTGAACAGTGCCTAATATAATACTAAGGTGCTCTGCACTCAATTGAGTGGTCCTTGTCTGTCTGCTACAGTCTAGGTCTAGGACCAACTGCTTGGCATTAGAGAGCCCACTTGGAGAATAAGAGCTAATTCATATATAACCTTCAAGGCGCCATATTTTTGAACAGGTTTATGAATTTAAAAAAAAACCCAAAAACCTCCAAATTGTTCAGGGGCAATCCAATGATGTATGCCATATTAGCATTTTGTACTTGTCAGGTACAGAGTCCATCTGAATTGCATGTTCAGGCTTCTGCTCTGCAGTCTCATGCCCAGTGGATAACTCGTGCAATGCCAGAGGAGCAAGCCTGGCAGTCACTTCCCCAGTTGTAAATTCTGCTTTTAAAGAAGGCTGTGGGTGGTTCAAAGTTCTTGTTTAGTTCCTCCTCAAGCTGTAATACTGGACATTGACAGTAATGCCACATGGTATTTATAATTGTATACTGATCTTTACTGGGTATAAACCTAATCAAAGTACCTTGTAGAGGTGATTTTCCAAAAATGCCTCACCTCAGTTGTTCAGCTTTGGAGTCTCATTTTCATGTAAATCGTTTCATTCATATACCCATGAGAAAAGTGCTTTACCTGGAACTTAGACCTGATACTGAAGCCCAGGTAAGATAAGGCACACCCCAGAGCACTTTTCTTATCATTTGCATATAAATAAAACTGTGATTTTACATGAAAATGGGGCCGTAAAGCTGAATAACAAAGATTTAATTGGAAACTGTAGAATGGCTTTAGCTATTGGTTAGCTTTATAACCAATTTACAGCTGATACTCAGTTTAAGAAATTTATGTAAGAATATAAAATGGTATAAAATAACAATTACTCCTATTATGAATAGAAGCCATGATCCTAGTGTGAACAGAACCTAGGTATTAAATAAAGCATCTTGATTCTGAAACTCTCGCAAATTTCTGTAACATAAAAGGGAAGTCCTGTGTAGTTGTATGTCTATATAAAATAATCCTTATTTATATCAAAGGGGTTTTCTATGGAAATGGGTCAATCTGTTATCAGTAAGGTCTTAACCCTGACACCTCCAAAATTCACATATCTTTCCTTCCTGGAAGTCTACTTTTTATTACTGTTGTTTTTTATTGGAATTGTAAACCTGACTTGTCTCCTTTTTTTCTTTCTTTTTTTTTTATGCCGTGACCCTTAGAATGAGAGTGTGTCTGTTTGTCTTAGCTGGATGTTTAGTAAATCCATTAGAGAACTGAGCTGTATAGGAGGTGTGTTCTTGGATTGTTTGACCTCCACCTTGAAACGGGAGTAGTTTGTTTGTCAGAGAAGTATTTTTGGCTTGCAGTGGTATTATGTGCATAAATAGATACTTTGACCTGCTGGAAATGCTTGAGCTGTGAGAACGTATGTATTTTTCTTGTATTTTTTATGGATATAATATAAGAATATGTGTGGAATCTAGATTCATTCCTTTCACAAATCCTTGTAGTGTGTAGGCTTTTTTTTGTACGCAGAGCTCACAGTAGGCTTGCAGCCAAAAATCTATCTTTCTGAGGTTTGAAAATGTTCACTTGTAAAATAACTCATGTGGACAGAAAAGACTTGGCTTTTGGAACAGGCTTTAGTTGAAAGGTCCAGATGTATTCCAGAGTTGGGCCTATTTCAGTCAGAGGGTGTGGATCCGCGGTTACTGCTTAGGCTACGTCTGTTTGCTTTGCTCCTGGTTTAGTATGTAAGCAAATATAAATAAAAGTACGTGTATATTATCTTTTCCCTTGGTAAACACGGCGGCTTTAAAAACCTAGTCTGAAGAAGGTACTTCCCTGAAGCTGCAATAGATAAACACAGGTTAGTGGAGATTAGCAGGCTTCATCCTGAATTCTGCAGTAAAATAAACCCAAGTATTAGCTGCTCTGTTTACTATGTTTATGATGTGGTTCTGTTTAATTCTTTGCTTGCGCTAGGTTCACACTAGAGTTCGGCGCTCTGTTTAAAAATGGGGTCTGCCGGGTTACCACCGGTTTCAGTAGGATTTTTCTCTCCGATTTTAGACGGAATCTGCAGTGGAGTCTCCAACGCAGATGTGAACCTAGCCTTAGTTGTCGTGGTGTGTGTGGTGTTTTTTTTTTTTTTTTTTTTTTCACAAACAATATACAGTAATTTAAGTATATCCTCTGCAGTAGTCCTTTAATTCAGCATTTGATCATCTGACTTTGCATGAAACTGCAATATATTTTGGAATCTTGCAGGATCAGAAAAAGAAGAGGGAAAAAACCCTATGATACATAATTAAAGGGGCTCTCCAGAATTAGAAAAAAAGGGTGAACTTTTATTTATTTTCTCTCCCGGAAATGGAAAAATGCCAATCCCATGTACGGTGTACATTAATGCAATGCATCGCTGTTTAAAGGTATAGAGCTACTCTGCAGTGTCAGACATCACCTATGTACACATGACTCTGTTTCTGAAGGGAAAAAAAAAATATTTTCTTTTCCTGGACATTCTGTTTAGACTAATATATATATATATATATATATATATATATATATATATATATATATAATTTTTTTTTTTTTTGGGGTATCACTTTAATTAGATAAGGAATCTCCAGCAAACTAGCCTAAAATAATGTATTTATTATTTTGGCTGTTAGTAATAGGCATCTAGTAAATAGCAGTACTGTTGCTAACTTGATGCAGCATAATGTTAGAAAAAAAAATGTTGGACAGCTGTGACTAATTTGCACAAAATTTATCATGCAACACCTTCCTTTTTGGTAAAACGTTGTCCTGCTTCAGACACATTTGTTAAAAAGGAGCATGTCACTAAATACTTCAAAGACCTACTGTTAGGGGATGTAGATTGGGAGCCCTATATGGGACAGTGATTGACAATGTCTGTAAAGCGCTGCGGAATATGATGGAGCTATACAAGTAAGCATAATAAATAAATACTATAATATTTTACAAAGTTCATAAATTCTCCCCAATTTTAAAGTAAAATGCATCCGAGAAAAAGGCTGAAATACCCGGTCTGTGGAGTTGTTTAGTTTAGGTGAGATGTACTTATTCCGATTCTGGCTTTGAAATAAAATGATTGTATATTATATATTGTAGAAATAACAGCATAGTTTTCCAGGGAACACGGTGAGAATAATGTTCTTTGATTTCTCCAGTGCTTTTAACACCATACAGCCGGGGCTACTGAGAGACAATCTGGCCCTTGCTGGAGTGGACCACCACCTCTCCAACTGGATCCTAGACTACCTCACAAACCGACCTCAATACGTGAGCGCCCGGGACTGTGTGTCAGACACCATGATCTGTAATACGGGGGGCACCTCAGGGTACAGTTCTTGCTCCTTTCCTCTTCACACTGTACACTGGTGCCAGCGGAACCACCTGAAGATTAACGCTGGGAAGACCAAGGAGATGGTGGTGGACTTCCGTAAATGCAGGTGCCCTCCTAAACCAGTGGACATCCAGGGGACGGGCATCGAGATTGTCAACACCTATAATTACCTGGGTGTGCTCCTTAATAATAATAATAATAAGCTGGACTGGGCAGATCACATGGAGGTCCTGTATAGGAAGGGTCACAGCAGGCTCTACCTGCTTAGGAGGCTGAGAGCCTTTGGAGTCCAGGGGGCACTTCTTAGGACTTTCTTCAACTCTGTAGTGGCTTCAGCCATCTTCTTCGGAGTGGCCTGCTGGGGGAGCAGTATATCACCTAGGGATAGGAATAGACTGAACAAGCTGATTAGAAGGGCCAGCTCTGTCCTGGGGAGCCCACTGGACCCAGTGCAGGTGGTGGGTGACAGAAGGATACCGTCCATGGTGAGCTCCATGCGGAAGAAGTCGTCCCATCCCATGCATGAGACTGTGATAACGCTGGGCAGTACTGTCAGTGACCGACTGCTCCACCCTAAGTGTGAGAAGGAGCCGCTATCGGAAGGCTTTCCTCCCCACTGCGGTTAGGCTGTACAACCAACACCGACCTAAACGGAGATTGTTCCATACAGAGAACTGAAATATCTTTCTGTCTGCGATATCCCCCCCCCCCCCCCCCATGCTACATCTGCCTGTCTACTATCAATGAAATGACTCTCTACCTTGGAACATTCTTGTATATGTTGTATTTGTATTGTTTATCCTTGCTGCTGTAACACACACTGAATTTTCCCATGGTGGGGCTATTAAAGGATGATTTATTATTATTATAATTAGTATTATTATCATTTCATAGGGATTTAGGAAAGGTTAGCTATGGTAATCATTTAAATGTTATATTCCATTAATCTTATATAAAACCGATAGAAGGGCCGTTTCTTCCAAAGCCTTCTATGTTTTCGTGGCCAGTTGTTGAAGGCTCTTACTTTTATTTTTTTGTTGCGGTTATGTGAGAGTCTTGTTTGGACATGGACATGCCAAAGAGCCTCTCTTTTGGTGCTCTTTCTCTTGCAATATAAGAATCACTGTCGTCGTCGTTGTGTGTGTGTGTGTGTGGTGTTTTTTGTGTTTTTACTGCACGTGACTGTGCATTGTCTGTATGCTAGCCATGTTTTTCATGGCTATCACACTGACCCATTCCTATGACTCCCATACACACAACTGTGTATTTTCATGGGGTTGTGAGTCTGGGGCAAAACTCGGGGCAGGTTCTATTCCTACCCATTTTGCGGCCAGTGTTCACTGGCAGCAGTAAATTGGGCCAGGGAGGCATGAGCGGCACGCGGATGTCATCCATGTAGGGTCTGTGCCATTTAATCGCGACCGGTTACAAGCACACAGTCATGTTCATGTAGCGTTAGAGGAGCTTTGATTACTACTGTCTACTTGTTTTAGATGCCTCCCTCTGTGGAGTAGGATGAAATCTTTCTCCAGTCTGAGGGGGTCTCTGTAATATGACTTCAGCACTGGATGTATCCTTGCCATAATTGTCATAAGAAGTGGCAAATGTTCAACCATGACTATGCGTCATTAGCATCAGTGCAGTCCTGTGTAATTGGTGTAGCCACCTCTAGCTGAGATTTACTATTGACCTCTTCTTGAAGCTCCAGAAACTATTTCTGGGTATTGTCAATCATTTTCTAGATAGTTGCCTGGTCTTATTGAGTCAACTGCCACAATTCTGTCCCATTTCTCAACACTTTGGCCAGAATAGATTGGTAGGAAAATATAATTGCTTCTAATGCTTTTTGCTTTGCTATAGACAAAAATTTGTTAAAAGCAGATTCCCTTATAAATAGCTGACAGTCTGGAAAAATAGGTGTCAAATGTTGACTTGCTGACTCCAGTACATTGACGAATGTGGACCATTATCAAACAGTGAGATACTTTACTGGTACAAAAGTGTTTTCTGGGCTTATAAAGTTGATGACCATCAATTAAAGATTGACGGGGACCCGACACCTAGGCCCCCATGGATCACCTGTTAGAAGAGACTGCATTGTTTGGACGAACACTGCAACCTCTTCACTAAAAACCAAGAATTGCAGCTTCTTTGTATAGCAGCTGTGCCTAGTATTGGGGCTCAGCTTCATTTACCTGATTTTGACTGAGCTGCAAACAGGCTATATGAACAATGAATGTGATGTCACTTGCCTGTGAAGTGGAGGTGACACTCACTGAGCATTACTGTTGCTTCAAACAACTGATCTGTAAAGGACCTGGGTGTCGACATGTGCCAGTCTTCAACTGAAGACCAATCGTCAGTTTTCATAAGCCCGGAAAGTCCCAACGCTGTACACAGGGCAGGAAAGTGTTTATATGGATTGATCAGTCTGGTGTCTTCAAATGTGTGCAAATCTTGGAGACTGAGATCTTTGACCTGGGGCTGTTTCCAAGGTTTTTGTATCTAAATTTTAGCAATTTACAGTTTTATAAACAAATGATATTGCAGATTATCTTGAGTGTGATAAGAACATATACTGACTGGATAGTGATCAGTCGGTGCTTGACCTTGTAAAGCAAAGGTTTTTCACATATTTGGAGGAAACAAAGTGCCTATAAAGAGTCTAAGTATTGCTGTTTATTATTATTATTATTATTATTAATTATTTTTATTTTTTTTCCTTTTCCATGAACAATAGTTCTATATGGTTACATTGTGTCTGTCTGACTTCTGCTCTGTATGTGTATGCATTGATGTCACTCAACCTTGAATGCTGACATCAGCATACCTTTAGAGCCATGTGTGCTGTTAAAGGAATTTGACAGCAGTACAAGCTTTTACTACAGTCGGGAAAAAAAGTATTTAGTCAGCCACCAATTGTGCAAGTTCTCCCACTTAAAAAGATGAGAGAGGTCTGTAATTGACATCATAAGTAGACCTCAACTATGAGAGACAAAATGAGAAAACAAATCCAGAAAATCACATTGTCTGATTTTTTATTTTTTATTTTTTCCAAGAATTTATTTGCAAATTATGGTGGAAAATAAGTATTTGGTCACCTACAAACAAGCAAGATTTCTGGCTCACAGACCTGTAACTTCTTCTTTAAGAGGCTCCTCTGTCCTCCACTTATTACCTGTAGTAATGGCACCTGTTTGAAATTGTTATCACTATAAAAGACACATGTCCACAACCTCCAACAGTCACACTCCAAACTCCACTATGGTGAAGACCAAAGAGCTGTGGAAGGACACCAGAAAAAAAAATTGTAGACCTGCACCAGGCTGGGAAGACTGAATCTGCAATAGGCAAGCAGCTTGGTGTGAAGAAATCAACTGTGAGAGCAATAATTAGAAAATGGAAGACATACCCCTCGATCAGGGGCTCCACGCAAGATCTTATCCCCTGGGGTCAAAATGATCACAAGAACGGTGAGCAAAAATCCCAGAACCACACGGGGGAACCTAGTGAATGACCTGCAGAAAGCTTGGACTAACGTAACAAAGTCTACCGTCAGTAACACACTACGCTGCCAGGGACTCAGATCCTGCAGTGCCAGACGTGTCCCCCTGCTTAAGCCAGTACATATTCGGGCCCGTCTGAAGTTTGCTAGAGAGCATTTGGATGTTCCAGAAGAGTATTGGGAGAATGTTATATGGTCAGATGAAACCAAAGTAGAACTGTTTGATAGAAACACAACTCATTGTGTTTTGGAGGAGAGTGAATGCTGAGTTGCATCCAAAGAACACCATACCTACTGTGAAGCATGGGGCTGGCAACATCATGCTTTGGGGTTGTTTCTCTGCAAAGGGACCAGGACGACTGATCTGTGTACATGAAAGAATGAATGGGGCCATGTATCGTGAGATTTTGAGTGCAAACCTCATTCCATCAGCAAGGGCATTGAAGATGAAACGTGGCTGGGTCTTTCAGCATGACAGTGATCCCAAGCACACCGCCAGGGCAACGAAGGAGTGGCTTCGTAAGAAGCATTTCAAGGTGCTGGAGTGGCCTAGCCAGTCTCCAGATCTCAACCCCATAGAAAACCTTTGGAGGGAGTTGAAAGTCCGTGTTGCCCAGCGACAGCCCCAAAACATCACTGCTCTAGAGGAGATCTGCATGGAGGAATGGGCCAACATACCAGCAACAGTGTGTGCCAACCTTGTGAAGACTTACAGAAAATGTTTGACCTCTGTCATTGTGATTTTTTTATTTTTTATTTTTATTTTTTTTGTGGATTTGTTTTCTCATTTTGTCTCTCATAGTTGAGGTCTACCTATGATGTCAATTACAGGCCTCTCTCATCTTTTTAAGTGGGAGAACTTGCACAATTGATGGCTGACTAAATAATTTTTTTTTTTTTTCCCCCCACTGTGTGTTCATGAAACCATGAAGTTAAAGGCCTTGAGGCAAGTTTTAAAGGGGTTGTTCAGGATAACAGTTTTTTTAGTATGAGGCCGGGAAAGGTGAATTTAAAAAAAAAAAACAAAAAAAAACCCCTCACCTGTCCTCGGTGCTTCGGTGTCTCCCACCGTGGTCCAGTCCCAAAACCAGGACATCACTTGCAGACGTCACCTGTGATGTCCCGTGTCCTTTTTTTAGACTGCTGATTGGCCTCAGAAGTCACAAGCGGTGAGCCCAAACAAGACCCCGGTGCAGCAGGGCCAGACCTCTGTGGGAGACACCGGAGCATCGAGGACAGGTGAGTATGGTTCCCCTTCCTTTTTTTTTTTTTTTTATATATACCTTCCCTGGCCTCATTGTAAAAAAAAAAAAAAAAAAAAAATTATCCTGGACAGCCGTTTTAAGTAAGGTGTTTGTACTGTGTATAACCTTACAAAAAAGTTGCCTTGTTAGTCTCTTCAACTCCTTAGTTGAAGCATATGGCATACCCCAAGTTTTTCTTTTTTTAAAGCCTGACCGTTTTTCTTGGTGACATGCTGTGAAATGGAGTCCGTTTCCTGTAAATAAATAAAATACATGAAGACAAGTTTGTTTACTACTGTGCATGATGCAGCTGGAGAGCTCTCATGCCAGAAAGTTGTGTATTACATAAAACACATGGTTGTTGTTAAGTGTTAAACGGGAAAGAAGTTCTGTGGCTTGTGTAATGGACATGTGCATGGATAATCTGGAAGTAGAATACTATCTTATTCTGCCATTGGTGGTTGTTAAGGAATATCGATTTGGTGTGTATGTGGCTGTAAAGGATTAGGACTGATCAGGGTTGTTATAGTGTATATGTTACAAAATAGGATGCCATAAATAAAAAAATAAATAAATAAATTGTATCAAGTCAAACGCGTCATGTATGAAAAGTTTAAACTAGGATTACAGTTTAATTCTGAAATCCTTTTTACTACTCCATTTGTGTTTGGTATTCTTTGTGCACGTTCATTTACTCCAAAATATACTTGGCTTATTGGATCAAATTAACTGTTTAGCGTGTGTGTGTTTAAAATTCTGAAAATTCTAAAAAACTACTTATATTTGCAAAAATGTTTAACTTAATCATATCTATATTTGTAGATAATTATATGTTCATGGGATTACCCCTTTTAAGGTGGAAAAATATTTGGAGATGCACAGATGAGATTTAAAGTTAACCTGTTACCCTGCCTTAGTACAGAATATGATGGAGAGGGAGTGAAGCTGAGCTGTGATTATAGGTTTATGTGATTTGGAGCAGGATTTCTGAAAGAGCACAGGACTCCTAGAGGAGACACAGAGTCAGGCTTACTCCACCAAACACAGTGGTTGAGAGCTTTCCTTGTATCACTGTATGATAGTTCCCAATACTTAGAAGGATGAGGAGCAGTGGGCTATGGGCTGGATACTTACAAGTTGTGTGGATTTTCATGGTTGCCTAGGAGCTCAGTAAAGTCTGGAGACTCTTTAATTCCATGTCTGTTATGTCATGGGTCAGTGTTGCAAGAGATGAGTCATAGTATTATTCATTTTGCTGCTTTCTTGACTTTGTTGGATCAGTGTAGTCTTTGGCATAATGACTTCTTCACATTAGGAAACGGTTGAATAATAATAGTAGTATAGGTTTGATTGCGTATGTTGCTCCCATTCTGGTTTCCATATGCGGTATACACAGGAAGATGTAACTTGCTGATCCAATTCCCTCATCATTGAATTAATCACTTATTTTGTTCTGGGATCCTGAGCTCTTAGCCAAGGTCAGACAATGAATTGTGTGTTCCTGGACCTTTCACAAAGTGGAATGTTGCTGGCATAGTCTTGTAAGGATGACTAAGAATTCATGCATGTGTCAGCCGTTCTGCCTGCCAAACTACAAGGAATTTCAAGTCAGACCCTTTTCACAAGACAGAAGTTTATTTCCATATTGTTATATTTTATTATCTTCATATTTTTGTTCTTTTCAGTTCTAAAATATTGGAGGTATTTAATATTCTAGTACAACGAAAATTAGTTTTGAAAAATATATATATTTTTTTAAAGAAATGTTCACATTAGTCTTAGTTCCCTTTTAAAGGGGTTGTCCGAGATAAATTGAAATCCCTACGCTAATCTAAACACCCTCCCCCCCTCCTCCTTTCTTAATAACATAATTTATCAAAAATGTATAGTTACCCATTTCCCTGGGGTGGTCATGTGACCGCCCCAGGGACGTTTGCCAGTTATTCGGTGATGATCAATTTCCCCGTTTCTGGAAACGTAACGTCACTACTACTCCCCCCCCCCCCCTCCACTCCATCATACTTGCCTATCTTCTTCCTTCCAGACTTCTTCCTGAGGAACGGCTCCTCCCTGTTTTCTGAATGCCGTGCGTGCTATAGATCCAGCACTGCTCTGTGCAGCCAATCATCTACTGCGCAGGTGTGGGAGCAACATCACAGACCTGCGCAGTAGAGGTGGATCATCGGTTACAGAGCAGCGCTGGGTCTATAGCACACACGGCAGTCAGAAAAGAAGGATGGGCCATCCCACAGGAGGAAGATAGGTTAGTATGTAATGGGGTCGGGGGTTGAGCTGAGTAGGTAGGGAAGGGTTAGTAGTTGTGAGTGGGATAGCTAGAGAAAGTGAAGGGGTGTGAGGAGGTAGGAAGGGGTGTAACGTGAGAGAGGTATCTAGCGTGGAAGTTACATAGCAGGAATCATGTAAACAAATGCATTAGATACCAGGAGCTCCCAGAGACACTTGAAAATCACTCAAAACACTGCTAAAGGTATATGGGTGCATTTATTAACCCATTAATAGAACTAACGGACCTTTTTTTAAAAAAAAAAAAAAAAAAAACCTGTTTTTTTTGTCCGGAAAACCCCTTTTAGTTTTATTGTTGAGATGCCCTTCAATATTCATTAGGGCTGGGCAATTTATGACCTAATTAAAAATTGCAATTAATCGGGCATTTTCCCTTGATTACGATTACACCCCTTTTATGCCATGCCCCCTTTACAGTATGATGAAGTGTTGGATAAACCCCATGAGATTCATTCGCCCGGCGGTTTCGTTTAGATCAAACACGACCCAACCGAAACTACTGCTATTATACTGCAGGGTCTCTTTAGACCTCAGAGTATAATAAGCGGAGGCCCATGAGGTGAGGAAACCTTAAAAAAACAGTGTTACTTACCTCTCCTGCATGACTCCCCACTGTCATTGGTGCTTCTAGTTGATGTCAGGGATTGCTGATTGGCAACGCCACGTGACCTCAGCCAGTCCCTGACGTCAGCCAGTAGACAGCAGGGAGTCACGCTGGAGTGCAAGAGAGATAAGTAGACCCCAGAGTATAATAAGTGGAGGGCCAGAGAAGTGACCAAACATAAAAAACTGTGTTAGAGACCCTATAGTATAATAGCAGTATCAGTTCAGTCCGAACGAAACTGCAAATATTTTAATAACAAAACCAAAATAACCGATGTGAGCAAAATCACGTCTGTTATGTAGGTTGACATTCGGTTTCTCTTTATTTTTTAATTAATCACCCAGCCCTACATTATCCAGCAACTTTAATTTAACTAACAACCTCTGTGCAGTCGTTCAAGCTGGACCTGGAGGGTTATACACTAGTTCTGACCCTGGGGTACGTGATTGGGACCAGCACCCATCCCCTGGGTAACTCTGCCCTCTCTCCTCTCCAGTTTTCACAGGTAGTTACCTGTGCTATGGGGGCTGGCTTTACTATAGACTGCCAGGCACCCTAGCAGAAATGACTACCTGTGAAAACTGAAGAGGGAGGGGGAGCGACCCTTGGGGATGGGAGCTGGTTCTGATCACGTGACCACCCGCACTAGGTTCGGCTTGAACAAGTGCACGGAGGAAGTTAGTTAAACAGGACCTTTCAGCACCTCCGCCAAGTCAATCTCTTTGCATCATTTAATATGCGCTGCTCCACTTATTTCGCTACAGTTGGGATTCTCTCTCTAGTCCCCAAAGTTCCCTGAGTTTTAAGAGGCAGTGGTGGTTGTGCGAGCTCACTTCGTCTTCACAAATCGGTGATGTCATATTCAATGGTCACATGGCTTTGCAGCAGCTCCGTCTTGTCAAATGAATAAGACTGGGCTGCAATATCAAGTTCAGCCTCTACACATTGTATGGCGTGGTGTTTAATATGCAGTGAAGAGGCATCAGCACTCATTTGAACTCTGTTGAGGTTCCGGTTGTCAGACTATCACCGTTCTGGCATCTAACCTAAGGATAGGCTATCAATATCCTAGTGCTAGAAAATAATAGTAATAATACATTTTATTTATATAGCGCCAACATATTCTGTAGCACTGTACAATTTGTAGGCTTCAAGTACAGACAAAAAAGATACATTACAAAGAAATAGTCAATTCACACACTGGGACTGCGGGCCCTGCTCGCAAGAGCTTACAATCTATGAGGTAGAGGGGTGACACGAGGTAGCAGGGGCCGCATCGGAGGTAGCATTGCTTATACAATGGTCAGACAATTTTTGTAATAGTTTACTGTCATTACACATATACCCTGTAGTCCTAATTATTATGCAAATAATATGTTCTCATATTTTCAAAAATTACCTATATGAATTGCAGTCATTGTAATGTTCCAGTCATCAACTATTCGAGTATAATTCAAAGGTTTTTGAACAAACTGCCTATGATAATTATATTTTAAGAAAAAAAAATAAACACTCAAAATGCATGTTTTAAATTATTATGCACAGCAGAATTTGCAACCTTTTCATTTTTATTAAGAACAAAAAAATGGTCATTGTGAAATTCTAAGCATTAGCAGGTTATTACAAACTGAAATCAAACAGTTTTCAAGCCAAAACTTTATTCGAGGTGATGTTACATTTGCACATAGGACCCCTTGTTCGAAAGAAGCTTCTGAACTCTCTCGTCCATTGAATTTGTCAGTTTTTGGATGGTTTCTGCTTCAATGGTTTTGCATGAGGACAGAATACCCTCCCAGAGCTGTTGCTTAGATGTGAACTGCCTCCCGCCATCATAGACACTCCTTTTGATGATGCTCCAGAGGTTCTCAATGGGGTTGAGGTCAGGGGAGCATGGGGGCCACACCATAAGTTTGTCCCCTTTTATGCCCATAGCAGCCAGAGATGCAGATGTGTTATTTGCAGCATGAGACTGTGCATTATCATGCATGAAAATGATCTTTCTGCGGAATGCATGGTTCTTCTTCTTGAACCATGGCAGGAAGTGCTGTTTGAGAAACTCCACATACATTATGGAGTTCATCTTTACCCCTTCAGGGATCCTAAAGGGGCCGACAATCTCTCTCCCCATGATTCCAGCCCAAAACATTACTCCACCTCCTTGTTGGCGCCGTAGCCGTGTTTGCATGGGGTGTCCATCAACAAGCCATCCTCCACTCCATCCATCTGGACCATTGAGCGTTGCACGGCACTCGTCTGTGAACAAAACAGTTTTGAAGTCAGTCTTCGTGTATTGTTTGGCCCAATGGAGTCGTTTCTGCTTGTGTGCAGTGGATAGAGGAGGTCAACAGGATGGCTTACGCACAGCTGCAAACCTCTGAAGGACCCTGCATCTTGTTGTTCGGGGGGACGTTGGAGGCACCAGCAGCTTCAAAAAGTTGTCTGCTGCTATGACAAAGCATTTTTGAAGCTGCTTTTTTAACCTGATGTAATTGCCTGTTGGAAAGAGTCCTCAATTTTCCCTTATCGCACATACTTCTTGATTGTGCGATGATCACGATGAAGTGTCTTGGCAATGTTGATTGTAGTCATGCCTTGACCTAAACACTCCACAATTTGTTGCTTCTCAGCAGCCGACACATCCTTTTTCTTTCCCATTTTGGCTGAAAATGTAGGCTGCTTAATAATGTGGGACAGCCTTCTTAAGTAGTCTTGCCTTTAATTGGACACACCTGCCAAACTAATTAGCACAGGTGTCTGCAGTTGCTTTCAGTGATATAAAGAGCCCTGACACACATCACCATCAATGAGTTTAACTGACAAACAAAAAAATTCTTACCTTATCGATCCTAAACACTTTTTGCATAATAATTTGGAACACAGTGTATAAAGCTGTATGAGCCATCACCAGTCGTGTCCTTTAACATGCAGATAGTGCCTGGATATATAAAGTTAGTCTGATACGGCATCATATCCTGTGAGATAATGTTGTAGCGTAAGCAGAGGAGGATACGTTTTAGGGATTCTAACTACAGAAGGGTTTACGTTGGATGATAGACAGAGATGAGGGAGGAAATGTAGGGAGGTGCAGCATTATGGAGAGCCTTGTGGATGAGGGTGCTAAGTTTATATTGTATTCTGTATTGAATAGGCAGCCAATGTAGTGGCCGACCCAAACCGGAGGAATCGCTGTAGCGTCTAGACCAGGGGTCGGCAACCCCCGGCACGCGTGCCAAGAGTGGCACGCAAGGCTTATTTCCCTGGCACGGCAGCCCGAGTCCTCATCCAGCAGTTTCAATCAGACCAAACAAGGCCAAAACAAAATTGCTATTATTATACTGTGGGGTCTCTTCACACCCCCGAGTATAATAAGCGGAGCCCCCGGGGAGGTGATCAAACATAAAAAGCAATGTAACTCACCATTCCACGCTCTGCAGCTGCTGTGTGCTCTCCGGGCGCTTCTGCCTGAAGTCAGCTGACAGGGCCTCAGGAGTCACGTCTGCGTCTGGTGTCATTACGCTTAATGACGTGACGTGACCCCTGAGACCCAATGAGCGGGCGCTTCTCCCTGTAGTCAGTGACCAAAGAGAACACAGCAGCTGTGGAGCGTGGAATGGTGAGTACATTGTTTTTTTATGTTTGTCACCTCTCTTCGCCCTCCACTTATTATACTCTATAATAGCTAGTGAGTGGCACAAATTGGAATATTATAAAAGTTAGAATATTATACCGTGTGCAGGGGCCACTATGGGACATAATGCCGTGTGCAGGGGCCACTATGGGACATAATGCCGTGTGCAGGGGCCACTATGGGACATAATGCCGTGTGCAGGGGCCACTATGGGACATAATGCCGTGTGCAGGGGCCACTATGGGACATAATGCCGTGTGCAGGGGCCACTATGGGACATAATGCCGTGTGCAGGGGCCACTATGGGACATAATGCCGTGTGCAGGGGCCACTATGGGCCATAATGCCGTGTGCAGAAGCCACTATGGGAGATAATGCCGTGTGCAGGGGCCACTATGGGACATAATGCCGTCTGCAAGGGCCACTATGGGACATAATACCGTGTGCAGGGGCCACTATGGCTGTGGGACATTATTCTGTATAATGGTGTGTTTTCTGTATTAAGGATGTGTTTTTTTTGTTTTTTTTTTTGTGCAAAAATGCACCAGTTTTACATCGAAGTAAAAGTTCCAGTGGCCTAAGAATATAGCTGCATCCAGAAACATAGAGTGTTACCACCATAAGGATGCCCCATACGGTGCTCCTGGACACATTTACCACTAATTGCAGGATGCACATGAACTTTCATTGCTTCTAATCAGAAAGTACAGGTGCATCCCAGGAAATAGCAGTAAACGCATGTGTCCTAAAGCATCTGGTGGCAGCACTTCTGTGATATGGTTTGTGGTATATGACTTTAGTTTAGGGGTCGTCAGACTTACAATTATTGACCGGCACTCCGAGTACCTCATCTTTGATTTTTTTTTTTTTTAACTAAAATCGGCATGCCGAACAAAAAAGGTTGCCTTCCCCTGGTCTAGACTGATAGATGAGCCTGGCCGCCGCATTCAGAATAGATTGTAGAGGTGAGAATTTAGTAAGGGGAAGACCGATTAGTAAGGAGTTACAGTAGTCAAGGCAAGAGTGAATCAGGGCAACAATAAGTGTCTTTAGTGTATTTGTGGTAAGGAAAAGGCGTATTCTGGAGATGTTTTTGAGGTGGAGATTACATAAGCGTCCAAGTGATTGGATATGGGGGGTGAAGGAAAGGTCTGAGTCAAACAAAACCCGAGGTAGCGGCCATACTGCCTAGGAGTTATGGTAAGGCCAGAGACTGCAATCGAGATATCAGGGACAGATCTATTAGATGGTGGAAGCAGCAGTAATTCAGTCTTTGAAAGATTCAGTTTCAGATAGAACGAAGACATGATATTTGAGACAGCAAAGAGACCGTCACTGGTGTTCTGTATTAGTGCAGGGGTGATGTCATGGGATGACGTATATAATTGGGTGTCATCAGCATAAAGATGGTACCGGAAGCCAAATCTAGTGATGGTTTGTCCAATGGGACTGTGTAGAGGGAGAAGAGCAGGGGACCTAGGACCGAGCCCTGAGGAACCCCAACGGCAAGGTGAAGAGGGGAAGAAACAGAGCCCGCAAATGATACACAGAAAGTGAGATAAGAGGAGAACCAGGAGAGCGCGGTGTCCGTGAGGCTGACAGAGCGGAGCATAGTGAGGAGGAGTTGATGGTCAACAGTGTCAAATGCTGCTGAGAGATCTAGAAGAATAAGAAGAGAGTATTCACCTTTGGATTTAGCCGTCAGGAGATCATTGGAGACTTTTGGCCGTTTCAGTAGAGTGCAGAGTGCGGAAGCCAGATTGTAAGGGGTCAAGAAGAGAGTTGGCAGAAAGATAGAAGATTAAATGAGAATAGACTAAGTGTTCCAAGGTTTTGGAGATGAAAGGGAGGTTAGAAACAGGTTGATAGCAGCACAGGACGGGTGAAGGGATGGTTTCTTCAATAGAGGGGTTATGACAGCATGTTTGAATGAGGATGGGAAATTTCCAGAAGAGAGAGAGAGAGAGAGAGAGGTTAAATATTTTAGTAAGGTAAGTCATGACAGAGACTGGAGAAGGTGTGAGCGGAAAGGGTCACTACTGCAGGTTGTAGGGCGAGAAGAAGAAAGTAGCTGAGATACTGTAACAGGTTCAAAAGATGAAAATGAACAGTCTGAAGTGCGGCTGGTGAGGGGGTCAGTGCCATCTGGGGATTGGGCGGTTATTTCCTGGCTGATCTTATCAATTTTGTTATGGAAATAAGTGGCCAGGTCATCTGCGCTAAGGTCTGTGAATAGCATCTGCACCTTGGGAGTGGGTATGGAGTAAAAAGTTTCAAATAGTCTTTTAGGCTTACAGGAGAGAGAGAAGAGATGAGAGCGGTGAAATAGGCTTGTTTGACAAGGTAGAGAGCAGAATTATAGGTTTTAAGTATAAATTTAAAGTGGAGGAAGTCTGCAGATGTACGTGATTTTCTCCACAGACGTTCAGCACACCTAGAGCACCGCTGAAGAAAACTTGTCTGTGGCATCTGCCAGGGTTGCTGCCTCCTGTATCTAATGTTTCGAGCGGAGGGGGAGCCGCCTCATCTAATGCACTCTTAAAGGGGTATTCCCATGAACATAATCATATCTATATTTGTAGATAATTTAAAAGTTAAACATTTTTGCAAATATAAATAGTTAAAATTTCTGCAGTGTTTTAAAGATTTTCTCTATCCATCTTAGTGGTGACAGTCTGTTTTCTTGATCGGTTGCCAATGGATACGACCACAAATGCAGAAACTTTCTATGGTCTGGGACTTGTCAGGAACCCAGCAATGATTTTCTTATTGTAGCTGGGTTATCAGGCAGGGACACTACATGTATCAGAAGATATCACGGCCACAATAAGGAAATCATGGCTGATTTTCTGACCTTATAAAGTTCCTGCATTCATGGTCGTATCCACTGGCAACCGATTAAGTCATCAACTTGTGACTACAAGATATTTAGAGAAAATCTTTAACACTCTGCAAAATGTTTAATTACTTATATTTGCAAAAAATGTTTAACTTTTAACTATCTACAAATTTAAAAATGGTCATGGGAATACCCCTTTAAGGGTTTCATTATAGTGACTGGTGGCCAGATTGGGGCAGGAGAGTGAAGAGATGGGGGACAGAGAGGACTGTAGAATATCTGAGAGGTGCTGGGTGTTCATACCATGTAAATTCCTATATGTATGATGGGTAGGTGTGTCCTGTGAAGGAGAGGAAGCACTGATGGTGAGAGACAGAAGGTTATGATCAGAGAGTGGCAGAGAAGAGTTAGTAAATTTAGAAACTGTGAGGAGTCGATGGAAGACGAGATCAATGGTGTTGCCATCTACATGTGTGGCGGAAGAGGAAAGTTGTGAAAGACCAAAAGACGTGGTTATTGAGAGAAGCTGTGAGGCAGCTGGGGAGATAGGGATGTCAGTGGGGATGTTAAAGTCACCCATGATGAGGGTAGGGATTTCACTGGATAAAAAGAAGGGATGCCAAGAAGCGAAGTGATCCAGAAATTAGTAGGGTGAGCCAGGTGGACGGTAGATCACAGCTACACGTAAGGAGAGTGGGCGGAAAAGTCTGATAGAATGTACTTCAAATGAGGGGAATGTGAGTGAGGGTACTGGTGGGATGGCCTGAAAAGTGCAGAAGTAACTCTACCTCTCCACCCTTCCTTTGTCAGGCCTAGAGGTGTGTGAGAATTGTAGGCCACCATGAGACAGAGCAGCAGGGGAAGCCGTATCAGACTGCTGGATCCAGGTTTCAGTAAGGGCAAGCATGTTAAGAGATTTACTGAGGAATAAGTCATTAATATATTCTAGTTTGTTACACACTGAGCAGGCGTTCCAGAGAGAACAGTTAAAAGAGACAGGGGAAAGATAAGGAGAGGGAACACAGTAAATATTGATTAGGTTTGTAGGATTTCTGTGTGTGTAGGAAGAGGAAAAATTAGGGAAAGAAGGAGGGCCAGGGTTTGGAGAGATGTCCCCAGCAGCTAGGAGGAGCAAAATGGACAGAGACAGAAGGTGGTTCAGTGATTTATGTGGATGTTTATATTTGGTTTCACTGATAAAAGAAGTATAGGGATTAGGGTGGTTAAAGAGAGTGAAAAGTGTGTGAGAGCTGTACATGGGTAAAGAAAGAAGAGAAGGACTGATATGGATAGTGTGCACTGGTGGTAGAGATGGAGGGGAGTTCTGCAGGAAGACAATTGCTAAGATAGTAAGTGACAGTGTAGCTCTTTCATATCATGTGTAAAGCTTGTTCTTTTGGTTTTAAGTTTACCTGGTGTTCTTCCATGGAGTTCCTGTCTTGTGCCATGTGTAAGTGCACTTTGGTTAATATACACTTTAGGTTAATATGGACACTGCATTAGGAAATGCCCCCCTGCATTGGAAATGCTTCCCCAGAAAACCCATTTAATGATTTATTTGTTGTTGTTATTTATTTTTATTTTGTTAAACAGCATGGGCTAGTTCATATGAATCACCCTACATTCAACAGGAGATAATAATTTTGATAAAAAGCTGCTTTTTATTCCCATGCAAATGAAATGAGGGCATCAGGTGAGTGTTCTGAGCTGCTGCGCATCGTGGCAAAATCTTCCTCTTGCTTGGGATGAGGAGGGGGAAAGCTCTGATAACGTCAGTGGTGCTGAGAGGGGCCCTTGCTGCGATGCTCAGCTGCCCCAGAACATGCCCCCGATGAACCCTTGGTGTATTTACATAGAAATAAAAAGCAGTTTCTTGTCAAAATCAAGCTGATATTCTGCAAACCTTCTAGCACTGTGCTCACAGCCCAGAGATCTATAAGGTACTGCGACTGGTTCTTCTTCTTTGCAAATCTGAAGGTCTGGGTAAACCTTGTAATATTGTGTACATGACACCTTGTTCACCTTCACAGCCATGGATTAGTCTGTTTGTAAATTCCCTCCTGTCCACCAGATAAACAATGCTTTCTTGGAGAGCGCTGCAGTGTTGTTGTTACCGGTCACATGTCATGACTGCAGCCCAGTGTCTGGGACACATTGTAACCATTTTGTTTAAGCAGAACAATGTGTGCTTGTGATGGGTAGTGTTTGGGAAGATTCTGTATAATGCAGAAACTATGCAGGAAAGTTAACAGTTTGGACACTGCCTCTGTTGGTCTGAACTCATACTTGTCATTTTAAGCACAGTGGTGTGCCTTCTATTGATGATATCACATTCTCCAACATAATAGATCTGACGTTTGGATGTATGCCTTTATATAATTCTGTTCCAAGAAACCTTTTTAAATGTGCCATGCAGAAAAAAAAAATTCATGGATGCTTTTCACTTACTGCTATTATTTTTATGTGTCATGGTCTACAGCCTGTGGATTGGGCTGAAATAGGAGTTGTAGTTGTCTTTTAAAAATTGGCAATACGCTAGGACAGCTCCTGCAAAGCCTTGGTGACTGGAGCGAAGCTCCTGCTTCAAGTCAAACTCAGAGGAGTCTGAAAAGCTAAGCTTCTATTCTACATGGTCTGAACACTGGACAGATGTTATGGAGCGAGCCAAGTAGTTTTGTTGCAAAAGACATCAGTGACCACGGTGTTTCCCTCTATTTCAGTACTGTCGGAACTTTAAGCCCAACAAAGTATACAAGAAGTATACTGTTGGAGAAATATCTATATGTAGAGTACAGTACTATAGAACTATACACATGGATAAATGTAGTGTAGATTACAATTAAATCAACATGTATATCAGTGGATAGTAAACTGACACAATAAGAATGCCATAGTGCTGTGTAAAAGAACGAACATATGCAAAATGTGTGTGTCTAGCCGGAGGAGGTAAAGGAGGAGAGGTTAGCTAGGGAGCAAAACAATGTGACCATTAAGGCCCGGTTCACATCTGCATTCGGGTTTCCATTCAGGGAGTCCGAACGGAAACCTATACGCATGAAAAGCGGTTTATCTGGGAAACCACACGGACCCCATAGACTATAATGGGGTCCATGTGGTTTCCGCACGAAGCAAGTGGAAAGAAAAGTGCTGCAAGCAGCACTTTCCTCTCCGCATGTTTCCTCATGTTTAGTGCGGTAACCACACGGACCCCATTATATTCTATGTGGTCCATATGGTTTCCCAGGTAAACTGCTTTTTATGCATATAGGTTTCCGTTCGGGGGGGTCCCCAAGCAGACTCCCTGAATGGAAACCTGAACGCAGATGTGAACCGGCCGTAACACTCTGACAGATGTACCTTTTTGCAAGAAAAACACAGGTTAGCGTAACCACAGTTACACCTTTGCCGTGCTGTGGCCATTGCATAGAAACTCACTCTTAGGCTGAGCCCCATGTTGCGGAAATGCAGCTTACTTTGTTGCAGATTTTGTTGCATGTTTTTGAGCCAAAGCCAGGAGTGGATTGGGCAGAAGGGAGAAGTATAAGAACTTCCTAAATATTTCCCATTCCCGCTGTAGCTATTTTTGGCTTTGGCTCAAATAAATGCGGCAAAATCTGCAACAAAAGAAGCTGCATTTCTGCAACGTGGGGCCACAGCCTTAGGTGTGTTTTTTGACAGTAATTTTTTAAAAAATGATTTTTAAACACTGCTTGTAATGTGTGTGTTTGTGTGTGTGTGTGAAAAAAAAAAATAAAAAATTCTTCTTGTCAGGCTCATTTTGGCGCCTCCCGGTTGTTATGCTTTTAGCTACAGCATTGGTGTCCCAACACGGACATGTGACCCCTTCAACCACTCACTGGCTCCAGTGGGTCACCATTTTATTTATTTATTTGCTTACTTATATAGCGCCATCATATTCTGCAGCACTTTACAAAGTCAAACACCCAAGTAGGGTGCACAATCTAAATAGCATTGCCAATGCATGCTGCAACTGTGGTCTCCTAATAAAGTCTTCTGCCCACCAAGGTGCTTTGTGCATTGAGGCTGATCTGCTCCTTAGTTCATATAGCATCCAAGCAAGGATGTTTTCAGTTGGAGGCATCTGAGAGGGAAAGAAAGAGTGTTCATTTCTTTGCAGTTTGTAGTATGTATGTATTTTTGCACTCTTCCTGTAGCTCTGTATAGGTTATATATTTCTTTTCGTCTACTCTTGTGTTCTCCATTGCTTTGGGGTTTTGACATATTTTATGCCTCTCTTCATGTTTGTATTGATGTAATTGTGGTTTTTTTTTTTTTTTTTTTTTTTTTTTTAAATCCATTTTTGAATTATGCGACTACTATTGTTTATAATATTTTGCTCCTGGTGAGTTTATGTATGAGGCTCTGTGTATATTTATGCTGATATGATGTGTCATCCAGAGAAATGACTTGTCATGTGATTGTGATGGTCAATCCAGGCTGTTTTCAGTAAAGTAGCTGTGAATGATTCTTCACTGGTTAGAGACTGAGCAGATAGGGAGCATGAAAATGGTGCAAAAACGGACATATTTTCATGTTTTTTGACTGCATTATTTTTTTTATATTCCCTAGTAAACTATTCGGTACCTGTTATATAAGTGATATGAATCTTTGTCATGTGGTCAGATGAGATTTGATTATTTTTTTTGTATGCGTTTTGCCTGCTAAATGTGGCACACTTTACAGAAGAAAATTCTATGTCAACCTTATAAGTATTACTTTTTTCTTTAGGTGAAATTGTGGTAAATGAAGTGAACTTTGTCAGAAAGTGCATTGCATCAGATACAAGCCTCTATGATCTGTGGGGGAAATTAACCTGCACCAACTTTAAGCTTTCATTTATTACCGATTCTCCTGTGCCCTTTCAGGTATGTATAGAAGTGGATCTGTCTACACTTGTATAGTATATGAAGGTTTCAAATGTTATCACATCATATCTGTTTGTATTACAGAAATTCCACTATAAAAATTACCTCCTCGGTGAGCATGATGTCCCACTGACTTGTATTGAGCAAATTGTAGTAGGTATGTACTCTGAAGTACGATTTTTGTAATGTGTATGTGGCTGTTTTCCGATCTACCATTCTCTATAATGATGAGAGACTACACATGTTACAATGAGATACTTCAAGGTACAAATGGCGCTTCTAGAACCAGAGTTTGAAGGGACTGTATACTTTGAGCTTACTCTTTCAACTGCAGTTAGTTGTCTATCAGGACTGGAATTGTTTCCCTCTCAGCTGGATAAACGGCACCTTATACAGATCACCAATACTTTAGGTATGTTAGCGCCCAATTGCATAAACCAGATCAAACCATAAAGAGAATAACATGGGAAGATAAGTGTATGTGTAGTTTGTATTACTTTCACAGACTTCAGGGCAACGGCAGACTATGTATTGTCACTTCCTTTGCCCAGGTGCTAAGTGAAGGTCTAGAAACCACAAGACCATTCAATGCAGCCCCACACCATTACGCTAGCACTCCTGTGGCTTGAAAAACTGTTATGGTGGTATACTAAATGTGACTGTTATTTTCTCACTGCTGTTCTTTTAGTAACTTGTGAAGTTGCACCCAAAAGCCTAGAACGAGGCATAAAATAGTGTGCTAGTTTAAAATGAATATTTTCATAGAAGACCTTTCTGGTAAAGACACAGGATATACAAACAAAGGGGGTTTGCAAGTGAATGTGAGCTGATATGCTGTAATCTGGCCTTGCCACTGTACAGAGAAAGAAGCTGTCTGCTGCTTGCTCCCTTCTCTGTGTATGTTCTGGTGCCAGCTGCTGTTGAGTACAGCTTACTGGTGTGTCTGCGCCGGGTGTGTGTGTCCGGGTGTGGCTGCATGTATATAGATTTTTCACACCCCCTCTTCTCTGGAGTGCCCTACAGGAGAGTAGGGAACCTATATACTCCCAATGGATGAACGGCTATCCACCATAAATGTCACACTTGGGAAAACCTATATGTTTTCTTGTTGCATTTGAGAGTGGTAAAATCTAGACCCTTAGACCAGAAAACTTTGAGCACCCCTCATCTAGAAGCATGTATTTACGGACATACAATATGTCTTATTGAGGTGGTCCGTATACCTATATTCTGGGTGAAAAATGCTCTTAAACAGTTCTATAAATAAAAAGCAGAATAGGTAGAGACATATGATGATTTTCACTTCTACATGAAGTACGCCAGTATAAAAGTTGCAAGAAAAATAAAAGTTCCCTTCATACAGCATTATTACTGTATGGTATAGTGTCTCCGGCAGTCATTCTTCACTGTTTTCTGTGCGCGCTACATGTTCTTTGTGTGATGTCACTCCCGGCTCCAGACATTGTTGCATTTTTAGCTAGCCTCATTCACTGTACTGAACACACTGTAAAATCATTCAATTGCTATGTTTGGCATGCGCAACTTTTGTTGCTTGCCATAGAAATTTATTCATAAAGCTACTTAATGTTGGTCTACTGAAATTGCATCTAGTTTGCCACAGATTTCAGGCCTGAACTGGTTTCAGTAAAAAGAAATTCGCACAAATCTGAGTTCTTCATGTCCTCATCACTGTTCAGAAGTGTTCACATCTCTTGATTTGAAAATACAGGTACAAATTCACATTGTTGCTTTTTTTTAGTAAATGACACCAAGAGAAAGCAGAAGATCCTTTCATTCAACAAGAAACTGAAATTCAATCCAACCGAGTTGATCATTTACTGTAAAGACTTTCGTATTCTACGATTTCGGTTTGATGAGTCTGGTCCAGAAAGTGCAAAAAAGGTACATTTACTTTGTAATGGGTTGTTGTAACTTTAGAGTGTTACTTGTGAAAGAAACTTGCTGCAAGTCTTGGTTTGTGAACCGCAAAGATCTTCCAGAATCTTTCATTGTAACTTTATATATTTTATAACATGCTTTATTTTTATATTTAAAGTGTAACTAAACTTTCGGTCAGATTTTGATTTTTTTGGCATCCTGTCCTCTCTTAATGACCAATGACGCACATTTATATCATTGGTCACAAAAGGTTGTATGGAGAAGGCTGAGGAGCAGCATAATACAGCCAGCACCTGCCACTCAGTTGACACAGATCACAGCTGTTAACTCTTTTTAGATACCTTAGTCAAATGCAACCAGGGCATCTAAATCTAAGCCACCCATTATACAGCGTGATTTTGTAACGATCGCCACCCTCTGGAACATTTCCGGAGATCGGCAGTCAGTTGTTGTGACAGCCAGGAACCATAGGCAGCATGTAAGAGAAGATAATGGATTTTACAATACACTGCAAAGCATTAGAATTGCACTATATTGTATGGGTGATCAGACCCCCTAGGGGATCTAAAAATAAAAGTTAAAAAAAACTTAAAACTTTTAAAAATATAAATCTCCCCCTTTACCTAGATCAGATATGAAAATAAACACATTGGGCATCCCCACGATCAAAAATAGCCACAATATTATGACAATGTGATATTTGTTTTTTTAATAAATTTGCAAAATATCTACATTTCTGTTTTTTTCTGTCGAGATGGGGTGTTGAGTGTACATTAATGAGAAATAAACTTTTTTACTTTTAGAAAATGGCTGCAATGAAACAAAGAGTGAAAAAATTAAAGGGGTCTGAATTATTTCCGTACCCACTGTATTCCTAGGTTAGATTGTCAATATCAGATTGCTTGGAGTCCGACACCCAACAGGGGGTTGCAATGTATATACCATATACATATTCCATGGAGTGCTGCTTTCATGTAAACTGGTCCTGTATTATCCAGGTGTGCTCCACTGACAAGTGCTTCTCAATTTCAGGCAGACTCATTATACATGAATGCTTGCGGTTATAGATCTCTTATGTATAACAATGTTTTGAAATGCTGTCTGTTCATGGTCTTCTCTGTTTGTGCTTGGAGTGTGAACACCTGTGGCTTTGCTTAAAGTAGTGTGAAAAAACACACATCTGCCAATTCCCATTCAGGACTTAACTTGCATTCCTAGCTACATATAAGACCCATTCACTGATTAGTAAAATCTGCATTTAACTCCTGGAAATCACGCAGGACAAGATTTCCACTGGCAGCCAAGTGCCATATCCTTGCTCAATCCAACCTGCCAAACTGGTGTTTTGGAGTTCAGGAAAGGGTGAACAACAGAATTATTCATCTGTACTTCCTGAAAACATCACACATGGCCTGAGTGTACTGAATCACTATTACCGAACATGATTTAGGAATGAATGATTCCCAGGATTCCCAGAATTGATCTGGAGAGTACACCTACTTATACTTGCCAGTAGTCTTATCTCCAGTCAATTCTGGCCATAAAATGCAGCATGGAACTGAACCTTCGGTGCTGTATCATGGAGTAGTCACAACTGCTGTCAACCTTTTTTCATTTTCCATTTTGAGTAATTTTCCTAGCAATGTTGCAACACTGAGTCTACTATTCTAAGGGAGAAGCACATTTTGAGTTTTTCTAAGTCTTAGTTCACATTGTGTTTCAGCTTACTTTTGACGTATACATCAGGAAATTCTTCAGTTGTGTGATTTTATCCATATACATCGTTTTTGTTTTCTTTGTTGTGGTGCTTGTTTGTATAGGCTGTGCTTTCAAATACAGAAAGCGGACACTATACTGACATATACCAGCCTGGCATATATGAAAAACAGGTAGTTTGGAGCATGTACCAATTTTCAGTTGCTGCAACATACACTGGAAACGATATGCATATATTCACATTTTGAAGGCAAGTGAACCACCACATTAGGAAATTGTACACAATTCACATATATTGACACATCACATCAATTTCCATCTTTGCCATTTTAGGTTTATGTCCTAGAAAAAGTCCGTCAGTGTAAAAAAAAAAAAAAAAAGTTACAGCATTTCTTCCTAGCTGAAAGTTTCCTGTCTTTCTATATGTAACTGTTTTCTGTATCTTTTGTCCTAGGTTTGTCTTGCATTAGCACACTACTCACAGCCAACAGATCTCCAACTACTTTTTGCCTTTGAGTATGTTGCCAAAATGTATCATAATCAAGGTAAGTTAAGACGGTGTCTCTTTGCAGCTGTTATGTTGGTGAATGTCCCCAATAAAGAAATAAGTACACTTAAAAACTAACTTTTATTAATATCCACTAAAAGTATATAAATCTATATATAAAAAAGCACCTGATAAAGATATGCCATACTATAATGGGGTCATATAAAGGGTAAAGGTAGCCTACCTCAAAATAGGAGGATAGTATGGTGATACCTGTATCACTTCACAAACACCCCTCAGTTATAAATTGCAATTCCCAATATTTAGATATCAATTAACTGAAGGGGAGAAGTAAAGGATAAATCAACTAAGGTATAACACACACACACACACACACATATACACCAGCTGGCTAGAGGTTAGTAAAAGACCGAACCAATTGTCTGACTAGCCACTACCTAGGGAGCTTACATTACACTCCCACAATTGACTGCCTAATACCACAAACAAACAAACACCATAGACGATACAAAAGGAGTATTTGCCCTAACTCCCAGCCTGCCTGACGCGCGTTTCTGCTGAACTACACCAGCTCATCAGAGGCACATGCAAGGGCAAAGCAGAATACACCATAAATGTGTGCAAACTGCCTGTATAATTTAGAGCGCCTAGTATAACCGCCCGGCCGGCCAGCCGTGATGAATGAACGCGCGTCAGGCAGGCTGGGAGTTAGGGCAAATACTACTTTTGTATCGTCTATGGTGTTTGTGGTATTAGGCAGTCAATTGTGGGAGTGTAATGTAAGCTCCCTAGGTAGTGGCTAGTCAGATAATTGGGTCGGTCTTTTACTGACCTCTAGCCAGTTGGTGTGTATGTGTGTGTGTTATAGTGTGTGTTATACCTTAGTTGATTTATCCTTTACTTCTCCCATTCATTTAATTGATATCTAAATATTGGGAATTGCAATTTATAACTGAGGGGTGTTTGTGAAGTGATAAAGGTATCACCATACTATCCTCCTATTTTGAGGTAGGCTACCTTTACCCTTTATATGACCCCATTATAGTATGGCACCTTATATCAGGTGCTTTTTTTTATATATAGATTTATATACTTTTAGTGGATATTAATAAAAGTTAGTTTTTAAGTGTACTTATTTCTTTATTGGGGATTTTCTCTATGTTGTTGGTACACATACCTTGCTATCAGATACATATCTTTATGTTGGTGAATGTGCAGCATCTTAAGTGTTTTCCAGGACTTCTTTTGATGGCCTGTAGTTATGATAAGCCATCAATATCTGATAGGCGGGGAACTGACCTTGTCGCCTCACTGATCAGCTATTTGCAAAACTACTGCTGGGCCCAGTACAACACAGTCCGTTTTTTTTTCCTGCGCATGCTCAGAAAGCAAAAAAAAAAAAAAAAAACGGACACTAACTGATGCTAATGTGTCCGTTTTTTTTTTTTTTTTTTTTTATTTTAACTAATCCATTAATTGGATCAGTTAAAAAAACGGACACATTAACATCAGTTAGTGTCCGTTATAATAGGTGTCCATTTTTTTTTTTTTTTTAACGGACTCCAACGGTAGTGTGAACCCTGCCTAAATAAATCCCCAACAGTATGTTTATTAATCCATCTATTAAAGGACAAGTCTGTCTGGTCCAAAACCACTCAAATGGGAGCAGAAACAAATGAAGAAATCAAAATAAAATTTTTATGGATATGTAAATCACCTTGCACGTACACCAGGGGCAGGCACTATTTTGTCTGCAGACAGCGTAATGCAGGCAGAGGCTGAAAATGTCAGCTAAAGAGTTGTTGGGTGGCCACTACAGGGGAGAGCTTTCTGTAGGAAAATCAGGGACGCCCCTGGTGCACTTGCAGTCTGATATATCCAAACCAAATGATCATCTCTGTATTGCACTCAGCTTGTGTCCACAGATATTTTTCTGCTCCTTTCAAAATTCCCTAAATGACACTATTTTTTTTGGGAGGCATTTCGGACCTGTTAATTTCTGAATCTTATCACTAGCTGCTATGGTGTTTCTATTCCCTTATTTATTTCCTCTAAATGACACTCTGACTTGTAATATTTATGACTTGGACATTACTGAAATAAAATGCCTTTTCTTTTCACAGGAGACAGAATTAATGGAATAGATCCTGGAGGAGGAGATACTGGTCCAAAGACTCCATTGTTTGAAACATATTCAGACTGGGACCGAGAGATCAAAAGAACAGGGGCCACTGAATGGAGAGTTTGCTCAGTAAATGAGGGCTATATGATTTCTAAAAGGTATGTGTAAAATAATGATTGTATACCAACGTGATCAAAGATTATGCAGTTTTTCTGAATGTTATTTCATATTTATTAAAGAGGTTTTACAGCAAAATTAAAGTACTTTTAAAATTGGCCAGCATGGCGTACAAATATATTTAAAAATAATAGTTTGGTACAACACGCATGTGTATATGACCCCATGCATGTAGCTATTCTGCAATTATAATGTTGGCAATTCATCCACAATATGTTTTTTACCCCTGGCACAGGGGGGGGGTGTACTATGAGCACTTTTTTTTTTTCCTTTTTTTTTTTTTACATTTATTTTTTCTTTTGGATGAAGCTAGACTCTACAGGTGCATCTCAATAAATTAGAATATCTTTGAAACGTTCATTCATTTCAGTAACACAATTCATAATCAGCGTTTTCCATGATTGTGTGTCCTACTGAACCAGACTGAGGGACCATTTAAAGGCTTAGGAAACCTTGGCAGGTGACACACTGAATTTACAATACTGAACTTTTTTACAATATTCAAATTTTCTTAGATTTGGGTTTTCATTACCTGTAATCCATAATCAACATTTACAGAAATAAAACACTTGAAATAGAACACTCTGTGTGTAAAGAATCTAGATAATATAGGACAGGGTTGGCAACCCCCAGCACGAGGCTTATTTACCTGGCACGGGCAGCCCGAGTTCTCACCCAGCAGTTTGGATCAGATCGAAACGAAACTGCTGTTATTATACTGAGGAGGTGATGAAACACAAAAAAAAAAAAAAAAAAAAGTTACTCACCTTCCCTGAGCTTTGCGACTGCTCTGTGCTCTGCAGGCGCTTCTGCCTGAAGTAAGAGACCACTGACAGGGCCTTGGGTCACGTCTGACGTCATTACGCATAATGACGCCAGACATGACCCTTGAGGCCCAATCAGCGGTCGCTTACATCAAGCAGAAGCGCCCGAAGAGAACAGAGCCTCTGCGGAGCACAGGGAAGGTGAGTTTGTCACCTCTCTTGGCTCTCCGCTTATTATACTCTGGGGTCTGAAGAGACCCCACAGTATAATAGCTAGTGAGTGGCGAAAATTATAAATGATAAAAGTTAGAATATTATACCGTGTGCAGGGGCCACTATGGGACATAATGCTGAGTGCAGGGGCCGCTATGGGACATAATGCTGTGTGCAGGGGCCACTATGGGACATTATTATGTATAACGGTGTGTTTTTGCACAGAAAACACAGGCATTTTTTTTTGTGCAAAAATGCACCATGTGAATGCAGTTTTACATTGAATTAAAAGTTCCAGTGGCCTAAGATTATAGCTGCATCCAGATATATAGTGTGTTTTCACAATAAGGGTGCTGCCATACGGTGCTCCTAGACACATACATTAACCACTAATTGCTGGATACATATGTACTTTCATTGCTTTTAATGGAAAAGTACAGGAGCGTCCCAGGAAATTGCATTAAACGCATGTGTCCTGAAGCATCTGGTGACAGCACTTCTGTGTTATGGTTTGTGGTATATGACTTTAGTTTAGGGGTCGTCAGAATTACTTATCGACCGGCACTCCGCGGACCTCATCTTTTGATTTTGATTTCTTTTTTTTTTTTTTTTTTTTTTTTTTTTTTAAATCGGCATGCCAAACAAATAAGGTTGCCTACCCCTGATATAGGAGGTCACTTTTTTTTAATTTAATTTTAATTACTGAGATAAATATTTCAAAGATATTCTAATTTATTGAGATGCACCTGTATCTTTATATGAGAAACTGAGGAGTAATGGTACTGAGTATTGCTGGGGTTGTAAGCCTACACTTTTGTGATACTGTTTAAATGTTTTAGACCGATTCCAAAAACAAAGACAGGCATGCCAACAACCTTAAAATGTTCACATTTATAAACTGAACATTTCAAGAAGGTTATTCCCTTGCCAGTCTACTCCTTTGGAATCTATCTGCCTGTGGAATGGGACCTTCACCTTGAGACAGTAGCACCTGGGGAGGTGAGCTGGTTTCGCAGTCTCATATTTGAGGACATTTCATGTTTGTTTAAGGGGAAGGTAATCTATAGTTTTTATTTATAAAATTGTCCAGTGCGGTAACTTTTTGGTCAGTGCCGGAGTGGCGGTATCTGGAAAATGGTGCAGTGTTTTCTCAATGTGTCTCAGCCTTCACCTAGTACCCAGACTCTGTAGGCAGATTACAGCTAAGCCATTTAGAGATGTCTATTTTAAGCGCCTTTGTTTATCCCATATGCTCCTGTATATGAATAAATGAGGCAGAATACAGAACAGATTCCTGACTGTAAGGTTTATTATGACATAACCACGCGGCAGAGTACACAATCTCATTTACAAGTATTGGCAGGCAGGATTTGTCTGCTTTCTTTCTTAAGGAATTAATTAGCAGCGTAATTCTCATGGGAATGTCAGGCTTGTCAGTCTGCCGAGCTCAAGATAAGTCACAATTACAGTGATTGTCATAGCAGAGTGGGATACGTCATGGTACAACATATGGCCATGATGTCTTCCTTCCACCTCTTTCATTGCCCCCAGATTTGACCTGTTTACATTTAGTCTACTAAATGGCGAAAAAATTCCAAATTGAGCTGAACGTGTTTTGCTCAATATAATACTTTAAAGCTGGTAATATATTTTTTACAGCATTGTGGTTGGTATCTTCATATGCAGTAATGGTCTGACTGCAGTGTTAACTCTTATTTCTGCAGGCTATGCCTTCTTCCTCTCATTTTAATGTGCACTAGTTATATAGCTCCTGAATAGAAGTATGGGAGGCAAGAATTTTGGTATGGAAGTACATTGTCTAACTTTCTATGGTCATAATGATGAATGGTAGTGAAAGCTATCATTCCAGTTTTATAGGAGTCTCCCACAAATACAGATATGTATTGACCTCACCCACTTGCAGATAGTAATGGAACATGTAAATGGTGATTTCATCGTCTTATCTGTCTGCATTATGTTAATTATTGTGCAGTGCCAAAAAAATGGTGCTTTTATTAGGCTCCTTTGTATGCTGAGACTAATGTAAGCGGTGTGTCCACTGCAAGGAAGTAATGTAAGAAAGAAAAATTATATTGTCAGCTGTCTGAGGGGGGAGGAGACTATTCTGTCCAGAACCTGCCCCAGCACCATAGATAAGAAGCAGCATCACAGGGGATACATGTAAACAAAAATTATAAAAACAAAAAAAAAAAATGCAATTTGAAAGCTAGAAACGCTGTAAAATACTTGAAAACAGCTATTAATAGTTTTTCAGGATTCATGATGAATCCCCTTTAATATCAATGGCCAAAAGCTAACTTTCAAATTTTTGTATCTCCTTGTAGCCTTCCAGAATATTTTGTTGTTCCTTCATCTTTGGCAGATACAGATCTTAAGCAGTATTCTTACTCGTTTTTTGGAAGACGTATGCCAGTGAGTATGTAGTTATTGACTTTCTCTCAGGCAATAGAATGAACCTAATTTATAGTCATTAATGATTTTTTTTTTTCTTAACTTTTTTGCTTTGTTGCTAATGTTTTAAATGATAATTTATTGAACCCTGCAGACATTAAAATCTTTGTTACAACTCAAGATCCTTTGACAGTAATGTAAGAGCTGTATTTAAGGTAAAAGATCTTGCCTTTGTTTTCTATAGCTGTGGTGCTGGAACCATGCTAATGGCAGTGCACTGGTTAGGATGTCTGGCATCAAAGACCTGTTACAGCAGCGCAAGATAGACCAGCGGTGAGTGGCGTTCACAACAACATTCTTGAATCAGTGTTACACAGCTTGACACCATATTTGTTACATGTACACTTTCAGATTTAACACTCCCTACCCAAAACCCCCAAATTTAATATATGTTTTGACTATCCTAACCATTACCTTCTAATGACTTTCTTGAATATTTTACTTTTCTTGCATAGGATTTGTGGTGGAATCACTCGTAGTCACCCTTTAAGGAGCGATGTTTACAAGTGTGACTTGGATCATGGGCTCCCAAATCTTCAAGATATTCAGACTGCTTTCACAAAGCTCAAGCAGCTCTGTGTAAATGGTGAGTGAAGCTTTTATAATCTTATTTTAATAACACTTCGAATCCTCCAGTATACTGTACTTGTACTAGCTGAGTTGCTACCAGGTAGACTTCTGTGTCTGTATTCTGTAGTTGGCTTAGTGAATTCAGGCTACAGACTATTACACATAGCTTATATGGGCAGCATGGTGGCTCAGTGGTTAGCACTGCAGCCTTGCAGCGCTGGAGTCCTGGGTTCAAATCCTGTCAAGGACAACATCTGTAAGGAGTTTATATGTTCTCCCCGTGTTTGTGTGGGTTTCCTCCCATACTCCAAAGACATACTGATAGGGAATATACATTGTGAGCCCTATATGGGACAATGACTATCAATGTCTGTAAAGCGCTGCGGAATATGATGGCGCTATATAAGTAAGCATAATAATAATAAATATACAGCAGCTACAGTCTAATATAGGCATGATCAGACCAATGCTGGATGCGTCTAAAAAAATAAAGTGTGGCTGAATGAAATAAGAGATTTTGGCGCAATACAAGTAAGCGTAATAAATAAATAATAAATAGCCAGATGAAATCTACATTATAATGCAGTTCAGAGAGGTTCTGTCAAATCTGTAGACTCTCAACAACTCAGTTAAGAACAGTTCATCTTTAACCACGGTATCATACTTTTATTGTAGAATACTTCGTTCCTCTGTTGTACTTCCTTGAAATTTATGAATTAATTGACAAATGGGTGTTATCAGTAAGGGATTGTGTCCCTCCACACTGACTTGACTCTGTCCAGTTAAGGATGCCAGTGACTGACTATCAAGAGACACACTACTAACACCTAGTGGACTCCTATATTTCTAGGAGGAACAACAGAGGGACAGCACAACAGAGAGTAATGAGAAAAGATTATCCAGAATGTTCATTTCATGGGGAATGCAAGTATTTGTTAAAACAGACATATCACGAGTAAGAGTGGGTAAACTTTTGAAGATTTGTTTAGTCCGGTGTTTGGACAGAGCGATCATCTGGTTTGGTCTGAACTTGTTCAGATAGAACCGGACGTGAAATTTATTCTCTTCAGACCCCAGAGTATAATAGGTGTAGGCCCAAGGGAGGTGTAAAATAATGAAAAACATTTCTACTTCCCTTCCCTCACCTCTTTCGGGCCTTCTCACAGTGTCCAGCTATCTGTGTTTTCCACCACCGGGCACTTGATTTCACAGAAGAGCGCCAGAGCCAGTGTCTGGCGCTCTTCTGTGACGTCATGCGCCCGGAGTCACTGCTGAGATCTGTGATTGGGCCTCAGTGGTGACCCCGGCACATGACGTCTCAGAAGAGCACCAGAGCGCTCAGAGGAGGAAGACTGAAATCGCCGGATGCTGCGAGGAGGCCTGAAAGAGGTGGGGGAGGGATAAATGTGTTTTGTATGTTTTGTTGTGTGTGTGTGTGTATGTGTTTTTTTTTTTTTTGTTTTTGTTTTTTTTTTTCTTCTCCCTTGGGTCTACACCTATTATACCTTGGGGTCTCTTCAGACCTCAGAGCAGCATAATTTACTGGAAATCATGTTGCGGTGTGCATTCTAGGTCGTTTGATACAAATGCCAAATTGTTTGGTTTTGTTAAAAACTGAACAATTTGGAGGAATCTGGTTTGTTGCGAACTGATTTGCCCAACACTAATCATGAAAGTTAACAGGTCCTTTTTAATACTTTAGCTTGTGTAGTTCCAAAATTTTGAGTGGCAGGGAATGAATATATAGCGTTTGCTGTTAGTAATATAACTGGGTGCAATGTTTCATGTGTATTTTTTGATTCATCAGTTGCTATGTTAGTTTTAAGGTTTGTTGATCTATATAGGTTTCATGATGGCCAGTGCAGGAGGCCAGTTGTAATATGGCTTGTCTTATCTTGCTGTGTGCTGCTTTGTCTTTCTCCAGCTGTCCTCAGCCGTATCTTCTTGGAATGCACTGCATCCAAGTGTTTAGTAATTCTTCCTAAAAGTCTATTTATCTACAGGCTTTAAGGGTAGAACAAATATTTATAGAGCATTATGAGCTTTATTATGGCGGCAGTGTGGTTCCCTCTACTTGGTGTATTTAACGTGTGCGTGTCCTGGGGGTAGAACATAATTTGACCTCCAGTTGCTGCTGGTGAACCATGCATGGATGTGTATTGATGGCAGGCTGGTCACAGAGAGGTTGATTGTTTGTGTGTTATTGCTGTGAAGCCTCACAAGTGATTGTGCCAAGTTATTTTCACCAGGTCATTTAGCTCCATCTATTCAGTTGGAATACTATACACAGGTTTGTTCAGCGTGACTTGTTTCACTGCACAGCAATGTGCTGAGTGGATGGAATCAGCCAGTAAAGGCCCCGGGGCAACCTGATCCTGCTACAGAGCACACTCAGGAATAATATTCCAAGCAACCGACCTGCTGCTGCCCTATCACTGACTTTTAAGTGCATGATTTCTTTGGAAGTTGTGGACAGTGGCTTAAAGGAAGAAGAAAGAAATGGGAAGTAAAGAGAAAGGGAAGAACCGAAAAGGAGGATGTGAAACCTTGAACATTAAAATGCCCCTTTATACTTGGCATCGTGTGTTTTTTTTTTTTTTTTTACCCTTGTCTATAAAAAGTTTGTCAGCAGTCATCAAGAAAAATGTTGTCAAGAGCGGACAAGACTATTCATGTCCATAGGCCAGGCGAATCTACAACTCTGAAAATAATTATTGCCCATTTATAGAGTGATGTAACTGGATTGTACAGCTAATGACATAATAGGATTCATTTTATAGGTGAATGTCCTGGTAATTACTGTAAATGTCAGTATAATCACACAATGGGAACATGGAAGAAGTGCAGTCAAGAATGAACAGGTTTGAGAACATTGGCTACGGTGTATTGTAGTCATGTGGCTATTGGCTGTTTGGTAAGGACAGAACTATTATCTGATCAGATTAAATGGGTTTCCTGAATTCTGCAATAAGTTCTTCATTGTATGTTGGAAAGTTATGCAACTTTGTTGTAAAGTTTTAGCATCAATTCCTCATTGTTAGAACTTGTTTTGCATGTAGTTGTTCTACAAGACCCTTCATTGTTTACTCCAGGAGGCCGAAACTCTGCCCTGATCATGTGATAATCAGGTTGTTAAAAGGATGTAAAGACCTAATATTCCTAACCAAGAAAACTAAACCACAGCATTTCTGACAGGAGGAGGAGCGGTGATAGTTCAATGCAATCATTTGTATTGCTGATGTTGCTGTACATGCTGTATAAAATTGTTTGCATTGAGAGAGACTGATATGTTAGGGTCTTCTCACACTGTGTTTGCAGGGTACATTTACTGTATGCTCCCAATGCATGTTAAAAGGACCCACAGGGCCCTATTATAGAAACAGAGGCCAGAAGAATGTTGACCTGTGTGTGGAAGTCACAGTATGTGTTGGGGTGTTTGGTTTTTATTTTACTAGTGCTTTTCCATACAGGGGCATTTCTTCAAAAATGTAGAATATGCAGTATGTATATTTGGTGTGTGTGTGTGTGTGTGAATATCTATCTATCAAAGTTTATTGCAGAATTTTTACAATAATAAAAATAACGAAGCAAGGCAAATAAGGAACATAGAAATACAGGCCGAACCTGACGAACACGAAGAACAATGTGCGGGCATGAGTACCACGAAATATGGAGAGAGCTGCATCAACAACCAGCACTCAATCATCCAAACAACAATTATACCTAGGGGGAAGAAAAAGAAAAATAAATAAATAAAACTCCCGGAGCGATGCGGAGACGGGCACCCACAGAGGGGCCTGCAGAGGCAGCCGCCATCCGCGACGCCAGGGTGGGAAGCCAAAAAAGAAACAACAATAAAACAGAAGAAGACATCACAGAAAAGGAAGCGGAAGAGACAAAAGGTAGCAACAGAAGAAGGAGCATGGTGGAATTGTGGGGGACATGCACGGCAAAAAAGAATCGAAAGAAACCCAGGGATCAGGAAAAAAAAAAGCAAACCCTGTGGACTCCTGAAACAGGACCCACGGATGCCAGAGAGTCTCGAATTTGGAGGAATTGGTGGAATGCTCAGGTTCCAGGGTCTCCATCCTCCGTATGCGGAGAAGTTCCTGAAGAAATTCCACAGGTGTAGGGGCAACAGTGTTGTGCCAGTGCCTGGGAATGACTGACCTGAGGGCCATAAGGAAAAGGCGTAGAAGGTCGTTCTTCACTTTAGAGATTTTGCCAGGAATGACCGAAAGGAGGGCTAATTGTGGGGAGGGCGCTACTGAGTGGCCGCTAACCTTGGTGTACAATTCAAATACAAAGCCTCAGAAGGATTTAAGAGGGCTACGGTCCCACCAGATGTGAAACGACGTACTCTTCTCAGTGCCACAGCGCCAACAACGATCAGAAACGCCAGGGTAAAACCAATGAGAGGTCTGGACAACGATACCAGTGAGTCAGGATCTTGAAGTTCTTTTCTTGTGCACTGCAAGGCATTGGTAACTTGTGAGCAAACAGAAAAGCCCTATCCCATTCAGCAGAGGAGAGGCGCATCTGAAAGTCCTTTTCGAACGAATGAGGGTGGCCTGGGGTCCCAAGTAGTCAGAAAGTGACTAGATAGAAATGTATGGTGGATATGTTTAGGACAAGATCGGGCTGGGATCCAGGGCAAGATGGGGAGATGAGCTGCAAGCAGGTCTGCTTCAATAACCACCCACCGTTTGCCCCCACTCTCCTGCACCAGTCAAATAAGCGCAGGAGAACCGCAGATTTATAGTAAAGGTAGGGGTCTGGTAAACCTGTGACAATGTCCGAAACCTAATTCTGTTGAGAGCCGAGCCCCAAACAAACTTCCTGAAGGCAGATTGTAAGGGAGTGAAGAAAAGCCGACGGAGACGAATGGACAGGGCCTGAAATGTATAAAGACTACTGGGTAAATCGTCCATCTTCAGGGCGTTGATACGCCCAAACCAGGACATCCCCAGAACATTGTATTTACCCAAATCTTCAATGGAGCGCTTTAACAAGGGAAGATAGTTTAAAGAAAAGAGGTTAGCTGGGTTTGAGGGGATCTGGATCCCCACGTATTTTATAGAAGTAGGTTTCCATTTGAAAGGGAATTGGGCTCCCAAGTGAGCGGCCTCAGACAGGGGTAAGCAAACATTAGGGGCCTCACTCTTGGATAGATTGACTTTAAAATTACTCAGGTGGCCAAATTATTGGAACTCCCGCAAGATCACCGGAAACGTGATGCGTGGCTGAGTAACATAGAGGAGTAAATCGTCGGCATATAGTACGGTCTTAACCTCCCAACTCCCCAGCTGAATGCCGTGCATAATTGGGCGTATATATGTACTGTATATAAATATATATTTTGGCATCGATTTAAGGTTTGAGCCATTAGATTTCTTGGGAATACATAGAATATGTACACTGCTGGTGCAATATGAAAAGACCTCACCTTTGTGTTTGACCAATTTTGCATCAACAGAGTAATGGGGCAAAAGTGCATAGGATTGGGCATGTTGAAATCCAATGTGTCTGATCCTTCTTTCCAATGACTTCTGCAGTCGGTGAAGTTGGGTAAACTCCACTACAAATCCCTGAAATCAATAGGTTTGCCCAAGGTCTAATATTTGTGGGCACGTTTCATTTGCCGGCCTCTAATTTCTTTTGTAAAGATAACATTTTCCAGTTCCTTATTGATACAATCTACATTCCCTATCAGTATGTCTTTGGAGTGTGGGAGGAAACTGGAGTACCCGGAGGGAAACCCACGCAAACACGGGGAGAACATACAAACGCCTTGCAGATGTTGTCCTTGGCAGGATTCGAACCCAGGACTCCAGTGCTGCAAGGCTGCAGTACTAACCACTGAGCCACAGTGCTGCCCGGTGAATAGTGATGAAATTTCTGTAATGTTTTTTCCCCCATAGAACCTTTTGATGAAACAGAAGAGCGATGGTTTTCATCCCTCGAAAGCACACGCTGGCTGGAATATGTCAGGTACTGTTTATTTTATTGTTGCCAGCTTTTTACACATGATTGGTATTTACCTGTATTTTTAGGAGAACCAGCTAGACACCGTATTAAAAGAACAAAAGAGCTTGCATCAAAGTGTTTAATGTAGAAAACCTAAAATGATACCTTGTAAAAGGCTAATTGCAGACTGCTGGAGCATAACTACTGCTATGGCAGGCTTTGTAATTGCTATGGGGATCACTAACAACTGGGGACTGCAACCACATGGGAAGGGGAGTGTTTACCATTGTCTATTGATGTCGCACTCCTGGAGAGCTGCAGCCCCCGTGCATTAACTGAACTGGGTAAAATACATTAAAAACATTAGGTTACATTAAACTTTGTATTATATCTGTAAACAATAGTTTCTGGTAGGTGTTGTCGAAGCACATCAAAACTTCTCCTGTGCTTGTTAATGTTTTCTCTTATTCTTTTTCTTCTGTTTTACTTATTTTCGAAGTTTAGTCATTTTTGTACTTTTTTGCAGTTATTTTCTGGTGTTAAAAATGATAAAGGCACATGTTGTGGAAAATCTTTTTTTTTTTTTTTTTTTTTTTTTAAGTAAATTCTGCTTAAAAGCAATGTGATCTCATTGCAGTATATGATAAATGCATGTTCTAGGAAATAAGCTTGTTTTTATTTTAACAGAGTGTTCTTGAAGCAAGCAGTGGACCTTGTCTACGTCATGGACTCCAAGCGTCTCTCAGTTGTCATACAAGGTGAATTTATCGAATTGTCTTCTGTGTCTCACATTCAGGCTATTTCACTTCACTTCATAACTGAGTTACATATGAATGTTTACTACACTGCCAGTCTAAGGCTGATCACACATAATAAATGGCAAAGGGCCCTGTGCAAGATAACTGCATTATGTCTATCATGTTGACCTGCTCGATATCACCAATTTCTGTCCTCCCAGCTTTCGGATTGATCAGACAATATCTTACTATCTCCTTTCTCTGTCATGAGTGGTCGATCTTGTGACTCATAGTAACTTCTGGCGGCCACAATGATTGGGTCTAATACATGTACTGTGGTCACTGATCTAGCATTATTAACTACTAGAAATACATGTAGCCCTACCTCGCACATTTATGGCATATCTTTAGTATACGTCAGAACAGAAGCTAAGAGCCCATTTCACTACTACTGTATGCCAGTTCTTCAAAATGCCCAAAAAGTTCATTTTTCTTTTAATGCTGTATTTAGAAGCATTGGAAGGACTTTATCATTAATATCACATTTCTAAGTGTGGTTTTATTGGTCTTTGGGAGTGTTAATTCTTACCAAATAGTCTTCCTGATATATTGTCTGCATATACATGTTATACATAACATGACTATAGTTAAATGCAGTTCCAGACAGCAGAGAGCTTCTGATATTCTGAGAATTTAGATCTGTGTGCTGAATAGAGTGGGATTTCCCTCTTTACATGCTGATAGTTTGGGTGACTCATTTCCCCTAGTGCCAGGTCAGCTGATCTGTGGGGCTTGTCCAGCTGTTGAGTCAGAAAATTACTATTTTGGGGAAAGTGTTTTACATCTCCTGCCAAATCATTAAATTCCAGCTCTCTTCCAAGCTGCTGTTATGTCTGTCCTATCCCTCCTCCTCTAAATGAACACATCAGACTGGAGTATGTCTTAGAACTACATGACTTATTTTTAAGGGTGTTGCCCTTTTGGGTATTTTTAACATTTGCACTTTTACAGCTAAATACGCACAATGCTGTTATGGTGTCAGTCAATGTGATCTGTAAGACACATACTCTGCCCTTGTTAATTTACTATAACATCCCTCACATTGTGGACCATGTATAATATCTTGTATCTATTGATGTTATATATTTTACTATTTGATTACTATATTATAAAGGATAAGCACTATATCGTCTGCTCATATGGATCCGTCAGAAAAAGAGGCAAGTCCAGTCCTCCCAAAAGGCAAGTTAACACACACAAGTACAACTTTTCCTTGGCTGCATCTCTTGAGTGCTAGTTTTCCGAAAACCTCAGATTTTTTATTTTTTTTTCTTTAATTTCGGATAGCAGCACATGACCGTGTTGCACCCGTGAAACTCGGTCCGTGTGTTAGACAGATTTACCAGCTTGAAATTCATGCTGGAAGCGGGACTCCTAGCAGTATAGTTATCTATGATGCTAGAAGTCACTGCCTCCCAGTGACACACTGTCCCGTACTGTAATTGATATGGGACATTATGTTGCTGAGAGGCAGGGACTCCTAGCACCATAGATAACTATACTGCTAGGAGTCCCGCTTCCAGCATGAATTTCAAGCCGGTAAATCTGGCTAACACATGGACCAAGTTTCATGGATGAAACACAGTCGTGTGCTGCTACCCTTAGTCTCTAGCTTTCACAGTCCTTCCAAGACACATTTCCAGCCAAGGAAAAGTTGTTTTTTGTATGTGAATTTGGGCCAGAAAACGGAGCAAATAACAACTGAAATCTAGCCAGCTCCTAGTTGTCATGGATTTTTCTTTAAGAGCAGGGACCACCTGAGATGGCCAAAATCATTAAAAGTGATGCAATTGTGGTCATTTTGTATCATCTCACTTTGGTGTGGCAACTTATTAAGAATGGCATGCTATATACCTGTCTTAAAGAATCAACCAAATAATGTATTCTAAGAGCCTAATTTCAAGCTTTGGCCCTTTTTATGGGGCTTGCTTTGGAAAACCAAAATCCAGTATGGTAGTATTTGATTTCATGGGCTGTTAGATATGAGTACTTCCATTTGACAGTTCTGTACCCTGCATGTAAAAATAATCTTATACATACTAAACTTTAGTGTGTCCCTAACACTGTCCCTGTCTTTGATGAGAAACCCCATTAAAGGGACTATACAGAAACGGTTCTTTTCTGCAGCTTTGATGGCCTTTCAGAGCAGCTCTCCATTCTGCCTCACAAAAGGAGGACCCTCCTCTATGATGCCCATATATCCTAACAGGTGTTGTCTTCATGTGTCAACCTGTTTGAAGTCAGCAGTTTACCTATATAGATTTGGAAATATTGTATGTTCTTTCCAATATACAGCATTATTAGGCCTTAGTTAATAAAAATACTTGTTTTCATAGAAGAGGAAGGCCGGGACCTCAGCTGCATTGTGGCCTCTCTTGTTCAGTTGATGTCAGACCCCTACTTCAGGACTATTGTCGGATTTCAGTGTCTAATCCAGAAGGAGTGGGTTATGGCTGGATATCCATTTCTTGATAGGTGCAACCACTTGAGAAAATCTGAAAAGGAAGTAAGTACCTAAATGTTGCTGTAATTACTGGCTATCCTGGCCTCTTTGCTAATATATAGAATGTGCACATCCTGTTGACTAAGGCCTTATTCACACTTTTAATTTTTGTCTGTGGTGTCTACGCCACTCAATGTAACTGGACAGTTCAAGGAATTCTCTGTCCACACACAGACATATTGTATCCTGGTCAAGTGTGTTGTCCAAGTCTAGTCTACGTCGACTCAGACAACACATGGACAGTTATAAAAAAAAAAAAAAAAAATTTCATTTCACACAGTAGTCATAATGACAAATACTGTAATGTTTATAGTATTTGTATGGAATGTCTTTAGAATACTAAATAGCATAGCCGGAGTCAGTGTTGGTTGTCACCTTTTAAGTGCCATAAAATGAATCTGCATAGCACACCACACGTGACATACTAGTGCCAAGAATAAAGGAAACTTTGTACTGTCTGTGCATGTCTGAATTATTTAATACTGAGTATAAGCGCAGATAGAAAAGTCTTAATGTCTGGACCAAAAGTCTACTGTGTTTCATAGCTCTCTTCCCATAACTAACACAAAGCTACCGTCTCCAGAATACCCAGTCATTTATTACAGCAGATTTATTCCTGCTCATTTTTGCTTTGACATTTCCATAAATATTTAGTTTGGCATTGTCCTGCACTTTATGCTCTGTGTAATGGCAACGCTGCGCACATTAGACCAACAGGCTGACATGGCATATCTGCAAAGATGTCGTTGTTGTGAAGAGTTGCTGTAATTTTACATAACTTTAGACTTGCCATAATTTACGTACAAATAGATAGGAGATGGTAGTGCTAAATCTACCTAGTATTTGGGTGTGTAGTTTAGTAGAAAAAAATGTGTACTGCTTTCTTTCAAGGATGGTCTTGTCATATTGTCAAACATCTGTTTCTTTTCCCCAGTGTCCGCTGTTTGTGCTATTCCTGGACTGTGTGTGGCAACTCTTAGAGCAATACCCGGCAGCTTTCCAATTTACTGAAACCTACTTAACTGTGCTACATGACAGCACCTGCATCTCACTGTTCGGGACCTTTCTGTTCAACTGTCCTCACCAGCGAGTTCAGCAAAGTACTGTAAGTATACAACATATCTATGTACCCCTGTGTCTCTGATGATTGGTTTCATAGTGGGGTAGACATGAGCATTCTGGAGGTGAGGATACAAGCTTGCAGTGCAGTATGTGCAATACGCTGTTTTTAAAGTACTAGCATTGCTTACTCTAAGTTTACACCTGCGTTCGGCTTTCTAGAGGTTACCTGCGGAAACCCACAGACCCATAAACTATAATGGGGTCTGCCTGAAAAATGCTTACAGGACTTCTCTCTCCATTGTCACATCAGAATGTCCAAGTGTGCCCTGTTGGCAGCTTCCTTGCTGAGTAATGCAAATTCTACAACTGAACTTCAATGCTTATAGTGACAACATAAATATCAAGGTTTGAACAGCAAGTGCAGATAATTGGAAGAGAAGATCAATACCATAATCGATTAACTATATAAGGATACGTACCCTTAATAGTATACAGTACAAAAAATGAGAGGACGGTGTCCAGCTGACACCTCCCGACGCACGTTTCGTCGTGCCGCCTTCGTCTAGGGTGATGTCAGTGGTCAAGTGAAATAGGTATATATAGATAAATAAATAAGAATAAGTCACATCAGGTGTAATTGGGAGGATCGTAACGTTAAGCATTGAAACATACCGCTCGTTAGACGGCACATGTAACGCGCGGTATGTTTCACCGTGGGTCACATGATTGGGTCCGCAGACGCCCAGTGATGACGCGGGCGCCAACGAACAACGTCGTGGTGACCGTGTGACCACTGACATCACGCTAGACGAAGGCGGCACGACGAAACACGCGTCTGGTGGTGTCAGCTGGACACCGTCCTCTCGTTTTTTTTGTACTGTATATACTATTATGGGTATGTATCCTTATATAGTTAATCGATTATGGTATTGAGATTCTCTTTCAGTTATCTGCACTTGCTGTTCAAACCTTGCTATTTATGTTGTCACTATAAGCATTGAAGTTCATACTATACTTTAATTAAGTCTTTTATATAATTTGGGCCTCTACATTAGGGAATGTTCTTTAATACTAGTATAGTTTGGTATATTTATGGCCCTTTATGTGATATGATACCATTTATACATTTGTTTTAGTATACAGGCTATACACCATATTTATATACAAACATTTGTATGGATACATGGTCGGTGTCCTTTGTCTGACACTTTATGGTCTGTTTTACCTTTTTCTGTCGTATATGTAATATTTTTTAGATATAACTAATAAATTTATACTATTTTTATATATTTGTGTATGTTGAGTATCCTTTCCAATTTCTTGTGTTTTTCTACTGTATATTGGCATTATTGGATACATTTATGTATGGAGGCCTATTATATTTTTTGTTTTGGGCATTTAAGATTCTTCATGTGATGTGTTATATTGCCCATTACGATTCTATACCATGTTTGTAACTGTATGATTACTACAGAGTAGACTCCATCCTGTGATAAACAGCTTCACCTGACCAGTATCCCTGAATTAATGGGGTTGTCCAGGGACATTAATTTAACTAAGCTTCCTCTGTATATTCGTTCAAACTGGACACGGGGCTAGGCGTTATGATCCAATGTCATGTAATCGGAACCAGTCCTGTCCTCTGGGTCGCTCCCGCCCTTTCCAGTTTTCACAGGCCGTTACCTATGCTATGGAAACTGACAGTCTATAGTAAGCCTACATGCCGTTTTCACAGATCCCTTATACATTGCATTGTATGTAGGGATCTGTGACAACTGACAAAAATATAGCATGACATATATTTTGACAGATTGTGACATGACCCATGGTTGTATGCAGCTCCCGGGTACTGCTTGAAGTAATGCATGGAGGAGGAAGTAAGTTAAAGGTTCTGGACAAGCTCTCTAAGGCTGTTATTGCATGTCCTGTTTTTATTTGTGAGTAAAAACACAGATGTGTAATGGCACCCTAGTGGGGTTTTGCAGGATCACTTGCGTTTTACAGATTCCTACAGGGGAGTCTGAACTTGTGAATACTAATGCAGCCTATGTTTTCTCCGTTTTCAGGGAATCTACAACCAGATTTCTCAATGTACAGCTATCCGTGGTGTAGGGCAATGCTTAGACTATGTAAACATACCTTTCCTGTGCTTCAGTAATATGTCTGTTTGCACAGATTTTCTTTATGCAAATGACCTAAATGGTGCACTAGTGGCATACCCCAATTTTCTGGTCTACCCAAAAATGTAATTTTTTTTCACATCACATTTTGATCATCAGCTTAACTAATCAGTTTTACAGATACAAAAAACTGATGCAAAAAAGAATATAAACGGATGTAAATTGATGACCATCCATTTACATAGTCAGTGTTAAATAAAAACTGATCAGTTTGTCTGGTCTTTTGTAGGACACAAGTGCGGTTTGTTCTACGTTTCTGTCCTACAGTAACTGATCTGTTTTTATTTAACATTGAATCTATTTAAATGGATGTTCGTCATTTTCCATCTGCTTTCATCTGTTTTTCGCATCAGTTTTTTATATCCGCAAAACTGATCAGTTAAACTGATGATCAAAGCGTATTGTGAAAAGCCCTTTAGTTTCTTGGTAAAGTATCAATTGGTTTGAATATGTTGGCAAAATAAGATATATTAATCAGGTTTTCAGAAAATTATTAAAAAAAGAAAAACAGCTGACCTAGTTGACAACCAGCACAGCTGCACTTCCAGTTGTCATGTTTGCAAAAATGGTTAATATTGCAAAACTAAAAAATACCATTGTACATAATGACTAATGTAAACTATTGTCTTGTTTTAATAAATATATGGTCACCACAATTGCAACATTGAAATAGTCATGACAACCCTGTATTGCTTACAGTCATGGCCAAAAGTTTTGAGAATGACACAAATATTATATTTTCACATGATCTGCTGCCCTCTGGTTTTTATGTGTGTTTGTCAGATGTTTTTATCACATACAGAAATATAATTGCATTCATATTATGAGTAACAGAAGCTTATATTGACAGTTAGAATGAGTTAATGCAGCAAGTCAATATTTGCAGTGTTGACCCTTCTTCTTCAGGACCTCTGCAATTCTCCCTGGCATGCTCTCAATCAACTTCTGGACCAAATCCTGACTGATAGCAGTCCATTCTTGCAGAATCAATGCTTTAATTTTGTCTGAATTTGTTGGTTTTTGTTTGTCCACCCGTCTCTTGATGATTGACCACAAGTTCTCAATGGGATTAAGATCTGGGGAGTTTCCAGGCCATGGACCCAAAATCTCTATGTTTTGTTCCCTGAGCCATTTAGTTATCACCTTTGCTTTATGGCAAGGTGCTCCATCATGCTGGAAAAGGCATTGTTGAGCGCCAAACTGCTCTTGGACGGTTGGGAGAAGTTGCTCTTGGAGGACATTCTGGTACCATTCTTTATTCATGGCTGTGTTTTTAGGCAAGACTGTGAGAGAGCCGATTACCTTGGCTGAGAAGCAACCCCACACATGAATGGTTTCAGGATGCTTTACAGTTGGCATGAGACAAGACTGGTGGTAGCGCTCACCTCTTCTTCTCCGAATAAGCTGTTTTCCAGATGTTCCAAACAATCGAAAAGAGGATTCATCAGAGAAAATGACTTTACCCCAGTCCTCAGCAGTCCACTCCCTGTACCTTTTGCAGAATATCAGTCTGTCCCTGATGTTTTTTCTGGAGAGAAGTGGCTTCTTTGCTGCCCTCCTTGAGACCAGGCCTTGCTCCAAGAGTCTCCGCCTCACAGTGCGTGCAGATGCACTCACACCTGCCTGCTGCCATTCCTCAGCAAGCTCTGCACTGCTGTTAGCCCGATCCCGCAGCTGAAACACTTTTAAGAGACGGTCCTGCCGCTTGCTGGTCTTAATTGGGCGCCCTGGAGCCTTTTTGGCACCAATGGAACCTCTCTCCTTGAAGTTCTTGATGATGCGATAGATTGTTGACTGAGGTGCAATCTTTCTAGCTGCAATACTCTTCCCAGTTAGGCCATTTTTGTTCAGTGCAATGATGACTGCACGTGTTTCTTTAGAGATAACCATGGTTAACAGAAGAGAAACAATGATGGCAAGAACCAGCCTCCTTTTAAAGTGTCCAGTGGTGTCATTCTTACTTAATCATGACAGATTGATCTCCAGCCCTGTCCTCATCAACACCCACACCTGTGTTAATGGAGCAATCACTGAAACGATGCTAGGTGGTCCTTTGGGGGGGGGGGGGTTGTTTTTTTTTTTTTTTTTTTTTGGGGTTTTTTTTTTTTTTTTTTTTTTTTTTTTTTTTTTGTTTTTTTTGTTTTGTTCTTCTTTTTTTTTTTTTTTTTGGTGTTTTTTGTGCTTTTCGCTTTTAGAAATGGGGGGGGGGTGGTTTTTTTTATTTTTTTTTTTTTTTTTTTTCTTATTTTTTGCCCCGGCTGTTTTTTGGCGGGCCGGCCCGCCCAATTTGTTTAAGCCCGGAAATAGAAATAACGTTTTTTTTTAGGGGGTGGGGTTTTGTTGGGGGGGGTTTTTTTTGGGGGTGTTTTTTAATTAAACTGTTTTAGTAAAGAAAATTTATTTTTATGTTCTAGTTTTCCATTCTTTTAAATTACAATTCAGAATTTCTTTCTTAGGAATTTGCAATTGGTAAAAATATTCAGCTTGGGGATGAAAAAGGACTGAAATTTCCATCTGTGTGGAATTGGTCACTGCAGTTTTCATTGAAGGATCGTGCACTATTTAATAACCCTTTGTATATTGGAAAGAGTGTGCCCAGCGTGCAAAATGGAATTACAAAAAGTTTCAAGAGGACAAAGGTATTGTGAAGATATGATTAAAAGTAACCAGTAATTGTGGCTGGGATCGAACACCAGTCGTTTTTCAGAATGGTGTACACTGTACTGAGGAAACCCTAGTGACACAGCATTACTATATCTTCTGCAATATTCACTCTTTTCGTGGTGTTTTATTCATGCTACAGGATATGTTCACATCTGCGTTGAAGGCTCCATTACAGATGTATGAACTTCAGAACCACTGCAGCAAAATGCTACTTAAAAAAACACAAAAAAAACCCCACAACTCCATTTTTGATCCAAATGCGAGCGCACTGTGCAATGTACTGTAAGTCCTTTACACCACAGAGAAATTATCTAGGTCTGTATATTACTGGGCTGGACAGTACATGACAAGTTACCAGACTGTATCCACTTCTCTTACATCAACTTCGCACGTCTTACTCTTCTAACCCCTGCATTCACTCTGCATATAATACTAGTCAGTACCTGGAGCTCTCTTTGTGTTCAGGTAATTTCTCCCTGCTTCTGGTCCAACAGTAGGAGGAAGTAGCTAAAATGAAGCAGGGACAATATTATATGCAGAATGCAAGAAGGGTGAGCTGAGCACAAGGTCCAAGGGAACACTTTAGCTAATATCTGCAAAGTAGGACGCGACATCACAGAGAAGGGATATCAATTTGGCAACTTTTCCTTGGTGGTTCAGCAACATGCAGCCATTTTACTTCCTGTGATGTTTAGGATTTATAGTGAACAAAACAACCTTGGAAATTTCCATTGCAGAGAGATTTATTGACCTACTAGTGGCTCCATTTTACTAACTGAAAAATTTCCGCCCATTTCATTTTAAGGATCGTTTACTTGATGCAGTTTCATTTGATTGTAGAGCCAATGGCTTCTCTGCCTCTTTAAATTTGCTGGAGGACCCTTGAATTAAGTTGGTTGACAATGCTGTCCATGTATGAACTATCATGTTATATTCACACACGGCAGGGTTGTTGTAGAAATTTCTAAGAATGAAAATTCCATTCATCTGAATGTTGTTTTGGTGGCAAGCTCATAGATATCTGCAAAGCCCCCTTCTAATAAATGACAGTGGTAACTTTTTCTGCAACAAATCTGACATGGGTAAATGTAATTTTACACCTTAGCTATGTCCAGAGTAAAGTTTTACATGCTGTAATCTCATTGAAGAGGCAGTTTGCTAGAAGACTTGTTTACTCATTTCTTTCCTTTCATTATATTTGCAGAAAAACTATAGTTCTACATTACGGGGAATGCCTCCTTCATTAAAGAATGGGATTATCTCTCAGCCAGAATTAATGCCGCGCAGGAACTCGCTGATATTGAGATTACGACCTGAATTAGTGAATCACACTTCAGAAATCCAGAGCAATGGACTACAGCTGTACCTCAGAAACTTTTTTTCTAAGCCTGTGGACTTGCATGGAGTAATTCTACCAAGGCTCAGTGGTCCTCACATTAAGCTGTGGAAACTCTTATACCTTCGCTGGATCCCTGAGGCACAGATAAACCACGGTGGTTTCATCACTGCCTTCCAAAAAATTTCCCTGCTGGCTGATGAGATTGAAATGCTGCAAACAAGTCTACGTCAGTACAGGAGTTTCCCATTGTCACAGGCCACATCTCCCGAGAGTGAACAAAGCAGAATGTTTTTTAGAGCTGATGACTTGCAAAGCAGTTATGAGAGTCTGGACTTTCTTTCCTCCTCTTTTCCTTTTTCACCAGTTGGGAATCTGTGTCGCCGGAGCATATTGGGCACACCATTAAGCAAATTTTTAAATGGTGCCAAAATCTGGTTATCTACTGAAACACTTGCCAATGAGGACTGAGGGTTATTCAAAGGGTAGCAAATTGGTTTGGTAACAGTAAGATTTCAGTTGATAGTCTGAAGTGCTGCAATTTGTTTCTTTAGCCATACACTGACTTTTTTTTTTTTTTCCTTTTGCACATATTCTAAAATGACAGGTTTCAGATTTACACACAGTGGGGCAGATTTATTATGCCTTGTATGCCAGTTTTCTGGCATACGAGGCATAAGTTGTCATTAGATTGACTTTTTTTTTTTTTTTTTTTTTTTTTTTAACTTCTTTCATGCAGTGCCACTTCCCCAAGCAGGGGACATGATGAGTGCAGACAGGGGCCAAAGTCCATCAGCTCCGCCAGACTTACCATTTATGACAGAAATCTCAAAACGCACAGCCCTGCAGAGGGTGTACGTCATTTATGAGGAGATGTGTGCCTCAGCATAAATGAGGCGTCCCCTGCAGGATTATGAAGACTGTTGTTAACACCATGGGAGAAATGGTATAACGAACCAAAACAGCTAATGGATCCACTTCTTACAGTTTTATTTATAGGTCCAGGTTACATGTAAAGAGCTCGTTTAGGAGCTTAGGGATCGGATCACTGATTTTGACTTGTATTTTTATAGCTTTCTTGCTGTTATCAGCTCCATGTTACTTGTCTGTTTCATGACTTTTCTTTTAAGGGAAATTTTTTTTTGTGTGTTATGTTCTACAAAGACACATGATGTTAAATACTGTATGACAATGTAATGTGATTGCAGAAGGAATCTTGCAGCTGATCTTGCTTTCTCAAAAAAAAAAAAAATCTTTGCCTCAACCCCATCACAGTTTTTGTCAGTATGTTAAAGGGGTTGTATGGTGTATCATTTTTTTTTTTAATGGCTCAGAGAGACCTAAGAACACAATAGTAGTCATACTCTCCTCCACCAATTCTGACGCTGCTCTCTGCTTCCTGGTCCCTTCTGACACATCACTAGCTGAGGCAGGTCTTTACTGCAAATAGTGAGTGGCTGAGGGACCGAGAAGTAAAAGAATTAGAATCGGACCCGAGGAATTGGTAGAGGTTGGTATGATGACTTTGGTGGTTTTATGCTACTCTGAACTTTTTTTTTTTTTTATTTCACTAGATGATCCACCATAAATCTTGCATCCAATTCAGGAGTAAAATGGACATGATGTGCACTGTTAATTGTAGATAAGTCTTAAGTTACAGAATTCTAGATGTAGAAGTGCCTTTACATTTTTAAATTAAAAGTTGTATATAGTTCCGAATATTAGTAACAGGAGTTTTAATTTTGGTACTCTGTATTGACTGCTTACTAAAAGATAGATGTGACTTATTTAAATACAGTAGAAAAGGATTCTTTGTTTTTATTAAAAACTTATTGATCAATGGCAACTCTGTATGAAAATTATTTATTTCAGATTGTGCATGAACTGGAATAATTCTTCCTGGAAATAATGAATGCCCTTTTTCTGTTTAGGCATGAGCTTTGATCCTGTGTAAACTGCTATAATCCCACAAATTGCACCACAATACACACATTACTGGTTTGACCCACTTTTGTAAGAGCTACAAGAAGACAATCATAAGATGAGCAACACCAGACTGTAAAACTGTTCACCTTCGATAAATTAGTAAAACTGTGGTCACCTACACTCATGGTTGAGGAAAGTTACATGATAAAACTTAATTCTTTTAGAAAAGTGGCAATCTGTATACACTTTGTACAGTAGGGAAATCAATTCAGTCTGTTACTCTTTGCCCCTATGGAAACCACATGGCACACTTCTACATCTGCTCCCATCTTCTGTAGATCATGCAACCAAATCATTTGCTTATGTGACAGACGATCATTTGGTCCCTTTACTTCCACCATCTGCAAGAGAGCAAGACATTATTAAGAGCAATACTGTATCCAAAGTCTGTCTGCAGGAAAATCTGTATTAAACTAATGACCAGCACCTTGTAGGGTGGCTTCTACACTTCCAAAGATGTCTTGTCTTCTGCATTGCAGATCTATTTTCATGAAAATCAGCGTTTTATTCTTATGCAAATTAGCTGAATAGGGCTCTCTCTTTCTGCTGGGGCTTTACTCTCCATTCTAAATAATTACCCCTAACTTCCGCCTTCATTACTTGAGTAACATCTTTCACTTTGTCACACTTTGTAGTTAGGGGCAGTTATCTGTCATTAATTTGATAACCATTCCTGCTGACAGACTCCCATTAACAGGATGAAGGAAACCTTTATCCAGAAGAAATCATATAAACTGAGGAAGTGATACACAGTATATTAGATAGATGCAGACACACAGCTGCTTGGGTTGGCCTGTTCTGCTGACTTACATACATCCGTGCACAAAGTTGTGCAATGAACCGGTGTCAATAACTGGATAGAGAAACACTACAAGCAGCACACATCTCCTTGCTGTCAAATAGAAAACTGGCATAACACTTGATTCCACTGGACATAAACTATTCCTATAGGAAAATACCTTGTGGGATCAGATGTTATCTATTCCATCATATAGGCATTTTGATGTGAACAAGGGGCCTTTTAGAACTGACTTAGTATTTTCTAAAATGAAAGCTACGTTTTAAAAGGTTCAACTTCATGACAGATGGAATTACCTACAAATGTCCAAAATGCAAGTGAAGTCTCTGCACCATCACACCAGAAAGAGCTTTTAAAAAGATATAGAAAAACTTCTTTTCATAAGTTCTAAAAAGATTGCCAGGCTTAGGCTTTATTCAGATCACATTTTTTCTAACGGATGCAAAAAATGGACGCAAACCAGTGGCCATCTATTTACAAAGAGATCAATGTTTGTTTATATATAGTAAATCTTGGTTTGTTTGTTTTTTTCTTTAAACATTTGATCTTTTGGGCCTCCATTAGAGTGGAACTTCAGACTGTGCTTTCCTATTCAATGAGGCACTTATTTATGATCCAGATTTCAGTCATTTAATCTCCAGGTTGTTTTTTTTCCCTTCAAATACTTCTCTCCCCCCAACCCCCCCTCCCCCCCCCAAAAAAAAAAAAAAAATGGTGTTTTGTATACCAGTCTTAATAAAGCCCACGACAGGTGCAGGGAACAGCTTATTTATGAAGAGACTACGGCCTCTTCATGAATAGGGCACACTGCCATAACAATTATAACTTTATTTATATAGCGCCAACATATTCCGTAACACTTTACAAAGCAGAGGACACATTAACAGACAGTATTTGACATTACAATGTGACAAAGAAATAAACACATCAAACAATAGGAGTGAGGGCCCTGTTCGCAAGAGCTTACATTCAGCCAGTTAGGAACTCGCATGAGTTATAATGAATCTGTCGGGCCGAGCTGTCCCTACACAGAATGGAGGTGGCGACAAACGTTTGGTACAAGAAAAAGCCTTGCAGCAAATGTGCGTCACAATATTAGCTCTATACCAGAAAAACTGTTAGAGGGATTAATGATTTCCTCCTATTTGTATTTAATGGTAATCAAAAAGGGGTCTCTTATTTCAGTGAAGAAAAACTAGCTGTCAAATGCTGTTGCTTCATTGCATTATTTATGGAACTGATATCAGGAGTGTGTAGTTGTCACAAACAGTGCCATCTGGTGGGCACATCAGTTATATTGTATATAAACTAAATCAAGATTTGAACTTACAGATCAGATAAATTTGATTGGAAATGTAATGTCTTTCCTAAAACAAATGTGCCCCAAGTCTATATAGAGACAAAGTGCATTTCAAATGACACTTTTAGGCAACCCAAGGATTCTATCTACACAAAATAAACTGATCCCAGTAAGTAATACATTTATTTTCATTGCTATGTTTCTACAGAGGCAGAATAATTCCCAGTTTTAGCTCTACTGTTACAGGAATTGTCCACTTTCCAAACACTTCACTCTAGCATGGCAGAGCAAACTACAGGTAATCCACTTCAGGCTTACTTTAGCTGGTACTGCAAAGCCCCCCCATCCCGCCACTGCATATAGATACAGATGTAAAAGTGCCACATCCACAGGTTATCAAGAAGAAGCAGTCAGCGCTATCTTGGAAGCCCATAGTTGTGGCATTTTGTTTACATCAGTACCCATGGGATATAGAGGACTTCACTGTGTGCATGACACTTGTAAAAATTAGTTTACAGAGCAGGCAAGCCTTTAAGTGTTAAAAATGAAACATTATATATATATATATACACACACACACACGAGTAAAAAAACAGGCAGTACTCCGTAGTAAGGTGAAGTAAAAAGTGGGTTTATTGCCCCATGTTCTTTTCAAGATATGCTTCATTTTTCCATCTGTGAACATAGAGCTGATGTGCCTTGCCAAAAATTTCGATTTTTGTCTCATCTGTCCATAGGACATTCTCCCAGAAGCTTTGTGGCTTCTCAACATGTAGTTTGTCAAATTACTTTTGTCAGATTCAAGTTATTTCTGTGACCATTGTGGGTTTTTCTTTCATTAAATGAGGGGTACCAACAATTTTGTCCACGTGTGTGTATATGTGTGTGTGTGTATATATATATATATATATATATATATATATATATTAGTAAATGTGTGTGGTAAGAAGACTGACTTCACTTTCATTAATCTGTGGTCTTTGTCCACTACCCATGAAGACACTGTATTTATATTTTTGCACATTTATTAACAGAAAAGTAAAAATTAGGTATTGTTAGGGGCGTTTACAGCACAGAATAAGATATCTGCTGCTATCATTACACATGCTGCATCTACCCACCTTAAATATTTTCTTCTGCACATTCCACACCGCTAGATCAGGGAGGCCTCCTCTACAATGACGAATGTCTTTGGACATTTTCCTGCATATTCCACTTAATATTTGCCCACCAAGACACGAAACAAAACCCTGTGAGGAGAGAACCAAGCGTCAAAAGGTAATCCAAGACTCACTGGGGCACATTTATTAAGCTACTTGCACCTTTTTTTTTCCCCCAGACGTTATGCTGCCTTCGCCACTTTTGTTTTTGTCAAGAAAAGGGAGAATGGCCTAAATGGTTATCCTTTTCATGCTGTATTCATGACTTGTGCTTTTTTAAAAATGGGTAAAAAAAATACACTTCAGCACATGGGAAGCATAAAAAAAAGCCTGTCAAGCGTTTAAGCAAAAAAGTGCACATGGCTTATAAAGGCGCATCTAAACTAACACATGCACAACATTTAAAGAGGACCTTTCATGTCCACATGTATATGCGTTTTACATACTGCTAGTTAAGCTGACAGCGCGCTCAATTCAGTGCACTGCCGGCTTTCCCGTTATATGCCCCGGGGCTGGAGATATCGGGGGTCTTAGTTTCACCGTCCACTGTCAGAAGGGCGTTCCTGACAGTCTAGCTTGGCTGTGAGGAACGTTGCCCCATGACAGTCCTCACAGCTCAGCGTCATCAGTGGGCGGTAAGGATCGCCCCCTCTGACAGTACAGGGCTATGGACGAGTACAGTCAGGGGGGCATTCTTTACTGCCCAGTGATGACGCTAATATTTCAGGCTTGCAATCTGTTTTCCTGTGCTGCCAACCAGCAAAATGTGCGAAAAGAATGGCAAAAAGACTATATGTGGGGCATAACCCTAGTACCCTATTATTTTCAAGGATCCATGGGCTAGATATTTAATAGCAGTAATTTCACTTGCACATAGCTCTAAATTAAATTGCTATAGAGAAAATTCTATAATAATACATTTTATTCATATATCGTCAACATATTCAGCAGCACAAATCTTAGGTAGAGAATTCTAGGAAGGATGCCAGGGATGTCGGATACATGACAAATAAGCCCTATATAAGGAGGATATTAAGCTTTTGCATACTGCCAAATTTAAGGATTTAGTTGTGCCTATGATTACCAAGTTTCTGGTTCAGCGTAATATTTATAGAGATATGTGTCATCCTTCTCCACTAAAAAGAAGCCTATTACCAATAAATCCTACTGTCTTGGAGAAAGCACAGAGCCATTTAGGCAGACTATTATTGCTAGGATATGCTATCACTTTATTATTAGGGACACCCAATGATCATGATAATGAAGGAGACACAGCATTGACTAAGGACCATGTCCCTTTTTTTACTTCCTGTACAGTGATGTTACCGGTCACCTGTCGGTGCAGCTGTCCTCACTGACTTGAATATGGCCATTCTGCAGTTCCCCACTCGGTGGTTGAGACACCGCTGTGGTGGGAACGAAAACATTGACGAGGATGCGGTGCTAAATTTGTGCTGCATTACCTTCATTCTCAAGAACTTTGGCTATCACAAAAGTGGGACCCCTACCAGTCATAATGTGACAGCATATAATTTAAATACGTATACTTATAAAAGGAGAGTACCCCTTTAACTGGCATACAAGATGAAATGTAAGGTAAGCTCTCTAAAATATGGAATCCTTGGATAGCAGGTGCAAATATTCATCAGTGATGGCTGACCTCACAGACAGACATGAAATGTTGAAGAAAATCCTATGTCTGCGGAGTTTATGTCTAAAATAACTGTAACTCAGGTTAAAACATTGGCCCAAATTTACTAAGGCCAATGCGCATAGAAGTGAAGCACAATACGCCTCCACTGTGCCCCACTCGCCACTTTTATTAAACTGAGAGAAGTGGTTGAAGCACACTGGTCTGCCAGCTTTAATAGAGATGTCAAAAAACTGCCGCGAGTTATATCACAAATCTATGCCAGTTCCTGACTGGCATGGATTTGCAATCAGATGCACCTACATGTGTAAGAATTAATTCTGGCAAGTCTTGCGTCTGTTGTGGAATCAATGAATCAATTCCCCTTTATGTTCTTCATTTATTGTGGATGTCATTATGATGTCACTAGCGTTACTCGTGGCTTACAAGTAGATAAGGTTGGGGACCTCATAATACCTGAGCCTGCTGTAGAGAGGAAAAACGGTCCCAAACAACCAGTGCTGCAGATTCTCCGAGATGTGCATTCCACACGTCAGCCATCATGTCATGAAGGATTTCAGTAGGCGAGTCCTCGAGCAGCTGGAGACGATTTTCTATAGCATCCTTTCTATTCTCGTAAAAACTGTCTGTGTACAGATCCAGGGGAAAAGCCTGCAAGAGTATACATATTACCATTTACAACATAGAAAAGCCATGGATTGTTGTGACAACACTGCCTTGAGTCTCTGGCACTCTAACTAGTATACCACTATAACTAGTAACAGTATATGACAGCAGCTGTATAATTGTCCATACTATAGAGAAAATAAAGAAAGGAATGTACATGTACCTGATAAGAATTTCTGAAGACGTCAGGTATTCCCTCCATAAAGATTATATCCCACATGAACAAGCTATACAAAGTACTGAATGTGGATCCTTCCCCATGAATCCCTAATGAAAAAGGAACATAATATTATTCCCTAGCTGTAACGTTATATTATTAGAATACAGATTTATTCAAACCATGTGTATTTTATGTCATATCTCAGACCACAAAAATCATTGACAAATATGGACGAGAACCTGCTAATAGTTGTAAATGTACCTGTATGAAGATGCAGCATGTTAAAGCCTTCCGCAAGTCAAATCCCTAACACTTTATTTGTATAACTAAATGCAGAAGATCCATAACACATACCTTGGTCAAAGCCCAGCTCTCTATAATGTGCCAAAGCCAGCTCCTCAACTGAACACATGATAGTTTGTGGGATTTCCTCTCCATCCTCCTCTACCATGTTCTCCATCAGGAACACAGATTTTGCTATGCCAGTCTGAGGGTACATCTTGCCTTTGATGGTAACCTGTTCATCAGTAAAGAAAATATTTATTTATTTTATTTATTATGCTTACTTGTATAGCGCCATCATATTCCCGAAGCGCTTTACAGACATTGTCGTCACTGTCCCATATAGGGCTCACAATGTATGTTCCATATCAGTATGTCTTTGGAGTGTGGGAGGAAACCGGAGTACCCGGAGGAAACCCACGCAAACAAAGGGAGAACATACAAACTCCTTGCAGATGTTGTCCTTGGCAGGATTCGAACCCAGGACTCCAGTGCTGCAAAATACATTTTTCATACATTTTATGAATTCTATATATGTCTGACTAGAGAATTTTCACGCTTAACATCAAATTAAGGATCATATTTCCAGTGGAGACAATTGCTGAATGTAATCTGAAATTAAGTTACGTGCCAATTGGCCAAAGCTCTGCACTGAAATCATTGGAGCCCAGGACTGAATATCCTCTGGAGTCATAAACAGGAATGCATGTAATGCCTACATTTAACCAAAAGGAAGTAAAATTATCAAGGGCTAAGGGATAATTATCACACACTTTTTAAAATTCATTAGTGGTCTTAAAGGGGTATTCTCATGAACATAACCATATTTAAATTTATAGACAATAAAAGTTTTGTAGATACATTACTCATTCAAATTTGCAGAGTCTTAAAGATTTTCCCTAACCATCTTAGGTATTGTCTTGATTGATTGCCAATGGATACGACCATGAATGCAGGAAACTTCTGTGGTCTGGCACTTGTCAGAAACCCAGTCATGATTTCCTTATTGTGGGCAGCTCATCAGGCAGGGACACTACATGTATGAGAAGATAACCCGGCCACAATAAGCAAATACAAAGCCCTGCATTCTAATTATAACCCATAAATTTGACCTGCTGTTAAAATGCTTCTATTATTCTTGAAAAGCTCTTAGAAATGCTTCATGTTACGCTCACATGTGGGACATCTTCTACATTGATCTCGGGAAGTTCTTTGAACATATTGCGAAACTTCTTGCAGCTAGGAGAGTCTCTCATTCTCACTATTCGCTGGTATAGGGACAGCTGATGGCCTGTTCGTACGTAGGGATCTGACAAGCTCTCCAATATACAGCTGATTGCCTAAAAACAATGCAAACAAATGAACACAACACTGAGGGTGCTGCCACACAGTGTTCCGACCGCACCACAGCCACACTGCGTACAGGGATCGTCAGTGCCTTCATTTATAGGCTGATTAATTATGAGCTATTTCTACAGGCGGTTTAGCTGTTACAGCGCGGCTAGTAATGACAAATAGTCAGTATAGACCAGTATAGTTACTTTCTGTGTAAGCTTCAAATGTTGATGCAAATTCAGTACAAGTCGATCCCACCAGCGCCCTCTACTGTCTAGGCAGTAAATATTTTGGGACAAAAGTGTCTGTAGTAACTGAACAGCTTCCTGCAATACAAAAAAAAATATATGGAAGACACATAAAAGGAAAATTGTTATACTAGACATTCTTCATATATAACAAAATTGTTGGAGATACAGTAGGTAACAAAACACGTGTTTGTTAAATTATTTGCCATATTTATTGGTGTTACCAGAATTAGGAAAACATGGCTGATCTATTCCAGAAACAGAGTCACATCTGTCCATGGGTTGTGTCTGGTATTAGAGTTCAACTCTACTGAAGTGAATTAGGCTGTACTACAATACCTCACATGAACCATGGACAGGTACTGTTTGGTAGGAGAGCAGCCATGGCCACTTCAAGCACATAAAGAATGTGACAAAGCTACAAAAAACAGGAGTTGCTCAATATATGAGGTGGACATGTATAAAACAATGTAAACAATGAAGAGACCACAATGCTTGCCTAACTATCACTGCCCCTTTCAAGAGCTGATCAGTTAGGGTGCCAATAGCCAGGTCACTGCAAACTGACACAGCACAAGTGTGAAATGCAAATACTGTTGCAGGGTTAATGTATAGTACTGTGCAAAAGTTTTAGACATATGGAAAAATGCTGCAAAGTAAGAATGCTTTTAACAATGGAAGTGTTAATAATTTATGTTTGTCAATTAACAAAACGCAAAATGAAGGAAAGAGAAATACAAATCAAATCTATATTTGGTGTGACCAAACTTTATACTGGAAAACAGCATCAGTTCTTGTAGGTACACTTGCACACAATTCTTGAAGAACTCAGCAAGGAGATTGTTCCAAACATCTTGGAGAACCAAAAAACCAAGAACAAATCTTCTGTGGATGTATGCTTGCTCAAATGCTTCAATTCATGGTAGGCTAGGTTCACACCTGCGCCCGGTCTCCGCCTGGGGATTCCGTTCCCCATTTTTCGTCCTTTTTGGGCGGAAACCGCGCGGACCCCATTATAGTCTATATAGTCTTTTTTAAGCTGATTAAGTTTACGTCCCCAAGCAGACCCCCCGAACGGAAACCCGAACGCAGGTGTAAACCTAGCGTAACCCCAGACAGACTTAATGAAGATCATAGCTCTATAGGGGCCATTTCATCACTTTCAGAACTCCTCCCCAAGGGGCAATCACACATATTCATTTCATTTAGATTTCTCTTTTGTTCATACCCTTTGCATTTTGTTAATTGACAAAATAACCTATTAACATTTCTATTCATGAAAGCAGAATTTTCAGCATTTTTCCATATCTGCCTAAAAGTACTGTATAAGGCTCTAAGGGTTAATGTTATATATATATTTAAATGTTAAAAGGTGGCTTGAGGAAACCCAGACAAAGAGATAGATTCCCAAAAAATTTATCATAGAAGACGACTCAAATCACAAAGACATATAGAAGAAATTTACCTCATAATGACGTAGTCTCTGCAGGATTTCTACTCCTCGTGATAGGATTCTAGTATACACCCAGCCAACAGTAAAACAGCGCAAATACAATGGCAGCTTTGTATGATACCTATAGCATAAACGCAGACATGTAATCTTCTCCTACATAAGAGAAGTACTGAGTAAAATACTCACCTCTCCCTGGTGCTCCTGGGTCTACTAGCATAGTTCAGTCCTGCAGCTCCGTTGTTTCCTACCCGATGAAAGTCCCCGCTGCACGTGACCGCTCAGGCCAATCAGCGGCCTCAGTGAAGAACACGGATCGTCACTACCTGTGACGTCCCCGAGTCCTTTCCTTAGGCTGCTGAGGCCAATCAGTGGAAGGGACACAGGACATCACAGTCGGTGAGGAGTTCTGGCAAAAGAAGACAGCCGAGCGGCAGGACTGGACCGTGCTGGGAGGACACCGGAGCACCAGGGACCATGTGATTATCGTTTTTTTTGTTTGTTTGTTTGACCTTCCCCAGCCTAATTAAAAAAAAATAGGCTGGACAACTTCTTTAAGGGTACAGTCACATGGCAAAATTTTTCCTAGATGGAAAATTCAACTTCAAGAATTTTGAGTTGGAATTCATCTCAAACTCAGCGCCAAATTCCGCTGTGTGAACATACTCTTAGAATACATTAACTATTACAGTCTATACTAATTCTTCAGCCACAGTCAGTGTTATTCACTATACCTTAAAGTAGGCTCATCCTTCATCTGATCCCAGTCTTCCCTGGCACGCTGGAACATCAAATATGCTTCCTTCCACTTCCCATTGGTCATAGCGACAACAATATCTACCAACTTGTGCATTGCAGATTCGTATCTATTGAAATCCAGAATACAAAAAGAAAACTATAGTTCAAATAAGATGTCAAAATGGCTTCCATGCTATTCATGAACATTAGGCGCAGAATTAGCGATTCACTCTTCTGATTTGATTACCCCTCAAAAACCTATAGTGACATACTCCTTGACAAAAAAAAACAACTCACCCAGATAGAAATGTCGGATTGCTGCAAAACTCAGCATGCAGCTACAGGTGCATCTCAATAAAATAGAATATCTTTGAAACGTTCATTTCTTTCAGTAATTAAATTAAAAAAGTGACCTCCTATATTTTCTAGATTCTTTACACACAGAGTGTTCTATTTCAAGGGTTTTATTTCTGTAAATGTTGATTATGGATTACAGCTAATGAAAACCCAAATCTAAGAAAATTAAGAATATTGTAAAAAGTTCAGTATTGTAAATTCAGTATGTCACCTGCCAAGGTTTCCTAAGCCTTTAAATGGTCCCTCAGTCTGGTTCAGTAGGACACACAATCATGGCAGACGCCGATTATGAATTGTATTACTGAAATGAATGAACGTTTCAAAGATATTCTAATTTATTGAGATGCACCTGTAAGTCTCAGGCAAATATATAAATGATTACAGGTGTGGTCTGACTAGACACTGCAACAAGAGGGGGTGAAAGTGCTTCCCATTGCCCTATAAAAAGGTTATTAGAGACTATACTTTTGGGTAGTGTACTCCTTGGTGCGCAATTGCTGACTGCTAGACATGCCTCTATGACAATAGAAGACATTTAGTCCAGTTGACAGACTTTGAGAGCAGGTGCATCTTTGGACTGAAAAAAGCAAAATGTTTGTTTAGACAAATTTCCTGCCATCTAGGCTGTTTTGACCTAGTTTGGAACAATGATTACATGAAGATATGTATACACAGCGAACAGGCAATGGACAGCCACACAAACCATCAGTAGAGAGGATATTATGAGCAACCCCAGAGTTTCCTTGTCTACCATGCAGACAGAAGTGACACCTTCATTACACACCTCTCTCTCTGCCTAGACGATTTCTAAGTGCTCAGCAGAAGGATATTTGACGTCATGGCCCCATTAGGTCTCCTGCCATTCACAGTCAGTCACATTCGCCTTTGTGAACAAGAAATCTGGACTGCTACAGACTGGAACTGTATCACTTATAGCAATGAATCCAGGTTCTGTTCCATGATCCGTTGGCGGTAAGGTCTGATTATAGAGGCCTTGTATGGAGCGCTTCAACTCTTTGATGTGAAGCAACACACTGCCCCAACTGCTGGTGTGCCATTGCATACAATAGTCAGTCACCCCTAATAACAATATTAGGGACACTAACAGCCATATGACAACCGCCATATCCAACCGTATCTCATCTTATATCCAGGCTAGAGATGGCCCAACAGGCTCTACCTTCATTTGTACAGTTTTCCCCCAAAAAATGTATTCTTTCGCTCTAATATTGTAATCACATACATATATCATCATTATATTCACACATAAAAAGTTTCATTAGATTCCAACAACTGCAGTTTATATTATATGTGATAATGGGAAGTTATTATTCTAAATGTTGAAAGCTACTACTGAAAGACACAAAATGAAATAGTTGTGCGAAAAATGTCTCATAGCAGAGAAGAGCAACTTACATTCAGATGTAAAGTCTTTGTCAATATCAACAGTAAAGTATATTAAATGATTGTAGCTTACTATGTTTGTTGATATGTAAATGTAATTATATAGGTAGAGCAAGTAAGAAAAATTTTGCTATAATAAACATAGTACTTCAGCTGTAAGGTTCAGCTGCTCCAGCACAGATGTCTCTGTTGTTGTAAGTCATTCTTTGGTTATATGCCAGCAGCACTGACCTGCTGTTCTAGCACCTGCCTGACCACAGAGGTGATGCCAGTAAGTATGTCATATGACTACTGTGGCCGTTGTTTGAAAGATTTCAGGGGAAACAAGGATCAAGCATATTGCATTTTAACCTGCCTGGTCCTTTCTTCTCATAGGACTTAAAGGGGTACTCCCACGAACATTAACCTTTAATTATCTACAAATTTAAAAATGGTTAACATTTTTGCAAATATAAGTAAACATTTTTAAGAGTTATAAAGATTTTCTCTAAATATCTTGTGGTCACAAGTTGTTGTCTTGATCGGTTGCCAATGGATACGACCATGAATGCAGATCTTTCTAAGGTAAGAAAATCATCTATGATTTCCTTATCGTGGCCGGGATATCTTCTGAAACATGTAGTGTCCCTGCCTGATAACCCAGCTACAATAAGAAAATCATGGCTGGGTTTTTGACAAGTCCCAGACCATATAAAGTTTCTGCATTTGTGGTTGTATCCATTGGCAACCAATCAAGACAACAGATGTCACTACTAACATGGTTAGAAAAAAATCTTTAAAACACTGCAGAATTTTTAACTACTTATATTTGCAAAAATGTTTAACTTTTAATTATCTACAAATATAGATATGATTATGTTCATGGGAATACCCCTTTAAGCCACCACCAGAAATGTCTTTCAATTGCTCCATTAAGAACACATGCATACTCGGTTGAGCAGAGTATGCATGTGAATATGGGAGGGCAGTGTCAGGAGTATGACCACTTTTTTTTTGTTCTATTCTGACCCTCAGTCAGGAATCCTATCTATGCTGCTTAGATACAAGCCTTCCCTTTTGTAACAGCATATAGAATACAATCATAAACTGTGTATGGACTGACATCTAAGGACATACATGAAATCATGTGGCAGTCTACTCATTTAAGACCACTAATACAGAAACTATGTATCTGTTTTACAAAGAGCCCAGAACCCTACCTTATAAGATCATCTCTATCCTGGAATATCCTAGTGCTTCTTTGCACAGCATAATGAGGAAATTTCATTCGCCCCATATTAACCATGAGAACAGTGGAGAGCAATGTCTGTCCTCCACTAGCAGCTTCTTCTACCTCCATGGATTCTGTTAAAGAGAACAAGAGCAGAACTCGAGAAAATACAGCCCTGGGACCTTTGCATACCCGGACGGCTTTCCCAGCAGCATCTTTTGCTCTGCAAATAACACAAATATAAAAAATGTGAATATGAATGTTAAAAGCAAAAACTCAAAACTTCTTCTATGCCAAGGCATTTACTTTTTAAGAATGGCAGCACCAATACTAGACTGATTCTTGTTCATGCTGAAGATTGAACGTTGTCTGGAAAGCCTAAGGAATTCTTCGACAAGCTGTTTTTTCTGAGCGTTGGGATTTGCTAAGTGAAAAGTCTTTGCCAAATTTTTTAGCTCTGGTGCAGCTAGAAGATCAAGTGCTTCAGAAAGCTCTTCCAAGTCACTGTCTAAAAATAAAATGACAAATAAAGTAATATGAAGATTATTGGTGCACATGTTAAAAAAATAAATAAAGCAAATATGGCATCTATACATGTACCCTATTGAAGTTACTCATTATAAAGTTCTTAGGATCCCTAAAAAATATCAATTTCAACAATTTCATATGCTTGGATCACCCCTTAGCAACAGATATGGCTGTACGTGAGTGTCAACTTTGGATCTCCTTTCTCCTGTGCAGACTGGATCTTGAATTTCTAATCCCAAGAGATGGCCATTTTCTAGGTATTTACAGTCATATGAAAAAGTTTGGGCACCCCTATTAATCTTAATCATTTTTAGTTCTAAATATTTGGGTGTTTGCAACAGCCATTTCAATTTGATATATCTAATAACTGATGGACACAGTAATATTTCAGGATTGAAATGAGGTTTATTGTACTAACAGAAAATGTGCAATATGCATTAAACCAAAATTTAACCGGTGCAAAAATTTGGGTACCCTTATCATTTTATTGATTTGAATACTCCTAACTACTTTTTACTGACTTACTGAAGCACAAAATTGGTTTTGTAACCTCACTGAGCTTTGAACTTCATAGCCAGGTGTATCCAATCATGAGAAAAGGTATTTAAGGTGGCCAATTGCAAGTTGTTCTCCTATTTGAATCTCCTCTGAAGAGTGGCATCATGGGCTCCTCAAAACAACTCTCAAATGATCTGAAAACAAAGATTGTTCAACATAGTTGTTCAGGGGAAGGATACAAAAAGTTGTCTCAGAGATTTAACCTGTCAGTTTCCACTGTGAGGAACATAGTAAGGAAATGGAAGACCACAGGGACAGTTCTTGTTAAGCCCAGAAGTGGCAGGCCAAGAAAAATATCAGAAAGGCAGAGAAGAAGAATGGTGAGAACAGTCAAGGACAATCCACAGACCACCTCCAAAGAGCTGCAGCATCATCTTGCTGCAGATGGTGTCACTGTGCATCTGTCAACAATACAGCACACTTTGCACAAGGAGAAGCTGTATGGGAGAGTGATGCGAAAGAAGCCATTTCTGAAAGCACGCCACAAACAGAGTCGCCTGAGGTATGCAAAAGCACATTTGGACAAGCCAGCTTCATTTTGGAAGAAGATCCTGTGGACTGATGAAACAAAGATTGAGTCGTTTGGTCATACAAAAAGGCGTTATGCATGGCGTCCAAAAAACACAGCATTCCAAGAAAAACACTTGCTACCCACTGTAAAGTTTGGTGGAGGTTCCATCATGCTTTGGGGCTGTGTGGCCAATGCCGGCACCGGGAATCTTGTTAAAGTTGAGGGTCGCATGGATTCAACTCAGTATCAGCAGATTCTTGAGAATAATGTACAAGAATCAGTGACGAATTTGAAGTTACGCCGGGGATGGATATTTCAGCAAGACAATGATCCAAAACACAGCTCCAAATCTACTCAGGCATTCATGCAGAGGAACAATTACAATGTTCTGGAATGGCCATCCCAGTCCCCAGACCTGAATATCATTGAACATCTGTGGGATAATTTGAAGCGGGCTGTCCATGCTCGGCGACCATCAAACTTAACTGAACTGGAATTGTTTTGTAAAGAGGAATGGTCAAAAATACCTTCATCCAGGATCCAGGAACTGATTAAAAGCTACAGGAAGCGACTAGAGGCTGTTATTTTTGCAAAAGGAGGATCTACTAAATATTAATGTCACTTTTCTGTTGAGGTGCCCATACTTTTGCACCGGTCAAATTTTGGTTTAATGCATATTGCACATTTTCTGTTAGTACAATAAACCTCATTTCAATTGTGAAATATTACTGTGTCCATCAGTTATTAGATATATCAAATTGAAATGGCTGTTGCAAACACCCAAATATTTAGAACTAAAAATGATTAAGATTAATAGGGGTGCCCAAACTTTTTCATATGACTGTACATATGAGAAAAGAAGGCACGGGAGAAGAACTAGCAGAGAACTTTTGCATTGCAAAGCTTTTGTTTTTAAATTATATAAATTTGTATTCCCTTTTGATCTAAACTGTATACTACTTGACATTATAACATACAGATTAAAGGACCTGCTTGGGATTTTGAGAGCAAATGTTATACACAAGATAATCAATACTTAAATGTTTAAACACCACTGCTCGCCAGCGGTCCTGCAGAGATCACATCATATACATTATTCACATAACCAATTACTGGCATTAGTGATCACCTGTTGTACATGCAAGTGTGACCTCCGAGGCCAAGGACTGTCTACAGTGATCCCATGAATAGTGTAAGTAACATCATTCCTGCAGGAACCAATGGAGCATCAGTGCTTCAGTGGCAGGCAATTCACGAATGAGCAGTTATTTTATACAATGTCCTGCCGTGCTCAAATTCTTCAAATTCCAGACAACTTCTTTAATTTAGGTTTTAAGGTAAGGCTAAAATATGACTGACTAAGCAAAGTATGGAGTATGCCTACTGGACCTTTACAATGGATTTTCCATTGTACTAATCAAATAACTGAACTGCAAAATAACAGCCAGTGTATGACTGCTCTCCTGGGGCCATGACAGCTTTGTGCTAAATGAATTACATGTAAATCTATATTAGTGTAATAATAAGAATACAGTGAAACAGACAGATCTGATCAATGCTCCAAAAAAAACCAAATCATGTGTATTGTGTATATTATGCATATACCGTAATCCATATAGAGATTCTCAAACTCAAGCATTGCCCAGTTATTAGTTGCCTTAAACACTATGGATAAGTTTGTACTAAAAACTTTATTGTTCATCTGTTTTTTAAGAGCCTTATACAGAAGTCAACAAAAGGACAAATAAGCATTTGTAGGAGCACCCATTTTCAATCATTGGCCCTGCGATCAGTCGACAAACAAGCAAAAATTAATTTGCCATGTGATTTTATCTTTCATGGTAGCCAAAAAATAGTCTGTCTTGGGAGAACATCTCCCCGTGTAAGCAGGGATATACGATCACCAATTCAAACTAATTTGGTTGTCTGAATAGAGGCTTAGACTTATGATGGGGAGTAAAGTGCATAAAAGGCTGTTTGCAGGAGGAGGGTGAATTGCATAGGCCATTTACCACTGCAAATAGCAGAACACCCTCTGCAAACTCTGCAGAGAAAACACTGCATGAGTGTCTACCTTCACAAGGCAGAAGAAATCCTGCATGTGGTGTAGAAAGAGAAAACTGGTCATGAATTAAAATTTTCCCAAAACATGAGAGCTAGGAAAGATGATTGTATCAGGGCACACATTTGTCTATTTGTTGACCTGTGTATAAGGCGTTTAAAAATCAGATGAACAATAAAGTACAAAGTTGTCTGACTATAGTAAAGCCGGCCCCCGTAGCACTAGTAATTACAGTGGTGAAAAAAAAGTATTTGGTCAGCCACCAATTGTGCATGTTCTCCCATTTAAAAACATGAGAGAGGCCTGTAACTGACATCATACAGTGCTGGCCAAAAGTATTGGCACCCCTGCAATTCTGTCAGATAATACTCAATTTCTTCCACAAAATGATTGCAATCACAAATGTTTTGGTAATAATATCTTCATTTATTTTGCTTGCAATGAAAAAACACAAAAGAGAATGAAAAAAAAAAAAAAAAGTCAAATCATTGATCATTTTACACAAAACTCCAAAAATGGGCCGGACAAAAGTATTGGCACCCTCAGCCTAATACTTGGTAGCACAACCTTTAGACAAAATAACTGCGAACAACCGCTTCTGGTAACCATCAATGAGTTTCTTACAATGCTCTGCTGGAATTTTAGACCATTCTTCTTTGGCAAATTTCTCCAGGTCCCTGAGATTTGAAGGGTACCTTCTCCAAACTGCCATTTTGAGATCTCTCCACAGGTGTTCTATGGGATTCAGGTCTGGATTCATTGCTGGCCACTTTAGAAGTCTCCAGTGCTTTCTCTCAAACCATAGTGCTTTTTGAAGTGTGTTTTGGGTCATTGTCCTGCTGGAAGACCCATGACCTCTGAGGGAGACCCAGCTTTCTCACACTGGGCCCTACATTATGCTGCAAAATTTGTTGGTAGTCTTCAGCCTTCATAATGCCATGCACACGGTCAAGCAGTCCAGTGCCAGAGGCAGCAAAGCAACCCCAAAACATCAGGGAACCTCCGCCATGTTTGACTGTAGGGACCGTGTTCTTTTCTTTGAAGGCCTCTTTTTTTCCTGTAAACTCTATGTTGATGCCTTTTCCCAAAAAGCTCTACTTCTGTCTCATCTAACCAGAGAACATTCTTCCAAAAAGTTTTTGGCTTTCTCAGGTAAGTTTTGGCAAACTCCAGCCTGGCTTTTTTATGTCTCTGGGTCAGAAGTGGGGTCTTCCTGGGTATCCTACCATAGAGTCCCTTTTCATTCAGACGCCGACGGATAGTACGGGTTGACACTGTTGTACCCTCGGACTGCAGGGCAGCTAGAACTTGTTTGGATGTTAGTCGAGGTTCTTTAGCCACCATCCGCACAATCTTTCGTTGAAATCTCTCGTCAATTTTTCTTTTCCGTCCACATCTAGGGAGGTTAGCCACAGTGCCATGGGCTTTAAACTTCTTGATGACACTGCACACGGTAGACACAGGAACATTCAGGTCTTTGGAGATGGATTTGTAGCCTTGAGATTGCTCATGCTTCCTCACAATTTTGCTTCTCAAGTCCTCACACAGTTCTTTGGTCTTCTTTCTTTTCTCCATGCTCAATGTGGTACACACAAGGACACAGGACAGAGGTCGAGTCAACTTTAATCCATTTCAACTGGCTGCAAGTGTGATTTAGTTATTGCCACCACCTGTTATGTGCCACAGGTAAGTAACAGGTGCTGTTAATTACACAAATTAGAGAAGCATCACATGATTTTTCAAAGGGTGCCAATACTTTTGTCCACCCCCTTTTTTATGTTTGGTGTGGAATTATATCCAATTTGGCTTTTTGACAATTCTTTTTGTGGTTTTCCATTGACGACAAATTAAATGAAGATATTATTACCAAAGCATTTGTGATTGCAATCATTTTCTGGCAGAAATTGAGTATTATCTGACAGAATTGCAGGGGTGCCAATACTTTTGGCCAGCACTGTAGGTAGACCTCAACTATGAGAGACAAAATGAGAAAAACATATCTAGAAAATCACATTGTCTGATTTTTTAAGAATTTATTTGCAAATTATGGTGGAGAATAAGTATTTGGTAACCTAAAAACAAGCAAGATTTCTAGCTCTCACAGACCTGTAACTTCTTCTTTAAGAGGCTCCTCTGTCCTCCACTCATTACCTGTAGTAATGGCACCTGTTTGACATTATCAGTATAAAAGACACCTGTCCACAACCTCAAACAGTCACACTCCAAACTCCACTATGGTGAAGACCAAATTGCTGTGGAAGGACACCAGAAACAAAATTGTAGACCTGCACCAGGCTGGGAAGACTGAATCTGCAATAGGCAAGCAGCTTGGTGTGAAGAAATCAACTGTGGGAGCAATAATTAGAAAATGGAAGACATACAAGACCACTGATAATCTCCCTCGATCAGGGGCTCCACACAAGATCTCACCCCGTGGGGTCAAAATGATCACAAGAACAGTGAGCAAAAATCCCAGAACCACAGAGGTGGACCTAGTGAATGACCTGCAGAAAGCTGGGACTAATGTAACAAAGGCTACCGTCAGTAACACACTACGCCGCCAGGGACTCAGATCCTGCAGTACCAGACGAGTCCCCCTACTTAAGCCAGTACATATCCGGGCCCGTCTGAAGTTTGCTAGAGAACATTTGGATGTTCCAGAAGAGTATTGGGAGAATGTCATGTGGTCAGATGAAACCAAAGTAGAACTGTTTGGTAGAAACACAACTCGTCGTGTTTGGAGGAGAGTGAATGCTGAGTTGCATCCAAAGAACACCATACCTACTGTGAAGCATAGGGGTGGCAACATCATGCTTTGGGGCTGTTTCTCTGCAAAGGGACCAGGACAACTGATCCGTGTACGTGAAAGAATGAATGGGGCCATGTATCATGAGATTTTGAGTGCAAACCTCCTTCCATCAGCAAGCGCATTGAAGATGAAACGTGGCTGGGTCTTTCAGCATGACAATGATCCCAAGCACACCGCCAGGGCAACAAAGGAGTGGCTTCGTAAGAAGCATTTCAAGGTCCTGGAGTGGCCTAGCCAGTCTCCAGATCTCAACCAGATGGAAAATCTTTGGAGGGAGTTGAAAGTCCGTGTTGCCCAGCGACTGCCCCAAAACATCACTGCTCTAGAGGAGATCTGCATGGAGGAATGGGCCAACATACCAGCAACAGTGTGTGCCAACCTTGTGAGGACTTACAGAAAACATTTGACCTCTGTCATTGCCAACAAAGGATATAGAACAAATGTATTGAGAAGACCTTTTGTTATTGACCAAATACTTATTTTCCACCATAATTTGCAAATAAATTCTTTAAAAATCAGACAATGTGATTTTCTAGATATGTTTTCTCATTTTGTCTCTCATAGTTGAGGTCTACCTATGATGTCAATTACAGGCCTCAATCATCTTTTTAAGTGGGAGAACTTGTACATAGGGTGGCTGACTAAATACTTTTTTTTCCCCACTGTACCTGTGAGATCAGGACAAGAGAGAGAGAGGGAGGGGTTGGGGGTCTGGTTCCAATCAAGTGACCAGGCTGGAACCCTGGGGTGATATTTTCAACCATTGATAACACTGGACACAATATAAGTAGAATCTCCTCTTTCATACAACACCAGAATAAAGTTTCTAGGCTTTATAATGCCAGAGATATACCTGTTTTCAGTGACCCCCCCCCCCCCCCCTCATTTTCTCTTCATTATAGACAAGCCCATACTCTGTACACCATGAGAAGCAGGATACAGCTCTCAATAAAGAAAGGGAAATAATAAAGAAACGTAGGATTTCACAGAAAGGAGCCAAAATTTGTTAAGAAACTATACTGCAAAATGTATTAATGACACAAATACTGGCAGAAAATTGAAACTATAAACTAAAGCAATACTACAAATAATAGGATACCTCTCTGTAGAAACCCATGCTGACTCAGTTCTTCAATGAAGGGAGTCAAATCTGGGCGAATTTCACTGTATTCAATCTTGTTCACTTTTATCCAGGTTAGCTTGCGCTGGAAGAGCCGAACATACAGCTTTTGCCCTCCGGCTTTATTATTCACAAAGCAAAATAAAAGAAAGCAATATTAAAAGACATAACACAGAAATGACTGCACCCTAGAAATAACAGGAGGTACACTATTGAACCTCTCCTGTTCCTCACCCAAAATCATGTACTACAAAATTGGAATAAAATAAATGGTCTGCCCCCTACAAGTAATGCAGAAAGTTTCCCAGCTTCCTAAGTCAACCACAGGTGTAAAAATGAGAACTGAAGTAGGAACAATTCTACTGACACATAGAAAGGTATAATATCCACATGGCTGGGCTGGGGGACGGAGGGCAAGGAACTTCTCTTGCTGCTTTTCTCCAGATTGGGGGAAAAAAGAAAATCTAACAGTCAATGTGCGCTCCCACCAGAGATATAAGAATTAGCACCAGAAGTAACAGACCGACCATGGCATGACTGAATTGATATGCGAAGTTTAGCTCAAGTCCTGTTCAGGGTGATAAAGCCAGCAAATACGCTAACCAATTTTCTCAGCCCAAACACTGCCATGTGAAAAAGAGAAGTAATTGTGTGGCTGTCTTTCCATACGGATGTTAATTAGGTATAACCGTGTTGTGTAGCAGATATATACTGTATATAGATATAAACACATTATTTGTGGCTTTTATCTAACTGCCTCCCAAATGACGTACAGTGGGTACAGAAAGTATTCAGACCCCTTTACATTTTTCACTCTTTGTTTCATTGCAGCCATTTGCTAAAAGCAAAAAAGTTCATTTTATTTCTCATTAATGTACACTCAGCACCCCATCTTGACAGAAAAAAAACAGAAATGTAGATATTTTTGCAAATTTATTAAAAAAGAAAAACTGAAATATCACATGATCATAAGTATTCAGACCCTTTGCTCAGTATTGAGTAGAAGCACCCTTTTGAGCTAGTACACCCATGAGTCTTCTTGGGAATGATGCAACAAGTTTTTCACATCTGGACTTGGGGATCCTCTGCCATTCTTCCTTGCAGATCCTCTCCAGTTCCGTCAGGTTGGATGGTGAACGTTGGTAGACAGCCATTTTCAGGTCTCTCCAGAGATGCTCAATTGGGTTGAGGTCAGGGCTCTGGCTGGGCCAGTCAAGAATGGTCACAGAGTTGTTCCGAAGCCACTCCATTGTTATTTTAGCTGTGTGCTTAGGGTCATTGTCTTGTTGGAAGGTGAACCTTCGGCCCAGTCTGAGGTCCAGAGCACTCCGGAAGAGGTTTTCTTCCAGGATATCTCTGTACTTGGCCGCATTCATCTTTCCTTCAATTGCAACCAGTGTCCTGTCCCTGCAGCTGAAAAACACCCCCATAGCATGATGCTACCACCATCATGTTTCACTGTTGGGATTGTATTGGGCAGGTGATGAGCAGTGTCTGGTTTTCTCCACACATACCGCTTAGAATTAACGCCAAAACGTTCAATCTTCGTCTCATCAGACCAGAGAATCTTATTTCTCATAGTCTGGGAGTCCTTCATGTGTTTTTTTGGCAAACTCTATGTGGGCTTTCATATGTATGGCACTGAGGAGAGGCTTCCTTCGGGTCACTCTGCCATAAATCCTCGACTGGTGGAGGGCTGCAGTGATAGTTGACTTTGTGGAACTTTCTCCCATCTCCCTACTGCATCTCTGGAGCTCAGCCACAGTGATCTTTGGGTTCTTCTTTTCCTCTCCCACCAAGGCTCTTCTCCCACGATTGCTCATTTTGGCTGGACGGCCAGGTCTAGGAAGAGTTCTGGTCGTCCCAAACTTCTTCCATTTAAGGATTATGGAGGCCACTGTGCTCTTAGGAACCTTGACTGCTGCAGAAATTCTTTTGTAACCTTGGCCAGATCTCTGCCTTGCCACAATTCTGTCTCTGAGCTCCTTGGGCAGTTCCTTTGACCTCATGATTCTCATTTGCTCTGACATGCACTGTGAGCTGTGAGGTCTTATATAGACAGGTGTGTGCCTTTCCTAATCAAGTCCAGTCAGTTTAATTAAACACAGCTGGACTCCAATGAAGGAGTAGAACCATCTCAAGGAGGATCAGAAGGAAATGGACAGCATGTGAGTTAAATATGAGTGTCACATGTGATATTTCAGTTTTTCTTTTTTAATAAATTTGCAAAAATATGTACATTTCTGTTTTTTTCTGTCAAGATGGGGTGCTGAGTGTACATTAATGAGAAATAAAATGAACTTTTTTGCTTTTAGCAAATGGCTGCAGTGAAATAAAGAGTGAAAAATGTAAAGGGTCTGAATACTTTCCGTACCCACTATAACATTAGATAGCCTCCTCATCTGAACTTTGACCACTGTACTCCTAAGGCTCCATTTGCATCTCCATAATGGAAGCCATGACATTGTGCCAAGCAAAGACTGATGGATCCCTTTGAACTATAACAAGATGCATCAAAGTTTGACTCATTTTGACAGCAAAAATAACGTTGCACACTGTACTACTCTTGCCGTTGGAACTTACAGAACCATCTGAATAAGGCTCAAAACACTGTCCAAAGCTTAGGCCCCACTTTGCGGAAACACAGTGGAAAAAACATTGCTTTTTACCGTACCAGCAAAGTAAATGAGTTCTGAGTAATCTCACCTACATTTTGCAGAACAAAAGAGCTGCGAAAAGCTGCATTTTCAAAACCACAGCATGTTAATTTTAGTTGTGGAATCGCAAGCATTTTCCCTAGATACTGAATAGAGAAAGAAAAAAACAGAAAAGACAAAAGGGATCTTCCAGAGGCCAGATTACCTTATGATATATTATTCTACAAAGCTCCTGGTGGTTTTGGGCTGCCAGATCTGAACACTTATTATACCACTGTACAAATGAAAATGCAGTTAGAGCTGTACGGCCCTAAACATCACCATTTGGGCACGGTGTTGGAGGTCTATGAGCGAAAGACACAAAGCCATGCTGTGGGGATTGGTCCCATTGTGGAACCCTTCCAAACCCGTTACATAGGGCACTTTCATCGTCATGCATGATATCATAACACGCCAGGAAACTGTCTCAAAGCCTTCCCCCTATGATGCCTCTGACCTACACAACCTGAAATGTCCTCAACTTGGCAACCTTTGTCTCATATCTTGCTAAAACACTATTTTTTGTCTTCCATTTCTCCATACTCATCTTAATTTTCTGCAAGAAGCAGAAATCAGTTTCTCTTATAAACAATTTCAGACAAGGTGCCAAGAGCGGGCCACTCCTACCCGGTTGGAAAATTTGTTGAATAAAACATGACCTGGGGAGGAAATTCTCAGAGCCTGAAATAACAATTATCCACTCTAAATCACACTACTTTTCTCGTATTTGGGTACCGGAGAATTCCTATAAAACCTTAACCAGGTGGTACAAGACACCTCATAGATTGAGGCAAATGGGTCTCTCTTCCACAGATGTATGTTGGCATTATGGGGTAGAGTCAGGCATTTCAGGTCATATAATGTGGCTTTGCCCCTCCATTAGGAACTTTTGATCACAAGTAGAAAAAAAAGATCAATTATATTTGTCCCACTTTTATTACCTTATCATTGGAAGCACTGCTATTGTGCCACCCTAACTCTTCTAGGACCCCAACTAAGCAACATTTAGCTACCCAGCATGAAAACTGAAAAGTTACTTAATCTAACAGCTGGAGGAAATGGTCAGCTGGGTAGCATGGTCTCATGCAAAATTTCTATGCTTTTGGGAACCTTGGTCTCACTATTGAAAAACCACGCCTAAAACCTCTTAAACTCATGGTCTGACACCAGTCAAAAGCTGCAAGGCTCCTCTAATTTATGAAAAAAGCCAGTGATTGAATTCAGTATGAAAGCAAATGTGCAACAAGCTATGCATCTAATTATATAATACCAATAATTGTATACCATAGTTAATCATTGACACAGTCTGAAATGTTTTTCCCCACTCTGTGTCCACCAACAACTGGCCCGAGACTCCATAGCCCTACTCTACAGTCAACAATACGACTGAAGTCTCCATAACTTAGTCTTACTGCTGGAACTAACTCCTTTCTGAGTACTGAAATACCTAAACTTGGAGCCATCTGTTGTTTAGAAAATGATGTCAAAAGTGGTTGCTTGGGATCTTACCTTGGTTTTTTCTATTACCCCTTTTTGCTACTTGAACAACGTTCAAACCTTTGTGTTTTATATTTGAATCTCCAACTGGATGTGATACTCTAGATTATAAAATTTGCTTAGAATTTTTTGTCTCTACCCCTTCTTACTTTCCCCCTCATTTTAATCTCCTGGTTCCTACCTACCCCAATAAATATAGAGCACTGTCTTGGACAGAATGCGTTGTATAAGTTATTGCTAATGTAGTTTTTTCATACTGTATCAAAACACTGTCAAAAATTTGCTTTGCATAATACTTTTATTTCTTCCAAAAATAAAAATAATTTAAAAAAGTAAATAAGTAAATAAATAAAAGGGTGGTCCGGGATGAGGAAAAACATGCCTGCTTTCTTCTAAAAGTGTAGTACCATATATGGGACCTGCTCCTAATTGGATGCAAAAAAAGAAGGAAATCCGTGCCTCGTCCAGGTACTAAAGAATTATTAGTTGCCAAGTAAAAAACACAATGCTGAAGGCGTTTCAGAGCAAAACTGCTCCTTTCTGAAGTGTGCAGCAAAATACAACATATCACCACTATCGCTATAGTGTTGATATGTTATATTTTGCTGCACACTTGAGAAAGGAGCAGTTTTACTCAAAAACACCTTCAACATTGTGTTTTTTACTTGGCAACTAATAAAGAATTCTTTAGTACCTGGACGAGGCGCGGTTTTCTTTCATTTTTTTGCATCCAGTTTGGAGCAGGTCCCATATATGGTACTATTACAGACGTCCTTGACACAGGGATGATTCTGCAGCCTTCCAGAAGAAATATACAGGTGATCTACAAGATTTTGCATCCAAGGCAACAGAAAAAGGTGAGAGACCATCTATACTTAGGTGTAATTATTAGTAATCTACGTATAGTATCAACGGTATCACACTAGGCACGGCCTGGTGAATTTTTTTTGTCTTTTCTATTGAGTTCTTCTAAAAGTGAATAGGGCTATGCTGCAATATGAACAGATGTGGCGCTGTGTGAAAGAAAACAGAAATGTTATTTTAACTGTGGACAACCTCTCTACAGATATTTAAACGGTTGTTTAGAAACCACTTGTAGAACACCATGCTCTAAACAGTGCGTACCATATAACAAAATAATACCAGCTAATAAGACTCAATGTACATTGGCTGACTCAATGACTATATTAGATGTTTTAAGTTCAGAAGACATTCTCTAACTGAAAGTCAAAGTAAAATTTGTGAAAAAATAATTTACATAATATAATAAAAAACTATCGAAGCTGATAATACTAGAAACCCTTGTATGGAGAATTATAGAAACCTGTACCTGACAGCTCACAAAATGTTGTTAAAGCAACAGTGTCTTCCTCACTGAACAGACTCATGTCTTCTTCATTCTCCATTACTGTTTGCAGCACCATCAGAAAGTTCCTCAGGTAGTAAGGAGGTATACTGGGTTCAGACACAGGCACCTTTATGCCATTGTCAGCTCCTTCAACATTGTCTGTGACATCGAAAGGCTTAAGAAATTCATCAAGTACATCAGAATCTTCCACAGGAAGAAAGTTATCATTGTCCTCTGTTGAGGACAGACATACATGATCACCGCACTCCTGAGTCTTATCAGTCAGATCAGAATTGGTCTCCAAAGAATTGCTGCATTTCATCTTTTTAGAAGTGTTTAAGCTAAAGAAGCCATCACTTTGCTTACGTTTTGAAGGGTCAGTTTTCTCATCTGTTACAAAATCCAACTGCTTAGAAGACTTAAGTGGGGATGAAGCTACTTTTCCACCTTCCAATGCTGAAGTTGTCTCATTGCATTTCTGCTTATTATTAATTTCATGTGGATTCTTAATGTCAGGCCTGGAGCACAAAGTCACTTTGTCAGAATCACATGCATCTCCTTGACTTTGTGGCTCTGAGGCCTCATTTGTGTAGGTTTCATTACAGTCATTAGACTTTACATGATGTAACAAATCTTGACCTGTATCCTGCTTAACTTTAAGAGTCTGATATCTCCTGGATAGTTTGGATGAAAGACTGCCCAGCGGTATGGTTGCCATTACCTCTACATCTTTAGGGGTTTCTCTAATGGAGACATTTGTCCCAAAGTAAGGACTAGCATGTTCTTGAACCTGAATATTTGGATCTGTTTTTAGTTTACTTTTAGCAACCAAGGTCTTAGGTTTTAGAGGTATTTGTGGGTTTGTGGAGGTGGTCTGTCTTGAATTGGTTTCACCAACCAGTATAACATCATCATTCTCTTCCTTTGCTTTGGGGCATGTCTCATCAATGTGCTTGTTTAAGCCAAACCTTGGTACCATCACCCCACAGAGAGGGCAGGAAAGTTTTGGTGGAGGTGCATTGTTGAAGAAAGCAACAATCGATAGTGATGATGAAGATTTTGGTGTTGATGCAGGGACTTTTGTAGCCAAACTTTTTCTTGTTTTGGATAAAGAAAGACGGGATTGTTTCTTTTCAGGAGTCTTGTTTTGTGACATAATGAAAATAGAATCCCTGGTCACATACTAAGATCTGTATATGTTCATCTAAAGAAAAGAACAAAATAGAAAAATTAGTAGATAACGAGTTGGCTCATTGGTGTAGTGTCTAGCTGAGCTGTGAGGAACGCCCTCCCTGAAAGTACTTGTCCATAGCCCTGTACTGGGGGGGGGGGGCCTTCCTCACAGCTCAGCGTCATCACTGGGCAGTAAGGAACACCCTCCCTGACTGTACTCGCCAATAGCGCTGTACTGTCAGAGGGGGCGTTCCTTATAGCCCAGCGATGACACTGAGCTGTGAGGAATGCCCCCCCAGTACAAGTCTATGGACGAGTACAGTCAGAGGGGACGTTCCTCACAGCCCAGCTAGACTGTCAGGAACGCCCTTCTGACAGTGGACGGTGAAACTAAGACCACCGATAGCTCCAGCCCCGGGGCACATAATGGGAAAGCCGACAGTGCGCTGAGTTCAGCGCACTGTCGGCTTTCTAGCGGTATGTAAAACCGCATATACATGAGGAAATGAAAGGTCTTCTTTAACACTCTGGGACAAGAGACTGCAGACAGGGCAGCGAGGAGAGGTTAGTAGCAGTGTTTTTTATGTTAAACTTTGGCAGATGAAGAGGGACATTAAACTGTGGGGGCAGATAGAGGGGGAACAATAAACTGGGGGGCATATGAAGAGGGACATTAAACTGTGGGGGCATATGAGGAGGACATTAAACTAGTTGCCCCTAGTTTAATGTCCCCTTCCAGCTACCCCCATGGTTTAATGTCCCCCACCAGCTAACCCCACAGTTTAATGTCCCTCTCCAGCTGCCCCAGTTTAAACTGGGGCAGCTGGAGGGGGACATTAAACTATGGAGCAGCTAGATGGTGACATTAAACCGTGGGGGCAGCTGGAGGGGGACATTAAACGGTGGGTGCACCATCAGAGAGACTTTATACTGTGGGGTCAATCTGAAGACAACATTATAATGTGGGGGCACATAATATTAGAGTGACTGTCAGAGGATTATACTTTGTGGGGAGCACAAAGAGAAATTGATGGGTATGGGTGGAATCAATTTAGAAGTGGGTGGAGCTAAATTTGCCACAGCGTGCATAGCACATCACACATTTTGCCCCTCTTTCTGTCCTCTAAAAGTAGGGAGATATGTTATAGTACAAGATGTGCGCCAAATTTAATCTTGTTCTTCCATATGTATGAAGAAAAGGGAGAATGGAAAAACAGTGCACAATACTTGTGTCACATTTATTATGGAATAGTGACCAACGTGTTTCAAGTATGATACAAATAGTACTGTATATACTGTGTAGCTTGTCCTATTGAAAACTGTGGCAAACTATTACTATTGATTGTTCCCCAGTGATGCGTAAGCCAGCGATTCCCAATGGGTAAAACACCCCATTTTCAGGATGGTGGAGATCTTAGAAGTAAGACTCCCATTGATCAGCTATTTATCCTATTAGGAAGATGAGCATATGCCTTCATGCCACACTATCTGCATACTTAGGGCATTTTTTAGTTTTTGTTAAAAATTATTTGGGTGCCCTGAGTCTGAAAAGATTGAAAAACACTGGCGTAAGCAGTTGTCCGGGCAAACATCTGAAGTGAAATAGTCAGTCTTTTTACAGGTTTTCTCCACTCGGGAAAAAAAAATCTTTGGTACAACCTCAATGATCTGCTGTAATCTATGGGACTACATAGTGGTAAGTGCTCAAGTACTATGTAGAGCCCCTGCATGGCACATAAAGTATTACATGTGTGCACTGGAACCCATAGGCAATTTTTATAATGTAGAAATTCACTAGGTCCTCCACAAGGAGAGATACAACTTGTATCCACTCCCTTCTCTATCTGAGGGTCCTGAGTATGGTGAACCTTTCTTAACTCATACACCTCCTTAAAGGTGCCTTACACAATGGCATGTAATGTGAATAACTGAATATGATATGTTTACACACCTTTTAGACACTAGGAGATTTGGAGTAAGAGCTTCTATAATTTTCTTCCCTAACACTGACCAGAAGACTCTTATCCTTCAGGCAAACTCCTCCGCTTCCGCCATGTCCGATATGCAAGCCCACAACATGCAGCCCCCACCACACGTCCTGTATATTATAATATATAATAACCGCAGCCTGAAATCACACACACCACCAAAGATCTGGCTCCCTAGTTTACCTGTCACACTACATGGGCGCCGCCATCTTGGGCCTAGAGTTCAAACAAAGCTTTATGTAAACTGACAAAACGTTAAACATTTAACAAAAGATGAAACAAAAAGATAACTTGGTGTAATGTTAACTTTGCGGTGCATATAGGACGTTGTCAATACTGTTTTATCAAGAACTGAATAAGAAACAAGTTACATAGGAACTATAATACTACGTTACAGTTTCCGGAGGGGGAGATTGTTGTCCGTGCGCTTCCGGTCAGGAACTCCACATGTGAGAGTTCAGCATATGCTGTACGGAGAAGAAATGGAAGAGGTTCTGCGGCCGAAACTATGGCAGGGCATGAGGGTGCTGGAGGCAGTGGATGCCCATCCGGAGCAACTGCTAAGGTAAGGATCATGGTGATGTTATAGGCTATGGTGTGCCACTAACCTATGACTGTGATGCCGCTGCCAGCATACTATATGGCCCCTCATCTGTGAGTGTACTGCGGCTGCCAGCATACTATATGGCCACTTACCTATGACTGTGATGCCGCTGCCAGCATACTATATGGCCCCTCATCTGTGAGTGTACTGCGGCTGCCAGCATACTATATGGCCACTTACCTATGACTGTGATGCCGCTGCCAGCATACTATATGGCCCCTCATGTGTGACTGTGATGCCGCTGCCAGCATACTATATGGCCCCTCATCTGTGACTGCTCTGCAGCTGCCAGCATACTATATGGCCACGCACATGTGACTGTGCTGCGGCTGCTAACATACTACATTGCCCCTCATCTGCGACTGTGCTGCGGCTGCCAGCATACTACATTGCCCCTAATCTGTGACTGTGCTGCCGCTGCCAGCATACTATATGGCCCCTCAACTGTGACTGTGATGCCGCTGCCAGCATACTATATGGCCCCTCATCTGACTGTGCTGTGGCTGCCAGCACACTACATGGCCCCTCATCTGTGAGTGTACTGTGGCTGCCAGCATACTATATGGCCCCTCATCTGTGAGTGTACTGTGGCTGCCAGCATACTATATGGCCCCTCATCTGTGAGTGTACTGTGGCTGCCAGCATACTGTATGGCCCCTCATCTGTGAGTGTACTGTGGCTGCCAGCATACTGTATGGCCCCTCATCTGTGAGTGTACTGTGGCTGCCAGCATACTGTATGGCCCCTCATCTGTGACTGCTCTGCAGCTGCCAGCATACTATATGGCCACGCACATGTGACTGTGCTGCGGCTGCTAACATACTACATTGCCCCTCATCTGCGACTGTGCTGCGGCTGCCAGCATACTACATGGCCCGTCATCTGTGAGTGTACTGCAGCTGCCAGCATACTATATGGCCCCTAATCTGTGACTGTGCTGCAGCTGCCAGCATACTATATGGCCCCTAATCTGTGACTGTGCTGCAGCTGCCAGCATACTATATGGCCACGCACATGTGACTGTGCTGCGGCTGCTAACATACTACATTGCCCCTCATCTGTGACTGTGCTGCGGCTGCCAGCATACTACATGGCCCGTCATCTGTGAGTGTACTGTGGCTGCCAGCATACTATATGGCCCCTAATCTGTGACTGTGCTGCAGCTGCCAGCATACTATATGGCCACGCACATGTGACTGTGCTGCGGCTGCCAGCATACTACATGGCCCGTCATCTGTGAGTTTACTGTGGCTGCCAGCATACTACATGGCCCCTCATCTGTGACTGTGCTGCGGCTGCCAGCATGCTATATGGCTCCTCATCTGTGACTGTGCTGCGGCTGCCAGCATACTATATGGCCCCTCATCTGTGAGTGTACTGCCAACATACTATATGGCCACTTATTCCCCCTGCCCCCAAAAGTATTATGACCTTGCCCTCTCCAGTTATGTTTTTATGTCATAAAATTAATATTTGTTTTGGTTGGAAATGATCTTTTATAGAAGTCTTTAAATGCAGCATTTGCTCCTCAGCACCTACTTAGGGACTTGACTCTGCTTCTTGAAGAAATTAACACATTTTTCTGTTGTTGGTTTGCACTTTTCTTTTCCTTTTAGTGTTCAAGAAGGACTAGCATCTGATTTCTCAAAATTAACCAAAGTTCTGTACGATTTGCATAAATCAGAAGGGGCTATTCAGGTGGGGAGCCCCCTGAATGAACTGGTTATTGAGAACTTTGATGAAGAGCAAATCTGGCAGCAGCTTGAGCTTCAGAACAGTGCAATTCTTGGCCACTTCAAGAAGGCAGTCAGCCAGACTGTGAAAGACAAGGACATTTATATTTTCCAGCAATTGGAGGAGGAGGTAGAAGAAGAAGATGACAACGAAGTATCTGAGATTGACCAGGAGGAAGAAGCTTCAGAAGAACCAACAAAAAATGTGGAGGATCATGAAAGTGACAGAAGAAATGGTAAAATATCACTTCACAAAAATGGCAGAAAGGCCAGAGTCGAAAGATACAGTGATGATGACGACTCAGACATGGACTTTGACATTGACAAACTGGAGAAAGACCAGAAGAAAAAACGCAGTAAAATAGCTGCTAAAATACCTGCAGAAAAATCCATAGTGGATGACAAATTCTTTAAGTTGTCAGAAATGGAAGCTTTTTGGAGGCTGTTGAGAAGGAAGATGATGGGAAGAAGAAAGATGATGATGATAGTGAAGAGGATGTGGATTATTTTGAAGAAGTTGACTCGTATGATGATGAAGATGACGATGAAGAGAATCGGTTCCTGAAAACCAAAAAGGTAAAATATATTTATACGGTTCTTGCGTTGCACTCACCTCAAATAGAAAATTGAAGCAATGGGAACCAAGTATAGCTCTTAGACGAGGACTACACTTCAACTTCTTGCTTTAGTGATTGCTTTTAACTGAGTGACAGCTGCAGCCCACAAAACTTAAAACAACAGTGGATTAAACTGGACTGCAGCTGTAGTAGATGGGACAAAACTGTAGTATCTGATACTAGGGACAGGACATCATCCATCGAAAACTCCTTGAATTTACTGACCGCACATAATCCGGCTACACACATGCTATCACCGTATTTTTAGTGTTATGAGTGGCGGTGTATAGTCACATTCTGAGCTCTAATTGTTAGATTTTCATGAGGCGAGTTTTTGTGATTAAAAAAAAAAAGTATGCCAGGTTCTGTGTTTGGCTTATAGTGTGGAAAATGTGTTCTTACTATGTTACAAATGTTTACTTATTATGCAGCATGTACCAAATACACAAATACACAGTTGGCACTCCCTGTGTGGGACATTATGAAGAACCATGGAAGTGGAGGTCATGTCAATATACATGCAAACCTTGATGGCAAATAGTACATAGAGTGTCTCCACTGTTATTCATCTCACCATGTATAGAAGCTGCAGTAGCCAAACAGGATCTGCTGAATGCAAGGAAGTGCCAACAGCACATGAGACAAATAAACAGAGCGTTTATTTGAGGCAATTAAAACCACCTGCACGCAGGAACACTGACGTGTTTCAGGCAAACACTGCCCTTAGTCATTGACTAAGAGCAGTGTCTGCCCCGAATAAACGCTTCATTTTTATTGGATCGAGAGTGTGCTGGACTCTCCTCCTGTTACTCTTAATGGCAAATAATTGCAGGAAACTCAGTCCTTTCAGTGGACATTTTTCTCATGCATATAGCTATCTTAGATTTAAACTGTTTTTGAAGATTCTTATACGTTTTTCTTCTATAGCAGGGGTAGGCACCGTTCGGCACTCCAGATGTTGTCAAACTACAACTCCCAGTATGCATACTTACTTTGCTGTTCTTGGAGCTCCCATGGAAGTGAATGGAGCATGTTGAGAGTTGTAGTTTCTCAGCAGCGGGAGTGCCGAAGGTTGCTGACCCCTGTTCTATAGTGACATGCATGTTCTAGAGTTAAATGATTCTCATTTATTTTTTAGACTGTAGAAAGTTCCAGAAATCTCAAATACAAGGATTTCTTTGACCCTGTTGAGGATGATGATAATGGCATAAAAAGACAGCAGAGTGGTGGTGGTGATGATGATGATTTAGAAGAAATGGAGGAAGGTGATGAAGAGGAAGATGACATTGCTGACAAGTAAGAATTTTATGGCTGTTTTGTTACATGGTAGATAGTGGAGGCTGTCTGGAGCCTTAGTGGTTAGTAAGTTTCACAAATGTTTTACTTGCATATTGTGGATTCATTTCTTTCTAACCTTTCCTTGCCTGTTGTAAATCACATTAACAGAAATTTTTTTCTGTAATTATAATTCTCTTGCAGTGATGATGATGAGGAGGAGGAGGAAGAAGAAGAAGAAGAAGAAGGTGATGATGATGATGATGATGATGATGAATATGTAATGGAAGAAACAGAGGAAAGTAAAAAAGCCAAGGAAGCTTTCAAGCGGGTGACATTTGATATGTCTGATGGTAGTGAAGGAGAAGATGTGTCTGATGTACTTGGTGGTAAAAAGAAGAGTGAACAACCCCAGGAACCAAATGAAATAAAGTCATCCTTTGAAAAGAGGGAAGAGAAGGTCAGTGTGAGAACCTTGTCAATGCTAAATATTTGGTTTTACAGTAACTATTAGAACATTGCTTTCCTTGGAATGTAATCTTAAAGGCCCACACAAAAAATATAGCAGAGGGCAGAGAATTGATTAAAATAAAAATAAAGGTATATTAACCCGTTCTTTGTAGCCAATCACTGGCCTCAGTGTTCAAATGCAGTTGCCAGGTATATAATCGCTGTGCTGGAACCTCTAAAGTGATGATGTATCCGACTACCGCACATGACAGCTGAGTCCAGATATTGGATGTAGTGGCCATGAGGTGGGCCAGCGATGTTATTGGTAATAGAATAGGTAACTTTTTTTTTTTAAATAATTATTTTAACCCATTCTCTTCCTTAAGCTATTTTTTTTGGGTCAGATAACACCTTCATAGTACCATGGGAGGGAATAAGTGAAGATAACCATATTGTATAGGTCGGATGTAGACAGTCTCATTCTGTGTGGCATATATTCATTTTTTGGTGGAAACTGGAATGGTGGACCTCCAAGTAACGTGGTCTACTTTTCTTCTAAATGTTTGCACTACAGATGGCTGAGAAGATTCAAGCTTTGCAAAAACAAATGTTGGGCGAAAAATCTTGGCAACTAGGTGGAGAGGTGACAGCACAGAAGAGGCCAGAGAACAGTCTTCTGCAAGAGTCCTTGGTTTTTGACCACGCCTCCAGGATGGGTAAAGAATAAAGTCTTTTTAGTAGGGGATCTTACTTTTCTGATCTGTCTTTGACTCTAAACATACAGGTCATATGGCCTTGTGTGTCAGCCCTTATTGTAGTAGTTCGAGTTGGGAGACTATGGTATATTACTATAAAAGGTAACCTTTGTAGAGCTAGTAAGCTAGAGGATGTAAGATCTCACTGTCACTTTGCTACATCATGCCTAAAAATGGAGTATGCGGTTGTGTTGCACACTCCGCTGAATTTCTGCATAACAGCGTTCAATAACTTTTGGTGCTAGTAGCCATTTAACGCAATCTTCATGTCACACAACAAGATATTGCTGTGTAGACCTAGCTTAAATATGTGACTGTTGATTGATGTATTTTTTGGATATTTATGGAAGCATTGGCCAAGTGGTCTAGCAATTGATCGATTCAGCATGGCACCGATTGCTGGTTTCTTCAGGGAGAAAGCAGAATTATTGCCTCAAATGAAATGAATATGACATCTTTAAATGCCTATAGATACTATGAAGCCTTTAGAAAAAGAAAACTAGGGAAACCTCTATCCTTTTCTCTAGGATTAGTTTTCACTTTTTCCAAAGAAAAAAACGGAATTAAAATAATTAGAAAAAAGCCTATTTTTTCTAATTTAACACTTTATTCTAGCACCAGTAATTACAGAAGAAATAACGCTTCAGCTGGAAGACATCATCAAACAACGAATAAAAGATCAGGTAGGTGAGGGCTTTATTGTAGTTGCCTAAATGTTCTGTCGTGATACAAAGTAAATGAACTAAAATTAATCTTTTTTCTAACATTGGTTCTATAGTCTTTGTAATATATAATTACCTTTTTTATGAATTTTATTACTGTGGAGATGGCCATACACATTAGATGAAAGCCAACCTAACTCACTGTCCATAAGATGTGCAGATGTTTAGCAAAGAAAGTTCAGGCGGTTGGATTTCAACATGTCAATACTTTGTTCTCAAGGGCCACCAAAGTCATCTGGCAGTGGCTTAATCCCTCCTCCCTATGGAAAATATTTGGCTAAGTATATGTATGAGGTTAAAAATTCTCCATGTTTTTGACTTGTTTTCTAAGGTGTGGGATGATGTGGTGCGCAAGGAGAAGCCAAAAATGGATACCGCTGAGTACAAGAAGCGACTCACCTTGGACCATGATCAGAGCAAAATGAGTCTTGCCGAAATTTATGAGCAGGAGTATTTAAAACTCAACCAGGTGAGATCCATCTCTGTAGTTTACCAGATGCTGAGCTTGCAGATTCAGAATCAAAATAGGAAAAAAGGAATATAAAGTTTTTGCCAGTTGTTCTGTGATCCTTTCTTTCTGGGATTTTGCCTAAAATATGGAACTGAATACAGATGGCCACAAGCTGAGGCTATTCATTTTTTGCTTTGTTTTAGAAAAAAACAGAGGAGGAGGAGCAAAACCCAAAGCACGTCGAAATTCAGAAATTAATGGACAGCCTTTTCCTGAATCTTGATGCTCTATCAAACTTCCATTTTACACCCAAACCGGTAATAATGTTATTCTTTTTCTTCTCAAGTATCTTGGCTTAAATAGTAGCTGAAACTATAAGAAACAAATGATTAAATGAACTCAAAGTTCTGGTCATGTTGTCTCTGTGTAAGGGAACTGTACCTTAAAGGGAAGATTGAACCAAAAGACATAATGGGATTTATTTACACATTCCACATCCCATGCACTTGAAGGGGTTTCGGCTAGTCAATTAGCATGCCACAGGAAATGTTCTTGGAAAAAGAAAATTTGTGAGAAGAAGTAGCATGCCATATGCAAATCATTTCCATTGAGTGGTTAGACTGCATATCCATGGTAGAAATTGGTGTTCACCTCACATTTGTGTGCTGATTCTATAGTAAATACATGTCAGATTTTTAATAGGCAAATCTATCATGTGTAAGCATAGCTTAACATGTCAAAGAGAAAAGTTGGCAGACTACACCAAGTGATCTTCCAACTGATGAAGTTCTTTCACCTGCTATCTATAAAATGTCCAAAGAATTTGAGCACCACTTGATGAGTTCCAATAGGAGAGATGAAGGGCATTTAGGGCTTCTTTAGAGCTATTGCTTGATTCTTTTTGAAAATTATTGGTTTTATGAGCTGCACAAATGTTATTTGATTCTGAACAGCCCTTTAAGGGGTTCAGGATTATTAAAAAATAAACTGGAGGAGTATAAAAGAAGAAAAAAAAGAGTTGCCCAGTTTTCCAAACAAAAAAAAAAAAATCATCAGCGACCATGGCGCCCGCAAGTTTTGTTTTTTTAAACTGACTGTAGTGGTGCCATAACATCACCAGCAAATGACCGCTGCAGCCAATTGTTGGCCTCAATTAAACACTGCTGAGGCCAGTGATTGACTGCAGAGTTGTTGATGTGATGCCATCATGGCATCCAGGTACATAAATCCAGTCAAGAAGCCACATCGGAGTAAACAGGTGAGTATATGATCTTTTAGTGCATTCAATTCTTTCCCTTTTCTGGAAACCCAGACATTCCCCTTAAGCCATATTCTCACTAGTGTCCTGCAGAAGTTTATCATCTCTTCCTGGGACATTTATGAGGTTTCCAGAAGAGATTTCATAAATGTCTGATAGATTCAGATCCCACCTCTGGGACCTAAACTGATCTCTATTTTGGGGGTCCCCCCAAACAGACATAGCAGCTTTGATAACAGGCCTACAGCCTCACTGATCAAACACTGATGGCCTAGTCATAGGATAGATCCATAAATAAGATATACTTTGCTCTTATTTTTACATTGTATAAATTTTGCACTTTTTCCTCTTAGGTGGTTCCAGAAATTAAAGTGGTTTCAAATCTCCCAGCCATTAATATGGAGGAGGTGGCCCCAGTAGGAGTGAGTGAAGCCGCTCTTCTGGCTCCTGAAGAAATCAAAGTAAGACTCTTTCATGATCGATATCTCCTATAGTATATACTAGAAAATACTATATTTCTGTTTTCTGCATAGACCCTGGTATGTTTAAACACTATTGTTACTCTCAGAAAATATGCAGTCTGATGTGCATTCTCTGAGTGACAAGTCTCTTCATCCTTCTGTTTCACAGGAGAAGAACAAAGCTGGAGACATTAAGACAAACACTGAAAAGACAGCCACAGACAAGAAGCGTGAGAGGAGGAAGAAGAAGACTATAAAGAGAATTAAAATTAAAGAAAAGGAGAAGAGGCAGAAATTGGCAGAAAAGATGAGAGCAGAAAAAGGAAAGAAGCAGACCAAGCAAGATGCAGCAGCCAGTCTGAAGAAACTCACCAAGGACGGAAAAGTTACAGTGTTGAAGGTAATATGTCGGCCTATCTTATGGGTGCCACTACAATATGTGTCAAATTAAAGTGGTTATCCTACAGAAAGCATTTATTACCTATCAACCTGAAAGGGACACACCAGCAATCAAAAGAACAGGGGTTTCTGACCCCCTGTGTAAGTGGAGTGGTAGTGTGTATGCAGGACATTCGGTTCTGTGGGACTGCTGCGGATTCTTTGTATGAATGGAGCAACAGTGCACATGTGGGACCATTGATCCATTTGCTTCTATGGGTCAGATGAGAAATCTACTTTATTAGTCTCATAGAAGTAAATCGAGTGGTGGTCCCACATACACACTGCTGCTCTATTCACATGGGGGGAGGGGGGGCGGTATAACAGCTCCATGTAATACATGGACTGGCCATGTTTGCCAGACAGAACTATTCTTGATTCCCAGCTGTCTGTAATATGCTCTAATAGGGTATATGGATAAAGTCTGTCTTGATGTGACAAACCATTTACCATATTTTTCGGACTATAAGATGCACTTTTTCCCCCCAAATTTGGGAGGAAAATGGGGGGGGGGGGGGGACGGAAGAGCGTGGTCGCAGCATTGCCTCACTCCTGCCGTCGCCGGCTTGCTGCAGCGGCGCTTCCTGCAGCAGCAGGATTGGGGTGATGCTGCAGGCCCTGGGCTTGGAGGTGAGAGTGTCCCCGGCGCCAACTCATCCCGGCATGAGTTGTAATATCACGGCGGATGCCGGGTCTGTAAAGATGATGGCGGCCGTTCTGATGTAGAGCGGTCGCCATAGTTACCGGGTCTCCGCTGCAATGTACAGCTGAGACCCAGAGCTAAGAGTGGACTCTGATCGTGGGCATTATTACCTGCAAGCCCCCCCAAAGGTATTAAAATAACCCCTGGAGCCGGTGGCTACCTTTTATGTTACAGGCCGGCTCCTGCGTGGCGAAATCGCAGTAGCCGACCTGTTCCTGTGAAAGCCGGGAGCCTACTGAAGGCTCCCAGGCCTGTCATAGTAATATTACTATTGCGGCTAGTCTATGACCAGCTGCAATAGTAATGTACAGAATCTCCCATAGACTGCAATACTTTTTTTTTTTAAACGAAAAGTTCCAAATCACCCCCTTTCCCTAGAATACATATAAAAGTAGAAAATTACTGTGAAACACATGCACATTAGGTATCCCTGTGTCTAAAAACGCCATTCTACAAAATTATAAAAGTATTTTTCCTGTAGGGTGAACGTCGTAGTGGGAATAAAAATCAAAAATGCCGAACTGCCGTTTATTTCAGTGTTTCGCCTCTGATTTGAATAAAAAGTGATCAAAGCAATAGACATTCTCCAAAATGATATCACTAAAAAGAACATCCGACCCTGGAAAAAAAGACACCCTATGCTTCCCCGTACAGCTGCAGGGCCACCTGTCAATGTGGCCTTGCAGCTGTTGCAAAACTACAACTCCCATATGTTATTAAACATTTTACCACATTTTTTGCTTCAAATTTTTTTTTCCCCTATTTTCCTTATCTAAAACCGAGGTGTGTCTTATAGTCTGAAAAATACGGTATATAAATTCATGCATGAGAGAATTCATAATTTCAATGTGCAGTAGATGCTATTTCTGGTTATAAACGTTTCCTATGTTCTGTTACAGGATGAAGGCAAGGATAAAGCCTTAAAGTCTTCTCAAGCATTCTTCTCCCAGCTTCAAGATCAAGTAAAATCACAGATAAAAGGAGCAAAGGCTGCACAGAAGAAACCAAAGAAAAACAATGAACTTTCTGCCCATAAACTCAAGCTATAGACAATCTTAAGATCTGCTCAGTGGACTGTCATATTTAAGTTGGTTCAGAAACTGTAAGGTGTAAGCAGAAGAAATTTCCTACTTTTACATTTTTGTAAAAATAAAACTTGAGGTTGTAAGAATGTATTTTATGGAAAGGCTTTTAATATTTCATACATGTGCCTCTGGAAGACAATTCCCCCTACTTGCTGACACAAATGAAGAAAGTGGAAGAGTGAAGAAATCAGGCGATACCTTTTAGAGGCTAACTGAGTATATTTATAAGTAAGCTTTCAGGAGTACTCGCTCCCTTCATCAGACATGGTGTGATACAAGAACTGAAAATTAACAGATTTTTATACACATGGTTTTCAAAGCATTTTAGAGTCCTTAAAAAAAATTGCAATCTAAGTAGAGAAGTTATTTACAACAGGTCAAAAAAAACAGTCTGGAAACTTGTGGTGCGTGACGGAGGGATCAGTAATTCTTGCTGTTACCTGTTTGCTATCAGGAGGTGATTTGTGACCCTCACAGGTCACACATAGTGTGATTTGAAGCTGGCATGAATATTGAGTTCAGTTCATGGTTCAAACATAGTGTGACATGAAGCTGGCATGAATATTAAGTCCAAATTGCAGAGTTTGAAATTTTTGCATAAATTTGTACTCCATTTCTTTCCTTTTCTCCTGTGTCTTAAAATGTCCCATTAAAACCACAACCCGCAAATCTTCAATAGAGTGGTTTTCTCCGTAGAAATGTGCGGCCACTGGGAGATCTGTTCTGCTGTTATTAATGGTGGATCTGTGTGAGTTCATTCGTTGACTGAGTCTCTGCCCTGTTTCCCCCACATAGAGGCCTGTGGTGGGACATTGCACACATTATGAGGTACACCACATTGGAAGACCTGCAGGAAAATGTCCCCCTAATTCTGTGCACCTGTTGTGACTGTGGGATAGGTACACTGTCAGCGGTGTGGATGTGCTTGCAGGTCATGCACCTTTTATGTAGGCAAGGTGAGGTGCCATTTTCAGTTGGGGCCTTCAGGGCACTCCGGACGATAATGCGCCTCAGGTTTGGTGGTTGTCGAAAGGAGAGGAGAGGGGGGACTGGAAATATATCCTTGAGTCTGTTGTCCCTATGTAGCACAGGTTGGAGCTCCTTGGCAATCCTTCGTAGGATCTCCAGCTGTGGGTTGTAGGTGACAACTAGGGGCACTCGGGTATCTTTCTGGGTCTCTCTATATGTGAGCAGACTGTCTCTGTTAATGGCTGCTGCTTTGTTTAATTGGTTGTCTGTCACTTTTGGTTTGTATCCCAATCTGAGAAATTTCATCCTCAGATCCAGGAGGTGCTTGTCCAGGTCTGTTTTGTCGGAGCAAATACGATTGTATCGTATAGCCTGGCTGTAGATTATAGATTGTCTTGTGTGCTTGGGGTGGAAGCTGTCGTTTCTCAGGTAGGCCGTTCTGTCTGTGGGTTTGTGGTATATTGATGTGAGTAGCCGGTGGTCTTTAATGTATATTGTGGTATCCAGAAAGTGAATTTCACTCCCTGAATAGCTAAGTTTAAGGTTGATGAAGAAATGCCTGCAAAGATCCCCAAAACCTTCATGCTTGTGAGGTACTTTTATTATGATTGTCTTTCACTAGTTTTGACCCCTTAAAAACTGCTCTAGACAGGTATAATGTAACTTCGCTACTCATCACCTGTGTGGATGGTTATACGAGTTGTATGACCGAACAAATATAGAAGCTTACTCTTACACTAGATTCACATGACCGCGTTTCACATACGAAAATCGGTCCGTATATTTTCCATAATTACTTGTCAGGAGAGGGACTCCTAGCATTATAGTTATCTGATGCTAGGAGTTCCTGCCTCCCAGTGAAAATCTACAGTGCCTTGTGAAAGTATTCGGCCCCCTTGAACTTTTCATCCTTTTGCCACATTTCAGGCTTCAAACATAAGGATATAAAATTTTAATTTTTTGGTGAAGAATCAACAACAAGTGGGACACAATCGTGAAGTGGAACGAAATTTATAGGATATTTTAAACTTTTGTAGAAAATAAAAAACTGATTATCTGCGTAATCCCTATTGACTATAATGAGGTCCGGCGGGTTTCTGACTGAAAAATGCGGAGAGAAAAATCCTGCTTGCAGGACTTTTCTCTCCGCATTTTTCAAGTGGATTCGGGGACGGAATCCCCGAACAGGATCCAAGCGCTAGTGTGAACCTAGCCTAAGCAGTGTTAAACAGCAGAGTGTAAAAAGCAATTATTGTCTTTTCTATACCCCCCTCCTCTCGTCAAAGATTAATATGGAGAAAGTGCCTGAAATGTGGAGAAGAAACAGATTTCATTAGTGAGATAAGAAACTTTGTAATATATTTTCACCTGTACTAGGAGGAGGAGGTAAGCTTTAAAGGGATTCTATCATTGGGAAAGGCATTTTTCAGTAACATCACATCATAATAGCCTTTAGAAAGGCTATTCTTCTATCTCTTTATTTTTCTGATCTGTGCCTCCATTTCTGAGATTTTTTTTTTTTTCTTCTGTATGCAAATGACTCTTCAAGAAGCACAGGTGATGTCTTCTGTGTTCAAAGAAGATGCTCTTCTGAAGATCCAGCGCTACCTCTCTTTTCTTCTGCTGACGCCTCTCCGCAGAGTCATCAGCCACCGAGTCTCTGTTCGTGATCCCGCGCATGCTCAGAGCCAACTGCGCATGTCCAGCCGGCCATTTTCATGTGGATTTGGATGGCGAACAGAGACTCAGCGACTGATGATATGGCAGAGAGGCGTCAGCAGAAGAAAGAGGTGGCGCATGATCTTCGGAAGAGCGTCTTCTTTGAACACAGGGGACGCCCCTGTGCTTTTTGAAGATTCATTTGCATACAGAAGAAAATTCTCAGAAATGGTTGCACGGATTAGAAAAATAAAGGTAGGAGAAGAATTGTCTTTCTAAAGGCTATTACGACGTGATATTATTGAAAAATGCCTTTCCCAATGATAGAATCCCTTTAAAGCCAGTAAATCTGGCAAACCATACGGACTGCAGCAAAATCTGGAAAAAAAAAAGCCTATGAAATCTGGGTGAGTTTATGGAGAAAGAAAGAGACTGCAGTTTTTTAGTGCAGAGTATATCATATGTTGTGATTAATATCTGAAAAGTTGTAGGTTTTCTCCTGATTTGTGGGGAAATTTGGATTTGGATAAGTGCAGTTATGGTGCGGCTGCAGAACGTACCTAATTTTTGTACAAATTATATATGATTGTGTGTTGCATTTATTTAGCAAGAAAACCGTTCATACCGTTCAACAGATAAACAAAGAAAGGTGAAATAATATTAAAGTGAGACAAACCCTGTCAGAATGTTGTAGCAATGGCACCCAGTCTGACTAAACACCTCAGGCAAACTGCTGATTTTGCTAGGAAATGCTGCAATTGTTGCAGGGGAAACAAAGTATTATACGGCAGCCATTTAGATGAATGGTCAGTAATTTAATACAAAGGCAGTTTGAGTCTGTTAGAACAGAACCAGCTCCGAGCAAGGGACCCCCCCCTCTATGACTTCCATAATGTCCTAAATGTTGTGGAAATGTATACTCTCATGTCCCCGTTGCTCCGGTGTCCTCCTGCGTGTCCCGGTTCGTCTGCTCTCCTGGGTCTCTTCTGGCGTTGTGTCCATCACGTGACCGCTGAGGCCAATCAGTGGCTTCAGCACAATGCCGGAGCAGATAAACCGGAGGGCACTGAAGCAAAAACAGGGACCGGTGAGTATACTTTTTTTTTTTTTTTTTTTTTTTTAAGGGACTATCATTGACAAACCCATTTTTCACTAACACCACGTCAGAATAGCCTTTAGAAAGACTATTCGTCTCCTACCTTTATTTTTCTGCTCCGCGCAGCTGAGAATTTTAGTTTTTCTTATTTATGCAAATGAGTCCCCTGTGCTCAAAGATGACCCTCTTCCGAAGATCCAGCGCCGCCTCTCTTCTTCTGACACTTCGCCGCCGCCAAGTCTCTGTTCGGATTCAAATCCCGCGCATGCTCAGCTCTGCCATTTCGCGCTGGACAGAGCCGACTGCGCTTGTCCAGCCGGCCATTTTCATGTGGATTTGGATCCCGAACAGAGACTCGGTGGCTGATGATGTGGCAGAGAGGCATCAGCAGAAGAAGAGAGGCGGCTCTGGATCTTCGGAAGACTGTCTTCTTTGAGCACAGGGGATGCCCTCTGTGCTTTCTGAAGACTCATTTGCATAAAGAAAAATGAAAATTCTCAAAAATGGCTGGGCGGAGCAAAAAATAAAGGTAGGATAAGAATAGTCTAAGGGCTATTCCAACGTGGTATTATTGAAAAATGGTTTTCCTAATGATTAGAATCCCTTTAAATATTCTTTGTGGCATAACCCCTATATCTTCTATACATAGGATAGAGCAGTGTTTCTTAGCCTTTTCAGACTTGCGACACCTACCAAATAATTTTTACCCAAAGACAAAAAACGTCCTAAGAACGCAGATAATGCTGTATGAAGGCATGAGGTCAACTTCACAACCACAGTGTTGCAGCCTCTTGGCAGGTTTCCAAGGTACCCCTATTGGGAATGGCTGGGATAGATGATAAATACCCCCCCCCCATCCTGAGAATGGGGATGTTTTACCTGTTGTGAATTGAGCCTGACTGCAGCCGCTGGCACGGGTTAGACTTTTAACTATCTTTATACAAAATCTTATGCGTTCATACAAAACTGCATGAAGGTGCCAATGCTGTAAAGTGCTGAATGTCATTTTCACGATATACTATACATCTATGATTTTTTTTTTAAATTTTATAATTCAGGTTTTATGTCAATTTGTAAAAAAAAGGTGAAAATTGTTTTGGCAACAGCAGGTTGAATTTTCTCCTGGCTTCTAGCATTGGGCAGAGCAGTGGGGAGAATTGCTATTGAAATCAGTTGCCTTAGGTTGGTCATACACTTTAGACTACTGTGGGCCAAACACTGATTTTGCTATCTATCTCTCAGCCTGTACACGCATCAGCTGAATGAGGCGAGAGCAGAAAGGTGCTGTCAGACACCCATAAGCGACAGCTTATCTTCCCGACAACAAAATCAGCAGCATGTTAAAACTGAGGGAGGGTTGAGAGAACCCCATACACACTGGATTTTTGGCCTGACCCTCCATAATCATCCAGAGACAGGTATTTCAAAGTTTGCCAGAAGGAGTGGAGAAATGTAGAGGCTGAACAGGATCAAAGCAGAGGAAAATATTAAAGGGGTTGTCCAGGCAAAAACGGACACCCCTTTTAACTTTTAAATCAGCCAGAGGCATTGAAAAAAAAATTAAAAATAAAATGCATCTCACCTTTCCACGGTTCTCTGGTGTCTTCCTGGCGCGTCCCGGTTCTTCTGCTCTGGCGGCTTCTCCTGGGTCTCTCCCACTAATTGGCCTCAGAAGAGGACCCGTGATGTCATAGGTAGTGATATTGCATGTCATTGCTGATTGGCCAATCAGCAGAACTTCAGAAGAGACCCGTTCACCAGAAGAACCGGAACGCACCAGGAGGACAACGCAGCATCGGGGATAGGTGAGTATGCGTTTTTTTTTTTTTTTCAATGCACCTGGCTGATTTAAAAGTTAAAAGGGGTGTCCATTTTTGCCTGTACAACCCCTTTAAGTGTATGTCCACATATATGCTTTTCTGTTGTTGAATCAAATGTGGAAAAGTCACAGTGCTATATAAAATGTGACCAAGAGTTTGCAATTTGCGACTAGGTTAGCAGCCACACTGTTACTTTACTGCCATCACCAGGAGAAGGCCTACCCCTCACGCTGCCTAGGAAAATGAACCCTCATTGTGTCTGCTGAGCACATACTGGACAGAATAGCTCCAACAGTGCCATACCGCCATCCCCCCCCACCACACACACATCCAGCAGCTTCCGCTTTCCCCCCCCAACCTGAAGTTTCCAGGGTTGCAAATAATTTTTGTAGTGGTAGCCTCTGTGTTACAGGCTCAGAGATTGCTGTAGAGGATTTCTGCACTGTTGGCATGACTGACCTCATAGTGGAGTGTAGGAGCTGAGAACCCTAATGTAAGAAGTGAAAACCCTGGTATAAGAGCTATGAACTGTTGTATATGAGGTGTATGTACAGTGTTAAACCATGTATATAAACTATGCTTCCTGATATATGTGCACCCCATACTCTGCTCCTCTGTAAAGAGTTCAAAAAGTCTTGCATTCCTCAAAATGGTTAAAAAAAAAAAAAAAGTCAGAATATGGTAACAGCTGTTTTCTAAGTTTCAATTTTTACTTAAAGTAATAAAATATAAATAATAATTTGACCCATGAAATAAACACAACATGTAACTTATACAGCACAGTGGGGCAGATTTATTATTCTGGTAATGCTAGATATCTGGCATAAAAAAGTTGGTAACCTTGGGATGTTTTTGCTGCTCCCACACCACTTTCATGAAAGTAAAGTGTTGTGGTAGTCGTGTGACATTTAATATCATTTACACCAGTTATTGCGGCAAACAATCCCAAATCTATATCAGCTACAAGCATGGCTCAAAAAACTGCAGCAAAAAAAGCTGCGTTTCCACAATGTGGGGCCATAGCCGTAAACACTTTTTTTTCCCCCACAATGTGAGGCCTTGGCCTAAAAAAGAGGAAATGCTGAGATATCGTTTTTATGCATGTTCCACATTTAGTACTCCTTTAATAACTAAAGCTACAATAACTTTCAGGCTTTTAGAGCTATGTAAATGAAGTAAAATACTTCCCCTTTTCATACACATTTATTAAATAAAAGTTTATTAGACATAGTTCCAAAAATGAAACCAAAAGGCAACTTCACATTTGTATTAAAAAAAAAGTTTGTATAGCAACCTTTGAGTACTAGATGGTAAGACTACCAAAATCTTTTGTAATCCTGTATGAATGTGATAGCTCCTGGCGTTCTCATTGTCATAAATAAACAGTCTTGTCAATGGCTTCTTAGGAAGGCCACAAAACAACAGAAACTGGAAAGTCTTGTCTTGTGCCGCTCACTCTCCTGTGTTCGAACCAGTATCTGAAGAGGAAAGGAAATATGTCAGTTATTAAATACATCAGTTTCAGTTTCTTCTTTCATACTGATCATGTATTGTACATCAGTGTAGTTACATCATGTTTCTGGGGTAACTGCATTGGGAAATATAGTGACCAGCATGGAATGGCATGGCAGTGACAAATGCATGCTACAGTGGGGAAAAAAGTATTTAGTCAGCCACCAATTGTGCAAGTTCTCCCACTTAAAAAGATGAGAGGCCTGTAATTGACACCATAGGTAGACCTCAACTATGAGAGACAAAATGAGAAAATATATCTAGAAAATCACATTGTCTGATTTTTTAAAGAATTTATTTTCAAATTATGGTGGAAAATAAGTATTTGGTCAATAACAAAAGTTCATCTCAATACTTTGTTGGCAATGACAGAGGTCAAACGTTCTCTGTAAGTCTTCACAAGGTTGGCACACACTGTTGCTGGTATGTTGGCCCATTCCTCCATGCAGATCTCCTCTAGAGCAGTGATGTTTTGGGGCTGTCGCTGGGCAACACGGACTTTCAACTCCCTCCAAAGGTTTTCTATCGGGTTGAGATCTGGAGACTGGCTAGGCCACTCCAGGACCTTGAAATGCTTCTTACGAAGCCACCCCTTCGTTGCCCTGGTGGTGTGCTTGGGATCATTGTCATGCTGAAAGACCCAGCCATGTTTCATCTTCAATGCCCTTGCTGACGGAAGGAGGTTTGCACTCAAAATCTCACGACACATGTCCCCATTCATTCTTTCATGTACACGGATCAGTCGTCCTGGTCCCTTTGCAGAGAAGCAGCCCCAAAGCATGATGTTGCCACCCCCATGCTTCACTATAGGTATGGTGTTCTTTGGATGCAACTCAGCATTCACTCTCCTCCAAACACAACGAGTTGTGTTTCTACCAATCAGTTCTACTTTGGTTCCATCAGACCATATGACATTCTCCCAATACTCTTCTGGAATATCCAAATGCTCTCTAGCAAACTTCAGACGGGCCCGGATATGTACTGGCTTAAGCAGGGGGACACGTCTGGCACTGCAGGATCTGAGTCCCTGGCAGCATAGTGTGTTACTGACGGTAGCCTTTGTTACGTTAGTCCCAGCTTTCTGCAGGTCATTCACTAGGTCCCCCCATGTGGTTCTGGGATTTTTGCTCACCGTTCTTGTGATCATTTTGACCCCACGGGGTGAGATCTTGCGTGGAGCCCCTGATTGAGGGAGATTATCAGTGGCCTTGTATGTCTTCCATTTTCTAATTATTGCTCCCACAGGTGATTTCTTCACACCAAGCTGCTTGCCTATTGCAGATTCAGTCTTCCCAGCCTTGTGCAGGTCTACAATTTTGTTTCTGGTGTCCCTCCACAGCTATTTGGTCTTCACCATAGTGGAGTTTGGAGTGTGACTGTTTGAGGTTGTGGACAGGTGTCTTTGAAATTGTTATCAGTATAAAACAGGTGCCATTACTACAGGTAATGAGTGGAGGACAGAGGAGCCTCTTAAAGAAGAAGTTACAAGTCTGTGAGAGCCAGAAATCTTGCTTGTTTGTAGGTGACCAAATACTTATTTTCCACCATAATTTACAAATAAATTCTTAAAAAAAATAAAAAAATCAGACAATGTGATTTTCTAGATTTGTTTTCTCATTTTGTCTCTCATAATTGAGGTCTACCTATGATGTCAATTACAGGCCTCATCTTTTTAAGTGGGAGAACTTGCACAATTGGTGGCTGACTAAATACTTTTTTCCCCCCACTGTACCTCTCCATTTAACTCTTTGGGACTGCCAAGTGAAGAAGAGTACATCTCTTGTCTTTCTCAATCAGTCCTGTAGAATTGAAAGGAGTGGCAGCAAATGTATGCTGGCACTGCACCATTTAACTCCTCTTGCTTAACTTCTTGCTGCTGGAGGAAATGGGGCCCCAGCTATTGGACCACCACAGATCTACCAATGGATAGGTGAGAACTTGATACCCCTTTAAAGCAGATGTGCATTTGTAGTCTAAGTCACTATCTATGGAAATGCAAATATGCCTCAATAAAGAAAAGTGTGCAGTCACAAGGAAAGGGCTAACAGCAAGAGCTTACTTTTTCCATCACAGGCTACAATTTTTACTTTGTCCACTTTCACCAGGTCAGTCACTTCTCGGAACTCCACATCATTTAGAACAAAGGTCCATACGTTATCACAAAATCGGTACGTATTTAATGATCCCTGTATGAGAAACACAAATATGAGGAATTACACAACAGTGGCATAATGACAGTCACATAACTATGTAAAAAACGTAAAAGTACATTGGTGCATGTATTGAAAACATAGCAACTCAAACTATGGCCTCAGGACTACCGACTATCAACTAAAACTTAGAAAAGGATCTGGCCCAATCATGTTACATACTAATAGAGGTGCAGAATGAAATAGAACATTAATCTACAAAAATACGATTATAGGGGCAAACAAAGTTCTGATGCTGCATACATGACTATACAGCAGCACCACAAATGCAAAGACAGAACCCTGCAGAGCTTCATACATGTCATGCAAGCACAGAAGGAAAAGGAGAAAAGTGATGAAGCTAAGGAGTACCCCTTTAACCACTACATAAGTGAAGATTTCTACACATCTCTAGTATACTTTGATTCTACTCTTCACCATTTTCAAGATAATCTACTATCAGTGAAAGACATTTCTTATTTACATCATAGTCCAAAACCATGAGCATGCTGATATATTTGCACCTTGATTTTGGTTTCAAGTTACAATGGTTCAGAAAAGACCATTGGATGTAGAAAATTTTGTATCCTTAGGCCATTGAGGGACCACATACTTGAAGATCGAACTGCATGTTCAGCATGACAGGTTCCTTTTATTAACCCAAAAAATCATATAAAACTTTTCTTCAGTGTGTAGGGGGAAGCAATTTTTGATTTTTTTTTGGAATAGATTTCATTAGACAATCCTGTCCGCTTAAATTGCTTCTGAAATTTTCCCCTTAGCAATAATCTGAGTGTGGCTAAGGAAAGTTAATTTTCAGCACGTACTCTACATGTCAAACATGGCTTACTGTTACATGCAGAGACAGACTTTTCAGCCAGCTACACACTTGTATGTAACTATATAGGACACTTTACTGTAAAACTAATAATTCTTCATGTCTCTGACATGTACACTGCCTGTACAGGTGCATTTTCTAACTAGCCACTGCGATGTACCATGGAGATGGAGGACAGCCAGGCTGTAAGTGATGAGTCCTGGCAGCCATGTCAAAAGCGGCCAGTTTACAGCTAATCTGTCAGGTCACACCTCTGCCAAACCCCATCACTTTTCTTGTCATTTATAAAAAGTGTCAAGAGAAGCGTAAAAGGGGCTAAAGGTTGCACATTTTGCTAAATAATGGCAGGCATCAAAAGTATGATTTTTTTGGCACACTATCAAAGTGAAGCAAAGCTCCTCCCCCTTTCCATACACACGCGTATGTTCAGTTCCATAATACTAAATCACAGTTGAACTGAAATTTTATGGGCAGTAATAACAGCTATTCTTCATTACCCTGAAGTTGACTCTGTTTCGGACTCTGTGTGCCAATGCTGAATTGATTGCCTTGTCAAACTGGAGCAGGACTTGCAGCGCAAGTTGCGGGTTGATTTGCTGAGACTGCAACAGATTAAAAGAGAACAAACACATAAATTTCTGATTATAATGGTCCACTTCACTGTATCCTGCAGAGTTACACAGTCCTAACAGGAACACAAATTTTCCTGTCACGAGTACACAAAGTCCAATGTAATACAAATACAGTTAGACCAACTATGGTTTTGAGGTGTAGTGGGCAATATGAATACTATACTAAACCCAAATTAAAGGAGCATTGCCATCCTTAAGTATAACTGTTGATTCACTGTTTTTGCTATTGTGTAGAGAGGAGTTTGCTGAAAAATTTTGCAATATACTCTATTAACCTATTGTACTTTTAACAGAAAACGGATTCTAACATTCTCCCTAGAAAGTGTTATTACAAATATCCATCCCGTATTCACCCTGTATTGCCAGTATGTACAGATACAGCAATTGTCATGGGGGTGTTATTTCAAACAGCTGTTTCTCTACGTTTGTACCACCTACAAAAGTACTTCTGGTGTTGTTGGAAGCAAATAGTCTCAGCTCTAGCTATAACAGAAACTGAGAAATCAATAGTTGAAAAACACATTCGGGAATTAATAAACTAAAAACTACAAAAAGGTTCAGCAAACCCCTCCATACAAAATAACAAAAAAAGGGTGAAACAACAGTTACACATTAACTTTTCATACCTTTCTGTTTGTGGATGCATGAGGTAGCTGGGTGCAGAGAAAAGCCAAAAGGGCTCTTCTAGGCCAATTCTGTAAATCCAATGCAAGCATACAGAAGTGGCATAGTACATCGAGCTATCCATTGCCTGTAATTCCTGATGTTCCCATTCTCCTGACCACCTCAGGCTGCCAGAGACAGAAAGATGTTCTATTTCCAACTATGAACAGTTGACGTCAGAATTGCCCTTTAACGGTAAATCATAAAACCCATGCTCACATAGACAGTTGTGATGGCCTTTTTCAAAAACCCCATGACCAGAATACAAACTGGCTGTAAATAGCATCAACATTGCTCCCGAGGTTCCGCATGTATTGTAATCAGTCGTCACAATTGCATTGGTGCATGCTCTGTGTGACCACTGAACCATCTAGAATCTGATTTCAGCTCTGAAGCGAGATGGATTGTGAATGTAGCTCATGGCTAAAATACAAACAGCATCTGCACAAATGACTACTTTTTGTTCTTTGCTGAAGAAGAGCAGTTGTATATCTAATCACTCCTAGCATCCAATCTGAACAATGTCAGCTGCATGTTTACCTATCCATATAATAAGTGACAAGTGTCTGATCGATCATTAGAACGTGGGGCCCTTAGTCCTGTGGTCTTAATGAAACAGAAGTCAGACATGAGCGCTATCACACAACTGCACCACGCTCAGCTATCTTTGGCAGTTCCATAGAGTTTATATGAACAGTATGCATGCTTGACTGTTACTCTATTCAAACAGGGGTACATGGGGCTAAAATTTTCATGATCAGTAATGGTCCAATTACCAACAACTAGACAGATAAATTATAAATTGCCCACTTACTACAAGAGATTAGATTGCCATGCTCCTAGTATCTTTAATGCCAAGAACAGTACTAAGGACTTTATGACTCGTGCCATCAAAAATACGTTAAAGTGTAAAAGACTTCTGTGAACATAGCTTTAGAATGGGCAGGTTATGTTCCTATCCTCATTATAGGTAAATTGTCATATTACAGCACTATTAGTTTTATATGACCATATCTTAGGTAGCTATTTTGGAACACTGAATGTACAGAACCACAGAGGTATGATAGAGGTTCCCATATCCATGCAGATCAATGGAGTAAGATGATTTGTCTGTCCAAGTAGAAGATCACGTGACAGGCTACCCCATGTGACCTGTACTCTACATAAGCATATGACAACAGGCCCATACAGTTATGCAGACAGATATGATCAATAGCCGTGAGGCCTCCTCAGCACTGTTCTTGTACTTATCACATCAGCCAGTACTCACCTGTATTAACTCGTCCAAGCTCTCCTGCAGACTGTTGCCCAGAGTGGTATTCCTATAGAGCTGATAAGCCATGATTTAAGGTGGTCAAACACTGTTGACCAGCCGCTACTTAGCTGCCAGCGGTCTGGGCGCTGCTCGCTGTTACCTCTACACTAGCGGTTCCGGTTATAGCTAACGTATGAAAATCCCAGCACTTCCTAGCAATACACAACACCGGAAGCTCTTGGGCACTTAGCATGCGATAGTACGCATGCGTTAGAAGTTCTCGCGTTAGCAGCTATGACGACTCTATTTACTGCGCGTGCGTCATTGGCTAGTGGTGTAGGTAGTTTCCTGACCTGCGCACAGCGGAACAATCAGCTGTTTAGAGTGCTCACAAAGTGCAGCCTAACCGAACGTAAACCACCAGTGTCGTAATGACGTGTCCAAGAAGCAAAAACAGGAAATTATAGAAAACCTTTGTGTATGGTAGAACTGAGCAGCCATGGGAATTATAGCTATTATATGTGGACTCGTTTTCATGGCTATCAGCTCTTTGTTCTTATTAGTATTGTGTACTGATATCCATGGAGGAAAATCTACATAGCGCTAGGTTAAGGTGGGCACCTGCTAAACCCCTAGAGATTTCAGTTACCACACACATTGTATTTCTTTAGCTAAATTTTAGTGGCCTGTAATACTTCTTTATTCAAAACAACATTTGTATATGTAGCATGGGAGGAGCTTGAACAATTATTTATTATGCTTACTTATATAGCTATTGAAGCATCATATTCACTAAGCCAGGCATGCCTGCCCCCAGCTCTTTTCTACCAGCCACGGGCAGCTGCTGGACCATCATCCAACCTCCATGACTGCCCAGGCCCAAAACATCCAGGGGACCTGTCGTGTAACTAATGTTTCCCCTACGTGCAATGCTACCCTGCCAGGGGCTCATAGTACATTCACCGTGGCCCAATAATGAACCTCTCTCAGAATGGAGTGTAGTGCTACAATCCAGCCTCACATGAAACAAAAACTATGTGTCTTGTAATTCTCAACAACAGCATACTGGGTGGGTGGCTCTTCTGGTCTTCAAAAGCAAATCTACCCCTCCTCACCTGTGCTGTTCCTTACCTATTGTGTCTGCCTTATCTCCTCCCTATCTTTTTTTTTACATTCCCCCTATGTCCCTTTGTGAACAATAGACACACCTCCCCCCTGCCACTGACTGTCATTGAAATTAATGGGGGAGTTGGGAGGTATTATCTGAGGCAGATTCCTACTCAAAATCCTCCTGCATATATGTGTGTACTTACCCTAAATGTCCTGGGTTTTCGTTGGCAATATGCCATTATAGGTGTGGTTTCAGGCATGTGTGACTGCCACAATGTGTGCCTGTGCAAGGGCTGGGCAAATAATTGAAAAATAACCAACACCAACCGTCAGTCTGGATAACTGACGTGATTTTGTGCACGTTGGTTATTTCAATTCAGCTGTTACAGTATTCGTGAGCTTTTACCTGCTGTTTTGTTCAGACCAAAAACATCCAAAGCGGAACTACTATTATTATACTCTGAAGTCTCTTCAGACCCCAGAGTAATTAGCGGAGGCCCATGGGAAATGAGCAAACATAAAAAGCACCAATCACAGGACCAGCGCCATAGCACACAGTCTTTGAGGGTATGATGTTTAAAAGAGGGTGTGGCTTTAAAAGGGTCATGGTCTATGTCACCATTAATCATAATCACAGTATAATTCCCAATTATGATTTGGGTAGAAAAAAAAGCCCATTCCTAGCCTGTGCCCTAATTGTGTTTCTCTAGAGTATCTCCCCCTACTCTCACTGTGATGGCACTCTGAATGCAGCTGCTGGGCTTTCTTAGGCCTCCTTCACATGACCATACCTTTGATCCACAACTGAAGATCAAAGTACAGGCTCATGCATTTCTATGGGTCCATACACACAGCCATACTTTTGGTGGTTGTGTGTCAGGGCCGTAGAGAACTGTAAAATATGGGGCAGGTCCTATTCCTGTCCTTGTTTGTGGTTCGTCCCATTCACATCAACATATGGGTTAATGAAAAGCATGGATGACACACAGATACCAATCTGTGTGTCATCCATGTTGTTTTCATTGAACATGGTTGTATGTGAATGAGGCCTTAGAGATGCTGATCAATTGCTTGGCATATGTTGCTGCCAGGGCTGTAGAGTCGGTAGACCACGTTCGTTTAGGAGCTTTAAAGCTCTTCTAATTCATTACAAAGCCAGTGATTGCATTTCTATGAAAGTAAATATGCAACAAACTATGCATCTAATTAATTATATAATATTGAAGCCAAAATTGGTCCTGACTCCGACACCACAGCTCTGGTTGCTGTGACACTCCAGCTTTTTTTTTTTTCCCCCTCCGTCGCTTCAGCTATACACGGTAGTCATCATAGTAGATTCAAAATCTGCTGCTGTAACCCTTGTCTAGTTCCTGGTTCTGCAAAACACTGTAGAGCTGATGCCACAGGTGCACGCTGTACTAACCACTGCTGCTAACACTGGGGAAGGTAATGGAGACATGGTGATGGAGAGGGGGACTATAGGGAGCAGATTATGCGAGAGGCTGAAGAGCAGGGGGACAGGATTTTGGTGAATCTGAGGTAACATGGTAGTCCTCAATAGTATCTGCAGGCAGCAGAGAGAGAGCTCCTGTTTATTTTGTATTTATTTAAATGATCCACTTAAAAACAGATGAAACACAGCCATCAAAAAGTGACACAGAATACGTAAGAGACAGCCTGTGTGAATATAACCTTACGCTGTATTCAGAGGCATCATTCCACCCTTATAATTTGTGGGTGGTGTTCTGTCTGAGGTTGATTTGTTTTTCATGCCTGTGAAAAAAATATCAACTTTTTCTTTCCATTTCCTATACCTTGTATCTTTGGGTCCATAAAATAATGGATGACACACAGATACCATCTGTTTTTTGGTTTTGTTTTTTCCACCAACCCATAAACTTGCATTGAGGTGATGCATCAGTGAAAAAAATCAAATAAAGACATGTGAATATAGCCTTAGACTGATGCCACACATTGCAGAAAAGCTGCATTTGTTGTTGCAGTTTTTCCAAGGCAAAAGTGGCTTGCAAAGTAATAGGAAATACAAACGCTTATACTTCTCCCTCCTACTAAATCTATTCTAGACTTTAGCTTATAAAAAAAAAAAAAAAATAACCCACACAGCAAAATCTATAACAAAAAATTTTCAGCTTTTCTGCAACAGGTGACCTCAGCCCTAGGGAGTCTTCACACACCAGGATTTTACACTATAGCTGAATCTGGTGCAAAATAACCTAGTCTTAGGCTAAGGCCCCACGTTGCGGAAATGCAGCTTTTTTTTTGTTGCAGAATTTGTTGTGGTTTTTTTGAGCCAAAGCCAAGAATGGCTGCAAAAGGAATGGGAAATATACAAAAAGTACTTCTACCTTTTGCTAAATCCACTCCTGGCTTTGCAACAAAATCTGCAAACAAAAAAAGCTGCAGTTCCGCAACGTGGGGCCTTACATGGGAATTTCGATGTTGAGATCACTCTTTATATTGCATAGATATGGGGACTGTCATGCAGAGGAGGGTTTGGAATAGGAAGGCCTGGAGGACTTCCATTTGGAAGGGAGGAGAACTCGTAGTAGCCGACACTTCTCAGACCCAGGCATTGTCGACGCTGGCAAGTCAGACCTCCTGGAAGGAAAGCACTTGTCCGCCCACCTGAGGAGTCACGAGTGGGGAAAGACCTTTATGCAGAGGAGGGCTTGAAAAAGGGAAAGCCTGGAGGGCTTTGTGTGGGACTGCCAGGCAGGTTTGGGTTTGAAAAAGGACTTCTTGGAGCAGGAATCCTGGGAAGACCTCCAGAACAAGAGGAGGATCCATGAAAGGAGCAAAAACACTGAGAACGGCTGGAGGAGGGTGGATGGCGCTTAGGACGCCTCTAGGGGAGGAGGGAGGTTTTAACCCCTGTAGCTTCAGAGATGAGCTTCTCTAGGCCATTGTCAAAAAGCTGGCATTGTTCGTCCCGAGAAAAGGCGAAGGGCCATGACCACCATCTTGGAGGGGGATTCAGGGTTCCACAAACAGATTGCTACTGTGTTGGCGGCCGCCTTGGCAGAACAGCGAGCTGCTTCCAGGGAAGCATCGCACAGGTACTACGAAGCATTCAGGATTTGAGAGACGAGCAGCTGGTTGTCCTTGAGGGGAGCTTCATTGAAGAGACCCATCTGGAGCTATTTGGCCCAGGAAATGCAGGACTTGCTGACCCAAGAAGCAGCAGGGAGGAGCCAGTCGCCATGAAGGTCACCTTGGCAAGAGAATCCAACCTATTATCTGAGGGATCACTGAGAGAGGTGGAGTTGGCTAAAGGCAGAATAGTAGCCTTGGAGAGCCTAGCTATCTTGGGAGTCTTACCACTTGGAGACACACTGGTCTGGGAAGGTAAAGAGAATGTCTAACTTCCTAGTGGAAGATGGGATGGTCTGGGTAAAGCCATTGTTCCTTCAATATATGGTCAAATGCCCCATGGTTGGGGAAGACCACAGGAAGGTGACAACTATGGCAGAAGGAGATGTCCTCTTGAGAAGCAGGATCCGGGTCCTCTGAGATCAATAGGGCATCTCTGACTGCACGGGTGAGCTCCTGCATAGCAGTGGATATAGATGTGCCTAACTGATGCTCCGACTTGGTGTCAAAGGCGTCCCCAGGAGAAACAGACTGTTCAGGGGGAAACAGGGTTCCACCTGTTGGAGTGGAGCCATGAGCTGTGGCCCGATCCGGGGAGTGCCCAGAGGAAGGGGAAAGGACCGTTATCTGTAGGATGATTTGCTGGTCCTTTTGCGAGGACGGCTCCTGAAGCTGGAATTATGAGGTCTCCCAGGGAGGGGCCTAGAAGCCGCCGACTGAGCGGCGATCTGGGAAGGCAGCTGTTTCAAATATTCCACCACAGACTGGTTAAGCCTGGCAAGGTTGCCTATGGTCCAGGTAAGGAAGGCCATCCAATCCAGGGGGGTTTCTGCCGGAGAGGGTCCTCAACTGGCTTAGAAGGCAGAGATAGCAGATAGGCTCAGGCTGGCCGCATTGTAACGTTTTGTTATAGCAAGCACACATATAAAATGTGGTGGCACTGGGGGAGGGGGGGCCAAGGAGCAGATTGGCTCTTCACTGGAGGACATGGTGGAGGGGGCCCAAGGAAAATAGGGGTAAACCAGGGGGGTTAGCCTACCAGACCACCGAAAGAAGGTCCAATAGGCAACTGCTGCAGAGAGGTTGCATAGGTGCTGTATCCCTCAAGAAGAGTATCCCTGAGGAACTTGCAGGCTGCTGGAGAAGCAAGAAAAAATAGGAAATAAGCAAAGAAAATTTCCTGAGGAGAACTAAGGGTCCTCCCCCCCAGAGTTTCCCGTGTGCAAGGGATAAGGAGAAGCAGAGACAACGGGAACTAAAGAAGAAATTGTGGCTGGCCCTGGTGAATCCCCGGCGCAGTCCTGACCAGGAACTCTGGATGGCTGACTGAGACCTAAAAGGTGGTGTTGGGGACCAGGAATAGGGGTCCCCAATAAAAACTGTGTGCCCCCCCCCCCAACGATTGCCGCCTCAAAAAAGAGGGGAGAGACTGTAGATCTGGGGGCCCTGTAGGATGTCCTAGGGTAACTGGGTGAGGGGGGGGGGGGGTTAGGGTGATCTCTTACTCGTCTATCTGCCGCCTTCCGGCTCCACAAACTTTCGGACAACCTTTGATTTCTGGCAGTATTTGTGTCATTAACACTAAGGCACATGCAGCTGTATAATATATGAGATATAAAAGCCTAATCCTGAGTGTGTTTTCAACCAGTGATATCTCTGGAATAGCACTGTTACATGAAAGAAGAGAATCTCCTCTTTCATAGGACACCAAAAGCAAGTTTGTACGTTTTATATGGTCCGAGATTTGACCTGTTTGAAGCGATCCTCCTCTGCCCTCGTTTCTTCTACATGTTACAGCCCTGTACTCCCGTACACAGTAACATTCAGTGAGGCAGAAACAGCTCTCAATACAGAAGCAGGAGAAAGAATGGAAAAATGCAGGATTTCACAGAAATGATCCAAAATTTGTTAATAAAGTATATTAAAAAATTTATTAATGATACAAATACTGCCAGAAGATCAAAAGTTGTCCGAAAGTTTAGTTATGCTTTAAGTGTATACACCAGGAACTTTCCCAGCACCTACGGTAATCATCCACTGCAAACACAATGTGAATACACCCTTACAGAAAAATAATAAACAAACACGTATGTATGACTGTACCGGGAATATAAACTCTAGGTCAAAGTTTTTTGTTTTGTTTTTTCTCCCAAATAGGAGGTTGTTTATTCACAGACAAGCTTGGCAGCCAACAAGCGCTTCATAGGTTCCATACAGATTTGGGGATAGCCACACTAAACACTTGTCAGGCCTGCACTATAGTAATAATAAAAAAAAAACAAAAAAACAACAACTTTAGTTTGTTATGAAAGCTAGGGTAACACAATGCAGTTTATATGCCTTTTTTATTTACCCAAAGTCAAGACAGAAAATGTATAAAAAGGAAAAACATTTTTTTTTTTTTTTTTTTTTACTGTACTCCTCACTTTGAAAATAATAATAGGTATGTTTGCTCCTGAGCATTATACCTCTGACAGAAGTGTAACATGAAGCCTGTGAACCCAATGAAAAATTTGTACCAGGTCCCCTAAAATATAATGTATCATTTATAGTACTGGTCTTCCCATATTAAAAGAAACACCTTTTGGGGCCCTCTAAAGCTCCTAGGCCCAGGTGCAACCTCAACTTCTCAAATCATGCCCCTGACCTCTGACCTTTCATACATTGATACATCTACATTGTATAGCTCCCAGTAAGTTTTAGTTCTACCTACAGTGTGTCGAAAATAAATGACAAATTACTTTAACTACTGACATGACTAGGATATAATACACTGGGTATTTCTGTTCTGCTCCGTCACAGGAAGTGACACATCCCTAATATAATAGATATCAACGTCCCCCAACAAACTGCCTATAAACTTCACTATAAGGAGGTCTATCTGAATTCTATCATGTTGTCCGGCATTTTGTGGACAAAAGCCATAGCATAATTCCCTTATTTTGTCAGCCATCTTAACCAGATTCTGCAATGAGGGCTCTTCAAGACACATGTGACAAACAGACAAACTACTGATACCACAACTCATGTATCTGTGAGCTACTGGTCAGCAACAACTTTGAGTAGTAAGTTAGGTCACAAGGATTAAGCATCCCAATATTGTGAAAAAGATAATACATGTCCTGATTGAATTTTATTATGTTTAATAAAAACAAAAAAAGAAAATGAGCCAAACTGTTATATTTTGCCTGCCCAGTATAAAGGCATACTAAATGAGCAATTTCACAATTTTGTAAATAATGCACATTTGTAAGAACAGCAACACTGTCTGATCACACCCCCACATGTACAATAACAGCTATGTAGGACAACAGTCATAGAGGAGAACTTGCCTGGGGGCAGTGAGTACATTAGAAAATATTGTTCACAAAAAATGTCATAAAAATATATATTAGCTCTGTCCTTTTCTCTTTATGAATATAAATATTTCAATAAAGAACATGCATCCTCCAGGTAAAAGTTGCAAGAGTGCATTCTATATACATAAAATAACAAACAAGAGAAAAACTGTTTTTGACATTTTACATTATAAAATATAAAACAATACAATAATAAAAGGTAGGTAAACAAAAACAATATCTGTTTCCTGTGCATCTGACATACTTGTAACATCCAGAGGAACTAAGGAATAGCTTCAGAGATGCAACTTTACTTTCCAATACTTTTGGGATCTAGGCTCCAAGGGTTTATATTTCCCTCATGACCAGTCATTTCCCTGTAACATACTGTAATATTGTAGAATCACCAGTGGTTACCTGTTGCACTATGATCCAGACAATTACCTTACTGCAAAAGTTATTAGAGAGGTTGACAAGACAACACCCTTAACCCATTAAAGCCTTATGAGTTAACGGAGGAGCTCCCCATTTGGAACGCTTCTCTATTTCAACAGGTGCTATGAAATGCATAAACTTCCCTGTAACATATGTGAAAGATAAAATTGGGGCTCCATGAGTGCAATCTCTTGTGATCAGCTTATCAGGGGCCATTGAAAGAGGACCTTTCACAACCTACACCAATTCAAGTGCTTGTCATCTGTTAATAGGTGCTGCTGCACAGATTCCAGCACAGTTGGAATTTTCTCTCTAGCCCTCACCGTTCCCGAGCAACAAGCACAGTTACTTTTGATGCCTGATATGCTATTTAAGCTCTAACGTTGGAAGAGCAGTGTCAGGCAGGGGGTCTTGATTCACAGTTCCAGTCAGAGCTCAGAACCATACCCCTTGCCTGCTCCTGCCTGACACCGCCCTCCTCACAGTACAGAGCCTAAATAGCATATCAGGTACCATTAACAACAGCATTGATTGCTTGGGAATGGAAGGGGCTAGAAAAAAATTCCAACTATGTTGGGATTAGTGGAGCAGCACCTATTAATTGATATAAAGGTGGACTTGTTGAAGGTGGTGAAAGGCCCTTTTGAAAGTGGATGGCTTAAGGCCACATACTGACTTTTAGTGATGCAGCATTATTACCATAAATGTCTTGCTACCAATCGCACCTAATGTTAGTGAATGTGGTTGTGCAGAAATAAAGCAGGGTTGGATTTCTGCTATCATGCCATAGTTGTGGCACCTTGCAAGACACAAGGCAATCACTGTTAGCTGTAATGTAGTGGCACTATACATGGAACCTGTATTATCAAGTCGCCTTAAGGCTAAGGCTCCACATTGCAAAAACGCAGCTTTTTTTGTTGCAGATTTTGCTTCGTTTTTTCTAGCCAAAGCCAGGAGTGGGTTGAGCAGTAAGGAGAAGTATAAATGATTCCTTCATATTTCCCATTCCTTTTGTCTCCACTTCTAGGTTTGGCTCAAAAAAAAAAAAAAAGAAAAGAAAAAAAAAAGCAGCTTTTCCGCAACGTGGGGCCTCAGCCTAAAGGGGTTTTCTGGTCCCAATAGCATTTTTTATATTATATCAAATGATATAATTTACATACTGACATATTACCCTGCTTATGATTGAAAATTAGGCATGTTGACAGCTCAGTAAGGCTCTTGAAATGTACTGTGTTGGTGACCACTGGAATATGCTATGTAACTGAAAAAAAAAAAAGAAGTATATTTCTTTCATACACACACTATGCCAATCTATTAATATGCAAATTTTTCCCAGACCACAGGTCCAAACTAAAATAAAGCTATGCAATGTGAGAGTAGGTATCTTGTAGGTAGGTATCAAGTACAATCTTCAGACATGCCCCATAGAAGACAATTGGCAAAAATAACGACTTGTCCCTCATCACGACTTGTCCCTCATCACGACACCTTACACGGGCCTTTGCTTTGACCCCTATTGCAGTAACACATGCAAAATGTCTTTATAAATTAAGTGCAGATAATAACCAACAAAGCGTATGTGTGTACTCTACAACATTAGTGACAGTTGGTCTGTAAACAAGCACTAATTTATATGACTTTCCATATTTTTACACAGAGTTCATATATCATGTGGCTAAATAAGACTATAGCTAAAAATACTTGCGGAAAACGAGAGGACAGATTTTCATGGCACTATAAGTAGTATACACTTTAGGGACATAGATAACAGAAACAGAAGAACAACTAGTTATGCTATCAATATCTGAAAACATAAGAATAGGAAAAAAAATTACAGAAGTGGTAATATAAAAGTAGTAACCAATGTTTAAGGGAATTTGTTATAATCCTTTCATGTCACAATGTGATCCAGTGATACATATATCTCTAAACTACAGTCCTGTCAGCAGACTATAAGTTAGTCAATAGATTCTGAACTGCTGTAAAATAGCCTGTGTCTGCTGACAGATTTGTAGGTCAACAACAGAAAACTTGAGATCTCTCATGTAATGTATATGTTATTGCAACTATCTGTTGAAGGCAGCAGTTCTGGTATCCACACTGATGTTTGTTCATGAAATATGCAGAAAACAGATTCACCTGGACTATACAGCATATGTAGGGATTTCACTCATTTTCATTTACTGCCTATTTTACTACTACAAAACTTTGCGATAGAAAACATGAAAGATAGAAAAGGGGACATCTGATTGAATGATATCACAATTTAGTGAAATGTAAGCTACAAAACAACTCAGTAATCTCTTACCTAGCCTGACACTATATCAAATGCTAACAAAGAAAACTCACAATTGATACTCCTTGCACATAAATCCATTAAGATTTCTGAGCAGCAACCAAGCTTTTCATAAGTCAAGAAATCAGATTTACCTCTCAAAGACAAAGTATTTGCCCCCTAATATAATCCACTGGACATGCAATGTATATCACCAATAGATGTAGCAGACTATAGTTAAATATGACATAAAAACCAGCATAGCAAAAGTGCATCTAAACAACTCAACAAGCTTATTACCAACAGCAAGGGCAAAACACTTACATAGTGGCTTAACACCAACCCCTATACAATATTTATCAACGGTTTATGCCATTCTCACCAAGGAAAGGTGGTTACTTCACAAACGTTTCTTCTCCAGTACAACCATATGGTGTGGGACACTTTCACTGTCACTATCACATACATTAACTAGTCAAAAGGAGGGCACCAGCAATGGGTTAACGGTCTATTGCAACTTGTCCAGTGCCTTCGTATATATTTGTAACAGTATGATCATAAGAATCAGGATTCCCTCAGAAAGAAAACCCATAGTCACATCTGAAAAGGCACATTTCAGAGCAGGGAAACTTTTGATAACAGTATACTGCAAACAGAACATTCTTTTCCATCTTGATGGACGTTCTTCAATTTTATAGGACGTCGTCTACAATCTTATTGCTCATTGATTTGGTCTTCAGTCTTCTTGTTAAGTTCTTTATCAACTCTAGATAATATAAAAGTAAAAATTGAAAAAGTTACATTCTGTTATTTGTTTAGAAGGAAAATGTAAACCAAATTTGGAAGTCAATCCCTTGACTTAAAGGGGTTTTCAGTTCATGCTCTTTTATGGCAACTAAACTTGCCATGAAAGTCTGTAAGTGGACGGTCTTTTGCAGTTTGCTATTTTTTGTGAGACATTTTTAATCTGTTAGTTACTCCTTAGCAGCATTTTTTGTAACCAAATTTTAAAGTTTTATAGAAAGCCTTTAAATAGCATTCCCAGTTTATAGGTCATAAAACGTCATAAAGATGTGGGTTCTACTTTTGAGCTCTGCTGTTCTTGGAACACCCTTAGAAGTGAATTAAGAGAGCCACCCATGCTCAGCCCCTTCTTCATTCACTGTGGCCTCTTCACCCATCAAAATGGGAAGGGCTGACAAACTCTTATTCTGGAGATGTCTGTGATGTGAATACCTCTTTAAGGGTCTGTTCACAACTGTGTTCTAGCTTTCATTTATAATAGTAGCCACAACACTGATAAAATCATTACATGAGGAACACCAATGGCACCTTATACACCCTATTGATTTATAATCCGAGCTGTGGAGTCTGGACCAAATTTGAATAATAATAATATTGATATTGTATTGTATAATTAGATATATAGCTTGTTGCATATTTACTTTCATAGAAATTCAGTCACCGGCTATTTTCACTGAAGTAGACGGTCAGTATTTGGTGGCCATCTTGCATCAGTATTTCTAAGTCTAAATCAGAATTGAACCTATACAGAGCAAAATACAATCGACATTTTTGTATCTGTTCTGTGTTTTGGACCCACCCCTGGTTTTGGCATATAAATACTGATGGAAAATACTGACCAAATGCTGACTGTCTAAAAATGGCCTTAGAGGAGCTTTGCTGTGGAAAAATAATGCCTTCACAGTCTTCCTTATAATGAATTTGGCTTAGTGTCCTTCCTTTTACTTGCAAAAACAGAGCTGCATGCAGTGCTACTTTTTTATCAAATCTGATAGAATCTGGAACAGACTCCCAACGTAGCATCCTACTCAGATGTTGAATTTTCACAGTAAGATGGCTATAAGTTACAGATCACAAAGTAGGGGAGATTTCAGCACTGGAAACATACGCCAGTATAATACTGTACAGTATGTTTTCATCATGCAGCCACTTCAACAAAAGCTTTTCTTCTGAGATTTCAGTAAATAAGTCCTGGCACACAGGGATAATCTTGTACATTTCTTAATACAACTTTGTCACATTAATGTTAGCTGAATTTGTGAGCAGGATTAAGTTATTAAACTTGTAGATAGAATTAAATGTTTGCTTTTTCAACCATTACCAGCCCAACGTTGGTTACTGGGCCTGTATAAATATGTAACATCAATTTATCATGCAAGTAGCTGAAAAGCCTCAAGAAGAAAGTCAAATGCATTATTACATGGAACGCAAGCGGAGCAGAGATATGTAAACCACAACCTTTTACCTTGAGACGCCAAGAGGATAAAGTTCTAAACATTACGGCTTGTCGTTGCCATGTAAATTTTTGTTATTCTCTTTTAGTCTTACCTTATAAAGTACACATCTTTATTTTTAGGACTTAAATACCCCATTTACAGTAAACTTATAAACAATACTGTAACTGCTGATAACCACTTTCTATTATACAGAAGGTGTACTTGTGAACACAGACTGAGTTCAGTGAGCTTGTATAATCCATATTTAGTATGTTCCCCTAGTGATAATGACTTATTGGAGGAATTAAAGCAGCACTGAATATAGAAAATGTGCAAAAAAAAAAATAAAAAATCTCAGCACTTTTTCTATTACTCTCCTTTTTTCTTTGATCATATTTAGTCTCTCTCAGCCATTATTTTTCCGCCTCCTTGTCACAGTCCTGCGTCTATCTGTAACACAACTGGCTGGAGCAGCAGTCTCCCTGCTATGCCCATCTGTAGTAGGTCAAAACGATCATTAAAAGGGGATTTCTCATGAACATAACCATGTTTAGTTCTCAATACAATTAAAAGTTAAACATTTTTGTAAATATAAAGAATTAAAACTTTTGCTGTGTTTTAAAGATTTTCTCTAACCATCTTAGTGCTTAGTGGTCCGGTACTTCTCAGAAACCCAGCCATAATTTCCTTACTATAGCCAGGGTATCAGGCAGGGACATTATAAGTATGAGAAGATAACCCAGCCACAATAAGGAATTCACGACTGGGTTTCTGATAAGCACTAGACCATAGAAAGTCCCTGTATTCATTGTGTGGTATCCACTGGCAACCAATCCACAAAATTTTTACTTACTTATATTTGCAAAAATGTAACTTAATTTTCTACAAATTTAAATATGGTTATGTTCATGAGAAAACCCCTTAAGGGGGTGTTCAAACTAATTTGACACTGAATTTGAGGCAGAAGTAGCTGATTTTTTCTGCTAGCGTAAAAAATGTGTGTCCTGTTGGTTCTTCAGGTGGATTCCACCTGTGAACTCCCATTGAAATGAATGGGGAGTGGAAAATACACCTTTGACGTGGAATTGCATGTGAAATTTGGCCCTGTCCAATAAAGGGAAAATACAGCAGAAGTCTTCTCCAAATTCCGCTTCAAATTCATCTTAAAATCGGTGTTGGTTTTTGTCAAAGAAAAAAAAAAACTGCTTCAAATTCCTGAAGTAGAAATTTTCAGCTTGACAAATTCAGCATTGAATTCCTAAGTGTGAACACCTCTTTAATCTCAACCTCTTGTCTAAAGCCCCATCCCCTCCATTTCTCCAGCAGAACAAAGAACTGATCAACAGTTTCTACCAGACTGCACTATCATTTATTTCTATGTATAGTGTGCCTTTAATCATACATATTAAAAAAAATATATAGTTCAATAACTTTATATATGATAGAATTTGTAAAATTAAGTAATTAAAACATTGGTGAGAAAATAAGAAAATGAAGTGAATTCTCATAAAAGCTCTTGAAATGTGGAATATATGAGAAATAACGGATTGTGCTTTTCAATTACATGATGTATCAACATTCTGTTAATATAATGTCACCCATGCAAGAAATTACAGGCAGGAGAAAATGATGCAGATTGGGAAGTACACATGTCACTGCCTTACAGCTGCATGATAGCTGGGGAGTGGAGAGAAGGAAGCAGGAACATTCTCCATTGTGGTATACTGGTTAGCAGGAACACTCCAGCACAGCAAATACAAACATTGCACTAGTGTAGAAGAAAACTGTTATATAAAAATTGTTATTCTGTGTGCAACAAGCAATAATAGAACAGAAAAGAACAGGCCATGCAGTATATAAAGTCTATATTACTGGACAGCAAGCTAAAATATTAACATTGGATTCCTCTCCATTACACTAATTTAAAGAAACTGGGCAATGGCTACTGGGACCATCAGGCCATAGAACTAGAGACATTGATTTATTAACACTGACCAATGTAGGACAATGTAATACTATGTATACAGTGCATGTTTGTATTTACTACTGCTATATGGTATTCTCCAAGCCAACCAATATGGGAGGGGTTAGTTTGTGCAGAGCAGATGGACTGGTCTTGGTGCAACCCACAGAAGGTGTGCAGATACCTTTTGTGTTTCTTTTTACTTTTTGCGTCGTCATACCTTAGTAGGAGAGAGTCGGAATTCAGTAAACAGAAACAACTGCTAGACAACATATACTACTAAAGGAGAATTTAGAAAAGCAGCACAGTTATAAGAAATCAGCACAATAATCCAAACAATAAAGCAAAGTGCTTCTAAGGCGTCTAGGAGGACATTTCATCTGCTTCCTAGGAAGATAAACTACATTTCTATATTTCTTCTCAATTACATGGCACAAGAAAGTGTTGGTATCACATAAATCAGAGTGAAAGGGCATCTGCAAGTAACCATGTAGTGTCATGTGGAAAATGTGATCCATATGCTCTTATATGGCAAATACATGGTACTATATGCTGGTGGGAACACTGACTTGTCATGGTTAATTTATCCATGGACATGCATCTTTATTGTTCGTCTTTGGTGTATGTTTGCATAGGTAAACTATTTCACTAGAGAATTCTGAATAAAACAGTAAGTGCAATAATAACAGAGCTGTTACACAAGGGGCAAAACAATAATACTGCTCTACTACTACTACTACTACTCTGAATGCTCTATTTTACCAACTGTAAATGTTGCATTCACATATCAAATATATAAAAAGAACCAAATAATACATAATAGAAGAACAAAATGGGTTTATATATTCCAAGCAGTTAACACAGTTTTCCACTATGGTGAAAAAGAACAGTAGCTGGAAAGTGAAAGGTTGGGAAACAAATACTTTTTTTTTTACTAAAAGTATTCAACTAAAATGTAAAAAATAATATTACATACTCTTTTATGCACTCCGGTATGACCACATACTCCATAGGAATAAGCTCTGCTAATTCTACCAGGCTGAAGACATACTTTATCTTCTGACTGAATTTAGAGCTGAAGCAAGGTGAAACAAAAAGGACAAAAGAAGAGAAAAAGAAACAGGAGTTAATAAATTACTATTTATGAAACAACGAACAATAGGCTCACAAAATACTTGAAGAAACACCATTACCTAATGAAAGGCTTTGTGATAGCTAGCAATGTTCTGATAAACCAGGACGGATGCACTATAATGAGAGACTTCAGATTTTTCCGTAGCCTTTAAAAGAGAAACATCACATTATGTTAAAAAACAGAACAGGTTTACATGATTTTTCATATATAAGACTGGGGACGTTCTAGGGATCTGGTATATAGAAACGTGCTACTGGTTCATTATTTCCTATAATTTCCAGTCAACCCATGGAACAATATCACTTCCAGTTAGGTATGTCACAAAAGCAACTTAGAACCCAAGATAGAGGTGTCAATCCTCAAAAGAAAAATGCCCATATATGACATAGTTTTTGTTTATTTTTTGTGGTAGAAAATCACAAAGGAAATTCTCTTTTTGACCCACTCTGCTCTTACTCAATTTACCATAGAGTTGTATGGGTCATCTACCTCTTCCTAACAAGCCCCCTTCAAACCCTTACTGACTGGGTTAGAAGATTCCAAAGAAATAATGCAGTTTAAGAAAAGTCTTATGTGTTGCCATAAAAATATAATTCATTAAATAAAAAAGAGCAACATCCAAAATACATTTATGAATTAGGTGGCGTTCACACTACCGTTGGTGACCGTCAGTAGTGTCCGTTGCTATTGTCCGATACAAGATTTTAGCATTGGACACTAGCTGAACCGTCAGAAATCCGTTAAAATTTCCATTCATTTCAATGGGTTTTTATATTGTGTCCGTTTACACCCAATCCGTCAGAAGTCCGTTTTTTTTCCGCGGACAAAAAATCCTACATGCAGGACTTTTTTGTCTGTTTGGAAAAACAGATTCTTGACGGACAGCAAGTGTCCGTTATTTTTATTTTACATTGAAGTCTATGGGTAACGGACTTATAACGGACAGTAACTGATAGCTATCAGTTATTGTCCGTTATTTTATGTCCATTTTTTTTTCTGCACATGCTCAGAAAGCATAAACAAAAAAAAACAAAAAACGGACAGTGTTAAAAAACAGACACTAACTGATGCTAATGTGTCCGTTTTTTTTAACTGATCCATTAATTGGATCAGTTAAAAAACGGACACATTAACATCAGTTACTGTCCGTTAATGTCTGTTGTGATAGGTGTCCGTTTTTTTTTTTTTTTGTTAACGGACACCTTCATAACGGAAGCCAACGGTAGTGTGAACCCTGCCTTACAAAACAGAAATTTTTGGGGGATAAAAAAAAAAAAAAAAAAGGAGGAAATAATTCTTAGTCTTACCGTCTATCAATTTGCTGGTAGCATTTCCGGAGCCAGCCAAGACTCGGCATTTTTCTCCTGGTTGTGGCTCCATTTAAATAAACTATCATGTAGTTCTCTGCAACTAACATTTCCAAAGTGCCAATGACATACCTGCCAAAACGAGTGTCAATAAGGTTTTGACAATGGGGAAGAATATTAAACAGAAACCTTAAAGGTGTTGTCCAGCCAAAAATTGTATCTATCAATTATGCAGGAGGAGGTGAAAAAAATAAAAGAAAACCATACTCACCTGTTACTACCTGTGACGTCCCCGGTTCCCTTCCTGAAGCCGCCGATGGGCCTCAATAGTCACGTGACTGCAGAGGCCAATCAGCGGCCTCAAGAAGGAATGCCAGGAAGTCACTAGCTGTGACGTCCCCGCTTCTCTTTCTGAGGTCACGGAGTCCGCTGATTGGCCTCAGAAGTCTCAGCAGAAGGGAACCGGGACGTCAGAAATATATCAGCAAGAAGGCAGGCAACCAGGCTGGACCCCCTGGGAGGACTCCAGAGCATCGGGGACTGGTGAGCATGTTTTTTTTTTTTTTTTAGAAAATATTGTTTAACCTGGACAACCTCTTTAACTGATCACATCTATATATGCATATATATGAAGTAAATATCAATAACAGCAGGGTATTCTTTTCATCTGGTATCACATGACCTCAACCAATTCTGGAATCTTCATTATTTCAATTTATACAAAAGAAATAGATTTTTTTCTGGAAAGTTGTAAATCTCAATGACCATTAGTAGGTAACTGAAACATCCCCTAATGTTGTGTTGATGCAATTTTTTTTGAATTTTAGAAAACTGCAAACAAACTGCAGCGAGTGCAATGCCATCTCAAGGTGCAGACAGAACATAAGAAACATATCATATAAACTGCAATCCACATATTATCCGCACAAATGAACACTTACTTGAAGAGATTGTCCATTAGATATCGATAGTTTGGTTGAGTGCTTTCCGGCATAAAACACACAGCAAATACAATTATGGCATTCAGGCCATCTCCATAATAACCTAAAAAAAAGGACATCATAAGTTAGACAATTTCCAAAAGTGATACATTATATACCATTATATGACCATTAAGTTCTGCTTTACATTTTTGGAACATTCTTCATGAAGAAAATTCCTAAATGCTATTATGCATGTCTGGCATGACTAAATGAGCATTTTATTTCAACAGTAAGTATGAGAAGGTGTTTAGCAGCCACCTATCAGGTGACAGTGATCTACAGGAAAACGAAAAATAGGATGGGCTACATAAATTATTATATTCCAAACCTATAAATTTTGTTACACACTGCAGCTCGCTACGTTGCAGAAAAGACCGCGGTGGAAACGCATCACTGTTTTTTTCCACGGAGTTTTCACAAAAAGTCCACAGAGTTTTCCTCTGCGGACTTTCTGCCCCTATTACTACTATACGGAAAATGCCATTGTTTCCGTAGGTATAATTGACATGTTGCGATTTTCAAAACACAGCTTTTCTGCTGCGGATTTTTTTTCTGCAATGTGTGGATGGGATTAACCAGAATCCCGTTCACTTTATAGGTACTGTAAAACGCAGCTTTTTTTTGCAGTGGCAAAAACGCTGCATTTTCGCAATGTGGGAGCTTCAGCCTACGGTTGGTTTACCTGGCCTTTTTGCTGAAGAGCTGCAAGTGCTTTTTAATTGCAATAATGCCTAGTACACATGCATGTTATTATGCATCTCACCTGTATGCTAATATCCATGAAAATGAAAACTTACTGCAATTAAAAAACGTGCGCAGTTCTTCAGCAAATGCCCCAGGTAAGCGAAGCTTCAATGTTAAAGAGAGCAAACATGAAGAAAATTTCAATGGGTGAGATGATTAGTGATAGTAGTAATAGGCCATAAACTTTCTTCCTGATGCTACTTGTGACACATATCTGGACCTGTTTAGCCAAGAAAATCTGTTTATCTCTTCCCTATATGGGAGGCAGAGGGACAGAAGTCCATTCATTCTAAAAACTGTAGAATGGACTACAAGGTATTGTCAAATTAAAGGGGTTTTCTGGCCCCAAATTGATTTTTCATACTGATGACCTAATCACAGAATAGGACATCAGTATATGATCTGTCTGGGTCCGACACCCAGACCTCACACAGATCAGATGTTTCCAGGTGCCGGAAACTGCTAGTGAAGGGAAGCGCTTGCAGCCCTGTCCACTGTGTAGTGGGGTTTCCAGGGAATTGCATCGCCACTCTGTTGCTGCATCGCTCCCTGCCCACTAGCAGCTTCTGGGACCTGGAGGCTGCAGCACCAGCTGATCTTTGCGGGGTAGGGGGTATTGGACCCCAACAGGTCACATCCTGATGACCTTTCCTGTGGACACTGTTTTATACAAGACACTTTCTGTATACAAGCATATGTAGTGCCAACTTTAGTTCTGTATAATTTAGATTTCTTATAAGTTCTACAGGTAGCCATGCTCCTTTAATATAAATCAAACACCTTAGTAGGAGTAAAGAATTTTTTGTGAAACCGACTGGCTGCAGGTGGTTGACCAGGTCCACTCTCAGAGAAGTGTATCCTAGGATTCTCTACCAAGCTATTGTCTTAAATGACTGGATATTGGAGTAGCTCAGCATTACTCTCCTGACCTCTCCTGGAATGTAAGACCTGCAGGAAGTAAAAATAACCCACAGCTATTTGTAACTTCAGATTCTCAGAGCTAGAGTTGCTCTAATGTTAGAGTAGGGACTAAAAAGATTGATCTGTACATACAGGTCACAACGCCTACGGTGCTGTAAGACAGACTTTGTCCCTTTTTTTTCTAGTTTCATATACCTGAGAGCACCATTTAAGTAAAAGTTATAGCTCAGAGAAAAAAAAAAAAAACATTCAAGCGGAGTTAAAAGCATACAACGCTTGGAATAGCAGCATGGCCCCTTTGTTCTAGTCATCAGTTATATAATCGTTCATCCAGTCTCTATGTCAGAATATAGAACAATGCTTTTGGTTTGTTTTTTTTTTTGTTTGCATGAGTTATTGTGTAAAAGCTTTTCCATCTCTTTATGTAACAGATATTCACAAGTGTGTACTATACCAATTGTCCTTACAGTAGTAATAATGGTTATAGAGTTGATGAATCCATTACACGCAGGTCATTGCCTGGTAAACCTAGTAAGCTCCGCTATCCACATTACCTCCATGGCTGATAACCTTTTTGTAGGGTTCTATGGCTGACATGTCCACCCTATGATCTTGCTCTCCAATCCTGAACATACGCCAGCGTCTGCTCTCCTCTTTTTCCTCAGCAGCAGTGTACTCTGGGATTGACCCCTTTGGAAGTACTTCAGTGGATTTTGGTTTTGGAAGGTCATCTGTCAAAACATAGCGATAAATGAAGACGCACATTTCGAGAGATTTTAACATCTTAGGATCTTTAACCACTTTCCTTCAGCTGGATCTCTGGGAACAATGCTTTCTGCAAGCAGTTTTCCTTTTGGATAACTAAGAACATGAATAGATGTGACTAGTGCTGAAGGGGGAAATTACGGACAATTGTATTACACTTCTAGGATCACATGAAGCACTGATTTTGGAAGACAAGACAGTGGGCAAATATGGACCAGTAATGATGTTACCAGCTGCTCTCGGGCATTGCATTGGGCAGACAGGTGGAAGAGAAGCCCGTGTTGGCATTTTAGTACCCGTAAAAACAGGACACAAACCCAATCCAAAGAGGGAGTGCATCGGTCACATGATCAAAGAGCCATTTAAGGCATAATGACAGCATGTTATCTTGACAATAAATCAGGGCCACATATCCAACCCTTTTATAAAGCAAATTTTGTGTCATCTTATATCAGCCCAAACTAGGTTTTAGCATACTTTAACACTTTAAACAAACAGGACACTTAAAAGTCAATGGTATTTCGGTGCCATCTTTCTGCCCTAACATCACATACTCATTGTGTTGCCTCCCAAAGTCAAGTATACAATTATCCACACAAGACATTGCTAGATGTCTAACATGTGGTCTTATTGTTTCCAGAGTCCTCTCGCAGAGAGTGATTACTTGTATAGACGGGGAGATCCACTGCTTATCCATCGAATGGCTAAAGCTGCACAAGACATACTAATGGTGCTGTGTAGCAGGCAAGCATACAATCAGATATGAATTAACACGTGGACATGCGCCAGATCACAGCTAGATATACACTGACAAAGCATCCCATTGAAGGGTACACAGTATTTTGGTTGATTATGTGGCTCATTTTAGGTTTCCATGATTTTTGTAAACCAAGAAGCCTGCAGCCTTACCACAAAGCAAGGAGGAAATGACCTACTGTTAGTTGCCTGTTTCCAAGGCTTAGCTGTTAAAGGAAACTATCCTCCACGGTAATGGAAACAGCAGCATAGAAAAAAAAAAAAAAGAAATAGACAGGAACCCTTTACAATGTCTTTGAAAGAAGGGCACACTTAGCTGGTTAATGGTTTCACTGGCATGCAGGCCTTACATTCTGGATAGCAGCCATGAAAGCATTAAACAGTTCAGGATAACAAGAATAAACAAAAAAAAAAAAAAATCACAATAATAGACAAAAGCAATCCACTTCATAACATATCCCTCATACTGCTTTATATGAACAGAAACATATTGTGATGTTTATATGGCTGCTCTGATGCAGTATAACATTTTGTCATTCCTGGTATTTTGGTCGAGTCTGGAGCTGCTAAAATGTTAATACAGTAGTATGCTTTAAATGGTGCCTCTTTTCTACATTTGTTCGTTAAGGTAATTGAAGTTTATGGTGAAAACCTCATACCTGGAACATGCTGCATTTTAGAAAAAAAAAAAAAAGTATACCGTGTTTACCCGAAAATAAGACACCCCCGAAAGTAAGACATAGGAGAGGTTTTGTAGAATTGCCCAATATAAGGCATCCCACGAAAGTAAGAGGTACCGTAGGAGACGTTTTGTTTCGCAGCATTCCCGAACAGAACATACCGGTACGGTATATGGTATACCGTAACACTGCTGTCGTCCCCTACCTTCACCATTCAGTATCCTGAGCCTATTGCTTTCCTTGTTGTCCCCCTTTGTCCCTCTGCCGTTATCCTGTACAGTACGATGTCCCTGCTGCGTTGTACCGCATGAGTGTGCAGTGGTGAGCGTTCTCCTGGTGTCGGGAAGCAGAGCCTGTCCTTGCTGCGCGATTCTGCTGTAACGATTCTGCTGGGGACGTCACTTTGCGTCGCGACGCCGGCCCGCATCACGTGACGCCGGCCTGCTCCAGCATTGAAGAAGGCCGAAGCAGCAGAGAGTGGACAGGATCGAGGAACAGGTAAGCAACGTTGTTTTTTGTATGTTTCTATCCTCCCCTGGGTATCCGATCATTATACTCTGGGGTCTGAAAAGACGCCAGAGTATAATAATTGTGCATGGGTGGTCCACAATGGGACATACCGGTATAATACTGTGTGCAGGGGCCACTATGGGACATGATACTGTGTGCAGGGGCCACTATGGGACATGATACTGTGTGCAGGGGCCACTATGGGACATGATACTGTGTGCAGGGGCCACTATGGGGAATGATACTGTGTGCAGGGGCCACTATGGTGAATGATACTGTGTGCAGGGGCCACTATGGGACATGATACTGTGTGCAGGGACCACTATGGGGCATGATACTGTGTGCAGGGGCCACTATAGGACATGATACTGTGTGCAGGGGCCACTATGGGAGATGATACTGTGTGCAGGGAAATTAATGGTTTGGATTGTTATGATGATGTCCTAGAAGATGATGACATAACTGTCATTGAATAAATTTTACTTTCTATGCATACTGTAAATATTGGTAAATGTACCATACTGTTAATTGTTGTTCATGGAAATAATGGTACGGTAGTAAGAAATTCTTGATAGGATTCACAGTTTGTCTGGTTATGCTGGTTTGTGATGACAACTACTGTACAGTACCGTATATAATAAATGTTCATTTTTTTTGTTCAGCAATAAATGTAAATTCTTCTTCACTGAAAAAAAATAAGACATCCCCTGAAAATAAGACACAGCACATCTTTGGGAGCAAAAATTAATATAAGACGCTGTCTTATTTTCGGGGAAACAGGGTATATTTCACAAATAAAAACACTATATGTGTAGAGATATTCACATGCACCAGATTTACAGCACCTACATGCTGCCAGCGAACTTTTGAACAAAGTGCTATATTCATTATTCTGTACCTTTGTCAGTAGCAGCTGCTGAAAAATATAACCTGGGTTAAGGCTGAGAGAGGATACTGTTATCCATTATTGTATGCTCTTTCCAGGTGTCTACCTCCGTAAGTTCTTAACACAGATCTTAAAGGGAGTCTGTCAGGTCCTTTATGTTTTTTGAATAGGGAGCTGAGCAGCACGGTCTGTTACCTCCTTTGTACATTGTCCAGATATTAGCTTAACTGTGAGGGTTCCAGGTATCAGACCCCCACTGATCTGATATTTATGACCTATCCTAAGAATAGGCAGTCATTATGTGGTTTAAAGAGGACCATTCACCACTGCCACAAAATTCAAGTACTTATCAACTGTGATTCCAGTACAGTTGGAAATTTTTCTCTAGCCCTCACCGTTCCCCAGCAAAAAGCAAAGTTAATTTTGGTGCCCATTGTACTATTTCAACTCTTTAATGTTAGAAGGACAGTGTCAGGCAGGGGGGTGCGAGTCAGAACTCCAATTAGAGGCAGCCAGTGTCAGAGCTCAGAGTCACACCCCTTGTCTGCCCCTGCCTGACACCTCTCTTCTGACAGTACAGAGCCTAAATAGCATATCAGGCACTAAAAATAACAGCATCAATTGCTCAGGAATGGTGGGGGCTAGAGAAAAAAAAGAGTGTAGCTGATTAACAGATGCTAAGAACTGAAGTTGGTGGAGGTGGTGAAAGGTTCTCTTTAATCGATTCCTAAAAAATTACATATTAATCTGCTTAGATTTTCGTGCTGTATAACACTTGCATTTTTAACTTTGCAACTTCCCTTTAATCATATTTACACATGCCTTTTTTGGTCAGATAGACTTACTTGTCATTTCAGAGAAAAATAATTTTGATTAAGAAAATGAGGTCCCAAGCCCATCAATTGCTCTGGCTCTCTTTAGTAAACCCTGCCCAGTGCCACCCCCTAGATCTTGATTGACGGTTCCACCAATATTGCACACGTTCTGCTCGGTCCCAGTCTGGCCCCACACAGCACATGCGCAGAATTTCACAGCTAATAACAGTGATACAACTGAATGTTCGAGCTCTCAATCAAGGTCAAGGAGAAGGCAGAGTATAGCATAGCCAAGACCCTGCAGGACTTTGATCAACTAGGCAAATAAGGTCTCAAGTACACCAAAACCAGTTCAAAGTTCTTTTTCTCTGCAATAATACGTCTATCTGCAGCTGCAAAGGTAGGTTTCATATCCACTTTAAACACATATTCAAATGTTTTAAAATCAATGGCATATCCTTAAGGGTAAGTTCACACAGTTTTTTTTTTTTACAGGTGGATTTTCGAGGCAGAATTCCCAACTCTCCCACTCATTTCACTCAGACAGATTTTTTTTTCCCCCCTAGCATATATTTTCAGAATCTATCTTTAAGTGGACTCAGTCCACTGTAAAGCCAATTGAAATGAATGGGAGGCAGAAAAACCCGCTAGCAGCGATTTTTCAGCTAGAGCAACAAAAAAAAAAAAAAAATCTGCTCCTGAGTTCCATCGAAATGAATGGGAGAGCTGGAAGGCGTTTTTTTTTTTTTTAAAGGTGGATTCCGGCCTGCAAAAACCTGTGTGTGAACATACCCTAAAAGTGGCCATCAGTTTTAGATCGGTGGGGTCCGACCACTAGTAACCCAACAATTAGCAGTAAGCAGCAAGTGGCCACAACCTTCCATCAGTGCAGTTTCTTTTGGCTACTGTCAAGTAAACAGTCTCCACTGGGCTGTGGTAACCGACCACTTGACAATACACATAACAGTACCCAGAAGTAACAGCACCAATATCTCTGCAATGGGTTAAGCTAGGCAAAAAATAAAAACACTGTAGGAGTCAGTGCAGTGGCAGCTGTGCCATCATTTTTAAAAATTTGGACAAACCCCCAGCAAAATCTTCATTATCCAAATACATAAACCAGCTTTATTATGTGAACATATTACATATGTTCACAGTAATGGAAACCTAAAACAAAATGTTTCAGAAAATCTATTTGCAGTTGGGGGATCAGATTTCTATTGGCCAAAAACATTGCTGGACACAACAGATAAATAGGTCATCATAATACTTGTTATGGTCAGTATGGTCTGTGTTTCTATGGCAGCCTAAAATATGCACAAATGATTAGTACATGTGAATACAGGATTTATAATATATCTTATTAGGGGAAGTGACATCTTTCTCATTTTCCAGCAGCCTGCAAATGTTCACAAACCTGCTTAGGCTCCAAAAAGTCTGTCTGTAGTAACATAGCAAATATAGGACAGGAGGCAAGGGGGAAGAGGAGGATGCAGGTGCAGTTTCTTTCCCTTAGTGTGGCGGAGACTGCAGAAGGGGGGCAGCAGCATTAGCTAGCTGGGTCAGAGCACACAGCGCAGTTCTTACATCACACCAGGGAGAGCCCACCCACTCAGCAAGGATGGAAAGAGAAAAAATAAAACGCATTAGAACAACACAGCAGAGCAAAGGAAAAATATCCAAGCCATTTACTGTGGCTTGATGCAGACAGAAAAACACAAGAAACCTGACATTTGGCTTGACATGAGCTCTAACTAGGAATTATACGTCATAACTGTTGTATTTGGGGGGAAAATGACTTTTCTACAAGCAAGCTGCCTTTAGAGGATTATCACTAATCCAGCTCAGTGTATTCAAGGTTTCCCTAATCCATACAGCTCATGAATTAAGCACCTCAGGCATCTCAAAGTCATTATACACTGCATGTCAGATGCAGTGATGGCTTATCTCCAATATGGTGGATATCGTACACTCCATCATTACTAGATCTAAAATAATTGCACAGGACTGATATGAAATACACATGATAAATAATAAAACTATTACCTTCCCATTCAAATTCATTGCTGTTCTCGGAGGGTGTATCTAGATCATCTAAATCCAAATCTCCACTCTCATCCAAGTCTTCAGATAAGATGGAGCCATCACTGCGATCCAGTGTTAGGCTTAGGTTGGGAGCCATGAGTTTCTTCTTCGCTTTTTTGCTGCCATTTGTTTCCACTGGACTAGGAACTAATAAAGAGAACAAAGCATAGTGATATATGCAGAAGTCTCATGTGTGAATGATAACAGCAATGGAAAGCTTGATCCCAATATGTGATACCGTATGCTGAAATGTGTGCATAACAACATGGAAGAACAAGTGTGAGTAAGGTGGAATGAAACGCCTCTCACAAAACATGAAGTCAGTTACTTGTGACTGCTCTTAGCATGCAGTGGACATGTCTCTATAGAGGACGCTGGTAAAGTTATCATTACACCAGGGGTAGGCAACCTTTTTTGTTCGGCGTGCCGATTTTAAGTAAAAAAAAAAAAAATCAAAAGATGAGCTACTCGGAGTGCCGGTCAATAATTGTAAGTCTGACAACCCCTAAACTAAAGTCATATACCACAAACCATAACACAGAAGTGCTGCCACCAGATGCTTTAGGACACATGCATTTACTGCTATTTCCTGGGACGCTCCTGTACTTTCTGATTAGAAGCAATGAAAGTACAAGTGCATCCTGCAATTAGTGGTAAATGTGTCTAGGAGCACCGTATGGCGGCATCCTTATGGTGAAAACACACTATGTTTTTGGATGCAGCTATATTCTTAGGCCACTGGAACTTTTACTTCGATGTAAAACTGGTGCATTTTTGCACACAAAAAAACCCCCCAAAAACCAAAGTGAGTTTTCTGTACAAAAACACATTCTTAATACAGAAAACACACCGTTATACAGAATTATGTCCCATAGTGGTCCCTGCACATGGTATTATGTCCCACAGCCATAGCAGTCCCTGCACACAGTATTATGTCCCATAGCGGCCCCTGCACACGGTATTATATCCCATAGCAGCCCCAGCACACGGTATTATATCCCATAGCAGCCCCTGCACACGGTATTATATCCCATAGCGGCCCCTGCACACGGTATTAAGACTCATAGCAGCCCCTGCACACGTTATTATGTCTCATAGCGGCCCCTACATATGGTATATGTCCCATAGCATCCCCTGCACACAGCATTATGTCCCATAGCGGCCCCTGCACACAGTATTATGTCCCATAGCGGTTCCTGCATATGGTATTATGTCCCATAGTGGCCCCGCCACACGGTATAATATTCTAACTTTTATAATATTCCAATTTGTGCCACTCACTAGCTATTATTATACTGTGTCTCTTCAGACCACAGAGTATAATAAGTGGAGGGCGAAGAGAGGTGACAAACATAAAAAAAACAATGTACTCCGCAGCCACTGTGTTCTCTTCCGGCACTTCTGCCTGTAGTCAGCTACCGCTCAATGGGTCTCAGGGATCAGGTCGAGTCATTATGCATAATGACGCCAGACGCAGATGTGACACCTGAGGTCCTGTCAGCTGACTTCAGGCAGAAGCGCCCGAAGAGCACAGAGCGGCTGCGGAGCGTGGAATGGTGAGTAACATTGTTTTTTATGTTTCATCACCTCCCCGGAGGCTCCGCTTATTATACTCTGGGGTCTCAAGAGACCCCAGAGTATAATAACAGCAGTTTCGTTTCGGCCGTGTTTGGTCCGATCAAAACTGCTGGGTGAGGATTTGGATCGCCGTGCCAGAGAAATAAGCCTTGCGTGCCACTCTTGGCACGCGTGCCGGGGGTTGCCGACCCCTGCATTACACTTTCATTACAGCTCAGTCCTATTTGCTTTTTCAGTATACTTTTCTATTCTCATATCCTTTTTGCCATTTTAAGCTATACATCAATCTGTTTGAGAAAGAATACCTATTGTTTCAGGTGACTCTTTGGGAGAAGCAGTTATGTGTGTACATGAGAAAAAACACTATTTCTGACCATATGATGACTAGTATTCTGTATTTATCAGCAGTTTGGCCCTCTGCAGTCTTCACCTCTAGGGGGTGCTATTAAAATTTTATATATAAAAAAAAATGCGTTTTTGATGTATGACATTTGTTTTGTTTTGTTTTGTTTGTTTGAGTTGGAAGGGACCTCATGGGCTATCGAGTCCAACCCCCTGCAAAAGCAGGAATTCCTAGATCATCCCAGCTATATACCTATCCAGATTCCGCTTGAAGATTTCAATTGATGAAGAACTCACCACCTCCCGTGGCAGCCTATTCCACTCTCTCACTACCCTTACTGTTAGAAAGTTTTTCCTAATGTCTAATCTGAATCTCCTTCCCCTTAGTTTCATCCCATTACTTCTCGTGCTTCCTTCTGCTAATGAGAATAGGGTAGATCCCTCTGCACTGTGACAACCTTTCAGATATTTAAATACCGCTATTAAGTCTCCCCTTAGCCTTCTCTTCTGCAAACTAAGCAGTCCCAATTCTTTTAGCCTTTCTTCATAGGACATGGTTTGTAGACCTTCCACCATTTTGGTTGCTCTTCTCTGGACCTGCTCCAATAAATCGATGTCTTTCTTAAACTGGGGAGCCCAGAACTGTACACAGTATTCCAGGTGGGGTCTGACCAGGGCAGAGTACAGCGGAATAATTACCTCTCTTGATCTAGCTTCAATGCTCGTCTTGATACATCCTAGAATTTGGTTAGCCTTTTTAGCCACCGCACCGCACTGTTGACTCATGTTGAATTTGTGATCTATTATTATGCCCAGATCCTTTTCCCCTGTACTCTCACTTAGTACTATTCCTCCCATACTATATATGCTTCTTGCATTTCTGTTACCCAGATGTAGAACTTTGCATTTGTCCCTGTTGAATACCATTTTGTTCACCTCAGCCCATTGTTCCAGTGTGTCTAAGTCCTTTTGGATGCACTCTCTCTCCTCTCTAGTGTTGGCCATTCCTCATATCTTTGTATCATCTGCAAATTTTATTAGTTCCCCATTAATCCCATCATCCAGATCATTTATAAAAATATTAAAAAGTACTGGGCCCAGGACAGAGCCCTGCGGCACCCCGCTTTTTACTTTTTACGTGCTGGCTCTGATTAATTAAAGCCTTCCCATCCAGGTACCTAATTAAATGTTCTTTAACGATTTGTTCAAAGATTTTTCCTACTATCGAGGTCAGACTTACCGGCCTATAATTTCCTGGGTCGTCCCTATTCCCCTTTTTGTAGATGGGGACCACATTTGCCCTTTTCCAATCTAGAGGGACTACTCCTGTTTCCCATGACTTATTAAAGATTATTGCAAGGGGTTCTGTTATTTCCTCTGCTAATTCTTTTAAAACTCTAGGGTGTAAATCATCCGGTCCTGGGGACTTGGTTTCCTTAATCTTAGCTAAATGTTCTCTTACCAAACCTTCACTTATAATCAGCTTGGAGTCCTCTTTCCCCTCATCACTATCACCATTAATGTTGATATTTCCATCCATTTCTTGCGAGAAGACGGATACAAAATATGAATTTAGTAACTCCACCTGCTGATCCACCATGTTAACTTTTTCACCCTTTTCGTTCTTCAGGACTCCAATGGTTTCCTTCACTTTTCTTTTGCTCTTAACATATCCCCAAAAACCTTTTACCTTACTCTTAACTTCTTTTGCAAGCTTCAATTCGTATTCAGCCTTAGCTTTTTTAATGCTTATCTTGCAGAGTCTGCAAACTGCTGTATACTCTCCCTTAGATATAGTTCCCATCTTCCACTTGTTGTATGTTTCCTTTTTCTTTTTTAGTAGGTTATGTAATTTTTTGGTCATCCATCCTGGAGTTTTTAGGTGATTCCCATTTTTCTTGCTTCTAGGTATTGTTAGTTCCTGTGCATTAATGATTTCCCTACGGAAAATTTCCCACCCCTCGTGCATTTTTGTGCTTAAGTATTTTTCGCCATGGAATTCTACTAACCCTTACCTTTAGGCCCCTAAAATCTGCACTACTAAAATTGAGCCTTCTAGTCTTTGTCTTCTCAGGTCTTCTTCTTACAACCCCAAACTCGAGTATAGCATGGTCGCTGAATCCCAATGTCCCTGCTATCCTTAATTCCTTAACCATGTCCTCCTTGTTAGTTAAAACTAGGTCCAGAATGGATGTTCCTCTCGTGTTTTTTTTCTACTAACTGGGCAATGAAGTTGTCTGCTAGAGAGGATAAAAATTTGATAGAGCTTTTACTCGTAGCTGTGTGAGTTTCCCAATGAATATCTGGGTAATTAAAGTCTCCCATGATAACAATTTCAAATTTCTTCGAAAGCGTGGTCATTTGCTTTGAAAAAATCTCATCCATGTCTTCTGTCTGTCCTGGTGGTCTATAATAAACACCTATTATGATGTCCTTATCATTGTTTTTCCCCTGAATTGTTACCCAAATATTTTCCAATAAGTTATCATTTTGTAAAACTGTAATTTCCGTGGAAATGTGATCTTTTTTAACATACAATGCAACTCCTCCCCCTCTTTTATTAGTTCTATTTTTTTTGAATAAGTTGTATCCTTCCATCTGTATATTCCAATCATGCTTATCGTTCCACCAAGTTTCTGTAATACCAATGACATCATATTTTTCCTTCTGTATTATCAGCTCTAATTCTCCCTGTTTATTTCCCAAGCTTTGCGCGTTTGTGTAAAAACATTTCAGATTGCGCTCTGGTACTTCCTTTTTCTTAATTTCATTCTGAGTATCCTGTCTTGGGTCCTCATTACCACATCTAGTAACCTTGTTTAGTATATCCTTTAGCTGCATGTTCTTGTCTTCCTTTTTACTTCCCATCCCCTCCTCTTCTAGTTTAAAGCCCTCCTGATAAGTGTGGCAAGTCTTCTGGCAAATATGTGTTTCCCAGGCTTTGTGAGATGTATCCCATCTCTAGCAAGGAGTCCATCATAGAGGTAATTCACTCCATGGTCCAGAAATCCAAATCCTTGCTCTCTACACCACTGCCGAAGCCACTTGTTTACCTCTAGTATTTTATTCCATCTCCTGATACCATAACCATCAACTGGGAGAATTGATGAAAATACTACCTGCGCATCCAGTTCCTTCACTTTCTTTCCTAGATTTTCAAAGTCTTTACGGATAGTTGGTAAATCATTTTTAGCCGTGTCGTTTGTACCCACATGTAACAACAAAAATGGGTAGTTATCCTTAGAGCTGAAGAGGCATGGAATCCTATCGGCCACATCCCTAACTTTTGCTCCTGGGAGGCAGCATACTTCTCGTGCAGTTAAATCTGGCCTGCAGACAGCTGCCTCTGTGCCCCTTAGCAGTGAGTTGCCCATAACCACTACTCTTCTTTTTTTCCTCGCTACGCTATTTCTTGTTGCTCCCTCTTGTCTCTGGGTGACTTTTGTTTCTTCTTTTGCTGATAGATTATTCTTATCGTATCGTATCTTTTATGCAGTTATGGTTTTTATAGGTGAAATACTTTAAGTAAAATGTTTTATTTATAAAAGCCACAACTGCATAAAAAAGGCTTCAAATAACATTCATTTTTTAATGTGTTTATTTTTATATAGTTTTAACCCCACCCAATGCCAATCATGAATACACCCTAATTATCAGTATTTTTGAAGGGGTTAGCCAGGATTAGAAAACATGGCTGCTTTCTACTTCTGAGGAAGTAACATCATGTCCATTGGTCACAACACATGACCATGCTGCAGGTCAGTCCCATTTATTTGAATGGGTCTGAGCATTGCCATGTGAGCAACGGATGTGTTGTCACTTCCTGAGAAAAAGAAAAGAAATCAGCCATGTTTTTTAACCCTGGATAACACCTTTAGGCTGCTAGGTGGTAAATAACTGCTATTTCTCCCATAGACGGCACATGCAGAAGAGAAGATCGTTTTCTCCTATCTTGTTGTAGCACTCCCTTACAAGCAAAAGCATGGAGGACATTATACAGCAGTACTTAGCAGTGTAGCTGTCACTCCACCTGAGATGAGATAGAAAACTTACTATATGCAGTATCTCAAAGTCTCTTTCTTACTCTGCAGTTCCTCCCTCCCTCACATCTCTCTATAGACTTCTATGGGCAGTAGCTGCATTGATTCCTCATTGAAGTTGATAAACCATCTTTACTTCTGCTTCACTTAAGAGACATTTTACCAGTGAATTGAGTCCAATAAGTGGAAACAAAGGATTTTTTTCTGTAACAAGATATATTACAAAGTTTCTTATCACTGCTTGTACTATTCATTTATGGATAAGAGTAAAATGATGTTTATCCTTTAAAGGGAGTCTATCATTGGGGAAACGTGTTTTTAACTGAAGCAGTGTTGGAATAGCATTAATAAAGGCTATTCTACTCCTACCTTTACTTTTCTTCTCCTCGCTGCCGTTAGTCCAAAAAAAAACCATTTTATTCTCATATGTAAATTATGCTCAGGGAGCACCGGGGGCGTTCCCCCTGTACTCCAAGCACTCCGCGTCATCGCCGCAACCCGCCTCCAGCGCTGCTTTTGCACGTCCCCTGCATGCTCCTTCGGCTCTGCCTGAACTCAAAGTAACTCCAGTGGCCATTTTTGTTTAGTTTCTTACACCAGCGTACTCCAGAAAAATGGCCGAAGCAAGAAGCAGATGCAAGATGAACAGTAGAAGATACAGGGGGCATGAAAAAGCAGTTAAAAACATGTTTCCCCAATGATAAACTCCCTTTAAAGTCAATATAATGGAATTTATTTACAATATACAAGGACAAATGTAAATGTCAAGGACACAAGTTATAGGAAATAAAAGAATAATGCAGAAAGACTACATATATTTCCCAGACTACTGTGTCCTGGATGATTACAGAAATACATCCAGTAAAATGTTCATTGCAAAGCAGGACACAAAAATTATGTATAAAGCCATCAAAAGTAAAATATGGAATACTAAACAATTTTTAGTATTGTTTTTTTCAATTAGGGGAAGTAAAAGTCTCTGATGATGTGAACACAAGCAGAAGAATGACAGATATGTGACATCCTGATGTGTCCAACTAGAAATTACAGGAAAATCAAGACAAGCAAATTGATAAAGAATGAGGAAAAACATGTCAACATGTTAGACTTGTCAAGATTTTTTTTTTCCTACTCCGTTTCACCCTGCACTGCCTCCCCCGATACGTTGCATAGCTTGGATTTTCAGATCTACACTGCAGACTGATTAATACAGGAATGTATCAGCCGTAACATTTAGCAGGCTAAAAGTGTCAATATTATTTGGATGTTTGGAAAAGACAAAATGGATGATGTTTTTCTTCTATCTTAATTTTGCAAGACAGAAAAAGGAAGGGGGCATCATAATAAATGATTCAAATGTTTATTTTTTTTCTGCATTTTTAATTTCTCAACAGAGTTTATTAACTGCTTAAATAGGACCTTTCATGTCCTCACAAATATGCAGTTTTATATACTGCTAGAAAGTTCACAGTATGCTGAATTCATCGCGCTGTAAGCTTTCCCGTTATGTGCTCCAGTGGTGGAGATATCAGTGCCGTTAATTTCGGCACCAATATCTCCCCACTGTCAGAAGGGTGTTCCTTACAGCCTAGAGCAGTGATGGCCAACCTTTTGAGCTTGGTTTGTCAAAATTCGTAAAAAAAACGGGCATAAGTCAGGCGGTGTATCACTTCGAGAAAAATCCATAATTTTGTGATATTTGTAGCTCTAATAACAAAAAGTTGTATTTTTAATATATGTACTGTATTGATTAATAAAGCAAAAACAAATAATTCTTTACCTTACCACTCAGTGACTTTTTTAAATGAATTTCATTTGCTAACTCTTCAATTGAAGGTTGGTGTTTCGTACTGTCATGTCCCAGGACTTGGTTTAATTCACTGACATGTATCTGTGATACTGTTTGTCTTTGTAGTTTGTCCCTTCTCTCTCTCTGTATCCTTAGTTGTGATGCTGTAGCTCCTCCTCTCTCTCCCTCAGTTTAGTTTCACTTCTTTGTAAGCAACATGTCTGCTCAGCTCCTGGTATTTCATCATTTTTCACCTACTGCTGTATGAGATTCTACAAGATTTACCTGGATTAAAGCACCTGGAATCTTATCTACGCCTCCTCAGTTGAGTTGAACACTATCTGATAAATATCTTGGTGTAAATTGCTGGTTAGCATAGAGACTACAGGACACTCTCACAACCTCACACTTGCAGCCAAGCTATTGAGTCAGAACACGTACACTTCAAGCCCAAGCAAGCGCTACTAACTTCATTTGTCAGTCGGTTTCTTTTACTGGTTTTAATATTATTTAAGTAGAATCTACTTACTACCCTTCCCGCAGCATTGCTGAGCGGTAAATTTGTTGGAGTACAGTGGTAGCACAGTGAGGTCTTGGCAGGGTTAACTGTCTCTGATGGGCAGTTCTCTTCCCCCAGTATTGCTGAGCAGTAACTGTTTTGGGGTACACTGGCAGCAGGGTGAGATTTTGGTAGCTGCTTTAATGGCCAAGGTGTAAGCATACACGCCTGAGATGACTGTCCTATCCCCCTGTATTCACTGGAACAGACCTTGGTCCAGCCGTCTGCCGCTGAAAGGGCAACTGTGGGACACAGTTCTAGTGTTCCCAGCTGTCTGGGTGCAAGTCTGCAGTAAATTTAGTCCTGGCCTCACTGCCTAACTCTGACTATGAAGCAGGAGAGATGCGCACTCTCAGCGGAAAGCAGGAGAGTTGCCCCACCTCCAGATGCTGTCAGCTTGCTGCATGTCAGCAAATACGTCTCAGTGTGTCACCTCTGACACGAGTGTCAGAGGTTAGCCATCAGGGGCCTAGAGTCATTGCTATGAGGAACGCCCCCTCTGAATGTACTCTAACATAGCCTTGTACTATCAGAGGGGGGCGTTCCTTACAGTAGAGTAATCCCTAGGATAGACAGAGAGATAGGGTTATCTCTTTATACAGCTCTATCTGTAATCGTGTATAAGACTTAGAAGAAACTAATTGGACAGGCCTCTCAAAATACGGTGACACTGAGCTGTAAGGCCGGCCCTTCTGACATTGGGGAGATATCAATGCCGAAATTAACGGCACCAATACCTCCACCACCAGGGCACATACCGGGAAAGCCAACAGTGTGCTGAATTCAGCACAATGTCTGCTTTCTAGCGGTATATAAAAAAAAGACACATTTAGTTTTTGTTGCTTTTTTTTGTGCAAATATTGGTGTGTTTTCTTAGCCAAAGTCAGGTGTGGATTCAAAAGGAATGGGAAATATAAAGAAAGCACTTATACTTCTCCCTCCTGAGGATTTTGCTGCGTTTTTTTGATACAAAGCTAGAAGTGGATTACACATCTGGCTTTGGATAAAAAAAAACACATCAAAATCTGCACAAAAACAAGCAACAAAAATTAAACGTTTAGCTTCAGCTAAGGCACAGAATGGGGTTACAGAAACATACAAGTTTTTATTTCAGTCAAGAATTACTGTTCTTACAGAGCATCTGACTGACTGAAATGTAATAAATGTCTTTTTGTTGGAGAAATGAAAATGTATCTTTATTTAAAAAAAACAAAAAACAAAAGATGTCACCTCAGAAAGAAGTCTGTAGATTTACTGGCTTTCCAGAACATCTTAGGCTAGGCTCATTTTTGTAATAGTTTAAGCAGTTACTTATTGAAAATCTGATGAATTGAAAAATTTTGCAAAAATTGGCTTAAACAATTATTAGAGCAATAAAAAATGTTGAAAATTTTATAACCTTTGGACAGAACAAGGTTAAAAGGGGTTGTTCAGGATTTGGAGTGACTTCAGGGGTGGCCAGGGTGGGTATAAAAGAAGGAGACAGGCAAGTATGCTTTTTTTTCTTTTTACACCCTACTCAGAGGTTGCTCCAAATCCTGGAAACTCCTTTAAACAAGATGTCAGGGACCATGGTACATGTTGCAAGTGCTTTTTTTGCAAGTGGTTTGACACCATCTACACCAAGTGTTCTTCTCAGACTCACCTTCAGAGTTTTGGAGAAAAACTAATTGCTGGCCATGTGCTACAGTGGAGGAGAGCCAAAAATGGAGCAGAAAAAGTAATACTACTGAGTTGTCTCTCTATGAAATTGTTCCTAATGTCCTTGAGACAGGGAAATTACATTTTGTTTGGGGAGAATCTCTACACAGTTTAACAATATATTGTTACTATGTAGGCAATGGGAAAAAATGTTGTAGACCACTAGTAAACTGTCAAGCACAAGACTGGCCAAAAAGTAGTCACTTCGATTTATGACATCTATCGTTCCTTTTCAGTTACATGCTGCAAAAGCAGGAACTTGAATATCCAGCGTCTAAAGTGTTAGAAACAAAATAACAAATAACAGGCAAAATACCATACCAAAGTTCTTCACCTATGAAGCTTGATGCCTTGTGAACAGAGAAGGCTTCTCTGCAGTGCTATATTAGAGATATTTGGGGAGATTTAGAAAAGTGTGGCCAATCACACAACAGCTTTTATTTCTTGCAGCGCTTTTGGTTAAAAAAAAGTCTGTGCTTTGATTGGTTGCTATTGGAAAAAAAAAACTGATTTTCCATTAGCCAATTTTGTAAATCTGTCCCATTCCTCTAAAAGATTTGCTTCTGAGGTAGACTATAGACATAATATGATGTCTGATGCAATCTGACGCATACAGAAGTACAGTAAGGCCCTCGCCTGGAGAATGTACAGAGTCATAACATGATAGTGGCATGAGCCCCAAATAAAGCAAAACGTAATTAACTCTTTAAAGCTTGATGTTTTATGGCAATCTTGAGCTGGTAAAAGTCTGCTATACAACCGCATAAAGCACAAATTGAAAAAAATATATATATCCACACGTATATATGCTATAAATCATTTATATGTTGTACGACAGGATTCAGAGTGCAGGTGTGTGTCTATAAAGGCTGTAATGCCGTAATATTCATCAAAAGGAAGTGACTCAGAAGGGTGCAGACAAAAGGACAAATCACAGATGGTTGTTAATATAGCAGGCACAGACAGGCAGATTGAATAACATGCAGATATAGCTAGGAGGTAGATACTTGCGTGAGTTATGAGATGCTGAGTAAGGGATACAGTAAATTGACTGATCCAGCACTGGAAATGCCCAAGCTAAAGCAGACAGACAGGGTCCACAGACAATAAAGGGACACAAAACAGCATACATTTAGATATGTATATTATAGGAGAAGTAATAGTAGTTTTTTCCATCACCACAAGCCCATAGTAGTAGCCACTTGATAACACTGTTATATATTTGCAAAAATACAACACAAAAGTGCTAGATCTCATTGACGTAATAATCTATAATCTACCATCGAGCTCCAGTGTATAAATGTATATCAACAAAACTAAAGACGACCCAGTCAGTTAGTCTCTATAAAGCACATTTTCCATATGAGAAGGATTGGATATAACAGGCTCATGTATCAAAACTAACCCACTGCTGTTTAGAAAATAAAAGATAAATTGTGATTGGCTGTTATGGGCATCGGGGACAGTTTGGAGTCATCTTGAAGATAAGGGGTTTTCCCATCTCCCTCTTACTGCAGCTTCGCCTGCTCTCTCTTCTTCTCACTTCCTGTATTCTTCCAAAAGCTGTTTCATGGACACTGTGAAGTACCTCAGTAGATATAGACTTTGCCTTTACCATGAGAGATTATTTATTATGATTACTAGAAATCTAATATACTACAGGGTACCCCCCCCAAAAAAACAAGACTTATTTAATTTATTTTTTTTACTCAGGATAACATCTTGAAAATATTAATCCTTGTCAAAATACAGTCCATTAAAAGATATGCACTTGACCCAACGGTTTTTCCACTAAAGGCTTTTAAGTGCCTCCAGCTATTTTTTTCTTAACCTCTTCCACGTCCTAAAAATGCTTTCCCTTTAGGTTTTTCTTCACTTTTGGGAATAAGCAGTCACAGGGAGCTAAGTCAGGCGAGTAAGGGGGGTGAGAAACCGTTGTCATGCTGTTTATCGCCAAAAACTGGGTGATTTTCAATGCTGTGTGGGCAGGTGCATTGTCATGATGAAGCAGCCAGTTCCCTGATGCTGTGTTTTTTTGGTCTAGACGATGAAGCTGTCTTCCACTGGCTGGAGGGCTGTTGTGTTTCATAGTCACAGCCATAAACATCAAGATTCATCCCCTGAACTGTTTCTGACGCTGTTTTCTTTAACAAGAAACAGAATCTGATGTTGGCGCATCTGATGTTGCTACTTAAAGTTTGCCATCACAAAATAGCTGAGAGCATTGAGAGGGGCTTAAGAAAAATAATTGTTCTGTCTGCTTCTTGGCCAACTGAGGAGGGAAAGGGTCTAATGTCTAGGCGTATCTAGCGAGAGAGGGCAGCACTGCCAACCCACTTGCCTACAGAAAATTATTCTTGTTTTTTTTGGGTACCCCCTCATAAATGCAGATCAAATAATATGCACAGTAAATGTATATTACATTACACAGGGTTGGAGGGCACTGACATGCTTCATGCTGATAATGGACTTGCAGTAAACTCATGGTTATCTTTGTGTTTACATAGAGAGGTAATAAACGCTATATGTGCCTTTATCAGCAAACTGCAAATAGCTAGACTGATTGTCGTGACCACAAAGCTGTACATAACAGTGAGAGAACTCAGCCCACCCAGAGAGCAGTGAGCCATCCCTCCAACCTGCTCTTATAGGACAGGATGGGGACCAAAGAAAAGATGTGTAAACAATGGGAGGAATAATTGAACATATCAGGCAAACAAAGCAGCTTTACTAAAGCAAGTTATTTAGGAAAACTCCTGAATTTACATAAACTAGCATGAAAAAAAAAAGCATGTCTTTTAAATGGAATGTCTCATAATTTAATTTTTTTTTCCAACTTATCAGATGAAAATCTGTTTTGTTTTTACTTTTGTATCAATTTTTATTTTTTTAATTTTCGTAGAGGTAGCTATTTTAGCGACACATCCATTTTTACAATCTCAAGAAAGTGAATATTGCCCCCTCAGCAAGAGGGTGACAGTATTGAAGCATACCGTATACTATCTTGTGTGTACAGTAGGGCTGGGCAATTTATCGAAAAAATAACCATCTGTCAGCTCAATTCATGGATATGAATTTACAATGATTATTTCAATTATTTTGGATCCATTCAATCCTGTGTCACACTGCCATTGGCCATTAGTGACATAGCCATTGGCTAAAGGATATGTCACTAAATATACGCTATTTGACAAGGATATGTGAATAATCCAAACTAAAGTCCAATGGCATGGTTTTTGCATATAAATAGAGGGCATGGTATGTAAAAAGGGGAGTGTCCTAAAATAATCACTCATTAATTGAAACTGAAGTAAAATGTTCAATTAATCGTGATTTTGATTAAGGTCACAATCATCCAGCCAATTCTGTCCCAGTCTATACAACAAAGTTGACATGTTAGCTGCAGAGAAAAGGAAGCATCAGCTGACTATGACTGATCTAACAACCAGTGTGACCACTGCAATATGTCAAGAAATAATGAAGAAAAAAAACAAAAAAAAAAACAAAAATCAACTTAAAAAAGTTAGTCACCTTAATAAAAACCCAATTTATATAATAGGTAATTTTCTGATGAAACATTTCATTGAAAATCATCCCCCCAAAAAAGTGGAGGGCATAAAAATATATGAAAAGAATCAGGTTAAATGGCAAGTAAAGCCATATATTTTCCGAACTTAAATAGGAATCTCTTAACAGGGTTCCATAAAAAGATACGTGTTATTATTACCCCCCCACCTCTACCCCCACCTTCTGTCTCTATCCCTCTTCCCTCATAGATTGTAAGCCCTTGCGGGCAGGGCCCTGTATCTCACTGTACCAGTTAGTCTCTGTCAGCATTATCTTTTTTGTATATCTGGTGTACCGTATGTAAATCCGCAAATGTAAAGCACCATGGAATTAATAGTGCTATATAACTAAACAATAATAATATTATTACCTGGCCTGCCATCTGACAAGAAATCTCCTTCAATATGGTCATCTTCTGGAAGTGGTCTATTCAAAATATATATAAAAAGAATGGGATAGTTACATGTATCCTTTATTTAAAAATACAGAAATAATACCAAATATAGCCTTGGCCAATTTATTGCTTTACCATTACACGGTATAAAATTTAGCCCCTTTCTCCACTAATTTTCTGTCTCTATTTAATGGGCATATGGACATTATATAGACAGCTGCCCTCTACAACAGAAAGGAACACAGAGACCTGGCCTGTCCAAGCATTACGTAGAATAGCTGGCATATAATGCTACATTCCCCCTGCACTAAATAATATTATGTGGTGTTCCATTGTAGGGTATTGATCATCAAGATAATGTCAATCAGATCTGCCTTGTGGTCTTTACATGAGTGCTTCTGCAGCATCAATACCATCAGGTGATTATATAAAAAATATGATATTCTACTATAAGAGTACATGATAGCAATAAGAAATACACAGAATGTTAAATGTCTGTACATATAACTGGGGAACAATTCAAGTGCAATGGTAAAAATGCAGATTTTACCAAAGGCAACATCTTCATGAGGTTTTTTAAGTTCTGCCTGCGCTTCTGTGGGTTTCCTTTGTGTACTTGTTTCCACCCACACTCTAACAATCATACTTATAGGTTAACTGGTGTCGGTGTTCTATGATTTTGGCGTGTGTATTATATATATATATATATATATATATATATATATATATATATATATATATAAATCGTGGTCATTGTAAGCCTGGCAGGGACATGGTTTTGTGTACGAGTAAAGAGAAACAAATACACCTTCACATGCAGTAAAGTCCAACAAAAGGAATAGATATAGATGACAAACCACAAGCTATACCAGGGATACTCAACTAGTGGACCACGGCCGCCAGCTGTCCAGACCCCTGCCTCCCGACTCTTTTTGACAGTGGCTGGAAGAAACTTTCATCTCCCAACCACTGCCCCAGGCCCAGAACCCTTGCTCTGGCTGCAGCAGGGATCGATAAGCATACCTGCTGCCTTCACACACGAGGGCTCCTGCGCAGGCAGCAGGGATGATTGCCGATCCCTGCTGCAGCTAGTGTAAGGTATCAGGGCTTGGGGATAGCGGGCGGGAGATGAATGTTCCTCCCAGCTGCTGTTATTGCTAATTATGTGTGGGGGAACTAATGGGCAATTATACTGGGGAAGGGGGGTACTAAGGAACATACTATTAAGAGGCACCATAATGGGGCATTATACTGTGTGGGGGCACTTATATCCCATTAGTGCCCCCACCCACAGTATTATGCCATATTAATCACCCCCGGCACAGTATAATACCATGATAGGAAATATGTTTTACAAATTTTTCTTGTCTAAACCTGGGGTAAGTCTTATATTCCACCACGTCTTTTTGTCTGATAAATACCACAAATACTGGAGGTGATCAGCTTGGACCTTTACTTGATGGTGGAACACAATCAACGGACCTTTACTAAAAAGTAGTTGAGTACCCCTGATCTATACTTCTGGTAGAAACTAAACACTTGCCTTGGAAAGTCTTCATCCTGCCATTCTTCCTTAAGCTCTACGCCTTCCATCCTAAGCCTTGCTTCAGTTGTAGCCACAGACTCCTGTCTGTCAAAGGATCCAGAAAATGTGTCTTGACTGAAATAAATGCATAAATAAGAAACATTAACACATAACATTACATAAAACTATCATATAGTCATGGCTGTAACTGTTGGCACCCCTTATGTTTTTTCAGAAAAGAAAAATGAAGGGGAAACATGTCTGTTTTTCACATTTTTGATGTTTTCTTTTTAATAGCACTACTAAAAGAAAGTGCTACTAAAGATTTTTTTAAAAATATTTATCCCTTTTTGTTATGGTAATTTCTATGTAGGTGACACATATTGTTGTGTTGTTGAGTGAGGAGCTACAACCTGTGATATAGGCATGGTAGTGGCGTTATTTTTTTTATTTTCATTTGATTTATTTATGTATTTAATAGATTTATACATTGTGCCCACCTTAAGGTCATAATAGGCCTTTGAGGGGTATATTAACATAACTTTTTTCTTTGCTGATTTTCCCTAATGTATCAGCCCCAGTTACAGGAGGAATGCAGTCTCCTAAAATGAACTAAAGAGCTGATATGGGTCTTCTAGGATCCAGCAGTATATACAGTTCCCGGAACCAGGTGGATCACATTACCACTGGTCCAGAATGGGAGCTGCATCATGGCTATTTGAGATATGGTAATAACTGACATAATATGTTACCTGTAAAACCACTGCATGGGAAATACTTTTTTAGTGTACACATACTGTCATGGCTGTAAGTATTGGCACCTGTGAAGAATATCGCCTCGCCCAGCCGCCTGGCACGCCTGCGATCAAACTTCTTTCTTAACCTCCCACTCACACACCGTGAGTAGACCGGGTCATAGGATAAAACGAACGAGTGATATAAATTTTATATGTTTAATAACCCAAGTGGGTCGGTATGGATTAATAGCATATACAGAAATATACAATATTAATATGATCAAGCATAAACATACAAGCAAAAGTGCGATGATACAATACACAAAAATAAACAGGGAAATTAAAAGATAGAGAAAATACCGGCATAGGCTCGTAGTCCGTTTCTCTAGGCCACAGCAGAGTTTTGGGCCTAGGGCGCAAGCTTAAGCAAGTTGCATAAAACAATCCTTCTACATGTTGTCCAGAACAAGTGAAAGGCTTCAGGCCTCACTGCTAGGCCCTCAAAGCATTCCTCAGTAGGGAAGGCCCTCTCATCTTCTCCCAGATCAGAGCTCCTTACTGCCTCTTTGCTGAATGACCCCAGAATCCAGGTCTGCCCACAGCATATGGCTAGTGCTCCACCCACCCCTTGCACCCAGGCAGCCCCCCTTCTCCCTCCTTTGCAGAACCCTTGGAGAGATGGGTGAATTTAAGGTCACTGGCTTGCTATCCCCCCATCGCCATCTGGCCAGGGATAATAAAAGTGCCTGGCTATAGCAAGCCATCTCCAATGAACACACATAAAACCAGTGAAGCGTATCGTCCAGCAATGTAAAACCCAAGTTAAACACAACATTCCAATAGGTAGGGGGAGGACGGACATGAGCAAGTAAAAATACATTTCTAAGAAAGATGTACAACTGAGGGTCGGTTCATCACAGCACCCCTGAACGTTTTCCAGAAAATTATTGCAATTAAACGTTTTGTTATACACGTTTCTATCCTTTGTGTGTATTGGAACACCACAAAAACAGATAAAAAAAGCCAAAAATTATATAATTTCACACAAAACTCCACAAATGGACCAGACAAAATTACTGGCACCCTCAACTTAATATTTGGTTGCATACCCTTTAGAAAAAAATAACTGAAATCAGTCACTTCCTATAACCATCAACAAGCTTCTTACACCTCTCAACTGGAATTTTGGACCACTTTTCTTTTGCAAACTGCTCCAGGTCTCTCATATCTGAAGGGTACCTTCTCCCAACAGCAATTTTAAGATCTCTCCACAGAGATGGGATTTAGATCCGGACTCATTGCTGGCCACTTCAGAACTCTCCAGCACTTTGTTTCCATCCATTTCTGGGTGCTTTGTGAAGTATGTTTGGGGTCATTGTCCTGCTGGAAGACCCATGACCTAGGACACAACCTTGTCTCCGCCCCCCGCCTTTTGTGTCTTATTTTTTTTTTTTTTTTTTTTTTTTTTTATTGAAAGGATGGGGGGCGGGGGGGCGGGGGGGGGGGGGGGGGGAAAAAAACAAAAAAATATTTTTTCGCCCCGTTTTTTTTTTTGTGTTGTGGTTTTTTTTTTTTTTTTTTGGTTATTAAAATAATTTTGGGGCGCCCTTTTTTTTTTTTTTTTTTTTTTTTTTTTTTTTTTTTGTGGTGGGTGGGGTTTTTTTTTTTTTTTTTATATTAAAAGGGGGGGGAGTATTTTTTTTAGGGGTATTTTGGGTTTTTTTTTATTAAAAAAAAAAAAAGAAAAAATTTTAAAAAAAAAATTTGGGGGGGGGGAAAGGAGGGGCCCCCCAAAAAAAAAGGGATTTTATTTTTAGTTGGTCCTCCTTTTGCAAAAATAACCGCCTCTTGTCGCTTCCTGTGCTTTTAATCAGTTCCCGGATAAAAAAATATTTTTTTTATTTTTTTTTTTTTATTAAAAAAAAAAAAACAAACCACCCCCAACCAAAAAAAAACAACACAACCACAAATCCCCCACTTTTTTGTGTGTTGTTTTTTTTTTTTTTTTATATAAGTATAAGAAAAAGTTTTAATTTTTTTTTTTTTTTTTTTTTTTTGTTGGGGGGTAAAATTTTATTTTATTTAATAAATAAAGGGAGGGAAAAAATTTTTTAAAGGATAGGAGTGGGGTTTTTTTAAAAAAAAAAAAAAGAGAAATATAAATAAAAAAAAAATTGGGGGGGGGGAAAGGGGGGGCCCCCCAAAAAAAAAGAGAAATTTTTTTTTAGTAGATCCTCCTTTTACAAAAAAAACACCCTCTAGTCGCTTCCTGTAGCTTTTAATCAGTTCCTGGATGAAGGTATTTTTGACCATTCCTCTTTACAAAACAATTCCAGTTCAGTTAAGTTTGATGGTCGCTGAGCATGGACAGCCCGCTTCAAATTCTCCCACAGATGTTCAATGATATTCAGGTCTGGGGACTGGGATGGCCATTCCAGAACATTGTAATTGTTCCTCTGCATGAATGCCTGAGTAGATTTGGAGCTGTGTTTTGGATCATTGTCTTGCTGAAATATCCATCCCCGGCGTAACTTCAAATTCGTCACTGATTCTTGTACATTATTCTCAAGAATCTGCTGATACTGAGTTGAATCCATGCGACCCTCAACTTTAACAAGATTCCTGGTGCCGGCATTGGCCACACAGCCCCAAAGCATGATGGAACCTCCACCAAATTTTACAGTGGGTAGCAAGTGTTTTTCTTGGACTGTTGTATTTTTTTGACGCCATGCATAACGCCTTTTTGTATGACTAAACAACTCAATCTTTGTTTCATCAGTCCACAGGACCTTCTTCCAAAATGAAGCTGGCTTGTCCAAATGTGCTTTTGCATACCTCAGGCGACTCTGTTTGTGGCGTGCTTTCAGAAACGGCTTCTTTCGCATCACTCTCCCATACAGCTTCTCCTTGTGCAAAGTGTGCTGTATTGTTGACCGATGTACAGTGATGCCATCTGCAGCAAGATGATGCTGCAGCTCTTTGGAGGTGGTCTGTGGATTGTCCTTGACTGTTCTCACCATTCTTCTTCTCTGCCTTTCTGATATTTTTCTTGGCCTGCCACTTGTGGGCTTAACAAGAACTGTCCCTGTGGTCTTCCATTTCCTTACTATGTTCCTCACAGTGGAAACTGACAGGTTAAATCTCTGAGACAACTTTTTGTATCCTTCCCCTGAACAACTATGTTGAACAATCTTTGTTTTCAGATCATTTGAGAGTTGTTTTGAGAAGCCCATGATGCCACTCTTCAGAGGAGATTCAAATAGGAGAACAACTTGCAATTGGCCACCTTAAATACCTTTTCTCATGATAGGATACACCTGGCTATGAAGTTCAAAGCTCAGTGAGGTTACAAAACCAATTTTGTGCTTCAGTAAGTCAGTAAAAAGTAGTTAGGAGTATTCAAATCAATAAAATGATAAGGGTACCCAAATTTTTGCACCGGTCAAATTTTGGTTTAATGCATATTGCACATTTTCTGTTAGTACAATAAACCTCATTTCAATCCTGAAATATTACTGTGTCCATCAGTTATTAGATATATCAAACTGAAATGGCTATTGCAAACACCCAAATATTTAGAACTAAAAATGATTAAGATTAATAGGGGGCCCAAACTTTTTCATATGACCCCTTCTCCCCTCCTCTTTTTTCAAAAAAAAAAAAAAAAAAAATTTTATTAAAAAATAATTTTTTTTATATAAAAAAAAAAAACCCCCAAAAAAAAATTTTTTTTTTTATAAATTTTTTAAAAAAAAACACACTATTTTTTTTTTTTTTCTCTCCGGGGGGGGGGCCCCCCCCCCCCCCCCCAACACCTTTTTTTTTTTTTAAATTTAAAAAGAAGATTACACCCACACAAAAGGGCCCCCCGGCCCGGGGGGAAAACTAAATTTTTTTTAAAATTAATTGGGGGCCCCTTCCACACCACCCAAACTATTTTGTGTTACAACCTTTTAAAAATTTTTTTTTTTGGCCACAAAAAAGGGGGTTTACTTTAATGTCATAAGTTTTGAACTTTTTGATTATTTTGTGCACCGTGGACAAAGGAACATCAAGATCTCTGGAGATGGACTTGTAACCTTGGGATTGTTGATATTTTTCCACAATTTTGGTTCTCAAGTCCTCAGACAGTTCTCTTCTCCTCTTTCTGTTCTCAATGCTTAGTGTGGCCCCTTTCCTTAGGCCACTGGTTGGCTTCAGTGGTCATCTGTGACGAGGGCTTCTACCGCAACAAGTCACCGGAGCAACAGGAGAGGACCATGCTGAGCGACACCTGAGTACCGGGGACAGGAGAGTTTGGGGTTTGTTTTTTTTCACCTTCACTGGTCTCATATAAAAAAAAAAAAAACTGGTTGTTATCCTGGACAACCCCTTTATGGTTCACTGAACAATAAATACAGAGAGTAATGAAGAGTGCTATATCATGCAGTGGATGATGAGGATGTAGCACACCCTGGTAGCAGTTTGTACCCATCAAATCTTCACACAGAAGCCTGGCAGGTGCGGCCATCATTTCCTCATGATGTTCAATGAACTATGACTGCAGATACACAGATGTGGTATAATACAACCGACCATGTATATGAGCATTTACATGTTCCACAAATAGAATGTAAGATCGCCTCTTTTTCCAAGACACAAACTGTGTGTAAAACATGTTCAGCATATTGCAGCTTGACATCCATTTTGTAAACTTGACAGCCAGTGGAAAGCGGAGCCCTCACTAACACTAGAATTACCTGTTCTCATCTATCACCGCAACATGAGAAATGGCAGCACTATAGAGGTCTTTGGTCTACTACAGTGAGATAAGCAAAATATTTCATGGTATGAAACCAAAAAAGGAAGTATTAAAGAAGAATAAGAAGCAATGTCCTCTTAAGACCTGCAAAAATGCTTATTTGTATAAGGCTTTATTCACAGTGTATTTGCAATGTCCATTTGCTGTATGTCCTGGCAGCTTTCGGACTAATATCCTTTTGGGCTCATTTTTGGCTATTATATGTCTATGGCATTCTTTGGAGAGAATTCCTCCTGATGTAAACCTTCAACAATCAATGTCAAATACAGTGCAAAAGAATACTTACTTGAATGCAACAAATAATGAGGACTTATTATTATTTTTATGTGCGAGAGGCTGAAGAGGCTGCGGCCTCTTCATAAATCTGTCGGAGGTGCCAGCACCAGAATAGAAATCTAAAGCAGATAGATAGGAACTTGCGCCATCATGTGCCTTAACATCATCTCTCTACACCAGTTTTCTGGCATAGAGGGATTGATGAATTTGCCCCATCATGTCCGTTATTATGCCAGATAATAAGTCGCAACATGCAGCACATTTTTTGTTTCTGATTGTTAAAGGAATCTGCGACAGACACTGCAAGTGACCAGTTTGGATGACCAAGTGCTGAAATCTGCTAGATATAGCCGCCTATGACATATTAAAAAATAAATTGACATGTCTGGTACATGAGAAAATTGTTTTAGGCTAGGCCCCACGGAAATGCAGCTTTCTTGTTGCAGTTTTTGTTGCGGTTGTTTGAGCCACAGCCACGAATGGCTGCAAAAGGAATGGGAAATATATACTTATACTTCTATCTTGTGCTCAATCCACTTCTGGCTTTGTCTCAAAAAACTGCAACAAAATCTGCAACAAAAAAAGTTGTGTTTCCGCAACGTGAGGCCTCAGCCTTAGAAAGTTTTGTTTGCACTGCTTTTTCTGTTCAAATTCCGAGTATAATGTTGGGAAACCTCCAGGCACATACGTTAAAGGGGTTTTCTGGGATTGCAATATTAGTGAACTCAGCACAGCCACTACTAAGAATATGTCTGTAGGTTTATGAATTAATTCTGCCACTTTCAATGCCGAGTTTGTTACAAACAGTAGAGAGTCCTCTCCTCCTCTGTGTTGATGACGTGTACGCAGCGGGTTTCTGGATGGCCCATTTCTGAAGCCAAGCCAGCCCTTTCTCTGCTGCAGTTATGTGCAACTTTTGTTTTTCCTTTTATTTTATTTTTTTTTTAAACTTGGTGGCCTATGGCACAAGCCGCAATCTTCCATGGAGGTATATATCAAGAGGTCCTTTTGATGTATGCCCTAGAGAGAAGGCTCAAACACAATGTGAACAGAGCCTAAAATTGACACAGTTTAGCTTTCTAAACTTGGTTTGATCTCAGTGTTAGTGGACTTTCAGTATTTTTGTACTTGTGTAAATAGAACCAGGCCTACAGGTCATTGATCCCTTTCTACACTTAAATGCTCTTCTACACAGATTTTAGTTTGTCACAGATCTTCTCAAATAGGACTTCCCATAAAACTTCTTTCAGCCGGCTCAAGTAATGAGGTTGGCATTATAGGACTCTGCATGAAAAAGAGTAATATCATATTTCATGCAAAAACTTATGTTTGTAGGAATCAGGGCTGTGGAGTTGGTAGACCAAAGCACTGACTCCAAACCCTGACAAAACAGCTGACAGCCATGGTTAGTCAGAAGCTTCTAAGCCCTGTTATTCACAAAAAGGCAGTGATTGAATACCTATAAAAGTAAATATATAACAAACTATACATCTAATTAAAGGTAGTCTGTCAGCTCCAAACTGCATATAAAGATAGACAGCATCATGTAGGGCTTGAGATAAGGTTTTACAAACTGCCTTTTTTATTGCAGACCGCCACGCTGTTGCTGAGATAGTCTGACTTTTATAAATATGTAAATGAACTGAAAAGGGCTTTAGGGGCATGTAATCTGCAGTTTGGGCTTCAGGCTTGTCTATATAGTGTATACCATTTTATAAAATGGTCTATATGGGAGGGGTGAGAAAACTTTCTGCCTGGGACTTCCTCAATCAGAAAGGTTTCAAGTCTTTGATCTGCATATAAGGAAAATCATCCCATTTTTTGTAAAATTTAAATAAATAAAAAAATTAAAGGCATGAACATGATAGTAATAGATTGTACTACTGTATATGACCAACAAACTACAAATCACAAAGTGTCTAAATATCTATTACTATCATGTTCATGCCTTTAATTTTTTTATTTATTTAAATTTTACAAAAAATGGGATGATTTTCCTTATATGCAGATCAAAGACTTGAAACCTTTCTGATTGAGGAAGTCCCAGGCAGAAAGTTTTCTCACTCCTCCCATATAGACCATTTTATAAAATGGTATACACTATATAGACAAGCCTGAAGCCCAAACTGCAGATTACATGCCCCTAAAGCCCTTTTCAGTTCATTTACATATTTATAAAAGTCAGACTATCTCAGCAACAGCGTGGCGGTCTGCAATAAAAAAGGCAGTTTGTAAAACCTTATCTCAAGCCCTACATGATGCTGTCTATCTTTATATGCAGTTTGGAGCTGACAGACTCCCTTTATCTTCAGCACTCATAATATCACAGCAGTCATAATGAACTCATGCAACGAATACACTACATAGACAAAAGTATTAAACCAGTGTTTCCCAACCTTTTCAGACTTGTAGCACCCCTGGAAAAAAAAAATAAAAAATTCTCGGGACAACCCCACCAAATATAGTTTACCAAAGATAAAAAAATGGCAGTTTTGATGTCATTTTTAGCGCAGTTTTGAATCCATAGCCAAAAATGTTAAAGGATACCGGAGTTTTCATGCTCAAAACTTGAAATATATACAAGATCTTGCTGGTCAGCCTGTTCTATGACTGTATAAGCCTTCATACATGGAGTCCTATCAGTTTTTCTGCTGCTAACGATCAAATTATGGCTGAAACACAGTTTACATTTGTCTCTCAGCCAGGTGGAGTGTACAATAAGGAGCAGTCTGCCCCCCTCCTCCATCCATTGCTGATAATGTTCTGACATTCTGCCAGGGATAACTATACAACTGCAAACAAATACCTGAAAAAAGCCCAAGTGACCATAATATAGGAGATACAGGACAAATTCACACAAGCAGCACTTTCCTCTCCGCATATTTCGTGCGGAAAGCACATGGACCCTGTTATAGTCTATGGGGTCCGCGGGTTTCCCAGGTAAACCGTTTCTGTTTCTCGGTTTCAGTTCGGGGGGGACCCCAAGCGGATTCCCCAAACGGAAACCCAAACGCAGATGTGAATCAGGCCTAAGACTCAAAGAAAAAAAAAAAGACAAAACAATCTATCAGCACAGTCAGTAAAGCTGCTTCCTGTCTGTGAATAATATCCCATCACACAAGCAGCCAGAAGTACATATAAGACATTTCTTGTAATGCTAGGTCCACACTAGCGTTGCATACACTGGGCTCTGGTTACATACAGAGCCCAGTGGACCCAATTGACTATAATGGGGTCTGTCGTTTTTAAACTGAAACCGGTGGAGGAAAAACATTTTTGTCAGACTCTGGCACAGATGTGAATGTAGCCTTAGCTGTTTCATCTGCAGAATCCTAAGTCTTTTGCACACACGTCTGTGCAGGCTGTGAGGAGAATCAACCCTTCCCCACTCCATTCACTGTGTTAGAGAAAATGACAGCCCTCTACACTCACTGGGGCACTTTTATCAAGCTACCTGCTCATTTTTTGGCATAAATTTAGCTTTTTCGTGATCTTTCTGTCCAGCACTTTATTTATGAAGCATTTACGCCTTTATTTCCAGATGATATGCTGCCCTTGCCACTTTTGCTTTTTGTTAAGAAAATGGGTCATGGACTAAAAGGAGATCCTTTTCACACTATGACTAGACTAGTAAAACTATTTAAAAAAAAAAAAAAAGGCACACCTGTGTAAAATAGGGCCAAAAAAAAGGGGAACATGATAAATAACCCCACTGTCTTTACGTCTTGCCTTTATCTGGCATCTATGGACGGACTGCCTTGGTAATAAAAGAATGATCTGTACATTATCTAGAAGGGAGACACCTAATGACAGGGACTTTAGAGAGGTTTTTCAGGCTGACAGCAGCCACATTTTTAATTAAAGTGCATTACATTTTGGTCCAGAATCACATGCTCCATGAAAGAGAATAAAGTTTTATGAAAAGCTAGTCACCACTGAAATAAATCTGTTTCAACCTCCCAAAACCTGCATTCTGTTTTTACGATGTACCGTATTTTTCGGACTATAAAGACGCATTTTTTCTCCCCCCAAATTTGGGGGAAAAATGGGGGTTCGTCTTATCGTCCAAAAGTGGGTGCTGGGGAAAGGGGGCGGGGGGTTCGGAAGAGCGGGATCGCACTACTTTAAAGCCCCCCTAAAGTAAAAAAGTAGCCCCCGGGGCCAGTCCCCACCGGCTTCGTACCTTTGAAGTTGCAGGCCGGCTTCCGCGCGGTGCGATCGCGGGAGCCGTCCTGTTCCTGTGACAGCTGGGAGCCTAATGAAGGTTCTCAGGCTTGTCATAGTAATATTACTATTGCGGCTGTTCTATGATCGGTCTATGACCAGCCGCAATAATAAAGTATAGAATCTCCCATAGACTGCAATACACTTGTATTGCAGTCTATGGGACATGCAATCAAATGATTGCAGGTTCAAGCCCCCTAAGGGTGGGGGGGAGGGGCTAATAAAACAGTAAAAAAAAAAAAAAAAAAAAAAAATTTAAATATTAAAAAAAAAAAAAATGAATAAAAGTTCTAAATCACCCCTTTTCCCTAGAATACATATAAAAGTAGAAAATTTCTGTGAAACACATACACATGGGTATCCGTGTCCGAAAATGTCCGGTCTACAAACTTATAAAAATATTTTTCCTGTACGGTGAACGTCATAGCGGGAAAAAAAATTTAAAAAATCAAAAGTGCCGAATTGCTGTTTTTTTCACTGTTTCACCTTTGATTTGAATAAAAAGTGATCTAAGCAATAGACATTCCCCAAAATGGTAAACTACAAAGTACATCTGGCTCCGCAAAAAAAGACGCCCTATGCATCCCTGTACAGCTGCAGGGTCACCTGTCAATGTGGCCTTGCAGCTGTTGCAAAACTACAACTCCCATATATTAAATATTTAACCATTTTTTGCTTCAAAATTTTTTTCCCTATTTTCCTCCTTTATTTGCCCCATGCTCTCTCAAAGCTACACTATCCTATACTTCCCACCCAACCACCCCCTCTAAACACATAAATTTGTCTTTTACCATCACCATGCTCATCAATAGCAAATTTAATTCATTTTTTAAATAGATTTTTCATGTTACAGGTTAAATCTGCAGCTTACATTTTTTTACATGGGCAGAACGGTGGCTCAGTGGTTAGTAGGACTGGGTGATTATGACCTATATCAAAATGTGGGATTAATCTGGCATATTACCTCAATTATGCTTAATAGTGATTATTTAGGCCATGCTCCTTTTCAAGTAGGAATATGTGTATAACTTCACCTTTCCCACGCATATTCAACTACTACCACTGCATTACAGAGCACATTGAGTGATAAACAACATATATTTGTTTAGTTGGTGCACTGGGGATAGGCCTTCTGCCCTGAAGCACTACTCTTGCTGTTTAGGTAGGATGAGTGATGTCATAGCAGTGGGAAGATCAATTCTCACTGCATGGTGTGGGAAGAGTGGGGACAAAGAGGAGAACATTATCCTGCATGGGAGCCACTGGGGAGAGAATTATACAAATGTGTGGGGGCACTGGGAAGAACACTATATGGTTTGGTGACTAAAAAGTTTGTTTTGACTCCTACATTTTTCAGTTCCTAAGTATTTTTTTTTTTATAGTCTGGGGTTCTGTGTCTGCAAGCAAAAACATATTAACCTGCTAAGACATTGATTCCCTAATTTTAGCGAAAACCCAAGAATTCATGGAAAGAAGAAGAGATCAGAAATATTGAAGGAAGAAGAAATGTCTATGGGAACAAGCCAAAACAATGGCTTTGGCTTCAAACACATTTATCAGATGTACAGCTGTAAAACAGGAAACCCCAATAGGAAAACCACTCTAAAGTGCTGGTATGCCAGAGAGGAAGCAGGAAGACGGCAGGGACACAGCTACATGGGGAACAGCCTTCCATTTCTACACAAGCACACATTCCAACTTGCCTTAAAATGCAGATTCATTTAGTATTGCTTCATTAGTTCCTCTACTCCTCTGACATAATCTATGGGTAAAATAAGCCCCTAGCTGGGTTCCCACATACCTAGGCTAGCCAATATTTAAATATGGTAAAAATGGCCTTTTAGTGAACTTATTGTGCCTGTATATCAGTTGGTGGATTATATACTTAAATTCATGAAATATTTATATTACCCTTCCTATCCATTCATCTATGATGCACAGATAAAAAGTACATTCATTAAATATAAATGCATGAAGTAGCTCAATTCTGCACAGAACAGCTAATACTCTAATGAGAAATATCTATGTGGTACAATGTTGTACAAGAATTGATTTGGCAGAATCAAAAGAACTGTAGCAAGCTAAATCATATTCTGGTTATTTAGCAGTCAGACAATTTACCATCTAGCAACCCTGTGACTGTGGCCCTTTCCTGAAATTCTATTGAGTTCTGCATCCATGTGACTCACTGTTCACATGATTCTGATTCTACTTAATACATCTACATTGTGATATGTAAACTTGTCTCCGTCATCTGTAAATCACTATTAATAATCAGCAGGTTGCTCTTTCGTCATGTACAAATCTTTTAGTGCTGTTCATAAGTATTTAAAGGGAACCTGTCACTAGGTTTTAGGGCACTATACCATCACCATACGTCTGGAGTTAAGAATTCTATACATGGCCCTCTTAAAGACTGTTTTAGCATATTGTCTGGAGAAGAGTCCTGAGATGAGTCCAGTGGTATCTGGTGCTTGTGCAGCTGTCGAATTTCACTACGAACACGCTGCTAACCACTGGACTCTTCTCACAACTCTTCTCCAGGGAATTTCTATACAGTGCACATTGTATTACAATCTCATTTTAGACTAATGTAATGTAATGTGCCCTAAAACAGTGTCATTTTCTCTTTAATAGTGTCTCTTTCTCTTTACACACATAGAGACAGTTTCTGACATGCTGAAAGATCTGCATGCCATGTCTGCTCATGAAAACAATTTCTACACCATAGACAGGCACCATGGCGTCTTCACACAGACACTCTGAATATATCACTTACATCCAATAAGTAACAAGACTCAAGACATTAAATTTACATGCCCATTTAACAGCCTAATGTCCAGCCACAAGCCTGGCAGTTTGTCATGCACAAACATCAAGGAAATATACACATTTTTAATAGACAAGTCCTTTAATCTATGAGCAAATAATTCAGGATTTCTGATAACGTAGATGGAAATAATCCCCAAGTCCCCTCCTCTGTGCTGTTCCCATAACTCACATGGAAGAGTATGGAAGCTACAGGAACAGCGTAGCTAGATGTGCTATGTTGTTTCCATAGCTCCCATTCTCCTCTTTGGAGGTTCCCAGAACAGCATAGAGCCTCATAGAAGTTCTGGCCATGAAGGTTAGGATGAGTAGAGATGGGAATAACCCTTTAAATATCATACTTATGGTATAAATTATAAAAAATGAACAAAGTTTGCCATTTACTGTAAAATAGTTGGTATTCCACGGGTGTTCAGCACCTGGAAAAGTAGTACCATGTGCATCCACCTAATGAGCAGAGTGCTGGTGGACACCACGTTCAGTTACTCTCCTCACACTCAGGCTGCATAGTGCCGCTCTCTTTACTACAGAGCCCATAACTTTTTGTCCTGTTTGTCAGGGAAGGACCACATTGTCTATAGTAATACAGCACTAAAGTTGAGAAAATTCCTTTTAATTACGTACATAAGGAAGGAGCATACTGTCAGATGCCAGAGGGGGCAGGAGATTGATTCTGGTCAACCCAGCAGCACCGTTTACCAGCACCATTTACCAGCACCATAGTAGAAACACTGTAAATGACTTTACAACAGCCATTAATAGTGTTTAGGACTTTTAGTATGAAAAGCGTTCATGGGATAACCCCTTTAACATATGGCTCTCTGCTGTAGACCCCACTCCCCTTCCCAGGAGTTGTAGCAATGTTATCTCTCAGCTGACCCCGCATGCCCTTTACTCAAGGTTAAAAAAATATCACTTGTAGAATAAAATACCAGTGTTAGTCCTTTTGCAGGAAACCAGCCTGTAAATACCTGACATACTATAGCCAACCAAATACCACAAGTGTTGTCAGACATCTTGCACTGGTTATAATAAATAAGATAGCATACATGTTTTAACAGGCTCTGTGGTCTAAACAAGGATTATCATGGAAGCTTTAAACACCTTAGTCATTAGGCCTGCCACAGGGTGTGTTAAATATGGCACCTGCTCAGAAATAGTGCAGGCTCCATAACCATATGTGGCAGGCCTCAATAGTTATACAGAGATTCTCCCATAGACTGCAATACAGTGTTATTGCAGTCTATGGGACAAAAGATCTAATGATTGGGGGTTCAAGCCCCCTGGTGGAGCTAAAAATAAGAAAAGAGATAAAAAAAAATATACATAAAAATTCTAACGTTCTAACAACAAATTAGGTATGCCTGTGTCTGAAAATGCCCAAACTATAAAAATATTTATCCGATACGTATAACACTGTTGAGATAGAAAAGGTCAAAATAGCCAAATAGCTATTTTGCCTCTCAAATAAAATTGAATAAAAAGTGATTCAAACGTTGGATCTTCCCCAAAATGGATAAATAAAAACTACATCTTGTGCCGCAAAAATTGATGCCTTACACACCTCTGTACACAGATAAATTGGTATCAATGTGATCATGCTGACCCAAAGAACATAAGGAGTATGTAATTTTTACCACACTTAAATCCGGAAAAATTAAACCCTAAATTCGCTATTTATATATGGAAGAAAGTTATAGTAAAGGTTTCCCTGCTAACATAACTTAGTCACTTAAAGGGTTTGGCCCTGGTATACAGTTTTTGGCAAGGAGGCCAGAGAAGGTGAAGAAAAAACCCCATACTCACCCGTCCGCAGTGTCTCCCACTCCTGTCCGGTCCTGCTGCTCCCAGGGTCTTGGTCCGTCAGAGGTCCTTGCCACATGTAACCGCTGAGTCCAATCAGCAGCCTAAGGAAAGGACACGGAACATCACAGGTGACGTATGCAAGTGACGTCCCTGGTCCTTCCCTTAGGCCACTGAGGCTGCCGATTGGCCTCAGTGGTCACGTGAGGTTCAGACTTCCACCGAAAAAAAAAGCACCGGGGCACCACTGGACCAGAACGCACACCGAAGAACAGGGGAGTGAGTTTATTTGTTTGTGTTCACCTTCCCCAGCCTCCTTTCCAAAAATGTATATTCTGGACAACCCCTTTAACATTATTATGCCTACATATCATTTATTTCCATTACTGTGAACAACTTATTCTGTGGCTAAAAATACTCCTAAATAATGATAAGAGTATCTTTACTCTTCTGTAAAAAATGTAGTCTGACATCTGTATAGTTGTCATAAGACAGTATGGCTGGATGTATTGAAAGCCAGTAATATTGCGATTGCCGTCTATTGTATTGTAGGTATTGAGTCCTGTCAATTGGGGATAACTCTTCTATGCTTTCTCCTTCTCTGCAATTTAGAGTGAGGGTCAGGGGCAGTGCCCCAGCAGTAGCCAATAAGAAGGGATTGCTGCCCATAATTTTTCTAAGTCGATTTAATAAAACTTCATTAGGTAGGACCATAAATACACTCTGAAATTGACAGATAGCTTTAGAAAATGGTGATAAGAATTTACATTAAGTCTTATCAGCCACACATGATATGGGGACAACGATTTGGTTCCTTTGCCCCTTCAATTTTCTGGAAAAGTAAGCCATAGTTGAAGCAAAGGAGTCACTGACTAACGTTGCGTAAGTAGAACCAAGATGTAGCTGAAGAAAGTAGAGCAATGTTGCTAACAAGAGTCTCCCTCCTACATGTCAGCCCTCATGATTCTGTTTACTCAGAATGCTTACAGAAGCAGCTTGTCACGAAGCAACCACTCTGCCCACATAACCTATTTAGTAAAGGGGCATGCCGCATGGCAATACATGTAGTTAACCATTTAAAGCAAATTTTTAAAGAAAAATATACTATCACTCGGCACCTATTTGTTTGGTACATCTAAAACATGGTCATTTCCACTGCCAAAAGTAAGAAATATCTGAGTTCATTGGCCCAGATTTACTATTGTGGTTGTGACTAGACACTGGCATAAACATGGCGCATCTTTGACGCCATGTGGTGCAACTAGTTTGGGCAAAAGTTTATTGACTACTAGACACTTGGTTGTGGAAAAGAGGCGTGGCTTAAATGTGCCACAATGCACTAAAAATGAGCCAGAATTGTGTCAAATTAAGCCAACTCAATGGTGGTATAAACAGACTAGACGGTCTAAGATTAAATATGCCATATTTATCATCCAGCATTTTCAGACTACCTAAATTTACTCTATTAGCAAATCTAGGCTACTATGCTATACAAGTAAGAAATACAAAACTTCTGCGACTTACTGCTTGCATTCATTTCCACATCATAGCTCTTGCTCTATTCAAAGAGGTTCTCAAACCATCATAGCACAATGAACCCCTATGCAACATGCCCATAACTGTTGGCATGTACCAGTTCCGTGGTGGAGCGGCATGGATGATATCCGTAAAGGGCCTGTCCTGAGTTTTCATCTGGCTCGCAGCCCCATACATGGATCCACAGGCGTGTGCATGGAGCCACAGAATATAATGAGTCAGTGTGCTAGCCGTGAAAGACAGTCATCATACAGCTGCATTCAGTTCGCTGTCTGTGAATAATGGATATTCACATGCATTTCTATGAGCCCATACACGTCCGCAATTTTTGTGGACGTGTGTCTGGGTCGTAGAAGGGGTCTGCAAATTATTAAGCATGTCCTATATTTGTCCACATTTGCGGCAGAGACCAGTGTAGGGAATCATACAAAATCAATGACTGCGGATAACTTTACTGATGCAATGCAGACATGTTTATGTGCAGATTAGTATTTGCAGACCGTAAATCCACTACAGTCGTGTGCATCAGGCCTAATACAGGGGTATTACTTGACCATGCTGGTTTGTTGGAACCTCCAGCTATGCATTGTATGTTGAGTCTGGTTTCAAGTTACAGTGGTCCAGAAACGACCATTGAATGTTGAAAATATTGTATCCTGGGGCCATTGTAACTTGAGGAATCACTAAACTGCAATCTCTGGCACTCCCATAGACAATGGGGAAACTTTATTTAGACTGGCGTATCCTATTAAACCGCCCAACTGGCACAGGGACAGAGAGATTTATGAAGAGGCTGGCATAGATTTCCATTTTAACTCACACCAAGAAACTGGCGTGAGTTTTAGTAAATCAGTCGGGGCAAGGCGTCCCCACCTCTGCAAATGTGGACAGGGTGGGCAGAGGCGGGGATGCTTCAGGCCCACTGATTTATTAAAACTCACGCCAGTTTCCTGCGAGATAGAATGGAAACGTAAGCGAATGTTGGCCAGGAGGCCGAGGCATAAGTGCTCCTTAATGTCACTGATGAATTTGCCCCAGTGAATGGAGCAGTAGAGCACATGCTTGGCCTGTCACTCAATTTAGATAGGGGAATTGGACCCCCAATCTCACAATCGGTGAGGGTCAAAGTGGTCAGACCCCTGCTGATCAACATGTCATTCCTTATCCTGTGGATAGAAGAGACCATCAAAACTTGGGACAGGAATAGCGACCACTAGGCCGGGACTTGTAGAAACATTCGCTGTTTCTGTAACTATGATAGAAGGCGCTGGGATTTGTGGATACAGCGCAGAGCAGCGCTGCTTGGCTGGTTCTCATGTCTCACCCTGGTGGTCGGGAGTTGTGGCCAGTTATCCCTATCTCGGCCATGATTTGCTGACATGGAAATAACCCTTTAACTTCCTCAAGTCACAGGTGAAGATTTACGTAACATTAAATATTTTTTCCCAATTTTCTGTTGTCTAAACCTGAGTGCATCTTATTGCCCTAAAAAGCAAAACTACGGCATAGTTTGGATTGGTCTATTGTAAAAAAAAAACAAAAACAAAACACAGCACAACGGTCCCATAGTCATTTATGGAAGTGTCGCTGTATATGTATACTCTGGACATACAAGCTGTGCTGAGCCCAGCACATTTAATATGGAGGTACCTATTGTGGGACTGGGCTATCACTAACCAGAAACTTGTAATGGGCAGCCATGAGCTAGGACCACCTCACAGCAGCAGAACATGAGCGCACTGGTGGCCACCTCCCCTGGAGACTAGTAATACTCTGACTGTCTATAGCCAGCGCACATAATAACGGCGGAGCAGCAGACACAAGCTGCCGCCCGCAGCCGGGCTCCTGTCAGGGTCTGTGCAGCACTCACTCGGCATCCTGGACTTCTGGCTCCTCAGCAGACATGTCTGCAGGTCCGTCCCCATGAATCATGTCATCAGTAGAGGGCCCGGCACACACCACTGCAAGGAGTGGCCCGCACGGCTCCTTCTCGGGTCCCTCTCTAGACTCGGCCTCCGGGACTATCCTCTACAAGGACCTTGATGACGTTACGGCCACATGACCGTGATGTCAGTGTACCATGTGATCGCTCTGTGTAGCGGTAGAACGTTCAGTAGTGAGTCAGAAGCAGAGTATGTACTACAAGTACTACAATGTATGAACATGTGAGGATGTAACTACCGCCCTAGCTGCTGCTACGGGGCCCGGAACCGTAGGGGGCCCCTGCTGCTTTCTTTTTTTTTTTTTTTATAATTAGGCCGTTACCTGCTGGGGTAACCCCAGTAAGTAACGGGCCCTATTTAATTACTGATCCCCGTTTTTTGCTCAGACCGTCTTCGCTTCCTCTTCTGCCCTCCAGGGGGACAAGTGTGTCCCCTATCACTGATATGGGATGCACAGGGCCCCTTTGAGGGCAGAAGGGGAAGCGGAGGCAGCTGTGAGCAGGAGTGGGGATCGGTGAGTAAGTTTATTTGTTGGGTGATCCTTGCGAGGTTCACCTGGCAGTTCCGTTCAGACCAAATACGTCCAAACTGAAACTGCTTTTGTTATACCCAGGGGTCTCTTTAGACCCCCAAGTATAATGAAAGGAGGTCCAGGGTAGGTGAGCGAACATAAAAAAAAAAAAAAAGAGGAACTGTGTTACTTACCTTTCTTGTAGTATAATGTTGTACCGTGTTAGCCATTGAAAGTAGTGGAAGAGTGAAGAAATCAGGCGATACCTTTTAGAGGCTAACTGAGTATATTTGTAAGTAAGCTTTCAGGAGTGCTCGCTCCCTTCATCAGACATGGTGTGATACAAGAACTGAAAATTAACAGATTTTTATACACATGGTTTTCAAAGCATTTTAGAGTCCTTAAAAAAAATTGCAATCTAAGTAGAGAAGTTATTTACAACAGGTCAAAAAAACAGTCTGGAAACTTGTGGTGCGTGATGGAGGGATCAGTAATTCTTGCTGTTATCTGTTTGCTATCAGGAGGTGATTTGTGACCCTCACAGGTCACACATAGTGTGATTTGAAGCTGGCATGAATATTGAGTTCAGTTCATGGTTCAAACATAGTGTGACATGAAGCTGGCATGAATATTAAGTCCAAATTGCAGAGTTTGAAATTTTTGCATAAATTTGTACTCCATTTCTTTTCTTTTCTCCTGTGTCTTAAAATGTCCCATTAAAACCACAACCCGCAAATCTTCAATAGAGTGGTTTTCTCCGGAGAAATGTGCGGCCACTGGGAGATCGGTTCTGCTGTTATTAATGGTGGATCTGTGTGAGTTCATTCGTTGACTGAGTCTCTGCCCTGTTTCCCCCACATAGAGGCCTGTGGTGGGACATTGCACACACATTATGAGGTACACCACATTGGAAGACCTGCAGGAAAATGTCCCCCTAATTCTGTGCACCTGTTGTGACTGTGGGATAGGTACACTGTCAGCGGTGTGGATGTGCTTGCAGGTCATGCACCTTTTATGTAGGCAAGGTGAGGTGCCATTTTCAGTTGGGGCCTTCAGGGCACTCCGGACGATAATGCGCCTCAGGTTTGGTGGTTGTCGAAAGGAGAGGAGAGGGGGGACTGGAAATATGTCCTTGAGTCTGTTGTCCCTATGTAGTACAGGTTGGAGCTCCTTGGCAATCCTTCGTAGGATCTCCAGCTGTGGGTTGTAGGTGACAACTAGGGGCACTCGGGCTTCTTTCTGGGTCTCTCTATATGTGAGCAGACTGTCTCTGTTAATGGCTGCTGCTTTGTTTAATTGGTTGTCTGTCACTTTTGGTTTGTATCCCAATCTGAGAAATTTCATCCTCAGATCCAGGAGGTGCTTGTCCAGGTCTGTTTTGTCGGAGCAAATACGATTGTATCGTATAGCCTGGCTGTAGATTATAGATTGTCTTGTGTGCTTGGGGTGGAAGCTGTCGTTTCTCAGGTAGGCCGTTCTGTCTGTGGGTTTGTGGTATATTGATGTGAGTAGCCGGTGGTCTTTAATGTATATTGTGGTATCCAGAAAGTGAATTTCACTCCCTGAATAGCTAAGTTTAAGGTTGATGGTCGGGTGAAAGTCATTGAAGTCATTATGGAATTGAAGTAGGGCCTCCTCACCTGCAGTCCAGATGACAAGGATATCATCGATATAACGAAGGTAAATCATAGGTTTGGTGGTGCATGTTGATAAATATGTTCCTTCCATTTCTGCCATAAAGAGATTTGCATATTGGGGTGCACATCTGGTCCCCATTGAAGTTCCCATTCGCTGTAGATATAGATCCTCTCCAAAGGTAAAATGGTTGTGGCTAAGGATGAATTGTATGAGCTGCGTTACTGGTTCTGTTGGGAGGTTTTGTTTTGCCAGGTGTACCCGACATGCTGCAACTCCATCCTTGTGGGGAATGTTAGTATACAGGGATTCCACATCCATGGTGGCCAAAATGGTACCCTCAGGTAGAGGGCCCAAGGCATTCAGTTTGTTAAGAAGGTCAGTGGTGTCCTGGATATAGCTTGGAGTATCCCTGACAAGGGGTTTTAGGAGATTTTCCACCCAACCTGAGATGTTTTCTGTCAGTGTCCCAATGCCAGAAATGATAGGCCTCCCAGGGTTGCCATCTTTGTGTATCTTTGGGAGCATATAGAAGCAGCCCGGCCTGGGATCTTGTGGGATAAGTCCTTTTACCTGATTCTGGATCTGGACTGGAAACTCCTTGATCATACTCTTTAGTTCTTTCATATAGGCCTCTGTGGGATCACTTCCAAGTTTGGAGTAATGGATGGAATTTGACAGTTGCCTGTTTGCTTCCTGGATATAGTCTGAGGTGTTCATTATGACTATTGCGCCCCCTTTGTCAGCTGGTTTTATTATTATATCCTGATTTTCTTTCAGTGATGTAATAGCCTTCTGTTCCTGCAGGGTTAGGTTATGCACCTGTTTCTTTTGTTTCTCTAGGATTTCTGATTTTACTTTGCTTCTGAAACAGTCAATATATTTATCCAGTGCTGCATTAGCTCCAGGGCGTGGGGTCCAGGTAGATTTTTTGGTAGGATTCCTTATGGGCTGTTCCATCTCAGAGTCGCTGCTGTATGGAGGGTCTTTGTCATAAAAATATTCCCTTAATCTCATTTTTCTGAAAAACTCCTCTCCTTCTGCCCCTCGGCACACACTGACCATATCCAACTCTGCAATGATATGGAGGAGTTTTTCAGAAAAATGAGATTAAGGGAATATTTTTATGACAAAGACCCTCCATACAGCAGCGACTCTGAGATGGAACAGCCCATAAGGAATCCTACCAAAAAATCTACCTGGACCCCACGCCCTGGAGCTAATGCAGCACTGGATAAATATATTGACTGTTTCAGAAGCAAAGTAAAATCAGAAATCCTAGAGAAACAAAAGAAACAGGTGCATAACCTAACCCTGCAGGAACAGAAGGCTATTACATCACTGAAAGAAAATCAGGATATAATAATAAAACCAGCTGACAAAGGGGGCGCAATAGTCATAATGAACACCTCAGACTATATCCAGGAAGCAAACAGGCAACTGTCAAATTCCATCCATTACTCCAAACTTGGAAGTGATCCCACAGAGGCCTATATGAAAGAACTAAAGAGTATGATCAAGGAGTTTCCAGTCCAGATCCAGAATCAGGTAAAAGGACTTATCCCACAAGATCCCAGGCCGGGCTGCTTCTATATGCTCCCAAAGATACACAAAGATGGCAACCCTGGGAGGCCTATCATTTCTGGCATTGGGACACTGACAGAAAACATCTCAGGTTGGGTGGAAAATCTCCTAAAACCCCTTGTCAGGGATACTCCAAGCTATATCCAGGACACCACTGACCTTCTTAACAAACTGAATGCCCTGGGCCCTCTACCTGAGGGTACCATTTTGGCCACCATGGATGTGGAATCCCTGTATACTAACATTCCCCACAAGGATGGAGTTGCAGCATGTCGGGTACACCTGGCAAAACAAAACCTCCCAACAGAACCAGTAACGCAGCTCATACAATTCATCCTTAGCCACAACCATTTTACCTTTGGAGAGGATCTATATCTACAGCGAATGGGAACTTCAATGGGGACCAGATGTGCACCCCAATATGCAAATCTCTTTATGGCAGAAATGGAAGGAACATATTTATCAACATGCACCACCAAACCTATGATTTACCTTCGTTATATCGATGATATCCTTGTCATCTGGACTGCAGGTGAGGAGGCCCTACTTCAATTCCATAATGACTTCAATGACTTTCACCCGACCATCAACCTTAAACTTAGCTATTCAGGGAGTGAAATTCACTTTCTGGATACCACAATATACATTAAAGACCACCGGCTACTCACATCAATATACCACAAACCCACAGACAGAACGGCCTACCTGAGAAACGACAGCTTCCACCCCAAGCACACAAGACAATCTATAATCTACAGCCAGGCTATACGATACAATCGTATTTGCTCCGACAAAACAGACCTGGACAAGCACCTCCTGGATCTGAGGATGAAATTTCTCAGATTGGGATACAAACCAAAAGTGACAGACAACCAATTAAACAAAGCAGCAGCCATTAACAGAGACAGTCTGCTCACATATAGAGAGACCCAGAAAGAAGCCCGAGTGCCCCTAGTTGTCACCTACAACCCACAGCTGGAGATCCTACGAAGGATTGCCAAGGAGCTCCAACCTGTACTACATAGGGACAACAGACTCAAGGACATATTTCCAGTCCCCCCTCTCCTCTCCTTTCGACAACCACCAAACCTGAGGCGCATTATCGTCCGGAGTGCCCTGAAGGCCCCAACTGAAAATGGCACCTCACCTTGCCTACATAAAAGGTGCATGACCTGCAAGCACATCCACACCGCTGACAGTGTACCTATCCCACAGTCACAACAGGTGCACAGAATTAGGGGGACATTTTCCTGCAGGTCTTCCAATGTGGTGTACCTCATAATGTGTGTGCAATGTCCCACCACAGGCCTCTATGTGGGGGAAACAGGGCAGAGACTCAGTTAACGAATGAACTCACACAGATCCACCATTAATAACAGCAGAACCGATCTCCCAGTGGCCGCACATTTCTCCGGAGAAAACCACTCTATTGAAGATTTGCGCGTTGTGGTTTTAATGGGACATTTTAAGACACAGGAGAAAAGAAAAGAAATGGAGTACAAATTTATGCAAAAATTTCAAACTCTGCAATTTGGACTTAATATTCATGCCAGCTTCATGTCACACTATGTGTGACCTGTGAGGGTCACAAATCACCTCCTGATAGCAAACAGATAACAGCAAGAATTACTGATCCCTCCGTCACGCACCACAAGTTTCCAGACTGTTTTTTTGACCTGTTGTAAATAACTTCTCTACTTAGATTGCAATTTTTTTTAAGGACTCTAAAATGCTTTGAAAACCATGTGTATAAAAATCTGTTAATTTTCAGTTCCTGTATCACACCATGTCTGATGAAGGGAGCGAGCACTCCTGAAAGCTTACTTACAAATATACTCAGTTAGCCTCTAAAAGGTATCGCCTGATTTCTTTACCTTTCTTGAGCTGCAGTGGTGGGACTCCCAACTGTCTTCGGTCCTCTTTAGTGACATCACGCCAACATAATCCACGTCTGTGACATCATTGAAGAGAAGTTGCACTGGAGTCACACAGGAGCCCAGGTGGTGTACCCAAAAATTTCCGGTTCTACTGAACCCCAAATTTTTGCAATATCTGTAACAAACACCGTAGTGGCCACTAGGGGATATAATACTGTGTGGAGGGGCTGCTATGAAACGTTATACTGTTTGTAGGGTCCTCTATGTGACATTATACTGTAGTTTAATGTTGTACCGTGTTAGCCATAGAAAGTAGTGGAAGAGTGAAGAAATCAGGCGATACCTTTTAGAGGCTATAAATATACTCAGCCTCTAAAAGGTATCGCCTGATTTCTTCACTCTTCCACATTATACTGTGTAGAGGGGCCACTATGGGACATTATATTATGTGGAGGGGCCACATTGGGACTTTATACTGTGTGGAAGGACCATTATGGGACATTATACTGTGTGGAGGGGCCACTATGGAACATTATACTGTGTGCAAGGGCCACTATGGGACATTATACTGTGTGGATGGTCTGCTATGGGATGCTGCCCACGGCATTCAGTTCACTGACAAACACCTAAGATGCCGCAGTCTATAGCTTAAGGGTTAAACCGCGGGGATCGGTGTTATCACTGGTCCCCACTGTTGCAGCGGGAGCCTGGCTGTCAGATACAGCTAGGCTCCCATGGTGATCGCACGGGCTCTGCTTCTGAGCCCGCTCGATCACCATCACGTACGTGTCCGTTGGGATGCGGTAACTACCCACATTCTCCCATGTACATGTACGTGACAATGCCTGAAGGAGTTAAAGTTGGTTCATTTGCTGCTCAGCAGTCAACCAGCTTTAGGGTTAAGCCGAACCCAGACCCAAACTTCAGCGCTGACGTTCGGGTTCGGTTACCCGAACGCACGAAGTTCGGCAGTTCAGGTTCGCTCAACCCTACTTAGGATAAGAAGTGTTATCTTAGAGCAGTGATGGCAAATCTATGACACGCCATGTTTAGTCTTAGCCACACCCCCTGATGATGCCATTTTTGGCAAAACGCGTGGCGGGGCGCGTTTACACGTGGTAATGAGGACCTTTCACTAAACAATTGCACATTTGAGGTTTTGGTATACTATAGTCATTTGTGTGTAATCTTAACCAGTGTTTCCCTATATCCTATGTATATTCTATTACTTCATGTATACCTTTGGTGGTATTTTATTTGTATTTTTTGCAATTTCTGGATTTACAGTGATATGGGGATAGGCACTGTGTATTAGCCATATATATATATATATATATATATATATATATATATATATAACGTACAGACCAAAAGTTTGGACACACCTTCTCATTCCAAGAGTTTTCTGTATTTTCATGACTATAAAAACTGTAGATTCACACTGAAGGCATCAAAACTATGAATTAACACATGTGGAATTATATACTTAACAAAAAAGTGTGAAACAACTGAAAATATGTCTTATATACTAGGTTCTTCAAAGTAGCCACCTTTTGCTTTGATTACTGCTTTGCACACTCTTGGCACTCTCTTGATGAGCTTCAAGAGGTAGTCACCTGAAATGGTCTTCCAACAGTCTTGAAGGAGTTCCCAGAGATGCTTAGCACTTGTTGGCCCTTTTGCCTTCACTCTGCGGTCCAGCTCACCCCAAACCATCTCGATTGGGTTCAGGTCTGGTGACTGTGGAGGCCAGGTCATCTGGCGTAGCACCCCATCACTCTCCTTCTTGGTCAAATAGCCCTTACACAGTCTGGAGGTGTGTTTGGGGTCATTGTCCTGTTGAAAAATAAATGATGGTCCAACTAAACGCAAACCGGATGGAATAGCATGCCGCTGCAAGATGCTGTGGTAACCATGCTGGTTCAGTGTTCCTTCAATTTTGAATAAATCCCCAACAGTATCACCAGCAAAGCACCCCCACACCATCACACCTCCTCCTCCATGCTTCACGGTGGGAACCAGGCATGTAGAGTCCATTCGTTCACCTTTTCTGCGTCGCACAAAAGCACAGATTTCCACAGGTCTAATGTCCATTCCTTGTGTTCTTTAGCCCAAACAAGTCTCATCTGCTTGTTGCCTGTCCTTAGCAGTGGTTTCCTAGCAGCTATTTTACCTTGAAGGCCTGCTGCACATAGTCTCCTCTTAACAGTTGTTGTAGAGATGTGTCTGCTGCTAGAACTCTGTGTGGCATTGACCTGGTCTCTAATCTGAGCTGCTGTTAACCTGCAATTTCTGAGGCTGGTGACTCGGATGAACTTACCCTCCGCAGCAGAGGTGACTCTTGGTCTTCCTTTCCTGGGTCGGTCCTCATGTGAGCCAGTTTCTTTGTAGCGCTTGATGGTTTTGGCCACTGCACTTGGGGACACTTTCAAACTTTTCCCAATTTTTCGGACTGACTGACCTTCATTTCTTAAAGTAATGATGGCCACTCGTTTTTTTTTTACTTAGCTGCTTTTTTCTTGCCATAATACAAATTCTAACACTCCATTCAGTAGGACTATCAGCTGTGTATCCACCTGACTTCTGAACAACACAACTGATGGTCCCAACCCCATTTATAAGGCAAGAAATCCCACTTATTAAACCTGACAGGGCACACCTGTGAAGTGAAAACCATTTCAGGTGACTACCTCTTGAAGCTCATCAAGAGAATGCCAAGAGTGTGCAAAGCAGTAATCAAAGCAAAAGGTGGCTACTTTGACTTTGACTAGACATATTTTCAGTTGTTTCACACTTTTTGGTTAAGTATATAATTCCACATGTGTGCATATAGAGTCTATTCGTTCACCTTTTCTGCGTCGCACAAAGACACGGTGGTTGGAACCAAAGATCTCAAATTTGGACTCATCAGACCAAAGCACAGATTTCCACAGGTCTAATGTCCATTCCTTGTGTTCTTTAGCTCAAACAAGTCTCTTCTGCTTGTTGCCTGTCCTTAGCAGTGGTTTCCTAGCAGCTATTTTACCATGAAGGCCTGCTGCACACAGTCTCCTCTTAACAGTTGTTGTAGAGATGTGTCTGCTGCTAGAACTCTGTGTGGCATTGATCTGGTCTCTAATCTGAGCAGCTGTTAACCTGCGATTTCTGAGGCTGGTGACTCGGATGAACTTATCCTCCGCAGCAGAGGTGACTCTTGGTCTTCCTTTCCTGGGGCGGTCCTCATGTGAGACAGTTTCTTTATAGCACTTGATGTTTTTGGCCTCTGCACTTGGGGACACTTTCAAAGTTTTCCCAATTTTTCGGACTGACTGACCTTCATTTCTTAAAGTAATGATGGCCACTCGTTTTTCTTTACTTAGCTGCTTTTTTCTTGCCATAATACAAATTCTAACACTCCATTCAGTAGGACTATCAGTTGTGTATTCACCTGACTTCTGAACAACACAACTGATGGTCCCAACCCCATTTATAAGGCAAGAAATCCCACTTATTAAACCTGACAGGGCACACCTGTGAAGTGAAAACCATTTCAGGTGACTACCTCTTGAAGCTCATCAAAAGAATGCCAAGAGTGTGCAAAGCAGTAATCAAAGCAAAAGGTGGCTACTTTGAAAAACCTAGAATATAAGACATATTTTCAGTTGTTTCACACTTTTTTGTTAAGTATATAATTCCACATGTGTTAATTCATAGTTTTGATGCCTTCAGTGTGAATCTACAATTTTTATAGTCATGAAAATACAGAAAACTCTTGGAATGAGAAGGTGTGTCCAAACTTTTGGTCTGTACTGTATATATATATATATATATAATACAGTTGAAACCAGAAGTTTACATACACTATATAAAAAGACACATATGCATGTTTTTCTCACTATCTGACATGAAATCAGAATAAATCTTTCCCGTTTTAGGTCAATTAGGATTACCCAAATTATTTATATTTGCCAAATGCCAGAATAATGAGAGAGAGAAAATTTTATAAGGCATTTTTATTACTTTCTGCAAAGTCAAAAGTTTACATGCATTTCATCAGTATTTGGTACCATTGCCCTTAAACTGTATGACTTGGGTCAAATGTTTTGGATATCCTTCCACAAGCTTCTCACAATAGTTGGTAGGAATTTGGGCCCATTCTGACAGAACTGGTGTAACTGAGCCATGTTTGTAGACCGCCTTGCTCGCACCTGTCTTTTCAGCTTTGCCCATAAATTTTCAATAGGATTAAGATCATGGCTTTGTGATGGCCGCTCCAAAACATTGACTTTGTTATCCTTAAGCCACTTTGTAACCAGTTTGGCAGTATGCTTCGGGTCATTGTCCATTTGGAAGACCCATTTGCACCCAAGCTTTAACTTCCTGGCTGATGTCTTGAGATGTTGCTTCAGTATTGCCACATAATGTTCTTTTCTCATGATGCCATCTGTTTTGTGAAGTGCACCAGTCCCTACTGCAGCAAAACAACCCCACAACATGATGCTACCACCCCCGTGTTTCACAGTTGGAATGGTGTTCTTAGGCTTGCAAGCTTCCCCTTTTTTCCTCCAAATGTAACGATGGTCATTATGGCCAAACAGTTCAATTTTAGTTTTGTCAGACCACAGAACATGATTCCAAAAATTAAGGTCTTTGTTCATGTGTGGATTTGAAAACATTAATCTGGCTTTTTAATGTTTCTTTTGGAGTAATGGCTTCTTCCTGGCAGAGTGGCCTTTCAGCCCATGTCGATACAGTAGTCGTTTCACTGTGGATAATGACACACTCTTACCAGCTTCAGCCAGCATCTTCACAAGGTCTTTTGCTTTTGTTCTTGGGTTGATATGCACATTTCGTACCAAAGCACGTTCATCTCTGAAACACAGAACCCGTCTCCTTTCTGAGCGATATGATGGCTGGACATTCCCATCTTGTTTGTACTTGCGTATAATTGTTTGTACAGATGAATGAAGCACCTTCAGGTATCTAGAAATTGCACCCAAGGATGAACCAGACTTGTGCAAGTCCACAATTCTTTTCCTGATATCATGGCTGATTTCTTTAGACTTTCCCATGATGTTACACAAAGAAGCAGTGTGTTTCTAGTGTGCCTTAAAATATATCCACGGGTGTGTCTCTAATTAACTCAGATGTTGCCAATAAACCTATCAGAAGCTTCCAAAGATATGACATCATCATATGGGCTGTCCCAAATTGTTTAAAGGCATAGTAATTTTAGTGTATGTAAATTTTTGACTTTGCAGAAAGTAATAAAAATGCCTTAAAAATTATCTCTCTCATTATTCTGGCATTTGGCAAATATAACTAATTTTGGTAATCCTAATTGACCTAAAACGGGAAAAATGTATTCTGATTTCATGTCAGATAGTGAGAAAAACATTCATATGTGTCTTTTTATATAGTGTATGTAAAATTCTGGTTTCAACTGCGTGTAGATATATATAGGTGACACTGCAGCCTTTATGCATGTACATTTTTGATGCAGTATCCCTGTGAAGAATATCGCCTTGCCAAGCCTCTTGGCCTACCTGCGATCACCCTTCTTAACCTTCCACTCACAACCCGTGAGCAGACCGAGTTCGTAGGATAGAATGAAACGAGCTGTATAAATTTTATATATTTAATAACCCAAGTGGGTCGGTACTAATTAATAGCATATACAGAAATATACAATATTAATATGATCAAGCATAAATATACGAGCAAAAGGGCGATGATACAGCACATAAAACAAAAATGGAAATAAAGTATAGAGTAATACCAGACCTAAGTCTCTTAGCTGTCTCTCTTCCAGGCTCCACACAAAGACCAAAGACCTCACCCCACCTCAGTATGAAGACCCTGTTCAGCCCCACCCTTCACCTCCGCCAGCCATCCCTCCTTCTTCCTCCTTTGCAGAATCCTCGGAGAGATGGGTACCTTCCTAGGTGCTGGGAGGGATGGGTGAAGTTAAGGTCACTGGCCTACTATCCCCCATCGCCATCTGGCCAGGGATAATAAAAGTGCCTGGCTATAGCAAGCCATCTCCCATAAAACCAGTGAAGCGTACCGTCCAGCAGTGTAAACCCAACTTAAGCACAACATTCCAACAAGTAGGGGGAGGACTGACATGAGCAAGTAAAAATACATTTCTAAGAAAGATGTACAACTGAGGGTCTCATCATCACAATCCCCTCCACGTGTTGTGTATAATTTATGTGGATACAATGTTTTTGTCCCCTTGTACATGTTTAATGGGACTGTTTTTTATGAACATTTTTCAATAAACTATATTTTTATAAATTGTGGTCTGTGGAATTTGTCTTAGGCATAGTTGTTAAATGCATGTCAAAGGTGACACGCCAAGACATTTTGGGTGACACACATTGGCTGCTAGTTATTGTGTTATTGCAATAAGTAGCTGCTGTTAATTTTTACTCACTGGCCCACCCTCCTGCACTGGCCGCCCTACGCTGCCTCCTCTAGGCAGCACTACACTTAAGTCACAGCACTGAGATGCTACGTACAGCGTCCCGGCCTTCTTCAGCATCGGCTACAGTGCACCCTGGAGGCGGCACCAGAGGGTGGCCAGGACACGAGCGTAGACAGGTAAGTAAAAATTATCGGCCATTACTCTGTTTGGGGGTGGGGGGAAAAATGTTGGTCATATACTGCAGGTAGACTTTAAAAAAGGGCTCATATACTGTGTGGGGGCGTAGAAAATGGGGTCATAAACTGTGGGGGCCATAAAAAAGGGGATCATATGCTGTGTGGGGGAGGGTAAAAACAAGGGGTCATATACTTTGTGGGGGCCATAAAAAGGGGTCAGATACTGTGGGGGTGGAATAAGAAAGGGGTCATATACTGCTGGGTGCCATAAAAAGTGAGGTCGTATACTGTGGGGCGCAAAAAAAAGGGGGGGGGTCATATACTGTTTAGGGGGCTAAAAAAGGAGGTCATATGCCGTGTGATGGGCCAGAAATCTGATACATATAGTACAAATACATATATAAAAATATAACTCTTTTTTTTTACTATCACAAAATTATGGATATTTCTAGGTGTGACACAGCACCCGTGTTAAGCTACACTTTTTTTTTTTTTTTTTTACAAATTTTGACACAGGGTTTTGAGAGGACGGTTAGGATGGTAGACAGTGACAAGAGAGTAAAATTATAGAACATAAATTATCACCCATAAATGTATCCATAGCTCTGCACCTTCTTAGGGTGTGTTCACATGGAGGAATTTGCAGCGGAATTGGGGGCCGACTCCTCCCCCGAATCCGGAGCAGATTCTTCCCGAATCCGCCTCCCATTGTTTTCAATGGGAGGTGGAGATAGCAGCAGGACGCGGAGAAAAGAAGCGTCCTGCTCTATCTTGCCGCAGATTCCTGTCACGGCAGACCGCGGCGAAAATTCCGGCGGCGAACACACCCTTACATTATGTTCGATAATTTTAGATTGAATTTTTGGTGGATGGGCAACCAGTGCAGTGACTGGCACAAGGTAGACGCATCAGTGTACCAGTTTAACAGAAAGATGGGTCTGGCGGCTGCATTCAGGATAGATTGTAGAGGGGAGAATTTAGTAAGATGAAGCCCAATTAGAGAGTTGCAACAGTCAAGACAAGAGAAAATCAGAGTGACAATGAGGGTTTTTGATGTTTCCACAGTGAGAAAAGGGCAGATTCTGGAGATGTTTTTGAGGTGCAGGTGACAATCCGAGTCAAATACAATACCAAGACAGCGGGCATACTGCCTTGGTGTAATAGTAAGACCACAGACAGAAATGGAGATACAGGTGCATCTCAATAAATTAGAATATCTTTGTAACGTTTATTTCTCTCAGTAATTAAATAAAAAAGTGACCTCCTATATTTTCTAGATTCTTTACACACAGAGTGTTCTATTTCAAGTGTTTTATTTCTGTAAATGTTGATTATGGATTACAGGTAATGAAAACTAAACTCTAAGAAAATTAGAATATTGTAAAAAAGTTCAGTATTGTAAATTCAGTGTGTCACCTGCCAAGGTTTCCTAAGCCTTTAAATGGTCCCTCAGTCTGGTTCAGTAGGACACACAATCATGGAAGATGCTGATTATAAATTGAATTACTGAAATGAATGAATGTTTCAAAGATATTCTAATTTATTGAGATACAACTGTATCAGGGTTAGGTTGGTTAATAGATGGAAGGAACACAAGAAGTTCAGTTTTTGAAACATTCAGTTTCAGATAAAGAGAAGACATGATGTTAGAGACAGTCATTGGTGTTCTGTAGAAGTGCAAGGGTGATATCACAGGATGAGGCATATAATAGGGGCTGTGTAGAGAGAGAAGAGGAGGGGGCCTAGAACCGAGCTCTGAGGAGAAGAAATAGCACAAGCAAATGATACACTAAATGAGCAATCAGAAAGATAGGAAGAAAACCAAGAGAGTGCAGTGTCCTTGAGGCCAATAAACTAGAACATAATGAGGAGGAGTTGGTGGTCTATGATGTCAAATACTGCTAAGAGATCCAAAAGAATAAGTAGTGAATAGTTCCCTTTAGATTTAGTGGTCAGGAGACTGTTGGAGACTTTTGTAAGGGCCGTTTCTGTAGAGTGGAGTGTACGAAAACCTGATTGTAAGGGGTCTAGAAGAGAGCACAGGATGGGCCTAACAAGGGTTGTTGAAGTGTGTGAGGTGTATGGAGGTGGCTGTGTAATATATATAGTGTATGTGATGACATCTATGTAATGTGTATGTGTTGATGTGTGTATGGTGTGCATTATATGTAAAGTGTATATGATGACATGAATAATGTGTATGGAATGTAATTGACCTGAGGTGTGTGAAGGTGATTAAAGGGGTTGTCCACTCAAGTACAGTTTTTTAGAACAGTTTATAGTGACACCTCACCGATAACCACCACTCCTGTTCAGATGTTTCTTGGTCCCTCAGTGGTCTCTGTACTTCCTTCCCCAAAGATGATGTCCTGACACTGATGTGTGACCATTGCAGCCACTCACTTGCTGTAGCAAGTCATAACAAGTTTTACTTGATTAGAGAATCCCCTTAAAAAAATGCGGTCAGGAAGGAAGTTATCTCCATCCTGGCTGTAGTAGTGTGACCCTAGCTGTCATTTACTGCCAGAATCTTACAGTTATCACATGGGCACATTGCCTCCCACTTATGACATACATGTATGTGCAATTTTGGGAAGGGTGTTTTTAATGGCTAGTGTGCACCTTTTTTATAAAACTGCCACATGTATATTGAGGAGTACAACAGCTATTGTACAACAGTACACCTTTTGAAGGCTCCCAGGCTTGTCTGGAATTAATTTGTACAACAGGCTGTTTAATGCAGCCTTTCATACCAATGATGATATTTTGTGATGCATTAGCATTGTAATGCATTGCATTAGTGATCACCCCCTTTCCATAGAACACATATAAAAGTACTTAAATACTGTACATGCACATTAGGTATTTGTGTGTCCAAAAACATCCGGTCTACAAACTTATAAAAAATTTTTTCCCTGTACGGTGAACGTTGAAGTGGGAAAAAAAAAATCAAAAATGCCAATCCGTCGTTTTTTCGCTGTTTCACCTGTGATAAAAATTTTAAGAAAAAGTTATCAAAACAATAGACATTTCCCAAAATGTTATATACCTAGTATCCCTGGACTTGTCTATGTGTATACCTTGCAGTGTTGCGGACATTATTACCTCAGGAGTGCTGTTTTAGCACACAATGGGGCATTTTGACATTGTGGTTAACTGTGACATAACAATAGGGCATTGTGTCTTCACAATGGAGCTTTTATGTGACATCACAATAATTAACTATGACATGACAATGGGGCATTGTGGTTATCTGTGACATTAGAATGGAGCTTTATTGTGACATCACAATGGGGCATTATTATGACATCACAATGTTTACTGTGACATACAAAATGGGCATTGTGACATCACAGTGGTTAACTGAGACATCATAATGGTTAACACTGACATCGCAACGTTGATGAAGTGGAATAATTTCATGAAACGCACATCACACATGTACAGTATACTGGTTATCAATAAAGAAATATCTGTGATCTTCCAGCAGCTCCCCTCTTGCCTCTTTTTCTCTTGGTCTTCAGTACTTTCATCTAAAGTAAATTCCTCTGGATGTCTATCTATGGCGAGTGCTCTTATTGTTGTGCCTAAAAGCATAACCTTTCAGATGAGCATTGTGTAGTGTCACTATTTTCTTGTACAATATCACACTATGGAGTGCTCCCCTGCCCTCTTCTACAGTACAGTGGAGCTTTATTGTGAAATCACAAAGGTTAGTGTTACCTTACAAAGGGGCATGGTGACATCACAATGTGGCTCTATGACAGCACAATTGTTAACTTTTACATCATTAAGGGGCAATGCAACATCACACTAGTTAACTGTGACATCATAATAGTTAGCTTTGACATCACAATGTAGCATTGTATTGTCACACCACTAAGAGGTACTGTGTCATTACATTGGGGCACTGTGACATCATAAAGGGGCATTGGGAGATCACAATATAACATTATGGTTAACTGACATTACAGTGGGACATTGTGACACTGCAATGGTTAACTGTGGCATCACAATGGTTAACTGTGACAACACAGTGGGGCGCATTGTGATATTGTGGTTAACTCTGACATCAAAATGGGACATTGTGACATCACAATGGGGCATTGTGACATGACAAAGAGGCATTGTTACATCACAATGGATAAAAGGGTTGTCCTAGGCTATTTATGACCTATCCTTAGCTATTTATGGCTTATCAATGATTAACTGTGATATCGCAAAGAGGCACTGTGAAATCACAATAGTAAACTGTGACATCACAATCTGGCATTGTGACATCACAATTGGTATTGTGACAATCCAGTGGAGCTGTTATGTCTCTGCCTGTTCGGGTCTCTGCGCCACCCTCTGCTCGCACGCTGTGGCGTAGGAGGCGTCCTCAGTTTGATTCTTTGCTTACGATTCTGGATGCTTAGTCTGAACGCGGTCCTAGTTTCCTTGCTGTGTAATGGATTTCCAGCCACATCCGTGTTCTGAGCATTGTTTCTCTCTGGACCGCATAGAGTTAATATTTTCCTTGCCTGTGTGATTGACAGCCTATGTGCCTATCAGGTCTGGGGCTGGGCCCAGACTTTCTATATATGGGATGTCACTTTCACAGCCAGTTGCCGGTTATTGCACTGACTTTGCCTACTTTCATTGTACCTTTGATTTTGACCTTGCTATTATCTCTGACCTTTGGCTTGCCTTGTGACTACTGTCTTGGATTTCAATTTGGTACCACGTTTGCTTCTCTGGTTGTGACCCCTGGCTTGTTTACCATTCTTCTCTGTTGCGTGTCTTGTTCTGTGTGTCACTTTACTCAGTATAGGGCTCGTCTTCAAATTGTCCTTTTACCGTTTAGGGTAAACTGAAGCAATAGTAAGGGACAGTGGCTGGGGTGAGATTAGGGCTCACTTGTCTCTGTTCTTCCTCCCAGACCCCTGCAGTAGTGTGAGGGTATTGCTACGTCTGGCAAGACCCTTACAGGAGCACTGTGACTTCATAAAGGAGCACAGACAAACCAAACCAAAGGTAGGAGGCTGAACAGGGCACTCTTGGTAAAATTAACCAGTTATTAAATAAAAATAAATAAATATATATAACAGTGCAACGAGTTTTGTGAACCTCAGTTCATCAAGGATTGTGACAGCATAATAGTTAACTGTGACATCACGATGGGGCATTGTGACATTGTGGTTATCTGTGACATGAGAAAGTGGCATTGTGACAGCAACTGTGACATCATAAAAGGACACTGTAACATCACAATAATTAACTGTGACATAATGGTTAGCTTTGGCATCACAATGTGGCATTGTGAAACCACTAAGGAGTACTGTGGAATCACGATGGGGCACTGTGACATCATAAAGGGCCAATGTGACATCATATTGGTTAACTGTAACATGACAATGGGGCTCTATTGTGACATTACACTGGTTACTAGGAACACAACAAGTTGCAACAGCAGTTTGCTAGCACCAAGAGCATTACTGCAAATACTGACTATATATAAAAATACACAATTTTTTTTTTTGACTTGTACAATTTGATCAAACTGTATTTAAATCCATCTGCCAGTGGCAGGGTGCACTCTAAAATGACTCACCTCACTTTGGGCCTTGGCCTCCCATGATTAAAGGGAAAGTGTATTTCAGTCATATCATACCTAGCATACACCACAAACAACCTCCTCTCTGTGGACCTGTGGCCTCTGGATGAATAGGGGAGTGTAGTTTACCCATATTATGCTCTAATTAAAATCAGCCTTGGGAAGATTGGTAGTGTGCAAAAACCAAAATGGAGTTCAGCCACACACCGCAAAAGCACAATCACAATGGTTTCTGTGACAAATGCCATAAAAATAAAAAAGCTACAAAAGAGAGCTGCCCCATAATGTGATAAAGTTAAAAAAAACTTTATTAATATAAAAACTATACAAACAGAGTAAGCATGTAAAAAAGGTAATGCGTTTTGGCAATAAGATAAGATAATCCTTTAATAGTCCCACCATGGGGAAATTCAGTGTGTTACAGCAGCATAGATAATACAAATACAAATACAAAAAAAGCTCCAAGGTAGAGGCATTACAGTGACAGTAGGTACAGATAAAAAGGTAAAGGTAAAAAAGTAGTAGAAGGGATACCACAACTTAAGACCTTTCAGTTCTCTTTATGGAGTGATCTCTGCTTACGTCGGTGTTGGTTGTACAGCCTAACTGCAGCGGGGAGGAAAGACTTCCGATAGTGCTCCTTCTCACACTTAGGGTGAAGCAGTCGGTCACTGACAGTACTGCCCTGTGCTATCACGGTCTCATGCATGGGATGGGAGTTATTCTCCAACATGGAGCTCACCACGGACAGTATCCTTTTGTCACCCACCACCACCCAGGGGGCTCCCCAGGAAAGAGCTGGCCATTCTAATCATCTTGTTGAGTCTATTCCTATCCCTGGTTGATATGCTACTCCCCCCAGCAGACCACTCTGAAGAAGATGGCTGATGCTACTACAACGTTGAAAAAGGCCCTAAGAAGTGCCCCCTGTACTCTAAAGGCTCTCAGCCTCATAAGCAAGTAGAGCCTGCTGTGTCCCTTTCTGTACAGTGCATCCAAGTGATCTGCCCAGTCCAGCTTATTATTGAGGAGCACACCCAGGTACTTATAGGTATTGACTATCTGAATGCCCATCCCCTGGATGTCCACTGGTTTTGGAGGGTATCTGCGCTTGCGAAAGTCCACCACCATCTCCTTGGTCTTCCCAGCATTAATCCTAAGGTGGTTTTGCTGGCACCAATCCACAAAATCCCAGTTCAATTCTCTGTACTCCCTGTCATCTTCGTCTGTGATGAGGCCTACTATTGCAGAGTCATCAGAGTACTTCTGTAAGTAGCAGCTAGATGAGTTGCACCTAAAATCAGCACTGTACAGTGTGAAGAGGAAAGGGGTAAGAACTTGAGGTGAGGTGCCCCCGTATTACAGATCACGGTGTCTGACACACAGTGCCGGGATCTCACATACAGAGGTCGTTTTGTGAGGTAGTCTAGGATCCAGTTGGAGAGGTGGTGGTCCACTCCAACAAGGGCCATCTTGTCTCTCAGTAGCCTCGTCTGTATGGTGTTAAAAGCACTGGAGAAATCAAAGAACATTATGCTCACAGTGTTCCCTGGTTTCTCCAGGTGAGAAAGAGCCCTGTGTAGAAGGTGGATGATCGCATCATCCATCCCAATGCCTGGCCGATAGGCAAACTGGAGAGGGTCCATAGCCGAGCTCACTAAAGGGCAGAGATATGTGAGAACCAATCTCTCTAAGACCTTCATCGAGTGGGATGTCAGTGCTACAGGTCTGTAGCCGTTAAGGTCCATCGGATGAGGTGTCTTTGGAACTGGTACCACGCAAGATGATTTCCACAGTTGTGGTACCATTCCCAGCTTCAGGCTCATATTGAACATATATGTAATAATACCACACAGCTGTTCCCATAGGTCTTAATTAGCCTTGCACTGATGCCATCTGGCCCTGCAGCCTTCCCATCCTTGATCTTTTTCAGTTCCTTTCTCACCTGGGCACGTGTGAAGATCAGACTGTAGCCAGATGACTCAAGCTTATTAACAAATGAATTAGATCAAGAGGTATGGGAGTGGCTCTCACTTATGACAAATTACAAGATGTAATTAAACGATAACCACTCCCATGGACGAAATATAGCTATCAATCTAATTGATTTCTTAATAGGCTTGAGAAAGCAGTGGGATTACTGCTGAAACGCGTCACCTTTTTTACATGCTCACTCTGTTTCTATAGTTTTTATATTAATAAAAGTTTTTTTTTATCTTTATCACGTTACGGAGCAACTCTCTTTTGTAGCTGTTTTTTTTTTTTTATTTTTACATTCATCTGGGCAGAGCTGCAGCCTTAATTTGCAGTTGTGAATCCACCTCATGTGATTACCCGAGTTGTGCCTGGGTTTTGCACAACCTCTAATAGGTGAGATCCAATCTACCTGGTATGTTTTCATTCTTCTGTTTTAATCCTCTACACTAGGAAGCACCTGGTCTTTTTTCTCTCTTTCCAGTGGTTACAGTGACATCACAATAGGCTTTTATTGTGACATCACAATGGTTAACTATGACATAACAGTGGGGCATTATGACATTACAATGGTTAATCGTGATTTTACAATGGGGCATTGTGATGTTGTGCTTAACTGAAATCTTGATGGGGCTTTATTGTGACATCACAATGGTTACTGTGACATCACAAAGAGGCATTGTGATATCACAATAGTTACATGGGTTGTCTGGGCCTAAGCTATTTATGGCCTATCAATGATTAATCGTGACATCACAAAAAGGCATTGTGAGATCACAATGGTTAAATGTGATATCAAAATTGGTATTGGGACAATCCAGTGGAGCACTGTTACTTCATAAAGCGGCATTGTGACAGCACAATGGTTAACTGTGACATTACTATGGGGCATTGTGACATCACATTGGTTAACTGTGACTTCATAATTAAGAATTGTAACATTGTGGTTAACTTTGACATCACAAAGTGGCATTGTGACTGCAGAATGGTTCACTGTGACATCACAAAGGTTAACTGTGAAATCATAGAAATTAATTGTGACCTCATAATGGGGCATTGTGAAATCACAATGGAGCTTTGTTGATACAATAAAACACGCTCCCTGGAGTAATGTTGATAAGACTTTATGTGTTCTGCAGGGGTCAGGAGGGAGTGTCTCTCACTGAATCCAATGGATATGGAGTACAGATCTTGTGATGATTCATTAACGATCAACCAAACGGTCACAGAGTCTTCATCTGAAAAATCCAGCAGGATTCTCGGTTAATAAAACAGTCATATATGTGTCTATAATTCAGAGGGATCTGCTCTATAATCCATAATTTAAAGGTGACAGTTTAGGCAGAATAAAACAATGAAAAATATAACATCCCCTAGTATATTAAAAAGACGTTCCAGAACAGATGAAGATCTCTATGGTATACCTAAAAGAGTCTACATAGACACTATGTTTGAGGATCTTATTATTTCACTAGAAATAACCCAAACAGACTGTCTGAAGATGATAATTGAAAAGAAAGAGGATAATTTGATATACAAACTATTTTATTACCAATTTTAATAGCGGATATCAATATATAAAAGAGATTGTAAACAAAAATGTGAGCATTTTATGAGATCCACTGTTGAAAGATATCCTTCCAGTGAAACCTAGAGTGGTATTTAGGCAGAATATAACACTGAAAAATATTATAGCCCTGAATATGTTAAGACTTTCCAGACCAGATCAAGCCCAGATAGCCCTGAATATGTTAAGACTTTCCAGACCAGATCAAGCCCACAAGCCCAAATGTTCTAAAAACAAATGCCTCTGTTGCCCTGTCATCCAACATAATGCTTTTAATGTTGTAGACTTTTCAACTGGTTAATCATTTAAAATACACACATACCTTGATTGCAGTTCTTCCTATGTAATTTATCTGATACAATGCTTTTGAGACCTGAAATTCGGCCGTACTACTTTACCAAAGCATATCAGACTCAATAAGCATTGGTACAACAAAAATAATAAGATCCTCCAACCAGTGGCGTAACCACCGCCATAGCTGTTGTAGCGGCTGCTATGGGACCCGCAACCTTACAGGGCCTGGTGGGCCTGCTTTTTTTAATAGACCGTTAGCCCCAGCAGGTAATGGGCCCTATTTACTTTTCGATTTCCACTCCCGCTCATGGCTACCTTCCCTTCTGCCCTCCAGGGGGCACTGTGTGTCCCATATCATATCGCTAACGCTGAGCAGTGTCAGAACGTCGCTGATAGGGGACCCATGGGGCTCCCTGAAAGGCAGAAGGAGAAGTGGAGGCAGCCATAAGCAGAAACATGGAATGGTAAGTAAGGTTGTGGGCGCGCAGCAAGAGTAATTGTTGGGTGAACCCCACAAGATTTATCTCATGAGTTTTGCCTGGCGGTTCCATCCAGACCGAATATGTCCGAACTGAAACTGCTATTATTATACTCTGCGGTCTCTTCAAACCCTAGAGCAGGGGTCAGCAACCTTTTTTGTCTGGGGTGCTGATTTGGCAAAAGTATTTTTATATAATAAATTCACATGCCCACTAAACTATATAACATATATACGTAGGAGAGTCATTACCTACAGAGGACGTGTTAAAACAAATTCTTTATTGAAAAATATAATTAAAACCAATAGATACCCCCCCCAAAAAAAGGCAAAACAAACACAAAAATGTCCTAGTAAACTAGGATATATATGCACCCTCACTATATATATAAAAATGCTTGACTGGACATAAGTGTGTATAAATATCCAGCACAAGGAGGGACAATAACGGCCAAACAACCCCTGACTAACAAGGCCTTTGCTGTAGGCTAGAGTATGTAACCAGTACCAACATATGATTGTCAGCTAACCTAACACCCTCGCTGACTCAAAAAAAGAGAGAAATATAGTAACTCATAAACGTTTAGTAGCTTCTTATCTGTTCATATAACTATTCAAGCGATGGCTTACTAACATCTAAACGCTCAGTGAACAAGTCACTATAGATAACTTAGGTCAAAATATCTCATAAAGCGTTTCAACTGCCCACAGATAAGTTTTCACTATGGCAGATCATCAGAGGTACGGTGCTAAAGGAACTGGGATAATAAAGATAACTACAACCCTCATTTCTGCTTTGTTTTTTCACAGAGAGTCAATATAGTGTACATCCCCACTCCCCCATCGGCACTGGTGCATGACCGCATGGGGGAGCAGAAATCCCTGTCTTAAATAAGCTACGAAACCGCCCCCTTACATCAGCTGTGGCCTATCACGTACCAGACCACAATATCGCTGAAAACGGCAGGACCTTCGCGCTTGCGCACTTGACAGACCAATCATAGAGTGAGAGAGCAGAAACTCCCCCCGTAAAACCCCGCCCACCAGCGGGATGTAAACAAACCCGACCCTCACACAATATTTAGAGTGTGAGACAAATATACAGGAACCAAAGGCAGGTAATATGAACAACAAAGGACCATCCCCAGTAAAATAACGGAGAATTATATAAATAGGAAGCTAATGACAATATGAACATAACAACGGACCATAGTAGCATCCCCAAAAAGATCAAAACAGCCGATAATGCATAAATAGAACCATCCAATCTATAATAAAGAATTGCACATGTACCATGCCACAGCCAAAAAATATATATGCTAACCCTCATAATTTAAACAAAAGAGGATATATCTAGATAACAGAGGACAGTACCACATGAAACTAAATGAAACAGGCAAAAGAGATTCCATCATTTAGTCCACATGGTTTTGTTGTTTTAAGATCAAACATCCAACGAGCCAACCTCTGAAGCATCTTTTGATCAAAATCACCCCCTCTTTGAGAGGGGTGCACCAATTCTATCCCCTGAAATTTAATCTGGGAGACATCTCCCTGGTGCTGTTCCCACACTTGTCGGGCGACACTTGATTGTCAGCTAACCTAACACCCTCGCTGACTCAAAAAAAGAGACATGTGGGGCCTCAACACTAAGTATTTAGGAGGATGATGCCATGCCTTTATGCAATGTTATCTGCATCCTTAGGATGTTTTTTGACTTTTGGTAAAAATTATTTGGTAGGGGTGCTCCAAGGAATTTTTTTTCCCTGAGTCTGAAAAGGTTGGGAAACTATGTCCTACATGAAAGTCATACAGTATAACGCAAACAATAACTGCAACCAGTTAGTTAGTCGATTGAGCTTACATTTCAATGTAATCCTTTAGCAAAATGATTCACATTTGGACTGGACATGGGGCTAAGTGTAATCTGCAGTAAGCCTGCTTTGTGGGAGCAGAGGACGCCCCTCACATAGCCTAGTCTTTTTGTTGAAGAAATCCAAACAAATTTTTACAGTCTTATTGAAATGAATGAAGGCAAATTTAGCTGCCATATTCTACTTTGCACATGTAATTACTGACCTTTGACTAGGCTACTGGCCTGGACACTTACACATTGTGCATCATGTTCCCACCACCTCCCAGTGCATCCTCCCGTCCGACTGCATTTACGTGGACGATTAGAGAGAGATTGCCATTTGTTTAAAACATCAGAGAGAGTACTGTGCCAGGTAGATATGTCGCAACCCAGATGGAGGAGACCGGAGGATAGGAGTTGTAGTGGCGTATGGTGGGCCGGACACAGTCGAGGGGGGTCCTGCAGCACTACTGGATGGTGGTGGTAGTAGTTTCCTCCGGGGTGATTCCAGTTGGAGAGGGGACCTCTCCTCTCTGAGTTGGTGTGGTGTTGGTTGGAAAGGCCCTGATGGTTAGGCAGGCATGACACAGGAGACAGCGGTGCAATTGAATAGGAACAGTTTTTATTAACAGCAACTGGGTCAGAAGTAATGGCAGCTTCCCAAGGGGGGTAGTGGTAGTTCGGTGTCCAATTCCCCAGCCTTGGTTATAGGAGGGTGCTGAGGGATGTTACAGGCTCTACCATAAGCTTCTTCTCCAACTACTCCGCATCTTGTGCCTCTCCCTGCTACGGATGATGGGGATGGAGTTACAGGGAGTCCTGACAGGATTCTGGTTACCTGAATACTAGGCCCGCATGTGGTCCTCCTGTCATGGTCCTCTCCTGCTCTTCCAGGCATGGCACAGAAATTGTTTGAAACAGCTGAACTACCTTACTCAGGGCTGTCTCTGGATGAGCCTGGGGCAGCAAACATTCCTCCTAGGTTCTGTATGAGCTCCAGTGCTGATGTTCTCCCTGCACAGTCCAGCATGAACTATATAGGATGTCTGCTACTACTGAACTTACTGGGCTCAACGGTCGCCATGGAGACTAGGCCTCCCACAACCCTGCCCAATGGCCTGTGATTGCCCAGGGCTAAACCAAGGCAAGGTTTGAACACTGAGGGAGGAAAAAAAAGGGAAAGCTGCAAAACAATGACATTTAACACTTAACACAGAAGACAGGACATACCAAAATAACCCAGAGGCACAAAAGACAAACAATTAAAGCAGAAGCCCTCTAGGATGCTGCACATATACCTTGGGTGCCGACTCTGGCACCAGTGCTGGGTTTGCTGACCCCTGCCTTAGAGTTTAATGATTGGAGGCCCAGTGATCGAAGATGAGCAAAAATAAAAAACAGTGTTACCTACCTCTCCTGGGCTCTGGCGCGACTCCCTGCTGTCTTCTGGCCTCTTTAGTGAGGTCATAGATGTTACATGGGTCAGGCTGGCATCACAACGCATAATGACACCGACGTAATCCACGTCTGTGACGTCATTGAAGAGGGCTGAAGAGAGCAGGGAGTTGCGCTGGAGCCCAGGTAAGGTGAGTACCACTGGTTTTTATGTTTGTCACCTCCCCTGGACCTCCGATCATTATACTCTAGGGTCTGAAAAGACCTCAGAGTATAATAATAGTTTATTGGTGGTGTACCCCAAATATTTTGGGTTCTGCCAAACCCAAATTTTTTGCCATAAACACCATAGGGGCCACTATGGAATACTGCGTGAAGGGGCCGCTATAGGACATTATACTGTGTGGAAAGGCTGCTTTGAGACATCATACTGTGTGGAGTGGCCTCTATGTGACATTATACTGTGTGGAGTGGCCACTATGTGATATTATACTGTGTGGAGGGGCCACTATGGGACATAATACTGTGTAGAGGGGCCGCTATGGGACTTAATACTGTGTGGAAGAGTCGCTATGGAACATTTTACTGTGTGGAGAGGCCGCTATGAGACATTATACTGTGTGGAGGGCCAACTATGGGACATTATACTGTGTGCAGGGGCCACTATGTGACATTATACTGTGTAGAGGGGCCGCTACAGGACATTATACTAGCTGGAGGAGCTGCTATGGGACATTATACTGTGTGGAGGGGCCGATATGGGACATTATACTGTGTGGAGGGGCTGCTATGGGATATTATACTGTCTGGATGACACTTTGGGACATTATAGTGTGTCGAAATGGGGCATTATACCATGTGGGGGCCAGGAAAGGGGGTGCTATGCTGGGGGCCCCAAGTCAAAAGTTTGCTATAGGGCCCAGTCTTTGCTAGTTAAGCCCCTGCCTTCAATGTAGTCTATAAAGACACTTCCAGGTATACCATAGTTATGTCACTGTCACCTTTTAATTGTGGATTATAGATTAGATCCCTCTGAATTATAGACACAGATAAGACCGTCTTATTAACCGAGAATCCTGCTTGATGAACACTCTGTCCCTGCTACTTTGTCAGCTTAAATGATATCATTGAACAACCTAAGAAATAGTTTTAGAAGTTTTTTTTTAAGTTATTAACATTATTGTTTAATATTTTCTGGTATTCAAAGAGTTAATGTTTTCCCAATTACTTTTTGTTTAATATTGTCTGGTATTCAAAGAGTTAATGGTCTCCCAGAGTTTTTTGGGTTTTTTTTAATTTTTTTTATTGTTTTTACAATGTCATTTCCCCTTTGTGGATTTTTATACCTGTCTTTCTTTGTATTTTAGTATGTGCCTGATGAAGTGGATGGAATCCATGAAACACATGTCACACTCATGGTAATAAACTCATCTTTTGTACCAGCCATGCCTTTTTTCTATCCTGCATAAATGGAGCTTTATTGTGATATCATAATGTGGCACTGTGATATCGCAATGGTTAACTGTGAAAGGTGAACAGAAAAACAAGAGCTCCCCACAACTATAGAGAGAAAGTGGCAGACACAAGAGGGATGGAGATGGAATGCTGCTCAGTGGAAGGAATGTAAGTATGAGCAATCAGAACATCCAGTAGGTACTCCTCTGTAGGTCTTCATTCTGTAAACTAATCCTGACAATGTTGCGTCTTCGCTGCGGCCAAACTGCGGCGTTTGCGCCATGTGGGGCCCCGGCCTTAAAAAAGAAGTGCTGCTTAAGTAGAAATTAGTTTTAGTAAAATACTATAAATTACAGTAGAAAGTTTTCAATGCTTTTCAAGGGTAAAAGACTTCCCCCTTCATTAGGCTAATATACACGTGGACAAAATTGTTGGTACCCCTCGTTTAATGAAAGAAAAACCCTCAATGGTCACAGAAATAACTTGAATCTGACAAAAGTAATAATATATAAAAATTCTATGAAAATGAACAAATGAAAGTCAGACATTGCTTTTCAACTATGCTTCAACAGAATTTTTTAAAAAGAAAACTGATGAAACAGGCCTGGACAGAAATGGTAGTACCCTTAACTTAATATTTTGTTGCACAACCTTTTGAGGCAATCACTGCAATCAAACGATTCCTGTGCACCTCCTCTTTGACCCGCCCCCCCAGCCCCATTACACTTACCTTTTCTTCCTGGCACTTGCCGAGATGCAGAATACCTGTGGAACTCTCGCGAGATCTGATCTTGGAGAGACACACAGGGAATTCAGTGGCACCACTGAAAATCATGTGCACCTGTGTATGCACTATAAAAATGTGACCACCCAACCTCGTTCTTTGTGACATGTGCTGGCGCATGAGTGGAAAAGGCAAAAAATGTAATATATGTAGGTCATATGACCTACATTTATTACAGTAAAACAAAGAAAAATTGTCAATAAATGTAATTTAGAAAGTTGGAAGGGGGGGTATGGGGGCCTTATGTTTAAAATTGTTATTCTGGACAACCCCTTTAATATCCACATAATGAAACATTCACTTTCACACCATTTATTAGTGGTTCACAAGGTGAAGTTGAAATTATTCATCCTGGAACAGATCCCTTTAACAAAAAATTGTTTTAGGACACTTTGTAATAGGAATATTTTTTTGGATAAATAGGTTATAGACTCACACCCCTTTTCAATGGTTAAATGAAATGTTAAAATAAAAAAAAAAAAAATTATCACAATATTATTTGACAATGGTGAATTGTATGAATATATATTCATAATGTTATTTATAGGAAGCATTTGTATGCTATACTACTACTCAGAACATGTCGGTTTATTTGTTTATGTCACTATTCAGACTATGCATTTTATACCACCTGTTATTTAACCCATCTGATGTGATGTTGAATGTGGCTATATAAATCTTGTTTAGTCTTACAAATATACACACGTGGACAAAATTGTTGGTACTCCACATTTAATGAAAGAAAAACCCACAATGGTCACAGAAATAACTTAAAAAAGCCAGACTGGAATTTGCCAAACTACATGTTGACAAGCCACAAAGCTTCTGGGAGAATGTCCTATGGACAGATGAGACAAAAATAAAAATTTTTGGCAAGGCACATCAGCTCTATGTTCACAGATGGAAAAATGAAGCATATCTTGAAAAGAACACTGTCCCTACTGTGAAACATGGAGGAGGCTCTGTTATGTTCTGGGGCTGCTTTGCTGCATCTGACACAGGGTTTCTTGAATCTGTGCAGGGTACAATGAAGTCTCAAGATTATCAAGGGATTCTAGAGAGAAATGTGCTGCCCAGTGTCAGACAGCTTGGTCTCAGTCACAGGTCATGGGTCTTGCAACAGGATAATGACCCAAAACACACAGCTAAAAACACCCAAGCATGGCTAAGAGGAAAACATTGGACTATTCTGAAGTGGCCTTCTATGAGCCCTGACCTAAATCCTATTGAGCATCTTTGGAAGGAGCTGAAACATGCCATCTGGAAAAGGCACCCTTCAAACCCGAGACAACTGGAGCAGCTTGCTCATGGGGAGTGGGCCAAAATACCTGTTGAGAGGTGCAGAAGTCTCACTGACAGTTACAGGAATCGTTTGATTGCAGTGATTGCCTCAAAAGGTTGTGCAACAAAATATTAAGTTAAGGGAACCATCATTTCTGTCCAGTCCTGTTTCATCAGTTTTCTTTTTAAAAAATTCTGTTGAAGCATGGTTGAAAAGCAATGTCTGACTTTCATTTGTTCATTTTCATAGAATTTTTATATATTATTACTTTTGTCAGATTCAAGTTATTTCTGTGACCATTGTGGGTTTTTCTTTCATTAAACGAGGGGTACCAACAATTTTGTCCACGTGTGTATATGAAAGAGAGAGAGACATACATTTCTAACAAGCATAAAGATATATATACAGTACAGACCAAAAGTTTGGACAGACCTTCTCATTCCAAGAGTTTTCTGTATTTTCATGACTATAAAAATTGTAGATTCACACTGAAGGCATCAAAACTATGAATTAACACATGTGGAATTATATATTTAACAAAAAAGTGTGAAACAACTGAAAATATGTCTTATATTCTAGGTTCTTCAAAGTGAATCAGCTTTGAGTGCAGCCCAAGAAATCATGGGAGTTGTAGGAAAGGCACAGAACAAGAAGATGCAGATGTAAACAAATTTAGAGGATGCCAGGAGCTCCCAGAGAACCCCCAAATCACTGAAAACACTGCTAAAGGTATTTGGGTGCACGTATTAACTTATTATAAGCACTAAGAGACCATTTTTGAAAATTCATTTTTTTCCCCGGAAAACCCCTTTAATATTATATCAGTGTTTATCTTACATGCATTTGGAGGGTTGGCGACCTAAATATCGTAATTGACATCCACATTCAATCAAATAAATGCATATGTAGATGCACAAGTTAAATTCTGATCTGATTTCACTACTCTCATGCTAGATAATATCATAGCACTTACATCTGAAATGATCACATTTGAAATTGCCTTTCTAATTTCTGTAGTTTCTCCAGTGTTATGGTCCATCATGGAACGCATGACACTGGGAGCTAATAGATTCCTCAATGTTTTTCCTTTCCTAAAAATGATTATAGGTTTTTAGAAATAGATTTTGATAATAGAGGATCCGAGCAGAGGATATTTCAATGTTTTCTAAAATTATTTTAATCTGAACATGTGAAAGTAGTCAAAAAATATTGTCTAAAATTAGTGTCATGGTATTTTCATTCTCTCACATTTTTAGTTTTAGGATTTAAACACTTTTGTTGGTTCATTTGTTTGACTCTTTGGAATGCAGATGTTATTAAAGATTTAAGTTTTTCTGATGGAATCTTATACGAAGAACCTTGACTTGATACAAAGGGGCATTCTGATTTTACAATGGAGCTTTATTATGACATAACAATGGTAGATTGTGACATCCCAAAGGGGCATTGTGACATCCCAGTGGTTAACTGTGACATCACAATGGTTAACTGTGACATCAGAATGTGGCATTACAGGAAAAAAACAAAAGGGAGCTTTAATGGGAAATGCTGAAGCATATAAAGAATCCAAAAACTTTATTCCAAGAAACAATGACACTGGGCTACACATTTCAATAGCGGTCTGCTCTCTTTGTCAGGTAGGTGTGCATAAAAATTCAAAGACCATTACAAAATTAAATACAAGTAAAATGGAGAAAAGGGGGTGTGGAAATGCATAACTACTTCACATCTTGGGTGGTGCAAATGATATTAACCCCTTATGGCCCATGTAATATCGTAAACTGTTATAACATGATATAATATAATTCTTTAATATAATACAAAAATCTATAATCACATGATGTAATATACTATAATGACTGAAATTATATAAAAGACAAGATATACAATCTAAATAAAATGAATGAAAGGTCCCAGGTATTGGTAATGGTACTAAAGTTTGCATCTTGTAAATACAGTAGAACTTCCTATTTATCAGTACTCGATATCTATTCCTAACAGAATTTAGAATATGTTCCAGTATGAACAGTTGCAAATGAACCTACCTGCCACCATGTGATGTAATTATATGCACCAGAATTTTTCCGTAATTTGCACAAAAAAATGGTGTACATGCTTTACACCCATTTTCTATGTGTTTTAGACACTTTCTAATAGTTTGTGCGCCTCATACGACATGTGGGGGTAAACAAATTCCACAGAACATTAATAATAGATATGATTGATTGGCCAATTGTACTGAATCTTATTGAATATTTAAAATGAACACATTGACCTCTTTGGGCCTTAATGATTTAATTGAGCTACCAAAGAAACATTAATGTTGTTAGTGCGCTTTCGATCTTTTGTGGGAACTTTTAACATTCAGATTTGATACCTATGACCTCCCTATGGTCTCGCTTATGTGTTCTTATTGTTGTATTTTTAATATGTATGTATTTGTAGTGCGCTAATTGTATTTTATTGTGACATCATTGTTTTAAGGCCTTAGATATACTTATTCATTGTATGATGATTCTGCGCATGAGGAAGTGATCCCACAACATGCGTTGCACTTTGACTAATAAACTGTTTCTTATATAGAGCAGTGCCCCGGTCAAGCCTTACTGTCTAGTAGATATCCATGATGGTTCTAGCTTTGGAGTCTAATGGGCAAGGCAAGCAACACAGTTGACTATAACCTGTGGTGGTCTTAGAGCAACCATAGTTATGCATATGCAGTATTAGATACACAAGAGCAGAAGATCAGCCTTGGTCAGATGTATGCAGGGTATGGTACACAAGAGCAGAAGATCAGATGTGGTCAGACATATGCAGGGATTGTTACAAAGAAGCAGCAGGAGAACGGCAGGGAACTAGATACTGACAAGCTAGAATAATCGGGAATAAGGAGGGCAATGATAACTGATTTGCCACAATGCAGGAACAATCCATAAACTAATCACTAGATGCAAGGCTGAGACAAACAAGACTTTGAGTGACAAAATGGAAAGGCATGCCTGTGAAGTTTAGTCACTGACAATGACAGAATATGTATCCATACCATTTAACAATGCCAATTCAGATTATATAATACCACTAGTATAATTACAGTAAAATAGTTGCAATTTCCAATTTTATTTTTCAAAATTTACTTCTTTTTTTCAATTGAATGTGGCTTTTGACCATCAGTCCAACTTGAATGTAGCTCACAGTAATCAAAAGGTTGGGTACCTATGCTGTAAAGCATATCACTAAATGCTGTTAACAGAGCAGAGGGGAAGCTCAGGCAAGATGGCAACCCTCATAACCATATAACAGAAAATAGATTTAAACAAATCTACAATCAGAAAATAAAAACAGATTAGAAAAACGTGTTATATTTTAATGTCTAGTGTTATTAAATAAATAAAGATTGTGATACATTCCTTTTACGTGACACCCAATGTCAGTAAAGTGATTTAATTGAAATTTGATTGTTAAAGGGGTTATCCAGCTTTTAAATCTGACGTCCGATCCATAGGAAAGGGGTCCAAGAGGAGATTGTTGGGGTCCGATTGCTAGGACCCTGCAGACCAGCTATTTTCCCCATGTAAGCGCAAGGTGCAGTGCTCATTCGCCATACTTTTAATAGTGCCATAGTGAGTACTGCAGCAGTTGTCCCATAGATTTAATCTATGAGTAGGACGTCAGTTTTTAAAAGATGGATAATCCAGCTCACTATATTTAGTTCTTTTTCTTTACAGCAGCAGTATTAGCGAGTGCTAATTTTATTTTTTATTTTTTAAATGCAGTATGAGTTAGGTTTGTTTTTATTACATTGTTTTTCAACTACAATATAGAAAACTGGATTTATACATGTTGCAGCTTTTGCAGCTGCAATACTAATTTAAGATTTAGGAGGCGTTCACACTTGTTGGTGACCATCAGTAGTGTCCATAGCTATTGTCCGTTACAAGATTTTAGCATCGGACACTAGCTGTCAGAAATCCGTTAAAATTTCCATTCATTTCAATGGGTTTTTATATTGTGTCCGTTAGTCTCCGTTTGGGTCCGTTTACACCCAATCCATCAGAAGTCCTTTTTTTTCCGCAGACAAAAAATCCTACATGCAGGACTTTTTTGTCTGTTTGGAAAAACGGATTCTTGAAGGACAGCAAGTGTCCGTTATTTTTTTAACATTGAAGTCTATGGGTAACCGACTTATAACGGACATCAGTTACTGTCCGTCATTTTATATCTGTTTTTTTCTGTGCATGCTCAGAAAGCAGAAACAAAAAAAAAAACGGACAGTATTAAAAAACGAACACTAACTGATGCTAATGTGTCCGTTTTTTTAACTGATCCATTAATTGGATCAGTTAAAAATCGGACACATTAACAACAGTTAGTGTCCGTTAATGTCTGTTATGATAGGTGTCCATTATTTTTTTTTGTTAACGGACAAATTTATAACGGAATCCAAATGGTAGTGTGAACATTGCCTTACTAAAAAGTTGAAAACAGCAAAGTATCTATTTCACAAATATGTTTATAGGAAAGTTTGTAATGCCTACAGTCATTATATCATTGCACCACTGGGTGGCACAAGAAAGTAACATTAGTTTATCAAGTGTAATTTTCTAAAGCTCCACATGGTGGCAGAAAAACATTTAAAGTAAAGGTAAGCCCATTTGTAACCCAGAGAAAAAAATGCTCAAACATAAGGCCAGATGCCAAAACCAGCTGCCCTAAAAAGAGCATGAGCAGCTTTATTAACATCAAACAAATGTTGCTAATATAAGCAAAATCTTCCATGAAAGAGCTTTACTAAGGAGAACAGGTTTACTGGGGTAATAACACAAGGCACAGGCATTTATCAGACACATTGCAGAATCAACAATTGTTTAATGTTGGTATTTCGCTCCTTCATATGCTTGAAATGTGTATAACTGTGTACAAGAAATAATTAAGATACTGTATGTATGTTTTCTGTGGAATACTCAATGAAGAATGTGTACCTATGTTTCTACACAGCTGTAAAGTAGCACATCCCCTTTAAATGTAGAATTTGTTTCTATATTTAAAGAGGACCTGTCATCACTCCTGATGTGTCTGTTTTAGTAAAATAACATGGTGGTATACATGCCTCAATATATACGTATACCCTTTATACTGTCCAATCAGTGCTGATAGGGTTAGACTGTGCTAGGATATCCCCCTCTGATGACAACACCCAGTTGTCAATTTGTTTATATATAAGGAATAACTGAGCAACAGAAAGAAAAGATACTCCAGAATGGAACAAAGAGATACTCCAATGAAAAGATACTCCAGAATTGCTAACTCAGTTAATAAAAACATCTACTAGAACAGACATGTGAGTCGGCAGGTCCTTTTTAAAGGAAAAGTCCATTGTACATATTTAGTTATTAAATTCAGATTAAGGGCCAATCCACATGGTTGCATCTGGGTCAGGAATAACAGTCCCATACTCATAACACCATGCATAAAAAAAGGCAAAGTATTTAAGGCCAATTGCAGACGTGACCCATTCTTTTCTTTTGACAGAAAGTTTGCAGAGTTTTCCTCTGCGGACTTTCTGCTTGAATTATACCTATAGGGAAACCGCTGGCTTTGGAAATCGCCGCATGTCCACAGCGCGTATGATAATGCAAAGTGGGGATGGGATTCGCTAGAATCCCATCCACTTTGCTGTGACTGTAAAACACCGCGTTTTTTCTGCGGCATTTCCACTGCGGGCGAACCACGGTGTTTACGCCACGTGGGGCCCCCGGCCTTAAACAACTTTTGATTTTCACTTCAAATAGCTGTATTTTGGGTTTTATACCATCTAGAACAGTGGGTCTGGTGTTTTAACCCCTTTCCACCACAGGCATTTTTCGATTTATGCCTTCAAAACCCCATAACTTTTTTAATTTTTCAGTTTACAGAGCCATATGAGGGCTTAATGTTTGCAGGACAAATTGTATTTCATAATGGTACCATTTATTATTTTGTACAATGCACTGGGAAGCTGAAAAAAAAATTCAGAAGGAACTGGAGAAAAAGTGCATTTGTGCAACTTTCCTCCGGACTTCATTTTTACAGCATTCACTGTGCAGCCAAAATGACATGTCACCTGTATTCTATGGGTTGGTACAATTCCAGGGATATCAAGTTTATTTAGAGTTCTTTAAGTATTATTCCCTTGAAAAAAATGCCAAACTTTGCAAAATAAAAAAATTTTTTGGCCTTGTCATATTCTGATACCTGTAACTTTTATATTTTTGTGTATGGGGATGCATAGGATGTCTTTTCTGCAGGGCCTGATGTACTTTTTAGATGTACCATTTTGGGGAGTATCTGTTGCTTTGATCACTTTTTTTTACCTAATTTTTTTTATGAGAAGTGAAATGGCAGAAAGATGTCGATTTGGCCATTTTTATTTAGTTTCCCGCTACGGTGTCCGCCGTATAGGAAAAATATTTTTATATGTTTGTAGACCAAACATTTTTGGATGTGAGGATACATCATTTGTACGTTTGTTTAGTTATCTTCATTTGAGATCTATGGAAAGGGGGGTGATTTGAATTTTTATATTTTTTTAATTTTTAAAAACTTTTTTTTTTCTTACTTGAACCTGCGATCTTTAGATTGCTTGTCTCATATATTGCAATACTACTGTATTGCAGTATATAAGTGAATCATTATATGCCTATTGAAGCCTGCCACAGGCAAGCCTTATTAGGCATTTAGTAAAGACAGGCCTGGGAGCCTTCATAAAGCTCTGGACTGGACGGCTCTGGCGTTCTCTCCGCATAGAGTCGTCCCAGAAGAAGTGACCGGGTCGGCAGGGACAGCATCAGTAGGATGTTTTTTTTTAACTTTGGGGGCATAAATGAATGGGTTAATACCCGCAATCAGAGGTATTACTGCCTGGTCTCCGCTGTATAACTGTATTAGCTTAATAGTACGTAATAGTACGGTGGATGTCGGGAAGGGGTTAAGGATGTGACAAAACCAGAACTATTACCAGTTGAAAACACAGGAGGGAATGATTGCTGTATCTGAAACTTTTAAACTGCCCCAGTTCCAGCCTCAGCCTCCTTTTGATTGAAGCACGATATGTCAGTGCTAAAAAGGACTCACCCACCCATACACACAGTCATCAGCATCCCTACTCCATGTACTTCTGGAAACAGAGAAACGTGGGAGTATGAAGAACATGAATTTCAGTATGGGATTTCACAGAAAGAAGGCACAATTTGTTAATGCATATATTACAAAATGTATTAATGACGCAAATGCTGGTAGAAAATCAGAAGTTGTTTAGGTTCACTTTAAATTATGTAAATTCTAAGCTTATTAAAGATGTAAGTTATGAATACATATGTTTATTTTGTACATAGGATAGTTCAAGAGGAAGTGGTAGTATTCTTGGTAATAATGGTTGGTAGTTCTCTATGGTATTTCTGGGTTAAAGATAGGTCCACTACTCCAGTGGAAAATTTTCATGAAACATCAGTAATTGCATTTCTTTAAAAGCTCTAATATAAGAGGGGGGACATCATAAAAGTCAGGTGCTGACATGTTTCCGACCCAGACACTGCATGGTATTTATTCATAGCTATGGGAGCAATGTGTTAGTCTCCAAAACATATCAGCACCTGACTTTTACATTATTCTCCTCTAATATTGGAGTTATTAAGGGAATGCTGACAATTTCAGTTTTGGTGTCCTCCTGCACCCTGATAATTTACGCGCTGTGCAACCATTTTGGACATTTGAATGAACTGCATTCCAGTTACTTGATTCTTGTGTAGGTTTATGATAATCTAGTTGCTTTAGGATAATAAAGAGCTTGGTGGTATTAACCGAGGGTGGTCTGGTTCAGTCCTAAATGTACATATACAGTCATATGAAAAAGTTTGGGCACCCCTATTAATCTTAATCATTTTTAGTTCTAAATATTTGGGTGTTTGCAACAGCCATTTCAATTTGATATATCTAATAACTGATGGACACAGTAATATTTCAGGATTGAAATGAGGTTTATTGTACTAACAGAAAATGTGCAATATGCATTAAACCAAAATTTGACCGGTGCAAAAGTATGGGCACCTCAACAGAAAAGTGACATTAATATTTAGTAGATCCTTCTTTTGCAAAAATAACAGCCTCTAGTCGCTTCCTGTAGCTTTTAATCAGTTCCTGGATCCTGGATGAAGGTATTTTTGACCATTCCTCTTTACAAAACAATTCCAGTTCAGTTAAGTTTGATGGTCGCCGAGCATGGACAGCCCGCTTCAAATGATCCCACAGATGTTCAATGATATTCAGGTCTGGGGACTGGGATGGCCATTCCAGAACATTGTAATTGTTCCTCTGCATGAATGCCTGAGTAGATTTGGATCATTGTCTTGCTGAAATATCCATCCCCGGCGTAACTTCAAATTCGTCACTGATTCTTGTACATTATTCTCAAGAATCTGCTGATACTGAGTTGAATCCATGCGACCCTCAACTTTAACAAGATTCCCGGTGCCGGCATTGGCCACACAGCCCCAAAGCATGATGGAACCTCCACCAAATTTTACAGTGGGTAGCAAGTGTTTTTCTTGGAATGCTGTGTTTTTTTGACGCCATGCATAATGCCTTTTTGTATGACCAAACAACTCAATCTTTGTTTCATCAGTCCACAGGACCTTCTTCCAAAATGAAGCTGGCTTGTCCAAATGTGCTTTTGCATACCTCAGGCGACTCTGTTTGTGGCGTGCTTTCAGAAACGGCTTCTTTCGCATCACTCTCCCATACAGCTTCTCCTTGTGCAAAGTGTGCTGTATTGTTGACCGATGCACAGTGACACCATCTGCAGCAAGATGATGCTGCAGCTCTTTGGAGGTGGTCTGTGGATTGTCCTTGACTGTTCTCACCATTCTTCTTCTCTGCCTTTCTGATATTTTTCTTGGCCTGCCACTTCTGGGCTTAACAAGAACTGTCCCTTTGGTCTTCCATTTCCTTACTATGTTCCTCACAGTGGAAGCTGACAGGTTAAATCTTTTTGTATCCTTCCCCTGAACAACTATGTTGAACAATCTTTGTTTTCAGATCATTTGAGAGTTGTTTTGAGGAGCCCATGATGCCACTCTTCAGAGGAGATTCAAATAGGAGAACAACTTGCAATTGGCCACCTTAAATACCTTTTCTCATGATTGGATACACCTGGCTATGAAGTTCAAAGCTCAGTGAGGTTACAAAACCAATTTTGTGCTTCAGTAAGTCAGTAAAAAGTAGTTAGGAGTATTCAAATCAATAAAATGATAAGGGTACCCAAATTTTTGCACCGGTCAAATTTTGGTTTAATGCATATTGCACATTTTCTGTTAGTACAATAAACCTCATTTCAATCCTGAAATATTACTGTGTCCATCAGTTATTAGATATATCATATTGAAATGGCTGTTGCAAACACCCAAATATTTAGAACTAAAAATGATTAAGATTAATAGGGGTGCCCAAACTTTTTCATATGACTGTACATTACTTTTATTTTATATAAGCAGGTCTCACACACTATACTAAATAATTTCATAGCATATCTTTAAAATGATTGGCGCTCAGTATTTCTTATAGAAAATTCTCTATCCCATACTTCTTTGCTTGGCTGCGTGAAATATAAACAATAAGAAATTTAAAGAATGCTTCAGTTCAATATAATAATAATGATATAATACAATTTTATTTATATAGAGTTCATGTACAGTCAAAATGAGACAAAGAGTAATAAATCAATTAACAAGATAGGATACTCCTTAACCCCTTCAAGACCGAGCCCAAAAATGCGTTAACGACCAGGCCTCGTTTTTCAAAACTGATACGTGTCACTTTACATGGCAATAACTTTGAGACGACTTAACTTACACAAGTGATTTTGAGATTGTTTTTTCGTGACACATTGTACTTCATGTTAGTGGTAAACACTAATGAATATTTTTGTATTTATTTATAAAAAAATAGGAAATTTGATGGAAATTTGGAAAAAAAATCGCAATTTTCAAAATGTGAAATGCTCTGCTTTTCAGACAGATAGTCATACCACCCAAATACATTAATACATATTATCTACCATATCTCTGCTATATATCGGCATCATCTTTTAATCGTCCTGTAATTTATTTTGGATGTTAGAAGGCTTACAAGTGTAACAGCGATTTTGCAGATTTACAAGAAAATTTCCCAAACTAATTTTTTAGGGACCACTTCAGTTCTGAAGAGGATTATAATGGCCTATATATTAGAAACCCCCATAAATGACCCCATTTTCAAAACTGCACCCCTCAAATATTTCAAAATAACATTTGGGAAGTTTGTTAACCCTTTAAGCATTTCACTGGAATTAAAACAATATGGAGGTGAAATTTAGACATTTAATTTTTTCCCACTAATTCCTTAATTTAGCCCTAAAATTAACACATTCACAAAGGGTTAAAGGAGAAAATGCATCTCACAGTTTGTTATGCAATTTCTCCCGAGCACGGAAATACCCCACAAGTGGGTGTAAACTGATGTTTGGGCGAATGGCAGCACACGGAAGGGGAGGAGCGACACTGGACGTCTGAAAAGCAGATTTTGCTGGAATAGTTTTCAGGTGCCATGTCTCATTTGCAAAGCCCCTAGAGTACCAATACAAAGGAAAACCCCAAAAAGTGACCCCATTTTGGAAACTACACCCCTCACAAAATTCATCAAGGGGTATAGTGAGCATTTTGACCTTACAGCCGTTTCACAGATTTTGCTAACACTGGGATGTATAAATGAAACATTACTAAAATGTTACTTTATCCCCAAAGTCTTCATTTTCACAAGGGGTTAAAGGAGAAAAAGCACCCCACAGTTTGCAAAACAATTGCTCCTGAACATGGCAATACCCCATATGTGGGCGCTATTTGGCTTTTGGAAGGCAGATTTTGGTGGAATAGTTTTCAGGTGCCATGTCGCATTTGCAGAGCCCCCAAAGTACCAATACAGTGGAAGCCCCATAAAAGTGACCCCATTTTGAAAACTACACCCCTCACAGAATATATCAAGGGGTATAATGAGCATTTTGACCCTACAGCTGTTTCACAAATTTTATTAACATTGGGACATTAAAATGAAAAATTACTTTTTTTCCAATAAACCGTCAATTTAGCCCCAAATTTTTCATTTTCACAAGAGGACAAAGGAGAAAAAGCTCCCCAAAGTTCGTTACAAAATTTCTCCTGAACACAGAAATGCCCCATATGTGATCGTAATCTGCTACATAGGTACATGGCAGGGCTCAAAATGGAAAGAGCGCTATTTAGCTTTTGGAGGGCAGATTTTGCTGGAATAGTTTTCAGGTGCCATGTCGCATTTGCAGAGCCCCTAAAGTACCAATACAATACAAACCCCCAAAAAGTGACCTCATTTTGAAAACTACACCCCTCATAGAATTTATCTAGGGGTATAGTGAGCATTTTGACCTCACAGCTGTTTCACAGATTTTATTGACTTAGGGACGTAAAAATGTAAAATTACTTTTTTCCAATAAACCGTCCATTTAGCGACATATTTTTAATTTTTGCAAGTGGTTAAAGAAGAAAAAACACCCCACAGTTTGTTACACAATTTCTTCTGAACACAGAAATGCCTCATATGTGGTTGTAATCTGCTGTATGGGTACATGGTGGGGCTCAGAATGGAAAGAGCGCTGTTTGGGTTTTGGAGGGCAGATATGGCTGGAATAGTTTTCAGGTGCCATGTCGCATTTGCAGAGCCCCTAAAGTACCAGTACAATGGAAACCCCCTAAAAGTGACCCCATTTTAGAAACTACATCCCTCAAGGAATATTATGATTTTGAGCCTAAAAATGCTTTCCAAAAATTAATGTACAAAGTGAAAATTAAAGTTTTTAAAGAAATATCCAATTTCAGTGCCTAATACGTTGCGGCCACTTTGTGGCATCAGAGACATGAACTCCTAAAACTATTAAGTGGGCTATCCCGGGGACAAAAAAATTAAATATGTGGGTATAAACTGCTGCTTGGGCACACAGCAGGGCTCAGAAGGGAAGGAGCACTGTGTTTTTTTTAGCTTTTGGAGTACTTTCTCGTCGCCATGTTGTTTTTGCATATCCCTGGAGGTGCCAGTAAATTGGAATTCCCCAAGAAGTGACCCCCATTTTGTAGGGGCAATTTTAGGGTCTCTGCAAATGTGACATGGCGTCCAAAAAAACAACAATCTAAATATGCGCTCCAAAAGCACATAGCGCTCCTTCACATTTGCGCCCTGCTGTGTGCCCAAATAAAAGTTTATGCCCACATGTATGACACTGGTGTGCCCAGGATAATGTACTTAACAATGCCATATGTGGGTATAAACTGCTGTTTGGGCACAGCCGGGCACAGAAGGGAAGGAGCGCTATTTTGGTTTTTGGAGCACAGTTTGCTTTTTGGACACCATGCCACTTTTGCAGAGCCCATGAATTGCCAGTAAAGTGGAATCCGCAGACATGTCACCCCATTTTGGAAACTATACCCTTCAAGGGATTTATCAAGTGGGGTAGCGAGCATTATTAACCCTTAAGTGTTGCATTCTTTTAATTTCCAGAAATGAATGCGCAGCTGATAATGAAAAGTTAAAAATGAAATTTTTCTATAGATACGCCATTTCAGTGCCCAATATGTTGTGCCCAGTTTATGTCTGCACAGACACACACTCCAAAAACTGGTGAGCGGGGATCCCGGGCACAACAGCTTTTGGAGCGTTCATCTCTGATACAAGCCGGGCACAACATATTACACACTGAAATGGAGTATTCCTGGAAAAATTGTCATTGTCACCTTTCACCATCAGCTGCGTATTCATTTATGGATAATAAATTATAGCAACACTTGGGGGTTAAAAATGCTCACTGTACCCCAGGATAAATTCCTTCAGGGGTGTAGTTTCCAAAATGGGGTGACATGTCAGGGGATTCCACTGTACTGGCATTTCAGCTCTGCAAAAGTGCAATGGCGTCCAAAAACCAAACCGTCCAAGTCTGTTCTCCAAAAACCACATAGCGCTCCTTCCCTTCTGTGCTCGGCTGTGCCCAAACAGCAGTTTATACCCACATATGACATTAAGTACGTTATTCTGGGTACGACAAGTGTAATACATGTGGGTATAAACTGCAGTTTGGGCACACAGCAGGGCGCAGAAGGGAAGGAGCGCTATGTGGCTTTTGGAGTGCAGATTCAGATGTTTGGGATCTGGATGCCATGTCATGTTTAAAAAGCCTCTAAAGTACCAGTAAAGTGGAATCCCCTAGGGAATGACCCCATTTTGAAAAGTGCACCCCTCAAAGAATTTATCAAGGGGTGTAACGAGCATTAGTATCCCAGACGTGACTGCACAGCGGATGGGGAAAAGTGAATATGTAAGCTGTGCGTAGAACATTGGGTACACTAAATTCCCTACTATCTCCCCAGTAGTTCCTATTATTGGGGAGGTCACTCTGGGGGTCACTTCTGGTTTATTATCCCTCGTAAGCTCTAAATCTGGTTTGTACCCTCATATATGCTCGCACAGCTTATACATTCCCTTCCTGCCACAGCCAGTTATGTTCTAATGATTTGGCGATTTTTGGGGGGTTTTTGTCTTCACATTGTACAAGCTATATTTTCTTTATTTCTCTGGTGATGTAGCCATATGAGGGCTTGTTGTTTTCAGTATGAGATGTATTTTTAATGACATCATTTTTAGGTGCTTACAACTTATTAAATAAATTTTATTAACTCTTTCTTGGTGGATTAAAAAACAACCCCATCAATTCTGGCACTGCGTTTTACCGTTTAAATTTTTCACCATGCAGGGTAGAGCGTAAGTAACATGTTATCTTTATTCTGCGGGTCGGTACGATTATGGCGATACCTCATTTATATTGTTTTTTTATGCAATACCAATTTTGCAGAACAAAAACCCATTTGGGGACATAAATCAATTTTTTTTTGCATCGCCATCTTCTAAGATGCGTAGCATTTTTATTTTTCAGTTTAGAGAGTTGGTTTAGGGCTTATTTTTTGCGGGACAACCTGTGCTTTTTATTGGTACTGTTTTGGGGTACATATGACTTTTTGATCACTTTTTATGGCATATTTTGTAAGGTGAGATGGCGAAAAATCATTACTTTTGGCGGTTTTTTTCCCCAACGTTCACGGTGTACATTAAATATGGTTTCAGTTTTATTGTACAGGTTGTTACGGACGCGGCGATACAAATATGTATTTTTTTTATTAATTTTTAGGTTTATTTTTTATATAAATCATTTTATATAGGAAAAGGGAATTTTTGGGGCTTTATTCTTTTATAAAATTTTTTCACATACTTTATTTATTTTTTCACTTTTTTTTTTTTTTTCGGGTGTCCCATTAGGACACCTGAGCCAGAGATACTTTGATCTCTGGCTCAGTACTATAGACTGCAAGACACAAGCATGCAAGTGTCTTGCAGTCTATACAGGAAGTCAGCGCTATGGAAACACAGTGCTGACTTCCTGAGGTCTCGGCAGGATCAACCAGGTACTGGGGGCTCCAGGCAGCCTGGGGTCACTTGGCAGACCCCGGGCTGTAGATTATCGATATCGGCACCCCCCCGATCTCGCCACGAGGGGTGCGGGGGGGGCGGCAAGATGGCGGAACCCCTTGGATGCCACGGTCGCTATTGACCACGGCATCTTAAGGGTTAAACAGCGGGGATCGGTGTTACCACTGGTCCCCGCTGTTGCAGCGGGAGCCTGGCTGTCAAATACAGCCGGGCTCCCGCGGTGATCGCACGGGCTCTGCTTCTGAGCCCGCTCGATCACCGTCACGTACCTGTACGTGGGGATGCGGTAACTAACCACATTCTCCCACGTACATGTACGTGAGAATGCGTGAAGGGGTTAATGGTGCCAATGGCTGCCCTATCATGTGTATTAGCAGCAGATCCCTCACCCTTTTAGAATTGTGCTACATATACAGTGGGGAAAAAATGTATTTAGTCAGCCACCAATTGTGCAAGTTCTCCCACTTAAAAAGATGAGGCCGGCCTGTAATTGACATCATAGGTAGACCGCAACTATGAGAAAACATATCTAGAAAATCACATTATCTGATTTTTTAAGAATTTATTTGCAAATTATGGTGGAAAATAAGTATTTGGTCACCTACAAACAAGCAAGATTTCTGGCTCTCACAGACCTGTAACTTCTTCTTTAAGAGGCTCCTCTGTCCTCCACTCATTACCTGTAGTAATGGCACCTGTTTGACTTTTTATCAGTATAAAAGACACCTGTCCACAACCTCAAACAGCCACACTCCAAACTCCACTATGGTGAAGACCAAAGAGCTGTGGAAGGACACCAGAAACTAAATCGTAGACCTGCACCAAGCTGGGAAGACTGAATCTGCAATAGGCAAGCAGCTTGTTGTGAAAAAATCAACTGTGGGAGCAATAATTAGAAAACGGAAGACATACAAAACCACTGATAATCTCCCTCGATCAGGGGCTCCACGCAAGATCTCACCCCGTGGGGTCAAAATGATCATAAGAACGGTGAGCAAAAATCCCAGAACCATACGGGGGGACCTAGTGAATGATCTGCAGAAAGCTGGGACTAACATAACAAAGGCTACCGTCAGTAACACACTACGCCGCCAGGGACTCAGATCTTGCAGTGCCAGACGTGTCCCCCTGCTTAAGCCAGTACATATCTGGGCCCATCTGAAATTTGCTAGAGAGCATTTGGATGTTCCAAAAGAGTATTGGGAGAATGTCATATGGTCAGATGAAACCAAAGTAGAACTGTTTGGTAGAAACACAACTCGTCGTGTTTGGAGGAGAGTGAATGCTGAGTTGCATCCAAAGAACACCATACCTACTGTGAAGCATGGGGGTGGAAACATCATGCTTTGGGGTTGTTTCTCTGCAAAGGGACCAGGACGACTGATCCGTGTACATGAAAGAATGAATGGGGCCATGTATCGTGAGATTTTGAGTGCAAACCTTCTTCCATCAGGAAGGGCATTAAAGATGAAATATGGCTGGGTTTTTCAGCATGACAATGATCCCAAGCACACTGCCAGGGCAAAGAAGGAGTGGCTTCGTAAGAAGCATTTCAAGGTCCTGGAGTGGCCTAGCCAGTCTCCAGATCTAAACCCCATAGAAAACCTTTGGAGGGAGTTGAAAGTCCGTGTTGCCCAGCGACAGCCCCAAAACATCACTGCTCTAGAGGAGATCTGCATGGAGGAATGGGCCAACATACCAGCAACAGTGTGTGCCAACCTTGTGAAGACTTACAGAAAACGTTTGACCTCTGTCATTGCCAACAAAGGATATATAACAAAGTATTGAGATGAACTTTTGTTATTGACCAAATACTTATTTTCCACCATAATTTGCAAATAAATTCTTTAAAAATCACACAATATGATTTTCTGGATTTGTTTTCTCATTTTGTCTCTCATAGTTGAGGTCTACCTATGATGTCAGTTACAGGCCTCTCTCATCTTTTTAAGTGGGAGAACTTGCACAATTGATGGCTGACTAAATAATTTTTTTCCCCACTGTATCCTACTAAACAACAAACTAAATCGAGACAATGCCCAATGGCAATTCTGATTGTACAATAGAATATTTGAGTTTAATGCACCCTATCAGGACAAGTAATGTTCATCCACTCAGCAAAAACATGAAAATTCTAGATAGATTTTTGTATTATTATCATCACTCAGTCTTTTTGTGCCAGTTTTTGCTGAAGTTTTTTGCACCAAAGTCAGATGTGGTTCAATCAGGAAGTGGAAGTATAAGTCTCTCTCTTACATTGCCCATTCATTTTAAATCCACTCCTATCCTTATTCAAAACAAAAATTGCAGTAAAAACAAAAAGACAATGTGTGACACCAGCCTAGGAAGAGTGAAGAAATCAGGCGATACCTTTTAGATGCTGAGTATATTTGATAAGTGAGCTTTCGGAAGTCTAGCTCCCTTCATCAGAAATGGTTAGCCTCTAAAAGGTATCGCCTGATTTCTTCACTCTTCCACTACTTTCTATGGCTAACACGGTACAACATTATACTACTGACACCAGCCTTATAAGGATAAGGATATTATATTCTTTGGCATCATTTACTCCAAATAAAAATGTAAAAAAAAAACAAAAAACAAAACAAATGTAAATGGTTCTGTGCTTTGTTGTAGAATGTGGTGTTGATGGTCTGTGACCACCAGTACCCTATTCCTGCCGTCGGTCACAGCAGCTGTGCTACTTACACGCTTTGTTGCTCTTCTCATCCCCCTCTACACTGCCGCTATCACTACACTACTCTGCTGTGTGCTAAACCGCCAATAAAGTGAGTACTCATGCTGCTCTCTAACCTGCCTAATACTGGTGGTCTCCCTGCAGCAAGGTACAGGGTTTAAAGGGGTTTTCCCATCTCCCTGTTTGAGCAGCTTTGCCTGCTGTCTCTTCTTTTCACTTCCTCTATTTTTTATCAAACAGTCAAAGCTGCCTCCACCCCAGCTTGCTGAACAGAACCCTATGAAGTATCACAATACTTATCATGATTACTAGAAATCTAATACAAATGCTGATCAAATAATATGTACATGCTTCTAGAGAAGGACTCAGTGTTATCTGTGTGTTTACATAGAGAAATAACAGACACAACTTTATCAGCAAACTGCAATTAGCTGAATTAGTAGAGCTGCAGATAACAGTGAAAGCAGTGACTGACATCATCTGTCCTGTCTTATCACACAGGTCTGGCGCCATGGAAACGCTGTGTAAACTATGGGAGGAATAATTTCACATAGCAGGAAAACAAAGCAGCATTGCTAAAGCAATATATTTGGGAAAACTCTTCAGTTTACATAAGCTAGCAGTATAGATAGGTTCCTTGAGATGGGAATACCCTTTTAATTTTTATCTGTATTCAATTTAGCTGCCAATGATTTTGTTTGGACCCAATGTGCAGCAGTAGATATGAGATAAAGTATACAGTGGGGAAAAAAAAGTATTTAGTCAGCCACCAATTGTGCAAGTTCTCCCACTTAAAAAGATTAGAGAGGCCTGTAATTGACATCATAGGTAGACCTCAACTAAGAGAGACAAAATGTGAAAACAAATCCAGAAAATCACATTGTCTGATTTTTAAAGAATTTATTTGCAAATTATGGTGGAAAATAAGTATTTGGTTAATAACAAAAGTTCATCTCAATACTTTGTTATATATCCTTTGTTGGCAATGACAGAGGTCAAGTGTTTTCTGTAAGTCTTCACAAGGTTGGCACACACTGTTGCTGGTTTGTTGGCCCATTCCGCCATGTAGATCTCCTCTAGAGCAGTGATGCTTTGGGGCTGTCGCTGGGCAACATGGACTTTCAACCCCTCCAAAGGTTTTCTATGGGGTTGAGATCTGGAGACTGGCTAGGCCACTCCAGGACCTTGAAATGCTTCTTACAAAGCCACTCCTTCATTGCACTGGCAGTGTGCTTGGGATCATTGTCATGCTGAAAGACCCAGCCACGTTTCATCTTCAATGCCTTTGCTGATGGAAGGAGGTTTGCACTCAAAATCTCACGATACATGGCCCCATTCATTCTTTCATGTACACGGATCAGTCGTCCTGGTCCCTTTGCAGAGAAACAACCCCAAAGCATGATATTGCACCCCCATGCTTCACAGTAGGTATGGTGTTCTTTGGATGGAACTCAGAATTCACTCTCCTCCAAACACGACGAGTTGTGTTTCTACCAAACAGTTCTACTTTGGTTTCATCTGACCATATGACATTCTCCCAATATTCTTCTGGAACATCCAAATGCTCTCTAGCAAACTTCAGACGGGCCCGGATATGTACGGACTTAAGCAGGGGGACACGTCTGGCACTGCAGGATCTGAGTCCCTGGCGGCATAGTGTGTTACTGACAGTAGCCTTTGTTACGTTAGTCCCAGCTTTCTGCAGGTCATTCACTAGGTCCCATCTAGTGTGGTTCTGGGATTTTTGCTCATCATTCTTGTGATCATTTTGACCCCACGGGGCGAGATCTTGCGTGTATCCCCTAATCGAGGGAGATTATCAGTGGTCTTGTATGTCTTCCATTTTCTAATTATTGCTCCCACAGTTGATTTCTTCACACCAAGCTGTTTGCCTATTGCAGATTCAGTCTTCCCAGCCTGGTGCAGGTCTACAATTTAGCTTCTGGTGTCCTTCCACAGCTCTTTGGTCTTCACCATAGTGGAGTTTGGAGTCTGACTGTTTGAGGTTGTGGACAGGTGTCTTTTATACTGATAACAATTTCAAACAGGTGCCATTACTACAGGTAATGAGTGGAGGACAGAGGAGCCTCTTAAAGAAGAAGTTACAGGTCTGTGAGAGCCAGAAATCTTGCTTGTTTGTAGGTGACCAAATACTTATTTTCCACCATAATTTGCAAATAAATTCTTTAAAAATCAGACAATGTGATTTTCTAGATATGTTTTCTCATTTTGTCTCTCATAGTTGAGGTCTACCTATGATGTCAATTACAGGTCTCTCTCATCTTTTTAAGTGGGAGAACTTGCACAATTGGTGGCTGACTAAATACTTTTTTTCCCCACTGTATATGTTACATTGTCTGTCATTTTGCTGAACAAAAAGCTCTGTATGCCGGACTTTTCCATTCCACAAATTTTGACAGTATCTGCTACAGAGGCTTCTAATGGAACCTCCAAGCAGTTGTTAATGTAGCCTGACTGTTACATTAGTGTGTATTTCTAAAAAGATTCAAAACTATCCAATTTTGTCTGTTTTTGACAATTTCATCGCTCAAAATTGTAGCTCAATATGTATAGAATTTTGTAAGGTACCTGTACATAAATGTGTAGTTACAAATATGGGGTCATACTGCTGCCTCCATATTACAGTAGATTTACAAAGTTCTATATCATGAATACTGAAATACTAATATCTAAGCTTAATGAAAGCGTTTCCACTCGAATGACAATCTCCTGGTTTCCAAATAGGCTAACTCTCTTTCAGTGAAAATTGCATGAATGTAAAACTATTGCTACGTGGCCTTTTTAAAGCAGACCTTGACAGTTTCCTCATACTACTTACCCTATGTGCTGTGATAAGCATTTAAATGTATGCTGGAACTGATAAATCATTGTTTAGCAATGTCTAAAAGGGCCAGTAAATGGTATGAAATTGCAGCAGTGCACTAAACGGTTATTTGATAATGAATGAAATTGTTTGAAAATACCGTTAAAATGTCAAGTTCTTACATACAGGCTATTACTCAGAAGGGGAATGCAAACACAGAAACAGCGCTGACATCATAAATATACTGCTACAAGTGCATTTATTTGAACAGAGTAAATTGTACGTGCCTGGTGCAAAGCCTTATAAATCGATACCTGAAATAATTTAAATCTGTGAATGTAATTGCATTGGTTTAACTTATTTAACTCTCTTTACAGTATCATTTATAGAAGGATATGTAAGTAAAGATAGAAATGATGATAAATTCATAAAATACCCAGGAAATAGGAATTGTTTTCCAATGTAATTATATTGTCATATGAAATTATTATTCAAATGTACTAACAGGACAACCAATATACATTAAAAATTCCATTACTACGGACACAGATATCTTTTGGAGAGGCATTTTACTCATCAGTGTAATGTACATTTACTTTTTAGTATCTTATTAAATATTGTAAGGGAAAATGAACACTTTTGTGATTGTCATACAAAGGTTAGAGTAAATTACATAATATTGAATATACACTCCTTAAAGAGAGCCTGCTAGCAGGAAAAGCAGTATCAAACCATTGACAGTACCTTGTAGGACAGCTTCTACACTTTCCAAGGATGCCTATCTTATTCTGAATTTCAGCTCCATTATCATGAAAATCAGCATTTTATACTTATGAAAATTAGCTGAAAAGGGCTTTAGGGTGTGTCCTTTCCTGCCAGGGCTTCACTCTCCACTCTCGATAACCAACTCTAACTGCAGACAAATGGGAAGATGTCACTCAAGCAATTGGGGGCACAGATTGAAATCCTGGCAGGACAGGAAAATGTCTATCAACACAAATGTCCTTTTGGACGAATGTGCAAAAATTCCCATAAATATACTGCAAAGGGGGATCAACTCCTTATTAATGCCAATAGATTTAGAATGGGATGTTATAAAACATCACGTAGGTGTAATGTGTAGGTGTCCCAAAATATATTATATATATAAAATTTTTCATATATATACAGGGGGTACGGAAAGTATTCAGACCCCTTTAGATTTTTCACTCTGTTTCATTGCAGTCATTTGCTAAAAGCAAAAAAGTTCATTTTATTTCTCATTAATGTACACTCAGCACCCCATCTTGACAGAAAAGAAAACAGAATTGTAGATATTTTTGCAAATTTATTAAAAAAGAAAAACTGAAATACCACATGGTCATAAGTATTCAGACCCTTTGCTCAGTATTGAGTAGAAGCACCCTTGAGCTAGTATAGTCATGAGTCTTCTTGGGAATGATGCAACAAATTTTTCACATCTGGATTTGGGGATCCTCTGCCATTCTTCCTTGCAGATCTTCTCCAGTTCTATCAGGTTGGATGGTGAACGTTGGTGGACAGCCATTTTCAGGTCTCTCCAGAGATGCTCAATTGGGTTGAGGTCAGGGCTCTGGCTGGGCCAGTCAAAAATGGTCACAGAGTTGTTCCGAAGCCACTCCTTTGTTATTTTAGCTGTGTGCTTAGGGTCATTGTCTTGTTGGAAGGTGAACCTTCTGCCTAGTCTGAGGTCCAGAGCACTCTGGAAGAGGTTTTCTTCCAGGATATCTCTGTACTTGGCCGCATTCATGTTTCCTTCAATTGCAACCAGTCATCCTGTCCCTGCAGCTGAAAAACACTCCTATAGCATGATGCTGCCACCACCATGTTTCACTGTTGGGATTGTATTGAGCAGGTGATGAGCAGTGCCTGGTTTTCTCCACACATACCGCTTAGAATTAACGCCAAAAAGTTCAATCTTCGTCTCATCAGACCAGAGAATCTTATTTCTCATAGTCTGGGAGTCCTTCATGTGTTTTTTGGCAAACTCTATGCGGGCTTTCATATGTCTTGCACTGAGGAGAGGCTTCCTTCGGGCCACTCTGCCATAAAGCCCCGACTGGTGGAGGGCTGCAGTGATAGTTAACTTTGTGGAACTTTCTTCCATCTCCCTACTGCATCTCTGGAGCTCAGCCACAGTGATCTTTGGGTTCTTCTTTACCTCTCTCACCAAGGCTCTTCTCCCATGATTGCTTAGTTTGGCTGGACGGCCAGGTCTAGGAATAGTTCTGGTCGTCCCAAGCTTCTTCCATTTAAGGATTATGGAGACCACTGTGTTCTTAGGAACCTTGAGTGCTGCAGAAATTCTTCTGTAACCTTGGCCAGATCTGTGCTTTGCCACAATTCTGTCTCTGAGCTCTTTGGGCAGTTCCTTTGACCTCATGATTCTCATTTGCTCTGACATGCACTGTGAACTGTGAGGTCTTATATAGACAGGTGTGTGCCTTTCCTAATCAAGTCCAATCAGTTTAATTAAACACAGCTGGACTCCAATGAAGGAGTAGAACCATCTCAAGGAGGATCAGAAGGAAATGGACAGCATATGAGTTAAATATGAGTGTCACAGCAAAGGATCTGAATACTTATGACCATGTGATATTTCAGTTTTTCTTTTTTAATAAATTTGCCAAAATATCTACATTTCTGTTTTTTTTCTGTCAAGATGGGGTGCTGAGTGAGAAATAAAATGAACTTTTTTGCTTTTAGCAAATGACTGCAATGAAACAAAGAGTGAAAAATTTAAAGGGGTCTGAATATTTTCCGTACCCACTGTGTATATATGAAAAATTTTATATATATAATATATTTTGGGATTCCTACACATTACACCTACGTGACGTTTTATAACATCCCATTCTAAATCTATTGGCATTAATAAGGAGTTGATCCCCCTTTGCAGTATATTTATGGGAACACACACACACACTTATTGACAAGAAGATAACGTAGGAAGGACTTGTTGGAATCGAATGAAACTTTATATGCTTAAATGTAATGATGATATACAGTGGGTGAAATAAGTATTGAACACGTCACCAGTTTTCTAAGTAAATATATTTCTAAAGGTTCTATTGACATGAAATTGTCACCAGATGTCGGTAACAACCCATCCAATCCACAAAGGCAAAGAAATCAAACCATAGATGTCCATAAATTAAGTTATGTGGAATAATGAGAAAAGATACAGGGAAAAAGTATTGAACAAAAGCCTTTGTTGGTGGTGACAGCTTCAAGATGCCTCCTGTATGGAGAAACTAGTCACATGCATTGCTCAGGTGTCATTTTGGCTCTTTCTTGCACACAAACACTCATCTATGAGCTTTCGTTCCTTCCATAGATTTTCTATTGGACTCAGGTCAGATGATTGGCTGGGCCATTCTAGCAGCTTTATTTTCTTTCTCTGAAACCAATTGAGAATTTCCTTGGCTATGTCTTTGGGATCATTGTCTTGCTGAAATGTCCTCTCTCATTTTATCTTCATCATCCTGGTAGTTGGCACAGATGTTTATGGTTCATTTGTCCATTCATCCTTCCTTCAATTATATGAAGTTTGCCAGTGCCGTATGCTGAAAAACAGCCTCACACCATGATGTTCCCACCTCCAAACTTCATTGTTGGTATGGTGTTTTTAGGGTGATATGTAGTGTCTTTTGGACTTTAAACATTCTTTATGTTCAGCAATGGTGTCTTGCGTGGTGAGCGTGCATACTTGCCATGGAAGTTGAGTGCATTACTTATTGTTTTCTTTGAAACAATTGTACCTTTTGAGTCCAGGTTTTTCTGTAGCTCTCCAGAGACAACTTGGACAACTCTTTCAATAATTTTTTCTTTAACACCTCTGTCCGAAATCGTGTGGGGAGCATCTGGATGTGGCTGGTTTATGGTGAAATGATGTTCTTTCCACTTTGGGATTATGGCCCGAACAGTGCTTACTGGAACCTTCAGTAGTTTCAAAATTCTTCTGTAACCAATGCCGTCAGTATGTTTTGCAACAATAAGATTGGAAAGGTCTTGAGACAGCTCACTGGTTTTACCAATCATGAGATGATTCTTGTGTGGCACCATATTAATGAGACACCTTTTTATAGGCCATCAGTTGAGCCAGCTGATGTTATTTTTCATTAAGTGGTAGGATTGCTTTCTAATTCCTGTTGGATTTCAGCTGGTGTCATGACTTTACATGGCTTTTTGCACCTCTCTTTCTTCATGTGTTTAATGCTTTTTCTTTGTGTCATTTCTCATTATTTCACATCACTTAACTTATGGACATCTACTGTTTGATTTCTTTACCTTTGTGGATTGGATGGGTTGTTACTGACATATGGTGAAAATTTCATATCAATAGCACCTTTACAAATATTTAACTTAATAAATTGGTGATGTGTTCAATACTTATTTCACGTGCTGTATGTTAGCAATTACAATATTAGAGTGAAAGAATAAATTTATTGAGGGAAATTAAAAGTAGGCTCTAGTACCCTGTTTGGTCAACTCTTACTTGGATACAAGATGAAATACAGTTGGACATATAGATGTTGGACCAGTAGATCCTGCACACTCGTAGGTTGCTGGTGACTGAGCAGGCCAAGAGAGTGTTGCAATCTGGCAGAAACATTCTTGGGAAACCTTTGCTGCGTGTGGCCAAGCATTATCCTGCTGAAAAATGCCAGTTGGAAGCCCTGCGATGAGAGGCCAAAAATGTGGTCCTACACACATCGCTATTATTGTCCCTCGTATCACTACTAGGCATGAGCGACTGCCATATGTGATGGTTCCTCAGATCATCACACCAGCAGTTAGGGTAGCTACACAGGAAAAGCAAGAATGAAGGCCTCCATACTTGAACATGACCATCTTCGGATCCCAAACAGAACCTGTATTCATCACTAAAGACGATACAGTTCCAGTCCATAGCACTTCAGGTTTCTTGTTTATGAGATCATTGCAAATATTTTTTATATCTTTGCAGAACAGGTGTTTTAGGACACAGGGATAATGTGTATGTATTTCACAGTAATTTCTTACTTTTATATGCATACTAGGGAAAGGGGGTGATTTGAACTTTTAATTCTTTTTTAAATTTTTTTAGTTTTCTTTATAATTTAAGTATTAGACCCCTAGTGGTTTTGAACCCCAAGGGGTCTGATCACTAATGCAATACATTGCTAAATACCGGAATTTGTATTACAGGCTGTCATGGCAACAGATCGCTGGCCCCGGACCTTGTTTTGGGTGCCAGGATCTTTGCCGAAATTGTGGCCCACATGCAGCGCTGGGAAAATGGCACCTCGTCAAAGCTGAATGCGTGCACTGATCGCGGACATTAGTGCCTGATCTCTTCTGTGTAATACAGCAGAGACCTGGCAGCTATGGCAGCTGCTCAGCTCAGCTCCTGAGCGGCCACTATATTTAAATACCCGACATCCATCGTACTATTATAGCGGATGTCGGGAAGGGGTTAAATACAGTCAAAAATGTGATTTTATATGCAGCATGAATTGCTGAATATTAGGTTGAAATTCCCAACTGTGTTTTTAACTAGTGATATCTCAGGTTCTGTTATAGCTAGTACTTAAAGAATCTCAGCTTTCTTATGAAAGTAGAACTATTTTTTTTGGTTGTATAAAACCAAAGATACAGCCATTTGAAGTGACCATCCCCTCCTTTGGTAAATGCTTCAGCTCTGCATATTTACAACTGTGTACGGCGTTTCCTTAGTATCAGCCCAGTAAGAGGGTTGCTAAGTAGAATGTTACAGCCTGTTTTATAATAAAAAGGAAGATAACTTAATAAAGTATATTACAAAAATTGTCACCAAACACCCTCCAACATAGTAGCGGGAAAAAAACTAAAATAAAATTAGAGTTACACTTTAAACTATCATCTAGAGGATACTGGCAATCTCCACATAACTGCAGTTTGTGAATTGTTATCAATGATCAATATTACATCATTGTTTATGATTATCTTTTTCACAATGATAATATATAGTTTGCTTAATATGGTTTCAAAAATAAATCTAATCTTTGAAAAAGAGGCCTTTCTTACCTCATTGGTTCCCTATGGCAGCCATTATGATTAGAGATGAGCGAATATCTCAAAAATTGGATTCGGCAGCTTCGCCAAATTTCCCAAAACAATTGGCTTTGATCCAAATTACTTTGCGGCAAATCACGTTAAAAACAGCTATTTTCCTGGCTGCAGAGAGCCTGGGGATATGGGGATATCCATTTTAAACTAAGGACAGAAAGAAAGGCTATTCTACTCCTACCTTTGCCGCTGCATCATGTCCCCTGCGATGTCCCGGTCTGCCAGGCATGCGTGGTGCCGCTCGGAAGAGAATCAAGATGGCCGCCGAACATGCGTAGAAATGGTCTTCTATGGGATATAATCAAGATGTCCGCTGGACATGTGCAGAGCCACTCGGAATAGAATCAAGATGGCCGCCGGACATGCACAGAGCCGCTCGTGTAGGAATAGGATAAAGATGGCGGCTCTGTGCATGTCTGGCGACCATCTTGATTCTATTCTGAGCGCCTCTGCGCATGTCCAGCAGCCATCTTGATTCTATGCTGTGCAACTCTGCGCATGTCCGGCAGCCATTTTGATTCTTTTACTACACGAGCTAGGAGGAGCAGGACATCGCAGGGGGGCGTCATGCAACGGCAAAGGTAGGAGTAGAATAGCCTTTCTAAAGGCTATTCCGACGTGTCCTTAGTTTAAAATGTGATTTGATACCACAAAGCGTGAGGAAATCTGGATTCGATGCGAATCGAAGATTTCCTGAAATTTTGAACGAATTCCACTTCGTCAGCTTCAATTCACTCATCTCTAATTCTGATACTTCCCATGTTGCCCATAATGCTCTTCCATCTATTCCCCCTCAATGACCAGGAAATGATCACTTAGTCAGTCATTGGTCACTTCGATGACCCACTTCAATCAGTGATTGGCTGAGTGCCATTTCCTGTTTAAGAGACCAGGAGGCAGAGGGCAACATTGAACCTGGAAAGCATTTTAACATATTCTGACACTTTTCTAAAAATTCTTTGTGCTGTTTTGCTTTAGAACAACTTCCCATAAATTCCTTTACTGCACAGAAACCCTCTGTATGATTTTCCATTAAAGAGCAAATTCTCAATCATTTTTATTAATACAAGCTTTTTGTTACAATGCAGTCTCAGTACAAAGAAGCAGAACACAACTGTTTAACCTTCCTCTGTTCCTTCTGTCAGAGTTAAGATATTGGTTGGAGATCTCTTCGTAAGACCATCTAAATTGAAACTGGGCAAAGGCTGTGTCATTTTTGAAACCACTGCTGGAAAGATAAGACATATCCTGATTAAAAGCAAAAAGCGTAGAACAGAAACACAGCTAACATGATAAAATATAAATTGTAAATGAGAAGCCATTTATGGTTCTTTTTATATCTATAAATTAAACAAATGGACTTACTCCAGAACTTTATTCTAGGTCTTAAAAAATGATATGCATGTAGTGTGAGCATTGCCATTTTTCCAGCACAGGATATTACTCTGACTAGAGTAATAACTAAGCCCAGAAATGATTGCAATTTAGAAGGGATCATTTATTATCCGCCAAATTGGCTTGTTATTTACAGTTCGTATTAAAAATATTGAATATGGAAATGGTTCAACTTTTAAAAAATTAGTAATATTGCTAAATTAAGCTTGAGCTTCATCCAACAACAAGAGACAATCGTTTTTAAAGTGTATGAATGGTTTATAGCTAATGATTATTAAAACTAGAGCAATGAGAGCTGCCTGAGCAGTACGACAAATGCTTAGATTTGTCATTGTAATGCAGCCTGTTTATATAGTTATTGAATTTTGAAACATGGCGAACCCTCTCCAGATTTTGGTATATTTTCTTTTACAGTGAAAGGCTGTCTAGAATAGCTGTAAATAAATATATTTTTTAGATCCTGTCAATCCTGAAAATCAAAACAGGAGCATTGCGAGCCTTAGTGCAAAAATGTCTTCCCAAGCCTCTGTTAAGCCCTGACCAAACCTAAGTTGAATTTCCAGTCATAACTTTCCATTACAACAAATCTATTCAGGATAGCACCCACTCTGCAGTAAGGGTTATGGCACACATACAGTAGAAAGTCTGCCTAGCCACCTCAGCTAATTGACTGTATTGTGGTTAATACCAGTTTTACTTGCAACAATGCGCAGTCATTGGCCCACCATGAATGGGCAGGGATTTTGCCAAATACGGGTGCAGTACCCCTTTTATAGATTGCACTTGCTAGTTCAGTAGGAAAATATACTATCCTAATTGACAATCATGTTATAATGTTCTGTTACTTGCATTTCCAATGACTGTGGCAATGGCATACCTACCATGGAGGCATAGTAGGCAATTGCTATGGGGCCAATAGAGAAACAGTGCCCACAGGTAGGTTATAGTAGGATATTACAGGGGATTTAGGGAAGCTGAAAACATGCACGGAGACTTGCCAAATGATGTTTAATGTAGACAAGTGTAAACAAAACAAAATGTATGATTATGTGCTTAATAGTAAATTATTAGGTATGACTGTAATTAAAAAAGACTTGGCAATGCGCCGCTGTGACCCGCTTCGAGTGGGGCCTTAGCCTTAAGGACAATATTCTGACCATCTCCTTGGGGCGGTTAAGGGTAAAAAATGTGAAAATTCCTTATGTCTTAGTCACGTGACTGTTCCATTTATGATGGGGCAAACGTCTGTGAAAAATAAACAAGTATCCATTTGGTGTCGGTTTTCTGTTTTTGATGGCTGAGTGTCATCTATTTTGCATCTGTTTAGAACTGACAGTTAAAAAAAAAAAAGAAAAATGTCATTGATTTTTCTTTTTTGACCCAATCTACTGATCCTTTTTTAACAACTGTAACTCGGACAGCAATTTGTTTTACATCCATTAAAACGGATGTATTGATTTCTGTTGTGTTCATGTGTCTGTCAAAGTAAGCAAACAGAATAAGGCTAAGGCCCAACGTCGCAGAAACGCAGCTTTTTTTGTTGCAGATTTTGTTGCGTTTTTTTGAGCCAAAGTCAGGAGTGGCTTGAGTAGGAGGGTGAAGTATAAGAGCTTCCTAGATATTTCCCATTCTTTTTGAAGCCAATCTTGACTTTGGCTCAAAAAACACAACAAAATAAGCTGCGTTTCTGCAAGTGGGGCCTTAGCCTAAGCCTGTTTTTTTAAACTGATGGTTTTTTGCTGTCTGTGAAAAAAATGGACAGGTGAATAAGCTCTTTCAGGCTGAGGCCCCACGTTGTGGAAACGCAGCTTTTTTTGTTGCAGATTTTGTTGTGGTTTTTTGAGCCAAAGCCAAGTATGTCTACAAAAGGAATGGGAAATATATAGGAAGTTCTTATACTTCTACCTTCTGCTCAATCCACTCCTGGCTTAGGCTTAAAAAAACAACTCACTCTCATGGTTTTTAAAATCACAATGTGACAGCTTATAAAAACAACTGTCACAAGTCCGTTTTTCTCTGTGCATTAGACTCCACACCCAAGTCTAGCCAGAGCCAAATCAATTGTGGCTTACAGATTCCATGTATTCGGCAAGCGATATTTCACTGCTGTATAGTATGTGCTCATATGCAAAGTAACTTTTTAACCTAGAACAATGTTGATTTTTCATATTATGACAATATTTGTGCCACAAAAATGCTGATATAGCACAACTGTGGAATCTTTGAGAATAACTGCTATTTGTTTGTTTCCAACATGAGGTATGATTCAAGATCTCCTTAGGGCTATACAAGCACTGGTTCTAGACAACTGAAATGCATTACCAATCTACTTGCTTTTACCTTTAATTACCTATTTTAAGTCAGGTTTCTTAGGGCTGAACGTCAGACCACCAATGCTTATGTCTTCTGCTTCTTAATGCTCTTACAAACATGAAGAAGAAAATGCTAACAAGCCATCATCCATTACCTAATTATATTTATCCAGACAGTGAAAATTGAAAAAAGTCAACGGCAAAAAATATTGTTTCTCATTTGGCAAACAAAGACTAATTTTACAGCTTAATTATTCCTTGTAGTGCTATGGAGAGAGTTTCCTGTTAATCATAGCTGCGATATTTCTCTGAGGTTGGAAATGTGTGTTGACTTCCAATTAAGTCTTGTTCCCCTCCTGTAGCTGAGTTCACTAATGGGATTTAAATGTTTGTGCATCTTTATTGGATCCAGAGACATGGGTGCCTCCGACACAGATAAAATATACCATACAACTATAGATAATTGGCCCTGTTCAGGTTTCTGTGGGTATATTTACATTTCTAGGCAAAATCTTATTCTCTTTTACATGGCATTATACAGTATCGACTGTGATCAGAGAGCAGTTCTAATGCAACTCTGTATGTAAGCTGATACACATATAACGGTAGGATCATACTTCTGTCTGTAGCCTCTTTTTTTTTAATTGTAACCTCTTTTTTAATTAGCATTTTGTTTGCTAAAGAAATCTCAATACTATCAAGTTCCTACTATGATATTACATAGACCTAAGTGATCAGAAATGTTACAAGGGAGAGCTGGGTTCATGGAGACTGTGGTGGCACATGAAATACATAGTTTGAAACCATCAGAATTAGCTGTGCTGAAGTATAGTACATAGCACCATACTATCGAGGTATTCTCCTATAGAAGCAATGTATCGAGGGGAACATATCTCTGTAAATGATATGTTGATAAAAATATGGTATTTCTTTGTGTTAGGTTTTTCTGTTAAATTTACATAGAATCTCTCGATACATTGGTATTAAATAAAAGACATACGAAGCAGTGGTATACACAGAAATCACAGGGTCTCAGTTAGAGATGAGTGAACTGGTTTGGAACAAAATGATTCTAACCCAAATTTCTAGAAGTATTGCAGAAACATTTACAATTTGTCTTGGACAAACCTGTAAAATGGCTGCCACCACGCATAATAGAAGGTTATAGAGGAGGAAGATGACATAGTCTGTGTTACCTAGGCAGGCCTCTGGCATCATCACTTGACAATCTCTCAGTTAATTTGGGTGGTGGGTGATGGGGTCACAATGATGGTGAGAAGAGAAATGAGAGAAGAGCCATACTCAGCCAGTGCAACTAGCAAGTCCAGCACAGTGATAGTGAAGAACACACAGATATTGCAGGAGAGGACTCTGGAGCATAGATTTAATAAATTTTAGATACAGAGGCAGAAAAATCATAGGAGTGGGGAGACCTGCACTGTACTGTGACTGTATTGTCCACTGCATAACACATACACTGGCCTGGTGACCCTTTGAGCACCAAATATAATTTTGTTAAATATTTTTTAAAATATTTAATTTTTTTTTTTTAATACAGAGCCAGAACTGCCATCTATTGTGCACTGTCATCTATGACTGTTCACAGAGTGTCTTACATTAGTTTCACTGGCGAAATCACCCTTCGAGTGTGAGATCTCATTTTCTAAGCATGTTTTTGCAATATATTTAAAAAAACAAAACAAAACACACACACACACACACACACACAAACTGCTGTCACTCAATCTAGTCTGACTGTGACACAGTGTGTTACTACATTATTTTGACTGGTCAGGTCACGCTTTGAGTGCCAAGTCTCAATTTATTAAGTATTTTTTGCAATATTATTTTTTAACCACTTCAGTATGGGGCCCATTTCTGGTCCAGGACCAGACACATTTTCGGGTTTTTTTCTATGTGCAGGTTTGAGGGCTGTAACATTTTTATCATATGCATTATTCAACTAAATTCTGCATCTTTTTTCAGTGATGCATAGGACTTTATTTTTATGTTGTTTTAATTTTTTTTATATCCAGGAAAATATAAACAAAAGAGTAGGAAAAACGTGTCCGTTTTTCACTTTTAATTTTTTTTTATTTAATAACACAAAGTGCTACTAAAAAACTCTATAAGGCTGAGGCCCCACATTGCGGAAACACAGCTTTTTTGTTGCAGATTTTGTTGCGTTTTTTGTGCCCAAGCCAGGAGTGGCTGCAACAGAAGATAGAAGTATAAGAACTTCCTATATATTTCCCATTCCTATTATAGCCATTGTTGGCTTTGGCACAAAAAAACGCAACAAAATCTGCACCAAAAAAGCTGCGCTTCCGCAACATGGGGCCTTAGCCTAAAATAGGTTTTCCTCTACATTACGGTAATTTTTACTTTGTATGGTGTTGTCAGTACTATAACCTTTAATAACGATGTTTTATTGGCGTATTATTTTATTTTTTTAATTATTTTATTTACTTTTTTTTTTTTTTTTTTTTTTTTTTTACATTGTGTCCCCATAAGGTCATAATAGACCTTTGGGGACATCTGATCACTTTTATTTGTGGGGGAGGCTGATTTCCCCCTGTAACTGGGGATGGTACATTTAGCCCCAGTTGCAGGAGGAATACAGCCTCCTGCCCATTACTATAGAGCTGATCTGGGTCCTATAGGACCCAGCAGCTCTTACAGATGTTGATCCTGGTGGATCACGTGACCGCCGGGTCAGAGGGGAGCCGCAACATGGCGGCGCCCATAACGCTGTATACAGCGCTTGTTGAGCACTGTATACACAGCGATCGGGAAGGCAGGAAATATAATAAATCTTCCCTGCCTTCTCTCTGGGAGCTCCGGCTGAAGTTACAACCAGCTCCCTGTTTCAGCAGCTGCACGATTTTGTGCAGCTGCTGACTTCTGTTTGGACGTACCGGTACATCCTTTGAGAACTAGACAACCACCTTCTGGACGTATATACTCTATGTGTGGTCCGGAAGTGGTTAAATACAATGTCAGGACTGTCATAATTGTTGCACAGTAGTTTATGACTGTCCATGGAGTCTCTTTTAAATTATTTTGACTGGCCAGGTCACCTTTTGGCTGCCAAATCTCATTTTCTTAAGCATTTTTTGCAATAAATTTTTTGTAGAAAAAAAAAAAGAAAAACAGACAAACTGCCATCATGGACTCCTGAGGAGGAGGAAGATTTCCCGGATACAGAGGGGGCCTTGATATTTTACAACCAGGAGACTAGACTGACCCTTGTTCGAGATGGTGAGGACAAAAATGATGACCCCGCAGACCAGGAACACCATGGCAGACAGACACTTGCAAGTATGGCAGGCTGCATACTCTGTTGCTTACATAGTGACAAGCATCTCATTAGCATGAAGCAAAGGAAGGCTATATAGCCAGCTTTTAGACCACTATCAGTGCCAGTCACATAATTGTCCTGGAGGACTGTGCCTGCTCGCAGTCCTCCTCACTCAGTCAGCACTCCATCGCCTCTGCCAACACCACAGCTACACATAAGGTGGAAAATCAGCAGCACCAGCAACAGGTGCAGTACAGTACAGTACAGTAGCTGTAACATGATGAACCACAAATGTTTTACTTCGCAGTGCCATCCAGATACACAGCAGGTAACTGACACCCACCAGCTGCACAACCAGGCACACCTAGAGTGTTGTATACAGAATGTTCCTTTAGTACAGCAGATAACCTTGACCCCCATGAAATTCTGGACCGGCAGATTAGTCCAGTGGTAGGAGCTGGCCCAGTTTGCTATGTGCATTTTGTCTTGTCCAATCTCAAGCCTGATGGCTCAAAAGGTAGAAAAACTGGGCCCCTGAGAGATGTCCCTGGTGGGGAACCCGAAAGATTGCAGTTACAGGGCTAAGGCAGCTTAGCCTGCAATCTTCTGGGTTCTTCCAGGTGCCCCACCAGGGACACCTCTCATAGGCCCAGCTTTTCTACCCAGTTCTCACCACTGGTAGTTGTCCTGCAACTTACGTCTATTGCCTGAGGAAGGGCTACTAAGGCCGAAACGCGTGAATTCTACTTCATTATGACAACTTGTATATTTATGCGGCTTTAACTGATATGTAAAATCATGGAATGTTTATACAATTGATTAAAATACCCAAAAAAAGAAAAAGACATGGACCGCACATCCCAATCTTATACATTGATCTTGTGCTTCTCAGCAAATTCTACAATACTGAACATGAGGTTCTTAGTATACATATTGATCAAGGTGTATAAGCCCACTAGCCACTTCACGGCTGTTCAGTATTGTAGAATTTGCTGAGAAGCACAAGATCAATGTATAAGATTGAGATGTGCGGTCCATGTCTTTTTCTTCTTTTGGATATACAGTTGATTAAATAAGTAAGCTCAGAAAACAATCCGGAGTGCTGTCCATTTTTGTGTAATAAATTTATGATGTACAGAGTGAGAAAAGTTATGACTACTAGAATAGGGCATTGCAAAAACAAAATATCTTTTTAAAAAATGTTTTTATGTTGAAAAATTAGCAAAACATAAAAGGTAATATGTTATTTATGCAGATTGGTGAATGGTACAAAATTCAAAATAAAAAAAAAAATGTAAGAATTGGTGTATTTTATGATTCCCTCCAGAAAGAGTATATAAGTACCCTAAAATAGTGCAACTTTTTAAAAAAGGGGTAGAAATCTAGGCGTGATGGAGACACCTCAGCCATCAGATTTACTATAACTCACACCAGAAAAGTGGAGAAAAATCTATGCTAGTCCTTGATTGGCATAGATTTCATTTCTGGGGCATGGGACCTCACCTTGGTGCAAAAAAATTATTAAGAACACTGGTTATACATTTCTGGGAGGAATAATAAAGGAATAGTATAGCACAAAGTTTTAAGAAAAGCTGCTCTAGAATAGTTACTTCATGAATAATACAATATTTACTAAAATATACATCTCAATAAATTAGAATATCTTTGAAACATTCATTCATTTCAGTAATACAATTCATAATCAGCAGTCTTCCATGATTGTGTGTACTACTGAACCAGACTGAGGGACCATTTAAAGGCTTAGGAAACCTTGGCAGGTGACACACTGAATTTACAATACTGAACTTTTTTTTACAATATTCTAATTTTCTTAGATTTGGGTTTTCTTTACCTATAATCCATAATCAACATTTACAGAAATAAAACCCTTGAAATAGAACACTCTGTGTGTAAATAATCTAGAAAATATAGGAGGTCACTTTTTTAATTCAATTACTGAAAGAAATAAACATTTCAAAGATATTCTAATTTATTGAGATGCACCTGTACATCAGGAGAGGTGACAGATCCTCTTTAAATAGAAGCATTTTGTAGTTTTAAGCTACTTATACCATGGTTTGTGTCAGTGTTGTATTACATGTTAACATTACTACCAGCAATACTGTAGGGGCACATATCCTCTAGCTGGGTCTTCTAGAGGGTCTTCTCTATTTTATTAATTCCTGAATGAAATAGTGGTGTCTGATTTTTCAGCAAATCTCATTAATACCTTTTGAATCCAATCTTTCCACTTCATTAAACAATGGTGCTACGTTCTGTTTATTGTGCTTCTTCAATAGCTGTTGGGATATTTGTTTCTAAATTAAAACGAGAACTAGATTACTGTATTGTGCGGCAATTTATTTTCGGGTAAATAAGGATAAATGGCCCTGTTGTCTTCTTTTGTTGCTGCTTTCTAATTTTCAGTAACCCATTAAATTAAATAATCTCAACATTTGACATGCATTTTACATATTCGTTACGAAGGAAGAATGAAGCGTTATTGCAGTGGAAGGAATATTTAACAGTCTATTGCAATTTAATTAACCTGAAATAGCAATAATGAAACATCTCTATTAAATATTTAATTGGAGAAGAGGTAAAAGGTTTTTATAACTATGTGAAGCCACCTTTGGCTTTTTACAGAATTTTGAATAATATCTGTCATTGACATATAATTAACTTGCAATAACATACTTGTTAACTGCCAATTAAATGCTTATTAACTATCCAATTAATTTATTACTATGACTCATTTTTCAATTTCTCTTTTGTTAGCAAATTTTTTTTTTATATATAAATACTGAGATAAACACACACGTGTGCATATATACACATATATACAGTATATGGTGTGTTTGTCTTTGATGTATGTGTATGTATATGTGTGAGCAAATAACCAAGTTATTATTCTTTTTACTAAAAGCAGTAAAAATTCAAACCCTGAAATGGTTCTGTAGTTGAAAGATAGTGAAAGTGTAATCCAATAGACCCATAGGCACTCTATAAGTCTCCAGAACTGGCTTTTAGCAGAGAATACCTCCATAATGCCTTAGAACATGCCACTTATTATCTCAAGTATAATAATAATTATAACTTTATTTACAGTGGGGAAAAAAAAGTATTTAGTCAGCCACCAATTGTGCAAGTTCTCCTACTTAAAAAGATGAGGCCGGCGTGTAATTGACATCATAGGTAGACCTCAACTATGAGAGACAAAATGAGAAAACATATCTAGAAAATCACATTGTCTGATATTTAAAGAATTTATTTGCAAATTATGGTGGAAAATACATATTTGGTCACCTACAAATAAGCAAGATTTCTGGCTCTCACAGACTTGTAACTTCTTCTTTAAGAGGCTCCTCTGTCCTCCACTCATTACCTGTAGTAATGGCACCTGTTTGACATTGTTATCAGTATAAAAGACACCTGTCCACAACCTCAAACAGTCACACTCCAAACTCCACTATGGTGAAGACCAAAGAGCTGTGGAAGGACACCAGAAACAAAATTGTAGACCTGCACCAGGCTGGGAAGACTGAATCTGCAATAGGCAAGCAGCTTGGTGTGAAGAAATCAACTGTGGGAGCAATAATTAGAAAATGGAAGACATACAAGACCACTGAGAATCTCCCTCGATCAGGGGCTCCACGCAAGATCTCACCCTGTGGGGTCAAAATGATCACAAGAACGGTGAGCAAAAATCCCAGAACCACACGGGGGGGACCTAGTGAATGATCTGCAGAAAGCTCGGACCAACGTAACAAAGGCTACCGTCAGTAACACACTACGCCGCCAGGGACTCAGATCCTGCAGTGCCAGACGTTTCCCCTTGTTAAAGCCAGTACATATCCGGGCCCGTCTGAAGTTTGCTAGAGAGCATTTGGATGTTCCAGAAGAGTATTGGGAGAATGTCATATGGTTAGATGAAACCAAAGTAGAACTGTTTGGTAGAAACTCAACTCGTCGTGTTTGGAGGAGAGTGAATGCTGAGTTGCATCCAAAGAACACCATAACTACTGTGAAGCATGGGGGTGGCAACATCATGCTTTGGGGCTGTTTCTCTGCAAAGGGAAAACCTTTGGAGGGAGTTGAAAGTCTGTGTTGCCCAGTGACAGCCCCAAAACATCCCTGCTCTAGAGGAGATCTGCATGGAGGAATGGGCCAACATACCAGCAACAGTGTGTGCTAACCTTGTGAAGACTTACAGAAAACGTTTGACCTCTGTCATTGCCAACAAAGGATATATAACAAAGTATTGAGATGAACTTTTGTTTTTTGACCAAATACTTATTTTCCACCATAATTTGCAAATAAATTCTTAAAAATCAGACAATGTGATTTTCTGGATTTGTTTTCTCATTTTGTCTCTCATAGTTGAGGTCTACCTATGATGACAATTACAGGCCTCTCTCATCTTTTTAAGTGGGAGAACATGCACAATTGGTGGCTGACTAAATACTTTTTTCCCCACTGTATATAGCGCCAACATATTCCGTAGCACTTTACAAATCAGAGGACACATAAGACATTACGATGTGACAAAGAAATAAACATATCAAACAATAGTAGTGAGGGCTCTGCTTGCAAGAGCTTACATTCTTTGAGGAGATAGGAGGATACAAGAGGTCAGAGGGCTTGTTTGCTACAATGGTCCAGTCATCTTTTAATAGAAAAGGTTGTGAAACTGAAGCTGTATGAACCCGTCACCAGCCAGTATCTGTGAATAAACAGATACTAAGTGCAAGGAGTCCAGTGTAACTTGTAGATGGAGGGGCCAGGATCTGAGGAACAGAGGAGGAAGAATAAAAGGTGTTATTGTTCTCCACTTCTGCAGTATGAATGAACTGTTGTAAATAAAATGTGTGTATGATTCTGACCTCATAGAATTCTGTTGTTATCACATTAGGGGTCTGTACAAAATGGATTTGTATTACTGTAGTTTGCCTGAATCTTTAGCTGTAATACTAAGAGTACTGAAATCAGCGACCCCTCATATTTACTTTCAGAAAAATAGAGGTGCTGGGATAAATTTGAGTTTGTAAAATCATTCATAATATTATAAAGGGTTATTCCTTTCTCTCTAATCATTGCCAAGATGGAAATACATAGCCCAAATCCTGAACACTAGTGGGTGGGAATTATAGAAATAGGCCTTTAACTATGCAGGTAGCTATGACATGGGTATCACTTGCTAACTGCTTTATGTTTGTAATCCATAAATCCTTTTCTGAAATTCCATTTTGTTTTTTAGGAGTTTGATTTTCCTTCTCCCAAAATTCTACTAGTATAACTTCTGTTACCTGAGAATTTTTTTTCCTTTCTGAGCAGACAGCGTTTTTCTGTTCATTTAATACAGTACTTTTGGAATGCAAGCCTTGCTGTTCATGCTAGTAGTTTCAAAGGAAATATTTTACACCCAAATTTAAAGGTGTGACAAGTTACCTCCTGTAAATATTTATCACTCTTTGTTATGGTGATTTCTACGTAAGTGACACATACTGTTGTGTTGCCGGGTGAGGAGCTACAACCTGTGATGTGGGCATGGTAGTGGCATTATTTTTTTTGTTGTTGTTTTATTTTTTTCATCTTATTTATTTATTTATTTATTTATTTATTGTTTTGCTGATTTTCCCTAATTTATCAGCTCCAGTTACAGGAGGAATGCAGTCTTGTAAAATGAACTAAAGAGCTGATATGGGTCTTCTAGGATCCAGCAGTATATACAGTATAATAGTACTTGGCAAAATATCATGGCCGCCCACTAAACTTAATTAGCAAAATTTTTATGTCGCTAGAAAATCCCAATGAAATCACCCCTTTCCTTACCACTGTTTGAGCATTGTTACTACGGGATACTTCCTGTAGTCCATCGACATACAGGATGAGCATGCTTAGTTTCTTTTTTGCTTCCATGTAACTGTTTAAGCGGGTTGAAACTGGTGACCCTCCGTCTAAACAGAGTCAATGTTTATTAAAAAAACCGATCAGTTTCTGATCGTTCTTTTGTGGGACACAAAAGTGTGATTTGTCCTACTTTTCTATCCTACAGTAAAAGTAACTGATCGGTTTTTAATTAAGTCTCTATTCAGACCATGGATGGAAAAAAAGAAAAGCAAAAAATTGATGCAAAAAGCAGATGCAAACTGAGCAGTTAAACTGATGATCAAAACATGATGTGAATGGCCCCTATTAAATCAGTACTACATAACCATATACAGGTGCATCTCAATAAATTTGAATATCTTTGAAACGTTCATTCATTTCAGTAATTCAATTCGTAATCAGCAGTCTTCCATGATTGTGTGTCCTACTGAACTTTTTCACAATATTCTAATTTTCTTAGATTTGGGTTTTCATTACCTGTAATCCATAATCAACATTTACAGAAACATCTAGAAAATACAGAATCTAGAAAATATTGGAGGGCACTTTTTTAATTTAATTTCTGAAAGAAATAAACATTTCAAAGATATTCTAATTTATTGATATGCACCTGTATGTGTCTTCCTAAAAGAGCAATCATGTGCAGTGCATGAATAATCCCTTTTAAGAAGAATGGCCAGTGTGGTAGACAGAGACATGATTCATGGTAAGGCTAAATATGTTATGGAGTTATGGGGGTACATACACACGTGGACAAAATTGTTGGCACCCCTCGTTTAATGAAAGAAAAACCCACAATGGTCACAGAAATAACTTGAATCTGACAAAAGTAATTTGCCAAACTACATGTTGACAGGCCACAAAGCTTCTGGGAGAATGTCCTATGGACATATGAGACAAAAATCGAAATTTTTGGCAAGGCACATCAGCTCTATGTTCACATACGGAAAAATGAAGCATATCTTGAAAAGAACACTGTCCCTACTGTGAAACATGGAGGAGGCTCTGTTATGTTCTGGGGCTGCTTTGCTGCATCTGGCACAGGGTGTCTTGAATCTGTGCAGGGTACAATGAAATCTCAAGACTATCAAGGGATTCTAGAGAGAAATGTGCTGCCCAGTGTCAGGAAGCTTGGTCTCAGTCGCAGGTCATGGGTCTTGCAACAGGATAATGACCCAAAACACACAGCTAAAAACACCCAAGAATGGCTAAGAGAAAAACATTGGACTATTCTGAAGTGGCCTTCTATGAGCCCTGACCTAAATCCTATTGAGCATCTTTGGAAGGAGCTGAAACATACCGTCTGGAAAAGGCACCCTTCAAACCCGAGACAACTGGAGCAGTTTGCTGATGAGGAGTGGGCCAAAATACCTGTTGAGAGGTGCAGAAGTCTCATTGACAGTTACAGAAATCGTTTGATTGCAGTGATTGCCTCAAAAGGTTGTGCAACAAAATATTAAGTTAAGGGTACCATCATTTCTGTCCTGGCCTGTTGCATGAGTTTTCTTTTTTTTTTTTTTTTAATTCTGTTGAAGCATGGTTGAAAAGCAATGTCTGACTTTCATTTGTTCATTTTCATAGAATTTTTATATATTATTACTTTTGTCAGATTCAAGTTATTTCTGTGACCATTGTGGGTTTTTCTTTCATTAAACAAGGGATACCAACAATTTTGTCCCCGTGTGTATGTTGAAAGAAATGACACATAGGAGGTAGGCAAAGTCACAGTTTATTGTGTAGATGTTTTAGCCGTAACGTTGCTTTAATAAACTTTAAGGCTACGGTCCCATGTTGCGGAAACGCAGCTTTTTTTGTTGCAGATTTTGCTGCGGTTTTTTGAGCCAAAGCCAGGAGTGGATTTAGGAGCAGGTAGAAGTATAAGAACTTCCTTTATATTTCCCATTCCTTTTGTAGCCATTCTTGGCTTTGGCTCAAAAAAATGCAGCAAAATCTGCAACAAAAAAGCTGTGTTTCTGCAACGTGGGGCTTCAGCCGTATGTTGAAAAACCATTTTAAATAAATAAACATTTCTCCATTGATTCTTAACTTATACTTCTCCCAACAACTCTGACTATGTAACCGCAGCTAGAATTGACATGCTGCACTTTTTCAAAATCGCAGCTTTTCCACAGCTATTTTTTTCTGCAGTGTGTGGATGGGATTAGCTATTGTTTCATTCACTTTGCTGCAAGGCAAAAACACTGCGTTTCCTTAGGGACTTAGGCCCCTTGCAGACGACCGTGGGCGAGATCCGTGTGCTATCCGTGTTTTTCGCGGATAGCACACTGACCCATTCATTTGTATGGGCACATGCACATGACCATGTTTTTCACTGATCAGTGTGTGAACCATGATTCCATGCCACATCAGATAGAACAGGTCCTATTCTGTTCTTTTTTTGCGGAATGGACTCGCCCATAGAAGCCTATGGAAGACTAAAAACCTAGGACAGCACACTGATGTACTCAGTGTGTCATCAGTGTACCGTCCGTTTTCACGGACAAGCTAGGGATATAATTAGATGTCACCTGTGTTTTTTTTATGGTGGATCCGCAAACTAGGAACACACTCATGGCACACTGAAAACACTGTCCGTTTTTGCGGACATACTTCACTGATGCTGAAGACACACTGAACACACACTGAAGACATTCTGTCTGCACAAACTGAACACTAATTACTAGTTTGCTAACCGCAAAATACACACGGTTGTCTGCAAGTAGCCTTACCCTAAGGAAAAGCTGCTTTTTTTGCTGCAGATTTTGCAGTGTTTTTTTCAGGCAAAGCCAGGACTGGATTGAGAAGAAGATAGAAGTATAAGTACTTCATATATATTTTCCATCCCTTTTCAATCCACTCTTGACTTTGTCTCAAACAAAACACAGAAAAATCTGCAACAGAAAACAGATTTCTAGCAACGTGGGGCCGTAACCTAAGGCTGAGGCCCCGCGTTGTGGAAACGCAGCTTTTTTTGTTGTAATAATTCTACCTTCCACTCAATCCACTCCTGGCTTTGTCTCAAAAAACACAGCAAAATCTGCACCAAAAAAAGCTGCGTTTCCGCAATGTGGGGTCTCAGCCTAAGGCTAAAACCCCATGCAGCAAATCACTGAGTAAAAAAAAAACTGCGGAAAAGACCACCACAGAAACGCATCGCGTTTTTTCCCACATTGTGTTTCACAGAAAGTCTGCAGAGTTTTCCTGGAGATATCTACTGAATTATATGAATTTCAATATGGACATTCTTAGAGCACCACATACTGTACTTAGAGCACCATTGAAGAAAACAGTTTTAAGTAGGGGCCCCATGTTGCGAAAACGCAGCAAAAAATACTGTGTTTTACACTACGTGCAAAGTGGATGGGATTCTGGCTAATCCCATCCATATATTGCAGAAAAAAATATGCAGCAGAAATGCTGCGATTTCAAAAACGCTTGTGTTTTTGCAAGTTGCAGCATGTCAATTATACCTATGGATGCACAGAAATCACTGCACACACTAAGTTTCTTTAGAAAATAGTGCAAACGTGCTTTTTATTTTCTCATTTTTCAAGATAAGGTAGTTTCATACATCACAATGCCATGTTATATGGTGACAAAAAATGTGACCACCAACGCCTACACATTAACTACTGCATCAACAACGAGATCAAGCCTGAGGAAGGTCACAGCTTCGACCGAAACGTTGCATATACAGTGGGGAAAAAAAGTATTTAGTCAGTCACCAATTGCGCAAGTTCTCTCACTTAAAAAGATGAGGCCGGCCTGTAATTGACATCATAGGTAGACCTCAACTATGAGAGACAAAATGAGAAAACATATCTAGAAAATCACATTGTCTAATTTTTTAAGAATTTATTTGCAAATTATGGTGGAAAATAAGTATTTGGTCACCTACAAACAAGCAAGATTTCTGGCTCTCACAGACCTATAACTTCTTCTTTAAGAGGCTCCTCTGTCCTCTACTCATTACCTGTAGTAATGGCACCTGTTTGAAATTTTTATCAGTATAAAAGACACCTGTTCACAACCTCAAACAGCCACACTCCAAACTCCACTATGGTGAAGACCAAAGAGCTGTGGAAGGACACCAGAAACAAAATTATAGACCTGCACCAGGCTGGGAAGACTGAATCTGCAATAGGCAAGCAGCTTGGTGTGAAGAAATCAACTGTGGGAGCAATAATTAGAAAATGGAAGACATACAAGACCACTGATAATCTCCCTCGATCAGGGGCTCTACACAAGATCTCACCCCGTGGGGTCAAAATGATCACAAGAACGGTGAGCAAAAATCCCAGAACCACACAGGTGGACCTAGTGAATGACCTGCAGAAAGCTGGGACTAACATAACAAAAGCTACTGTCAGTAACACACTACACCACCAGGGACTCAGATCCTGCAGTGCCAGACGTGTCCCCCTGCTTAAGTCCGTACATATCCGGGCCCATTTGAAGTGTGCTAGAGAGCATTTGGATGTTCCAGAAGAATATTGGGAGAATGTCATATGGTCAGATGAAACCAAAGTAGAACTGTTTGGTAGAAACACAACTCGTTGTGTTTGGAGGAGAGTGAATGCTGAGATGCATCCAAAGAACACCATACCTACTGTGAAGTATGGGGCTGGCAACATCATGCTTTGGGGCTGTTTCTCTGCAAAGGGACCAGGACAACTGATCCGTGTACATGAAAGAATGAATGGGGCCATGTATCGTGAGATTTTGAGTGCAAACCTCCTTCCATCAGCAAGGAGATTGAAGATGAAACATGGCTGGGTCTTTCAGCATGACAATGATCCCAAGCACACCACCAGGGCAACGAAGGAGTGGCTTCGTAAGAAGCATTTCAAGGTCCTGAAGTGGCCTAGCCAGTCTCCAGATCTCAACCCCATAGAAAACCTTTGGAGAGAGTTGAAAGTCTGTGTTGCCCAGCGATAGCCCCAAAACATCACTGCTCTAGAGGAGATCTGCATGGAGGAATGGGCCAACATACCAGCAACAGTGTGTGCCAACCTTGTGAAGACTTACAGAAAACGTTTGACCTCTGTCATTGCCAACAAAGGATATATAACAAAGTATTGAGATGAACTTTTGTTATTGACCAAATATTTATTTTCCACCATAATTTGCAAATAAATTCTTTAAAAATCAGACAATGTGATTTTCTGGATTTGTTTTCACATTTTGTCTCTCATAGTTGAGGTCTACCTATGATGTCAATTACAGGCCGGCCTCATCTTTTTAAGTGGGAGAACTTGCACAATTGGTGGCTGACTAAATATTTTTTTTCTCCACTGTAACTTTTTTGATCCACATTTCTACAACATTTTTGTCACCATATAACATGGCGTTGTGATGTATGAAACTACCTTATCTTGAAAAATGAGAAAATAAAAAGCACGTTTGCACTATTTTCTAAAGATGCCTATAGTGTGTGCAGTGATTTCTATGCATTGTAAACGAGTTGGAGAACCCTTCAACTGGCACCACCACCACCTCTGAGTGTGCAGGATCAGCGATATACAAATACAATTATACCTATAGAAACACTAATGTTTTCCCTATAGGTATAATAGAAGAAGAAAATCCACAGAGGAAAACTTTCTGTGAAAAGCACTGCAGGAAAAATCACAATGCGTTTCCATCACGGTTTTCTCTGAACGGTTTTTTGGCTGTGACTTGCAATGTGGGACTTTAGACTGCATCTAGTTTTCTCAAATGTAGACACCTTAGATGGATTTGACTGGTCTATGATTATGTTTGTGTGCAGTTTGACCTCTATTTAATTTTCTACAATCTACATTATATATATTTTAACCTATTTGATAGAAGACAGTAATTTAATATATATATATATATATATATATATATATATATATATATATATATATATATATATATCTATATATATTGTTAATGCGGGACCTTCCAGGGGCTGGTTACCAGGCAAGTAAGACACTGGAGGAGTGTGTGCAAGTTCACACTAGTGCTTTATTAGGCAGAGTTCACAGAGTCCATAACATAAATGGCTTTCAGCAGCATAAGGCAACAAAAAACATAATGGCTTGTTTCAGCCAGGTGGTAGAAAGTCCAGCAACACAAAATAGTCTTTAAGACAGAAAACAGTCCAGCAGGCTCACCAAGTTATCAGTTTTGGTCTCCACTTTCTGTCCTCCACACAGGCAGTGAGTTTGTGGCTCAGAGACACCATCAGAACAGTCACACCCTCCTACCTGGTCAGTGTTAAGGCTTCAACCTGGTTCTAACAAAACCCAGGACCAGAGCTTTGAGCCCGGGTCTGTAATCACACTGAAACCCTGGACATAGATTCCAGTCCATTACTTAGTGGAGAGGAGCCACCTTATTGGGAGGTATCTTCCCTCCACAATCTTTCCCTCTGCCTGCTTACAATGTATATATATATATATATATATATATATATATATATATATATTTATATATATAGATTTAAGCAGATGAATTAGCTAAAGGTTGTTATGAAAGTATTGTTGCTTGTTACAGCTCTATTCACGTATTGTGTATTATTTGCACTGTTTATCCTAAAACTTTAAAACATAAAAAATATATAAAAGCAACACTGAGTTTCTAAACAATTCTAACGCCTTTTAGTTATTCCTGGGAAGTTACATTGGGTCAATGTCAAATTGTGGTGA